>OZ007501.1:117347477-118090510 GCA_963931805.1 Microdon myrmicae | reverse complement strand
TTACTTTTTCTTTTAGGTTTTTAATGTTGTTTAATACGCTTTATATAATTTTCGGTGAAACGGAATAGTATCTTTCGTTTTTCAATATGAATAATTTTAAAATTTCGGTTTGGTTTCGTGAATACCTGGTTTTTTATGTTAAATACTATGTTAATGTAATTTTAAATTCGATTATTAATTGAATATATTTATAATAATTTATCACACTAGTTCTTCTTTTGATTCATTTAAAATATATGTAATTAGCTGGGATTATGCCCGTCAAATAAATAGTTAGTAAATATATAAAAAAAAATAATGGAACTAGAAATTGTAGTGTTGAATAATCACATCCAGTTTAGATATACGCACATTGGACATCTATAAAATTGGCGGATCTTCTGTGAATATGTGTAACATCTATGGTTTCGTATTAGATTCTCTGCACTTATTTGATGACAAAACAAAATTTATTGAATAGTTTTTGATTTCAAAATTCTGATATAACTATTTCAAATTATTTTTAAATTATGGTTTGGTGTTTCGAAATTAAAACGAGTTTTCTTTTTAAAAAAATCTGTAAAATTTTATCTTTGGCGGCTCAGAAGAAGCTCACCGTAAAAGAAAATGACCACTTTTGTAATTCAAAATCAACTAAAAACCTGTAGTCCAACGCTGGGCTGTCTAGAGATGGCCGGTATTTGTTGCGTCGCCGTAGTGCTTGTCGAGACGATGATGTCTAAAGTTGTGATCTTTGGGTTTAAAGATGAGGTGGGGCTCTACTTGCCCTTTCAGCGCCTTTAAATTTTGTGGTTTTGTTTAATTGGATTTTGAATTAAGAAATTTTAATTATTTTTGATTAATTTTGTTGAATTTATCAGAAGGGGTATTTGATTTGGTTCAATGTTCGGAAGGTTCACTTTATTTTTGATTATTTTTGATTAATTTTGCTGAATTTATCAGAAGGGGTATTTGATTTGGTTCAATGTTCGGAAGGTTCACTTTATTTAAAATTTTTGTTGAAGAGTTTTTAGTAAAATTTACTTTATTTTTGAAATTTTTAGGTCACTGTCTTTGATTTCTGTTGAACTTTGCACTATTTTTGAACTGTTTTTTATTTTTGGTTTTCACCGGTGTTCATTGTTTTTATTTGTTGAAGGTTGCGTGTTGTTTTCTGTCGCGTCGCCAATGTGGGGGTAGAGGCATGATGCCAACGTATGGCACAGGATTAACTTAAAAACCCCCGACACTTGTTACTCCGAAGGAAATGGAAAACACCTTTTTATTAATTTAAATTTATTTCACTTTGGGTAATTTTATTGTCTTTTTGTTGGCGATTTATTTTAATTTAAATTAATTTTGTAATTTTTGTTTTGGAAATGGTGCCTTTTGATTTTTATTAATTTTGTAGTTTGTGCCCGAGAGACAGCGTGTCCAATCGTAACGGAGATTGACAAGCGATTTCTGACGCGGTGCAGCGTAACCGACCGCGGTAATGATTGAATAGCGACTGACTCTATTTAGGGTGGAAATCGTAATTTCTGCTTTTTACACATTGATCTGCCAATGGTAATCATGCTCTCTTGTGTGTTCCCCAACTCACCACACTCATCCAGGTCGAAACGTACTTGTGTATTCGTTCGACGTCGATGGGCATAGCCAGAATGGAGAAATCAAAAGGGAAAGCACAATAACCCAGGGTTGATCTGGCTAGGTGTGTGCGCGTCAATTCCGTGCATACGGCTGGTCTACTGACCTAGTGACAATCTCTTAGGTCAACGCACTATAGCAAGGCAGAAATACGAGAGAGAGGGAAAACATAGCTAAGGTTATTCACCAGCATAAAGAGATCATTGATCCCAAGCGAATGGGTGATCTGGGAAAAGTCAATAGGACGCCGCATCGGCTGGGGATATAATACCATTCTGTGGAATGTTCAATAAATACCCAAGCCTATGGACTACGACGCAACCGCGTCGCTTGGTTTGACTTGGTTGTTGCTAACTAATACGAATGGAATTTCCGGTGGAAATCCCATGGTTAGCGCAATAGTGTTGCCGTATGTCGTTGATTGTAGCTAAACTCAATTATGCATTATCTGCATAGAATAATGAGTTTAGCCATGCGTCCCTTTGACATGTTTTACAGGTAAATACCTATCAAGGAAATGGGTAGGTATTGTGGTTGGAATTGTGGGCTGTTTCTCCTATAGGATAGAGAAACCCCCACAAAGGTTGTAAAAGTTACGCTGCAAAATGCAAAATATGGCCTAAAGCCAAACGATAGGAAACCTAACAAACACCCCGTAGGAGAAACACCAGTGCCAACCCAAATCGGGCAATATTTACAAATGGATATCTTTCACTTAAATGACCAAATGTATATCAGCACAATCGGCCAATATTCAAAGCGCTTTCAGCGTGTCATATTATCCTCTAAAATATCATGTTTTCCCAAAGGACTCATAGCTAAACTCATTATCCTATGCAGATAATGCATAATTGAGTTTAGCTATCCTTTTTGCCATACGGCAACTCCATTCCTCTAAGCAAGAGATTTCCACCGGAAATTCCATTCATGTTAGTTAGCAACAACCAAGTCGAATCAAACGACGCGGTTGCATCATCATTCAATGGATTGGGTAATTACCGCATTCCTTAGCGTTTTTCCCACGGTATTATTTCCCTAGCCGATGTAGCGTCCTATCGATTTTCCGCAGATCATCCATTCGCTTGGCATCAATGATCTCTTTTCGCAGGTGAATAGCACCAGCTAAATTTTCCTCTCCTTCATAATTCTGTCTCCCTCCGGTTCAATGCACTCTGAGATCACCACAGCCGTAACACTAGGGCAGTAGGTCATTCTCAGAAACTTCATTTGATACCGGCGCACAAGCTAAGCCAACCCCGAAGTTATTGCGCTCTTTCTTTTGTTATTTTTATCCTTCGCATGCCCAGTGACTGTCGAATGATGCGCAAGTATTATCCACCTCACTGAGGCATGCGAATGAGAAGATACATAAAAAGAACGCGGTGATGATTGGCTCATAGCTGTGCGAATACAGAAATCCCAATTTTCACCCCTAATTAAGTCCGTCGCTATCCAACCACTACCGTGCCAGGGCACGCCGCTCGAGCCAAAAATTAATTTATTCATTTCATTAATCAAGTCGATATTCAACTCCGGTCGTGGCTACACTCGTTTCGCAAGTCACAGCAACACACCAAGGTGCTCACGTGCAATTTACCCTAATTTCTAATTACCGCGGTCGCTGTGTTGAGAAATAAGTGTTTCATCTTAAAATACTATTCATATAAAGAAACTATCTAGTAATATTAATAAGTTCTAGTTAAGTGAATTAAAAGAAAGACAGAACAATAAAAAAACGTATTAATATCAAAACAACATTCCTGTGCTCCAGCGTTTCATTTACTCTTCCCGTGACACTGGGATATAGTTTTGTGGACAATTTAATTGGCGACTTGGATTTCAGCGGAACTACAAGTGGGAAGGAAGTGAACCAAGTGTCATACGTTGGCATTATACTTCTAAGTCCACACAGTACCTACACCTGAGGTACATACCAAACAAACTAAATATACCAACGGTCCCAAAAGAAATACTTTCACAAATATTCAATTATAATGACCAACAATACGTGATAACCGATAATGAGTCAATTTTTTCAAATCACCAAGCAGAAGCAATGTTTAATAGACATAATGTGATACATGTAAAAACACCCATCGATCACTTAACATCTAATAGCCAGGTCGAGAGAGCACACTCAACCATCCTCGAAATAGTACGAGCTCTTGCGAAACAAACCAATATAGATTGTCAGGAAGAAATCTTTGAATCGGTAAAACAATATAACGCCACCATACATGCCGTTACAAACCTTAAACCAGAGGACGTATTTTACAATCGAAAACAGACGCCGCCACTTAAAAACATTATAAAAAATAACCAACAAAAACTATTAAACCACGTTAACAAAAATCGAGAGGCGAAAACATATAAACCTGACGACGCCATTTTCCACAGGTCAAAGCGACGAAACTAGAACACAGACCGTTTCATCGAGGCGAAAGTAAAAGAAGGTAAGGGTAACTAATAATTTCAACACGAGGCAAGAAAATCTATAAAGACAACATAAGACATACACGAACAGAAGAAGATTAATGAAAAAGATAATTGTACAAAACCATAATAACGATGTAACAATATTAAAATATATGACCCCTAACAAGGAATTTTACAAACAAGCAAGAATTTTCAACGATACTAATACCTGTCGAAGAACACCCCGTAATAACTTTTTTGTAACACTCCTGATAATTATAATACTCGGCCTGAGCATATATGTAATAAAAACGGTGAGGGTTCTCTATATCACACGAAGAACCAACCCACAATTCTAACCAACCTCGACCGCTAACAGCGCGTCACCTCAAGCCAACTCCCCATGCAAAATCCGCAATAGCATACATTCCTAACATTGCAATAAACATACTCCCAAACCCGCAACAGAATACAATTCAACAGAATATATTCTAAATCCGTCAATTCTTCACCTAAACCATATCCCTCGCTCGCGACCAATCAATTCTAATTTCCCCCGAAAACCATACCCTGTAATGAACGCATATTCCAAGTTACAACGAAATATTAACCATCTCCCTCAATTACATCACCTCACATACATTTTCCCAAAATTGCTTCGGTCAATTCTCTACTTAATTCATATTCCTTCTTTGCGACCAAGCAATCTTAATCTGTGCTGTAATAAAACGCATATTCAAATCCACAACGGGACATTAACCATCGCTACCAACTATACCGAGCCGCATACATTTCCCCGAAATTACTTCGGTTAATATCTTATCTAAACGATATTCCTTGCTTGCGCCCAAGCAATTCCAATTTCCCCCGAAAACCACTTCGGTACATTTCCTCCTTAAATCATACTTCTCGTCTGCGACCAAGCGACAACTAATTTTCCACGAAACAATCACAACGATCAAGACCTCCGATCATACTTGGCTATGCCAATTTCCCGGTATACACAACCAACGAATCCAACTCAGCTTATACGGCGAGGATTCGCTGAAACTGAATTCTTATGCAAGCATAGCAACTCTTCTCGAAATTCCTCGGAAGTGCCAGTGAGTTTATTTCTGCTATGACTCAACCGCCACGACGCGACGAATAGATTTCTTTCCATTCATCAGTCAGTGGAGATTCAACCGCCACCGGGGCCAGACACCAGAGTCGAAACACAACCACCGCCGAGCGCACATCGCTCTCCCGTTACAAACTCAAAGTCCAATCACCACTGGGGACGATCGCGTCGCGAGTTAAAGCCCCATTTATTCATATTTTTGTGGGACTATACAACATATAGAATTATATAAAAATATGAATCACTCAAGCGGTGATCATTTATTGACACCCAAAAGACGATTCGTCTAATTCCATACAACTTAACGAAAACGCATCACCATCCAAACTACTAGATGTCGCCTCGGATAATCCTAACGAATCGACAGTCAGATAATGGTGGTAGAGCGATTCTACTTCCTTTTTTCTGCTGGGATACTGAGATGGTGAGCATGGTTCTTTTTTAAGTAGCTCACTCCGCTTAGAGACACCGATCGGCATAGCCGCAATTTATAATACTAAAAATAAGTAGTCCTAAATTTAAGTTAAAGAAATAATAAAGTTATCGTTTTACTAAAAAACCCACAATCGAACTACTTAATTCGCGCGACGAGGCGAAAGTCTAGTTCTTCCTTGCCTGGGTCTAGAGGTGACGTTCATTATCATAAGGAACCGTGTGCGCGAGAATGTACCGTTTTCTAACATAGAATCAGTATTGTCTCGGTAAAACGGAAAGATTGTTAACGTTGTGACGAAGTGACGCGCTTTGTTCGGGACTCAAGTGCCTAAAACTAAGTAAAAGGTAGGAGATAACTAAAATAAATGAAGGCGATGCACGACTGAACGGTTTACAAGGGAAAACGAATAACAAACAAAACAAGTAAACGCGAACTATTTGATATGTTTAGTACTGTTTGTAGCTCCCAATTAATAAATACAATAGACACAAAGAAAACAGAAACTAATTTGTATACGTTAAGATATCGATAGTGTAACGACAAATAGCAAAAACTCAGTGTAAAATTCGATCAAATAAAGAAAGCTTTATACAACAGAACGCGGCTTTTATTTATCGCTCTTGCCTGGCGCCCGGATTTCGGAGGCCAATTGTTTTGAAGGACTCGTTGGTGGGTGATAGGAAGCCGTGCCGTACGCCGGCACCACAATCTAAACCCCCACAAAACGGTTGTAGAAACTTATAAAATTAAGAAATAGCATGGGTACACAGTACACGAAGGTCTCGGAAAAACTCAAAAGCGAGGACGCTTTAATCTAACGGAGGGGAGAGTTAAGGATAGCCACATTACCACAAGACAAACATCAAACAATCATCATGGGTCAACACTTATCTTGGCGCACGGCACCATCCTCATGAGTCAACGCCGAACACTTATCTATGACCCAGACATCGCATAGGCGCTCTAAAAGGATCATAGATCAACAATGTCCGAAGAAAATTATGTTCGCACACGGCATCATTCTCATGGGTCAACACGGGACGCTCATCTGTGACCCAGCAATTGGATAAATATGAGCAATCTACACGAAGACGCATATTCTTCTTGGAGACACTCATCGGCATAGCCGCAACAGTATTATTAAAAATATGTAGTCTTAAGTTTTAACAGAAAATAAAGATATTTTTTTAATTAAATTGAAACACAATCGGACTACGTAATTCTCGTGATCCTTTATTCCACCTTATCTACTTGTAACATGACATGTGGGGAAATTCGCTAGTCCTTTGTTAAGCATGATTATGAATAAATACAAAACACCAACTGCTAGTTGTACCATCTAGTTAATTTATTAATAACATTACGGTTAATCTTATTACTGAAATGTATTTATTCCGGCCAAGTGTTCATCTCTCCACAAGTCAGAACAAATTCAAATTCCAACACTCCCGACTTAAGCAAAGAACACTGCCCTCGGGACCAGCCGTCAAACAAATTCAGTATGATCTGATTAAAATTAATATCCTTTCCATTATTCCAAAAGATTCATATTTACTGGTTGGGTTCGCCTCTTCCTCAGAAGATTAGATGTCTAGGACTGAGGCATCGGCATGTTGTTACGTTGGAGCATTCAACTTTGACCATTAAGAAGGAAGAACACGCACAACTTACTACCGGGACGAAACAACGCGAGTTCCGTTTGAACACACTCGGAAGTAATTACTACGACTGTCGGAGGAGGTGTACGTTATATTTTCTGGGTTTACTGAAACCAGTTTTTATTACAGCGCTTGGCATATTGGCAGATGTATCTCTAGGGGATGTTTTATTAACGTGGTAATGATTTTTGTAATGAATTTCAATCTTATAACTCCATATGAGAGTTTTCAATATTTTACGCATAATTTTTGAAAACAGAATGTTGGTGTTAGTAAGCACGGTGCCATTTCTGAATGATATATTATTTATTTTGGGACGTTCTTTACGTTTCCTAGGATATTGCTCTATCAACTAGATTATATGTGCTGTAAATGGGCGAAAAGTCAGATAACAGGTTCGAAATCAATGTAACAAGAGTGAAGTAAAACAACAACGTTATAGACGTGTTAGGTGAAATCGCACATCCTAGTTAGAAAATGAATATCTGATTCTATGCGATGTGTGGATGTACTTTTGTTTTAAGATGCATGAATTAAAATGTTTACGGTGAGATTATAACCGTCGTCCGTTTCCGCGTCGAAATGTTTGTTATCGGAGTTGAGTTGCGCAATCCGTCCACCCATAAATTCGATGACCCTCAGGAATTTATTAAAATAAAAGTATTACACTAAATGTTTTGAAAATCTTCGGGATATATTTGTATATAAATGTGAGCAGAGCATTAGAATATACTCACAGCAGGGCCGGCTTGTCGTAAGAGGCGACTAATGACCGAGTGATAGGTGGGGTCCCAACGTCCTGCCACCCGTTGAAATACCACCCCTCAAGCTTTAGGCTCCGTGAAATGGTCGAGAGAAATCCCTAGCCATTTTTCGGAGCTTGGCTGATGGACTGGTTCGAGAAAAGGTTGCTTAGGTCGTAATTCGATCCCAAGGTGAATAACACCCCCTTCACGCTGTACATTCCGCGATATCATCGCTAGAAATATTCCACTATGTTTCGGCTGTATGGCTGTCGTACCGGACTGACACGGAGATAAGTCATGATGGTACCTTTATAGCGTTAAGCAAGGATAGTGAAGAAGGTGAATTGAACACACCATGAAACGATTGAAAAGCGAAGCAGTGAGGCATCAGACTACTGACCGTGTTTAGAATTTGATTTCCAAACTCGAGTATATTCCACTGGTGTGAATTATTTTTTTTATTTATCGCTTGGTATACGGTTCTGATGTATTTTTCTTATTCGATTTTTTTCGTTCGGTGTTCTTCACTATTTTTGCTTGTGAATTGTGTGTATCTGTTAGAATCGCTACACCTTCTGATATAAAGAATTCCAGAGGTAAACTAATTCCACATTCGGATCGGATTCGGTGGGACTATTCCAGGGGGAACATCATGCTAATATTCTGATAAATAACCAAACTTTAAAAAATTCATCCTGGCGTAATCCGGCTCGTTCACGTGGCTCTGCCGACGTTCGACTGATAACGGCATTTTGTACGCCGCCCACCAATATTTGCAAGCAGCGAAACCTGATATCCTTCCCCTAATTGAGACCCAGGTTAATTTTTCATGTGATTCGACATATCTTCGTTACTCAGGATAAGACCTACTTTCGAGATTCCATTTTAAGGACGGTGTCTGCGTCTTCGCGCGGTCCGATCTGGCTTGCCAGAGGATGGAGGCGTTGGAACCCGGTGACATGGACAGCATATGGCTGAGGGTCGTGCTGAGGAATTCTGTTAAATTTCTTTGTTGTCTTTACCGCTCCTCGAGTGAAGATCGACCGGCGAAATTTTTCGAACATCTTTCACGTACCGTTGACTGGATACAGATTAACCACCCAGCTTCTAAAGTTGCCGTCCTTGGCAATTATAATGTAGACAATTCCGGCTGGTTGGTACATTCTACTAGAACTGACGAGGTTGGGAGGCTGGCGGAGATGTTTGCTGTTAGTCGCAATTTGACTCAACTCGTGGAGCAACCTACGTGAGTGCCGGATACCCAAGGTGATAATGCAAACACCCTGGATCTGGTTTTGACATCCAAGCCGAGCATTTATACCGTGGAGATTGCTACGCCACTGAGAAACTCTGATCACTGATTGGTATCTGTTGCGCAACCACTTGCAATTCAAACGCATACCCGACCTACGCAGCTTCGCCATGTATGGAGGTATGGGGCAGCCAACTGGGACCATTTTGTTACGTGCGGCTTCCGCCACCCCCATCATTTAGTTGTTTTTAATATAATTTGGTTTTAATATAATTTGATGGTAAGGTGGTGGGAAAGGCACACGATCCACATGTGAGTGTGCGAACATACCCCAGTTCGAGTGTGGATCGTGTGCAAGTTCGAATTCTGTTTTCGGAGTGGATGTTGATGGAGAGGGAGAGAAAGGAACAACAAGTTTGTTTTGATTCCGTTTGTCTTGTTTTTGTTTCTCGATACGGTTGATTCGAGAACAAGCGATTGATGTTGAATACGGTTTTGAATTCCAATTAGTTGATTTTTTAAGCAGTTGAATACTGTTTTTTGTTTGAATTCAGTTTGATTTATCTTAGTAGAGTTGATTCTGAAGTGTAAAGGAAAAAAGGAAGGAAAAAGCCCGGTCCTAGTTTTTAAAAATTGAAAGTAAAGTTTAAAATTGAAAGTAAAGTAAGAGCCAAAGGAAAAATAAAGTTTGGAATTAAACGAAAAGCTAAAGTTGATGTTTTAATTCGTCAAAGACGGAAGCAAAAAGGAGAACATCCCATCGCTTGTGGTGCGATTGGATTCGCAGAAAAACATATTTAACTTCTCCACAAAATCACCATTTGGTGGTGGCCGCCCTGGCAGAGCAAAGAGGAAGAACCAGTTTCAGAGGAAGAACCAGAGAAAGTTTCAGAGGAGGAACCTGCAGAAGAACCAAGGTGGTGGAGATGCCGCTGAAGAGGAAGAGATTTCCCCATTCCTGGAGAACGAGATAATAGACTCTCCACGCTGGACTAACCAGGTAACCAATTTTAAGTACACTAAATTTTATGTGGCAAAATACGTCACAATTTGCGAAATTTTTTCGCATCCTTTCCGTGGGCGAAGGTGTGCCTTGAAGACCCCGATGTTAACGCATACGCATAGTCAACCACAGAGATTATTCTTCTCGGAATGGAGATTTACATTTTACATTCCATCAAACGAAATACATCTGATAAACCTTGGTTTGAAAAAAAAAATCCGAGCAGATTACAGCGGCAAAAAATAGAGCTTTAAAACAATGGCGTTCCATTTCCACAGAGATGAACAGAACGAATTTTGTTAGAATCAGAAACGCGTGCAACCAGACAAATGACACCACGAAGAAGGTCTACAACGGCAGAGTGACCAAAAAACTCTTTAGGTGCCCGACTGATTCGAGTCCCTTCTGGTCAATGACAGAGGCTATGAGCAGTAACTTTGCTTCCTCCTCTTTTCCGTCGTTAACGGCGGGTAGCGGGACGTTAGTCACAGATTCAAAGGATATGGCTAATGTATTCACGAGTTTGTTTTCCGCGAATTCAAACCTTGATGCTGGTCTTTTTGAAGCACCTGTGATCGCGGCGGTACGTTCTTCGATTCGGGATGTGAAATTCCGCCCGCGTACTGTTCAACGCACTCTACGTGGATTCGAATGTAGGAAGACAACTGTCCCGGGCAGAGTAGCAGTAATAGTCCTTAAGGCAGTTGTTGAATCCCAGTGCGTTTACCGGGCACGAGTCGAAACGAGAGTTTGAGTGAACGAGCGACGACCAATATTCGCAAATACACGACAAAACGAGATCATACATTTCCAAACAAAATAGACTTTATTATCAATTAATATATATTGACGACGAAAAACAATCAAAATAACGAAAATCTCTATTTTCACAACACACAAAACTAACGTTGACAACGAACGAATAACAAGACTAATTTTACATATTTCATGACACTAAAAACTAAATAACAAAAATGGCAACAACGAACACAAAAAAGTGCTGCCAAGCATGCAGGTAATTACAATTATAACAACTTATTCGATAACAATTATAACAAAAAGAAATATAACTAAATTATTTAATGGCTTGAACTAAATTTTGCAAAAAATCTTTTTTTTTATATCTTCTTATAGTTATAATATTTATATTTTATATATTTTCTTATAGTTTATACTTTTAAGAATATGCTGTCCAAAGAAAATTTTAAAATTCCAATACCTGGGTCTCGATTAGGGCAAGGATATCAGGTTGCACTCTTTGCAAATACTGGTGGACGGTCGCCAGTCGAGCGTGGGCCGAGCCTCGAGAGCGAGCCCGGTTATGCGATGACGAATCTCTTAAAGTTCCATTATTTATCATGATATCTGCATGATGTTCCCCCTGACATAGTCCCCCCGGAGATCCGAATGGGAGACTAGTTTACCTCCGGAACTCTTTATATCAGAAGGCACCACCATGACTTATCCCCGTGTCAGTCCGGCCCATCAGCCACACATCCGAAACACCGTCGAAGATTTCTCTCGGCGATATCGTGGAATGTATAGCGTGACGGGGTGGTATCACACCTTGGGACCGACTACCACCTAACCAACCTTTTCTCGAACCGGTCCATCAGCCAAGCTCCGAAAGACGGCCAGGGATTTCTCCCGACCATTTCACGGAGCCTATAGATTGATGGGGTGGTATTTCACCGGGCGCACAGGGCGTTGGGACCCGGCTACCACTCGGCCTTTAGTCGCCTCTTACGACAAGCTGGCCTAGCTGTGAGTATATTCTAACGCCCTAGTCAGAGGGCCACCTTTTATTCGAAACTGACATCAAACTGCGTCAAAATCCGTAGCATCATACACTTATTCCACTCACACTGTGTATTATTTGAAGATATCGGACTATCCATTTTATGCACCCTTTTAAAAACAAAACAAAAACTGAAAAACTTAACCTTATTGAAGGCATCACCTTACCCACATTTCTCAGAAAACATCCTGATTCTTTTACCTTAAATAATTGAATGTTCCACATGACTGACTCACTTCTCAAAATTACTTTTAAAATAGTTCGCAGAAAGATCATTAATTTCCGTCTTAGCACAACATTGACAGGAAAAGCCAACAGAAATCATTAAAAAATGAATTAACAACGTTGGAAGATGCTGTCGTTAAATTCCCGTCCACTGCCACTCACATCTCCAATTCTGGTCAACATATATAGCAAAGCATTTCCTCTCACGTCTCGTGATTGATGTGTTCTATGCTATTAAAACACACTAAAAGGAAGCGCGTGCCAGAAGAAAAACTTTAGAATAATAGAGATTCTAAAAATAAAATATTTTCTTCGGAAAGTAAATCAAAAAACAAGAAGGAACACCCAGTCGGCACGCCAGACTAGTCACTCACAGATTCGTTGGATGGATATTAACCCCGTCAGTTCGGAGACAATGTTCTAAATCAATATCGCTTAAGGGCACTTTTGTTTACTGTGGATATTTTATCCGGGACGATGTGCCTTAGAAAGCCTACCTAGTGAGGCATTCAACATTCAAGGACTTTCATTATAATATCAAAGATTTTCGAGAAACTGTTGTTTTCTTAAGTTTACACGAAAGAGAATACACTTAACTTCGATTAGGTATCTGAAAAGAGGAAACAACATTTCGGAATCATGAACTTCAAGTAAAGATAATAATAGAAACTTTTAAACGTCCATATTTCTACATAGATATTCTACAACAGGTGGGGTATACCGAAGATCAAATCATGTGTTTTGTTAGGCTTTGCTCAGATTAGTGTCCAAACCTGCGGTACACAGTTTCTCTCAATAAGAAGTTTCTCGCCGTAAGCACTTTCTATGTATTCAAAGCAAGCATTTTGGTTTTTGTTGTTAGTATCTTTTTCTTTCTCTTTGCCTTCGTGTCCTAGAGAGTATTAATATTTGTGGCTATATTATAGTCCAGTAGAATGGCCAGTATGACCTAAAAAGGTAGGACTTTAAGTCCTTGAATCATGACAACTATTTAAACATCTACAAATTATGAAAATAGGAGCTTACATGCGATTTTGTTTTTCCTTAAAGGATGTGTGGTCTTCCAAAAATTCCAGAACGTCTGACCACCTCACATATTTTTGTACACCAGACTTGTAGTTATGTAATAAACCACATCCATCAACAATACCAGTCGTTCTGGCGTCGTCCTCCTGTTTGAGATTCCTAGAATTGACTTCTGAGGCGTCCAGAGTAAGAAAACATTGCAGGATAACAATATCGGACAAATATTGGCAACGAATTCGGAGCCAGGCCAAATTGTCTGCATGTCCGATAACCTGACATCATAATTGCTTATATACGGTGTTGATCATGCAATAATTGCTGCTCTTGGTGTTAGTCTTACCCACATACAGGATGGCCCAACTTAGACGAATGTGTTAGTTTCTGAAAAAAAACCATCATTAAAAAAATGCTCTCTTGCGGTTCAAATAAAAATCATTTAATTCGACATAAAAAGATTTGTTTATGTCACTTTTTGTCGTTCTGAGCTTAAATAGCGTATTGGCAAAACAAACACTATACGCCAACAGACGCAAATCACTAGCAGAGGCCTATGGTATATCCCTTGCAGTACAGCACAATACCAGACACATAGATATCGCACCAAACTTCCGGATGATAGAGAGAAACCAACCACAACAGAATCCGCCCAGACACTACCTACCACAAACAAAAACCGAAAGCCCAACAATCAGGTAAACGGAGAACAACATAGAAGTAGGAAGACTTCAGGAATGCCACAGGGGAAGAGACTCATGGGAATACTTTAAGCCCGAATGTGGGGGATGTAGAGAAGGCGGGGATTACGCGTATTTCGAGGGTTTGTGTTTAGAGGAATTAAGTTAAGGAGGTAGGCGCAGTCGACCGAGCCGGAGAGGACCCGATGAATGAATATTATATCAGCCAGCTGAAATGTAGACAGATTGACTCTCTGAACCAGGATCTAGATAAGGTCCTGCAGTGGGGAAAGGCCAATCTTGTCGACTTCAACGCAACGAAGACCCAGTATACAACATTCACAAAGAAAACTGGATCATCGGTTCCACACCTGATGATGAGTGGCCGGGTCCTCCAGGCTGGGGAAAGTTTGAGATTGCTCGGCGTCACGGTCTGTGGGAATGTATCATGGCATAAACACGTATCGGGTATCGCCAGATCAGCCTCAGGAAAACTGAGTTATCTTTTTAGAGCCAAGAAATACTTTACTCCGGCCCAACTTCTTCTCCTATATAAATCTCAAATTAGACCCGCGCTCGAATATTGCTCTCATGTTTGGAGCTCGACTCCTAAACATACCCTCGACCTACTTGAGAGCGTACAAAGACGAGCGATCCGCCAGATCGGGGACTCGGCGCTGACGTCGGGAATACAGTCGCTATCACATCGAAGGCGCGTGGCCGACCTCAGTCTGTTTTACAGATATTATCACGGGTGCTGTTCTTCGGAGATTCTTGGCATTGTTCCACGCAATTCGGTCTGTATGCGCTCCACAAGACAATCCGACGGATCGCATCCGTTTGTGGTTCATCTCCCGACAGCGCGAACATCCCTGTATCAGAACTCGTTCCGTTACAGAGCGGGGAAGCTGTGGAACTCCCTTCCCACGCGAGTGTTCCCGGAGCGTTACAACCTGCAACTGTTCAAAAAGAACTGCAACAGTTATTTGATGGCATCTCGGGGCGCCCACTCGACGCTATAGGTTCGCCTCTCCCAAAAGAAATCTAATAAAAGAAAAAAAAAAAAAAGCCACGACCCTCCTCAAGGGTTCTGAGGTTGATTAATTTGAGGTGGTTAATTTACGGGGGAAGGATTAAGGGGTTTTTACCATCCTAGCCCTCGGAGAGCGAACCGAAGGAAGCGACGTTGAATACTTTCGATTCTACGGATATGGATCTTATGATAAAGAGACCATATCTGGCTAGCATATTCAAGCAGTGGATGGACGAGGGTAAGATAAAGAGACCGAGTAACGTAAGAGTCGGAGAATTCCTTAGGCCATCGTTTCACGAATCCGAGTGTAGAATTGGCTTTCCGGATCGTCTCATCAAAAGTTAAATTCCCTGTCGCAAAAGATCCCAAGATCTCGAATACATTGGACAATGGTCAGGGGTTTGTTATGAAGGGTATAGGAATGTGAGGATGAGTGAATACATTTACGGGAAAGGGTTATAGATTAGCATTTGGGGATGTTAAGTACGGCTCCTCGATAATATAGTGGTTAGTACACCCGCCTGTCACGCGGGATACCAAAGTTCGATTCCCCGTCGGGGAGCCTCTGGCGCAAGATTAAAGACCTTGCCCGGAAAAAACAAATCATTATGGAAAATTTAACAAGCCTCAGGACTTGCTACAATAAGACCAAGATCGGTTCCCGGTTGTAGTGCCGATGATGATGATGATGATGATGATGATGATGATGATGATGATGATGATGATGATGATGATGATGATGATGATGATGATGATGATGATGATGATGATGATGATGATGATGATGATGATGATGATGATGATGATGATGATGATGATGATGATAATGATGATGATGATGATGATGATGACGTTAAGTACAAAGCAATTTTTGTCACACCAGGTGGAGAAACTGTCAAGGTCAGATTGCAGCAGTGCAGAATCATGTGGTGACTCAATGATCTTGTATAACTTGGTATCATCAGCGTATAGGGGCAAGCTGGAATTCTTAATGACCTTATCGATGTCAATAGTGGCCAGTATAAATAGGAGAGGAGCCAGGTGGCTCGCGACATTTGAGTTCCAGTAGCTTGGATTCAATTAAGGTCGGATCAAAGGAGTTGTGGAGAAGGGGCCCGAGGGAAAAGTTAGGTTGGTAGGTAAGTATGACGGGTCAGGAACAAAGGGGTCATTAGTGAATGACTGCTTGAATTAAGTGGCGAAGAAGTTGGCAATAGTAACAGGATCAGATGAGGTATGAGAGTTTAAGATAAGCGATATGGGATATCCGTCGGATCTACGTTTATGATTGACGAACTGGAAGAATGTTTTCGGGTAATTTTTGAGATTGGTCTGAGTTTTGGTAAGATAGTTGCGATAAAGGGTGTTGAAAAGTTCCGTGAATTGGAGGTAACAGCCAAGAAAATTGGAATAGTCAGGTATAGTTCGATTGCAAGAGAAGATGATCCATGACTTATTCCTTTTATTACGCAGGGAGTGAAGCTTGTGATTGTACCATGGAGGGGAACAGTTTGATGTTCTTCGTCTAGAGAAGGGAACGAACAGGGAAACAGAGTAAAGGAGTTCGGTATACATATTTGTGATGCCTTCTTCAACGGATAGGTGATCTTCGTTGAACGAAAGGCGGCCTAGGTAGTCGTTGATGAGACGAAAATTAGCTTTATGGAAATCGTAAGTGAAGTGATTGTGGAGGACGGACGGTGGCGAGTGGACTCGAAAGGAGGTCACGAAAAGAGGGGGGTGGTGGTGGTTTATATATGTAAGGATCAGGGGCTGGGTGAGACAGATGTATTGATAGGGTCTGTTGTAAAGATGAGGTCAATATGCCTACCCAAGAGATTTCGAACGTTACTGATCTGACAGAGATAAGACTCATCTAGTCGATCGATGAAAAGACATTCCTTGGCCTAGGTGGGATGGGAGGTGAAGTGTGAATGATCGTCAGATAAAGCCCAATTGAGTTGTGGAAGATTAAAATCTCTGAAGATGATGATGTTGGGTTGTGAGGGCAGCGTAGTGGATGTGCCCGGCCTCTGTAGTGGAAACTCCCCGATGTACCGATCTCCTGGCGGAAGTTCCTTGGATGTACTGCTGATGGGCGAATAGGCTCCCTTGTTAGCGGTGGTGCCGGCAGCGTTGCCAATCTCGGGAAGATGGATCAACGGTTGATACGTGAGCGTACCCGCAATCGTTCTTCACCCCTGGTTGGGTATGCCCACTTGGGCGGCCTCCGGTGGTTGGTATACGGCTGGGGGAGTGTAGGAACAGAGTGCCCCCCCTTTCTTCTTCTTCAGTCTTCAGGGTGGGTCGCACTGTCGACGATTGCTCCTTGAGGTTAAGGATGTCCCCAAGAGATGATGGTCGCCCTACGTAACTGTGGTGCCAACAGTTTTGGTCGTCTTTGTGGAGCGAATCAACAGCTCATGGCTGCTCAATGGGAGAAGGTGCCCACAGTAATCCAAGAAATCACAATAGTCCAATAAATCACAAAAAACGAAAAGGCAACTTTCTATTTTTTAATATGCAGCTTTAATGATTTAATTTCGTTAGGAATTACTTTACTTTATTTGGCCGTAACTCGGTTCTATATTTATCTCATGCGCGGCCAGGGATTCGGCCTCTGGAATCTTACTGATCTCGAAATCGAAAATTACTGCCCTTTTATTCTTTTTTGAGTTGAGAATTGTCAACTATTTTGGTGTAAAAATTCCAAGAAGCACACACAAGATTTTGTGTGCTTCAATTGGAATTGTGTTCTGGGAATTGGTTAAAGGTTTGGTTGGATAGGTTCCTGGAAGGGAAATCGTGAAATGCGTTTTGAATTAAGCATTTCATGATGTCAGGATTTAGGGAATTGAGTCAATGTGCGACGAATTAACTTTTGGTTTAATTCGTTGCTCATGTGATTCAATATGGAGTTTGGATGTAGGTTAATGGGAAATTGAATCAATGTGCGACAAATTAACTTTTCGTTTAATCTATCGCTAACGTGATTCAATATGGAATTTGGATGTAGGTTAATGGGAAATTGAATCAATGTGCGACAAATTAACTTTTGGTTTAATCTATCGCTCATGTGATTCAATATGGAATTTGGATGTAGGTTAATGGGAAAGATTGAGGATTTGGATGGGGGTAGTGATTTAGGATAGCTACAATGATGTCGTCCTCGGAATTACTCAGCTAGATTATATGGTCGATAGCATTGAGAGCTAGCTCGTAAACTTCAATAGGCTGGGATGGCAGGATATAGAAGCACATGACAAAGATTGATTTCCGAGGAAGAGAAAAGTCACGATATATATGAAGATTAATGAGACCTAGTCTACGATTTTAAATGTAGCCGTCATAATGTTTTAAAAATGTATCACCGCTTTAAACCTTTATTATTATCATAATTTGATTTATAATAACTAGATTGGAAAAGACTGAAGCGCAAAGTAAATGCCACCATCTAATAATTTTTCTATCATCAGTGTTATGGGTACATGAGGTGGTAACTGGTTTTAATACCACATTTTGTAAAATACCTTAAGAAATAGAAATACTGTGTAGAAAGACAGAAGCACATTTCTATACTCCCAAAAACTGTTACTATAAATAACTTTTCTTAAAATGCCCCAATCGGATATCTTACATTATATGTAGTCTTCAATGCTGGCATATACCAGATATTTTCCGATCTGTATTAAATTGCGCCCACGATTGTGGTAATTTGTTCTATTGTATGCTTACATTGACGATATCTTCTCCTTTTGAAGTCTACATGACTTTCTGTGGTACAATACTTTCCATAATTAATATGCATTTCCGTTTTTATATCTTAATAAACCCAGACACACGCCGCTATCCTTTAATCCTCGCCACGTCTCTCATAACATACTGGTGCCCATATACAATCCTTTGATCTGACAAGTTTAAGTCTCTTGAAAAATTACCCCCTCACACCATAGTCTCAGAAATGGCCCCTTGACAACAAATATTTCAACGCATTCCCCATCAGTCTTCAACTAAGCTGACCTGCACTGACTAAACACAAACAAAATGTTTCTAAAATAAATTTAGACAATAAGACTATAAAACAGAAATGTAAAGCGAAAATGCGTCGCTCTGTGGTCTCACCTCGCACTATGGGGATCCATTTCCCTAGCGGCTTTTCTCATAGATCACCAGGGGCTTTACTTGACGGTGCAATTGGCGGCAGTAAAATTGATTAAATGCCGAAATACGGCACAAAAAATCGTGACGATGCAAAAATTACGCGTATAATAAAATTATTCACATGACGCATTGATTTACAGAGCAAAAGCAAACAATTAAGGGCACAGAAAGGGATGAAAATTCCCCAAGTCAATTGTACGTGATGAATTTATGTTTATTTTTTTTTTTTATTTCTTTTTTCATCGCCATATATTATCAGCAATTTAAGTATCAACCCTAAAGCTTTATTTGACTGTGTACACATTTCCGGTGAATAGAGTGATTAATTATTAAATGACGTCAACGAAAATCTCATACTATAAAAACTCCCATGAACGTTTATGTGTGGTCCACCTTTACAAAATATGATTCATGCTCGTTTGTCAGTTCATTCCATTTTGCTCTTCTTTGTAGAAAGCAGGATTTCTTTCTAATACTTATTTTCTAGAACATGTTCACTTATTTATTTATATAACCTCTGGAACGAGGTTCGTCTTCGATTATGTCATAACCCTCACCAAATGATTTGCATCACTTAAAAAATCGTAATTTTGGCAAACACTAATCAACACAACACTTTTGTGACATGTTCAATAAAGAAGAATACAAAATTAATTTCTTACACAAAATTTGATCCAAGTACTTTGTTCCATAGATTTACCAATTTAAAAAATCGCCGGAAACAATTTGCTTCGAACACAATAGACGCCATTGTTCCTGAAATAACAAAGCAAATCTACTACAATTTTTGTCAGCTATTCACGACAATCATACCAACGTATCACAATCAAAAAAAAAACAAGGACATCAATATTTTTAACGGACACATTTTTAAAAAGTACAGTTTCATTGAGTTTTGTTGTAAAGTCGTAGGGTGGGCCTTAACCACCAGCCACTCGAAAATGTGGGCGCCGTAAAACGGCCGGGAGAAGCCTTTGGATATGTTTTAATCCGATTTGGAGTTGGGACTAATGGCATAACGTTGTAGCGATTCTAACAGATTACGCAACCACCACTAACAGGGAATATATTAATGTAGTAATCACAACTTATGTAACGACTTGAGGCATCCTCTCACACCGGCGGTCGATGTTCATGCGTTGGTGCTTTAGTTCTAACCTTTGCGTAGTGTGATTTGGAATCACATATCACTTTGCAAAAGTCTGTAATGTCTGTTACCGAGTTGAAATATCCCGGTTTTAAAATAGTCTTCTTTTTCAGATCTCCTGGGAAGAACTACTCGTATCTCAGGGGGAGCAACATGTGAACCATTTAATAAAATCCTTATATTAGGCAACTCGTTTCTACGAAATTTGTTGGTGTACTACTTTGCTTCCGCCGTTTTTTTTCTGAAATTCGAGGCTTTATTGTAAAAAACCGCCTGTGATTGTTTCAGTCGGTTTTAACAACTCATAATACACTACGCCGAGCCGGTCCCACCAAATACTGAGCATGACCTTGGAACCGTGGATATTCGGTTTGGCCGTCGACGTGGAAGCATGGCCGGGATATCCCCATGATTTTCTGCGCTTGGGATTATCATAATTAACCCATTTTTCGTCCCCCGTCACAATGCGATGCAGAAATGCAGAAATGAGCCTCAGCCGCAGATTTCTTCATATTAAAGCAGAAAATTAAAACCTTCCGCAAATGACGAGAATTTGGCTCGTAAGCTGACATGTTTAATCGAGAATAACTTTATGGTGCAGACACAAATCGACTAATATTTCGATGGCGTCATGTTTACAAATACCTAAGCTTATTGTATGACATCTGTGATCTATTTATTTCAACTACCACCTACCGCTACAGCCATCTGTTGCAAAACGGCGGAAGCAAAGTTGTACACCTAATATTTGCTGAACATCTTTTACACAGTGCCATCTAGATACCAATCAATGAATCAGTATCTTATTATTTTTATAATATGCGTACGCAAAAAGGCTTGTTGCATATTCTTGAATGTTAATCTGCCTCAATAATTGAGTTGGTAAGGAGGTTGAGTCATGGGTTGCGCATACGTAGGTTTGTGGCGGTGCCGCCAAGCCCCACGGTACACTTACCTAAAAACCCCCATAACCTCATCCCAAGTCGCATAAGTTTTTGCTAATGCAATCGCATTAAGCACCTGAAAATGCTTCACGCATTAATTAGATCAAATCTATAATCTTAAAGTCCCTGTAAAGAAAACTTACATTTTTATGCATCACTTCGCATACAATTTTCCGTAAGATTTCGTGCCGATGATGATGATGATATCAACGGGCGCTTAGAGAAAAAGCTGTTCTTCGTTATCTTTTGCTGGTGCTGTGTATTTCGATTTGTCTAGTGCTCTAGAAAGTTTTTTTTGGATATTTAAGTGAACGTTAAAGTGGCAATTATAAGTGCTATTAAGAATAAAAAAATATTTTGAATTATCTAAGAGTTTGTTTGACACCATAAAACCCTTGTAAAAGGCTGCCCCAGCCAACTATTGGAGTTGGTTTCTGGATTCATTGCTGCGCACAAACCAACTATTGGAGTTGGCTGTTGGAGTGATATCTTTTCCTACACCACAGCGTGTTACAGCTTATCTGGAATTCCAAATCAATTCGGCACCTTCGGTACCAGACAAATTCCTGTAAACAAAATGATTCGGTTTGCATACAATGTAACCGTCATGACAGGTACCGCCGTCTATTTTCCAACTTCGCCATGTGTACGATAAATTTCTTTACGTACACATTGGCCGGCGACCTTTTTCTCCCAGCAATAATATTTTCTAACTCGCAACATGTGCAAACAAAAGCAAATACACGCATCTAGCGTCTAGTGCCATAAAACGAATTTCTTCGCATGTGATCATGTATACAATTCGATCCCTTTAGCATAACCAGCGATACACATTTCCCATTGTGTAAATAGAAAAATCATTAGCACTTCTTCCTAATGGCGATACATTTACTTACGCATACCATTGCACTGAAAGAGTGCATGTCCTTGGTGGTTGCACCCTTAAGAGAAAAGTTTTTCTCTCTCTTCTCTTGTTTTCTTAACCCTAACCTTGGATGGAATTCATGTCAGAATTCTAGCCTCGTGGAGTCGTTTTACATCAGCAGACGAGAACGGTCATGCGATCTCCCCCTCTCCGCGCGCGGCGGAGAAGCGCAGATATACGGTGTCATTGGCGTAGGGAATTTTATTCGCCATCCATAAGTCGAGCGGTATTTTGTTGATTTATTTTTATTTGAACCAATCGGTTACGGAAAAAAATTACATAAAACTTATAAATCCAATGATGTGAACTTGCATTTAATTCGTCATTTCCAGTCCGGTGTTCGATCATGAAGTGTAATGAAATAAAAATTAATTGAGAAAAAGGTGGTCTTTATTTAGATAAGAAAAGTGGTTGAATAAAGAATAAAACTAAATCAGTGCGTTTGATTTCCTGCAGTTTCGAGTGTGTTTCCTTTGACTTGCTCCGTGTGTTGCGAAGTTTTCGTTCGATGGTTTTAGTGGCGGATGTGAACAAACGTGGCGGCGTTTCGTTCTTTGGTTCGTGGATAATTGCGGCGGAACTTTCTTATAGTGATAATGGAGGAAGAAGGGAATCAGCGCCGTACGCCAGCGCACCATACTTCTTCCCCACAGGTTCAACTGGCGACTTTTGCAAATGTAACTTCGGAGAAATGGCTGAATGGTATGGCGGTTCCAACCAATCCCCAACTGTCTGGTGAAATGCCATCCCATTAAACGTTGTAGCGATTCTAACAGATTGCGCTCCGTAAAGCGGTTGAGAAAAATCCATAACGATCTATCGAAGCTTGGCTAATAGATCCAGAGGAGAAATAACATACCATCACGCAGCATCGACTTCGCCTTTCCTGAGAAAAGCGAAATAAAAAATAAAAAATTCACGGTACAGGCGAAAGATCAAGCATAAAGTTGGGAATGAGATCGATGTATATTGGTCTTTAAAGCCTACAAATTATAACCAAAGACTAAAGAACGATTCCCCATATTTGTTAAAGATTGAGCTACAATGTGAACCTGCATGCTCAGATAGACCGCTTTTGTCGACAAAAACGAGGGTAGGTCAGTAAGTATGTTTGGAAGAACCTAATTTGGTTCTATAGATAATTCGCCAAGCACGTAAACTTGTCGACAATAGGATGTTGGTAATACACAGGCACGTGAATCAATGTACCAATATGGATCAAAATAATAACCACCTTGCGTACTTATCTATCAATGACTACTTTATTCTAAAAAAATGTTTTATCTTATATACTAATTTACATCACAGAAATCGTGGAAATAGGAATGGGAATTGGATTAAAAAGTTCATGTGATTCGAGCGTGGAATTTGGATACCTTGCATAAAGTCATTTTCATGGTTTCATCATCATCATCAGCACTACAACCGCGATCTGGTCTTGGCGTTATTTAACAAGTCTCCCCACCGGTCCCGGTTTCGAGCTGATGTCAACCAGTTTGGCACTCCCAGGCTCTGGGCGTCCTGGTCTACGCCATCCCTCCATCGCAGACAAGGTCTGCCGCGCTGACTCTTTCCATACATACTGCCACAAAGGACTTTCCGACCAGGCTCCTCTTCGCTCATTCGAGCTAGGTGTCCCGCCCACCAGAGTCTACCGAGGTATATCGCGTACAAGTTATGGTTGTACCGCCTCCGGAATCGTCCTCCCTCACATATGCGGCCAACAATTCTCCTTAAGACCTTCCTCTCAAACGCGGCTAAGTGTTCAGAGTGCCTTTTATTGAATACCCAGGTCTCGGATCCATACACGAGTACTGGTAAGACCATGCCCATGTACAGTAGTAGCTTGTTTACTCTAGATACATTTCAGGATTTCAAGAGCCTTGACCGACCTTAATAGGCCTTGTTGGATTTGATCAGCCGTTCGCGTATTTTTTCTTGTTATTGACTGATACTATAGACCCAAGGTAGTTAAAGGATTGCACTACATCAAATTCATGCTCCGCTAGCCTGATAGTTTGATCAATGTTAGGTCTCCTTTTCGCAGATGTTGCCACCATGTACTCAGTTTTTCCCTCATTAATGTGCAGTCCCAGTTTCTGTGCCGCCTGCTCGATCTGCGTGAAGTAGTCCTTACAGCCGAATCGGATCTACCGATGATGTCGATGTCATCTGCGTAGGCAAGTATCTGGCTGGACCTGGTGACAATAGTCACTCTAGTTGTAACGCCAGAGTCACGGATTGCTTTCTCCAATGCCAGCTTGAAGAGTAGGCCGGCCAGAACGTCCCTCTTGTCGGAGTCCATTAAAGATGTTTATTGGTTTGGACAGCAATCCCGCTATTATTACTTGACTAGCTACGTTGGTCATGGTCAGCCTACAAAGTCGCATAAATTTGTTTGGAATGCCGAACTCTCTCATGGTGTTACATAGTTCTACCCCGGCCATGCTGTCGTAGGCGGCCTGAAAGTCTATAAATATACGATATAATGGAATCTTAAATTCCAGACATTTTTACATCGCCTGACTAAGGGCGAATATCTGATCAATCGCTGATTAATCTGGGATGAAGCCACACTGTATTGACCACTGATGCCTTTAGCGTTTGGGGCTATCCGATTTTGTAGGATAGTGAAGAGTAACTTATAGGCAGTACTTAGCAATGTTATACCCCTATAGTTGCTGCACAGTGTGATATCTCCCCTCTTATGTATAGGGCACATTATTCCACGATGCCAATCTTCCGACATCACCTCTTGCTCCCGTACGTGCACCACGATCTCATGAATTGCCTGATGTAACGCTGTCCCTCCTTGTTTGATCAGCTCAACTGGTATGCCTTCACCTCCGCGGGCTTTATTTGACTTGAGCGGTCTTTTGGTTTTTAATGTTTCCTCAACGCTTGCTGACGGCAGCATTTATTCTTGATCTTGCATTGGTGGAGCCTCAAATTCTTCTGTGTGCTGAACATTTAGCAATTCATTGAAATGCACTTCCCATCGCTCCAGAATGCCCTCAGGATCGGTGATCAGATTACCCGCTTTATCCTTGCAGTAAGTGTAGCGTGGTGTGAACCGCGTCATACTGCTTATTATTTGGTAGAATTTCCGCCCCTGATGCGGACCTCGCTCTCTACTTTTCTCTATTTCACAGAGAAGATTTTTTCCCAGGCACATTTCTTTTGTCTGTGAAGCCTTTTTCAGATCTTCTGAGCTCTTTGTATTTCTCCTCGCACACCCGCGTCCTATGAGACTGATGCATTGCCCAGTATGCAGCATTCTTACGTTCAGTCGCTAGTTTGCGCTCAACATCAAACCAGTACCTCCGATCTCTACGACTACTGCCTAAGACGGAGTTGGCAGTACTAATGATAGTATTCTTAAGGCGTGTCCATTTCTCTTCTACGCCCGGCATTCTCGTACCAGAACATACTCTACCTCCAAAGAGCTTTTCGAGGGCGAGCTTTAACGCATGGCCAACGCTGTTGCTGGTGTTCTCATTGCGTAAGGCAGCCGTGTTGATTCGAACCTGACCCGCGGATGCAATACGTCTCTGTAAGGCAATCCGCGCTCGGAAACCTATACGAACAAGATAGTGATCCGAGTCGACGTTGGCACCTCGGTACGTTCGTACCGTCATCGGACTCGGGGAGTGGCGGTGATCTATCAACACGTAGTCAATTTGGTTGCGAGTGGCTCCATCAGGTGATACCCAGGTGGCTTTGTGGATATTTTTACGCGGAATCCTGGTACTTGCTACGACCAAGTTTTTTGATACTGCCAGTTCGATGACTCGTAGTCCATTGTTATTAGCGTTCTCATGCAAACTATGGGAACCTGCGTAGTGCCGGAAAACTGGCTCCCGACCTATTTTGGCATTCAAATTACCAATAACGATTTTCACATCGTATCTTGGGCAGACATTGAGGGCCCGTTCGACGTTCTCGTAGTAGTCTTCCTTTTCGTCGTCGGGGGGGCGCCTCTGTAGGTCCGTGAACGTTTATGAGGCTTATGTTCTTAAATTTGCCTCGCACGCAAAGAGCGCATAGCATTTCGTTTTTTGCATTAAAGCCGATAATGGCAGGCTTCAGTTTTTGGCTGACTAGAAAGCCTACCGCGAGGACATGGTGTTTTGCATGACAGCTGTAATAAATGTCACACTCGTTTCTTTGACTAACACCATACTCCGTCCGTCTTATTTCTTGTAATGCTGTTATGTCAGCCTTATATTCGGACAGGGCATCGGGTAGCTGCTGTGCAGCTCGAGCTCTGTATAGTGAGCGGACGTTCTATGAGAAAATTCTTAAATCGTTTAGTCATTTTCGTTTCCGTGGTCGTCGTCGTCAATAGTATGCTTAGTACCATACATGTGAACAGTATTCGAACGCGAGCTTAATTTGGGATTTTAAAAGAAAAGCAGCATTCCAATACGGATTAATTTAACGTATTTACAGTTCGCTTCCATCCACCATAGGTGCAAATGATATATTCTCCCGTTACAACATTAAAAGAACTTTGTGGATCACCTCCAGTGGCAATAAAAACACATCGAAAATATCATCAACACAAATGTATAAAAGCTGTCTCCACTCATCAAGAAACATCTGCGTAAAAAAACTAACATTCCTGCCTCAGTGGCTGAGTTGCTAATGAGGCTGGGTCATTCGTTTGATTGTGCAAATACAAATTCCACTGACGATTCTTGCCATTGTGCGATTCGGCACTAGTATTAAATGGTATGTTGAGTCCTAATGCCCAGTCGGCCGGTGAAATACCACCCTATTAAGCTATAGGCTCCATGAAATAGATGAGAGAAATTCTTTACTATTTTTCGACATTTTGGTTGATGGACCCCGTCGAGAAAAAATAGCATCTTAAGGCGCCAATTTAAGTGTATAGATTCTATTCCTGAGAGAAGTAAAAAATGAAACCAACTGCAACAACAATATTTAACAACCGGAGAAGTACCCACATTTAAATAGATAACTTCAATAAATGAAGTCCCTGGTAATCAAAATATACTGCGGTACCTGTGGTACACATTTATCAAATTTATATATATAGTTTGGCGGCTTGAAAATAGAGAAATCAATTTATTATCTTCAGCAAAACTGAATATCTTCTTACGCATTGAAGGTAGTATGTCATTAAAATGAACCAGAGACAACGTTGTTACTAATATGGATCCTTGAGATTCTCGGATATTCATCATCATCGGCACTATAACAGGGATCCTGTCTAGGCCTTGTTTAACAAATCTGAGGCTTGCTAAATTTTCCATAATAATTTGTTTTTCCGGGCAAGATTATTACCTTGGGTCAAATACTAGGTATAACCTTGTACAAAATAATTTTTAAGAAATACAAATGATTTAAATTTCATTCTTTGTAAGTTCGAAAAATACAAATAAAACGTTTCTAAAGTCCGCACCGCTTGTTTTTAGACATAAAATTAAGGCCCGCTATGTATATACCATATATACATATGTGGCGGCTCAGCACAAACCACAGCCTCCACGCAGTTGCCGTAAGCTCACACCGAGAATGTTTTTCGACTAATCAAGTCAAGGGCATTCCCCGTCACCTTCACACATAGGCGGAAGCCACGACTGAGTTGGCGTGGAGTCGACGCGGCACTACTTGGGTCTCACTCACACCCAACACAAAACCGACGCCAGATTTTTCCCGCCAATTGCGCGTGGCATACACCACATGCGTGGACAATTGGCGGGAATGTCACTCGCTCGCAAACCACGCACAGCAAACGACGAACGCCCCTGAGGAGCTCAAGATCGACCGACCGCAGTTCTCTCCGACACCAGCGCTGGATATCAGCCACAACCGACCGCACCTCTCCTCGACACCAGCACCGACATCATCAACCGCCGCCAGAGGTGCCAGCGCCTACGGCCGCCCGACCCGAAGGACGATTTAGGGACCAGGACCTCAAATATATACTGTTCGCCCAGTCGACTAAATAAAAATATAAATTGTAATTCACAATTAATTAATTACACATACAATATTGGTGCCATTATATCTAATTGTATTTTTAATTATTGGCTTATCAGAAAAAAGGTTTTATAGTTGTTAGAGAGTATTTATAAACGTACACGCCCCAACAGAATCTACGGACGAAGAAACGAAGGACACATTCTACGAAAACCTAAAGGAAGTATTTGATGGGATCTCATCATTCAATGTTAAAATCCTCCTCGGGGACCTCAATGCGAAAATTGGAAAGGAAGACATCTTCCAACCAACTATAGGTAAAGAAAGCCTACATGACGTTTCAAATGACAATGGTATTCGAATTATCACGTTCGCAGCGTCAAAAGATCTGTTAGTGAAAAGCACGATGTTCAAGCACAAGCAAATCCATAAAGTCACATGGGTATCACCCGACGACGTAACGCGTAACCAAATAGACCACTTCCTCATAGACAAAAGACACCACTCGAATAACCTTGACGTAAGATCATATAGAGAACCAGTTTGCGACTCCGATCACCTTCTAGTGATGGGCAAAATTAGAAGTCGGTTCGCTGCAAACCCACAAGGGCAATCACGAGAGACGAGCAAAAAGTTCGACATTGATAAACTAAAAGACCTTCGCGAAAGGGCTGAATATCAAGAGGAACTAACGAATAGATTTAGCATCCTAGAGAACGGGAGTAGTGAGGAAGAGGAAACGAATAATATGGGTACTAAATTGGCATCGATCAGAGATACAATCAAACAAACAGCCCAAGAGGTATTAGGATTTAACAAAACAATTAAGTCCAAAACCTTGGTTTGACGATTACTGCAGAGCGAAGATCGAAGAACGTAACCGCCTCAGACTGATCCACTTAGAAAGATATGATGAAGTCAACGCCGAAAGATACGCGACAATTCGGAAAGAGACAACGAGACTCTCCAAACGCAAAACATGCGAATGGGAGAAGAGTAGGATCGAACAAATCCTAGAAAATGCCAGACCAAAGAATATCAGAGGTAAGTATGCCGGCATAAATTCAATTAAAAATGGCTACCGAGGGAGAGTCAAAATAATCTGAGACACAAACGGCTGTCTGGTGACAGAAACTACCAATATCGCGACAAAATGGAAGCAGTACTTTCAAAACCTGCTCAATGTGCGCACCCATCAACCACAAATAAACGCTCCATACATACAGCCGAACCACAGATCCCAGAGCCCTCTTTCGAGGAAGTTGTAGAGACAATAAACCGATTGAAAAACAACAAGGCTCCCGGAGTCGACTGCATACCAGCAGAGCTTGTGAAGCATGGGGGAGGGGCGACCGCTCGCAAGATCCTCCAACTGATTAAAACAATATTAGATAAGAAAGTCATTCCAGAAGAATGGAAACCCGCAATAGTCATCCCCATTTTCAAAAAAGGTGACAGATCTAACTGCGAAAATTACAGAGGAATATCATTGCTCTCAACCACATACAAAATACTAACAAATGTCATACTGGCGAGAATCACACCGTACGCAGAAGACATATTGGGAGACTACCAATGCGGAAGGAACCGGTCAACGAGCGACCAAATGCTCACAATAAGGCAACTATTGGAAAAGAAGTGGGAATACGGACAGACGGTTCACCAACTGTTCGTTGACTTCAAAAAAGCCTACGACTCAGTCGCAAGGCAAAGACTCTACCATATTGTAGTTGAGCTGAGAATCGCGAAAAAATGTGCTGCCCTTATTCAAATTTGCATGAACGAAAACAAAGTGCGAGTTAGAAGAGAAAACCACCTCTCAGAACAATTTGAAATCCGGGACGGACTAAAACAAAGAGATGGCCTATCACCACGTCTTTTTAACCTTGTGCTCGAGTATGTCATCAGAAAGGTACAAGACAACACCATGGCCGGATCATCCCTGAACGGGGTGACACAAGTGCTCGCGTATGCGGATGACATCGCCGTTCTGGGCGATAATCTAGAAACTGTAAGTAAAAACAATGAAATCATCATGCAAGCGGCAGAAGAGGTGGGCCTAGAAATAAATGAAAACAAAATGAAATACATGATTATGGCGAGAGCATGTGGACCTCAGAGAACACATATAAACATCAGGGGCAAGATATTTGAAAATGTCAAAGAATTTAAATACCTGGGAACAATACTGACGGCCAGTAACGAAATGTCGAAGGAAATTAACAAAAGACTACACTCCGGCAACGCTAGTTGGCATGCTGTGAGTAAACTGCTATCACAGAATATAAACCTCCGTGTCTAGAGAAACATAATCATGCCGATTGTTCCATACCGATGCGAAACATGGGCTCTCACAAAACGAGAAGAAAACAAATTCCGCGTATTCGAGAATAAAGTCTTAAGGGGTATCTATGACGAGGAGGCAGCATACTGGAGGAAACTCCACAACCACGAATTGGAAGAGCTATACTGCAGACCTGAAATAGTGAGAGTAATCAAGTTGCGAAGATTAAGATGGGCCGGACACGTGGCGCGAATGGGCAACGATAGGACCGTGCATAGAATTATTGACGGTAAACCAACGGGAAAGAGACCGACAGGGCGTCCGCGACGGAGATGGGAGGATAATGTTAGGTTGGACCTCGAAGAGATCGAATCGGATGGTCGAACGTGGAAGGAGAGCGCACGGGACAGGGAACAGTGGCGGAGTCGAGTCAGTGAGGTCATGAACTTTCGGGTTTCTACAGGCCAATAAATAGTAAATATAATAGTTGGCTTCTAGTAATCCTCTTTTGTTCACCTTCACTACACTAAATTAACATCCGCCTATGCAGCAATAGTTCATATGAAGATAAAGCCAACCAATACCAGAAAATTTTTAAAATCTGAAACATAAAATGCAGCACTCTCTTCGTTAACTTCATTATTCTTGTATGCACTTTCGAGCAATCAGAAGAAGTGCTCGGTGGTTGTGACTCAGAGCGTGCCCTTCCGCGCCTACACATGAGCCGCAAATTTCATCCTTTCTAAATTCATATAAAGCATCTAAATATAATCAAAAATAATACTTTAACTAGGATAACGTACCATCAAAACTAGTTCCACACGTGTACACCTATTCATCGGCACGTCTACAGAGCTATTCACATGAAAAGACCTAACAAACCACCACTGCTGGATAGACGGCCACATGAGAGAATTTTCCAGGTAATCGTGATGCCCGTTACGATGGCAACAAAAACCTCTCCACAGAAAAGTGTGTATGCGAATCATGCAGTAATAAAATTAAGTGGATGGTAGCGACTCCTTGATGGCCTGTTGATACTTTACCTATATAATTGGTCACCGCCATTAAGGTGGTAATCCTCTTACAAGGCTAATGCCAGTCTGTAGGTGTATTTGGAGGTGTAGGCACTCCGCTATAAATTTGCACCGAAGTGTGCACAGAAATTATTTGACAACCTATTGATGTTGGATTATGGTGGCAAACATTCAGAAATGATAATCTCTGACAGGGTGGGATAAATACAATAAATAGGATTATAATTCACTGAAGGTTTAATTAAGATTATGTCGGATAGCGACACTGTGAGTTAACTGGACTCAATAGGAGCAAATTGGTTGGGGATAAATGCCAGATTGGAAATCCAAACAAGAGGGAATATATTCACATACAGCCTACTTCATGGATAACAAATAAACGACAACCCAGTAAGTACAAAAATAGGGAAGCTTGTTGAGCTTGTTAAATGTCATAAACTTAAGTACAACCGATTGGATTACCTTACATCGGTTTCAGGCTATTTTGGGACTAACTTTGCAACAGGTGAAAACTCATCCCTAATTATTGAGTAGAGTTAGCTAAACCAAATTAGGTAGTATGACTTAGAAAGGACAATTTTACCCTTTTCACAATTCCCAGATTACTTTCAACGTTTCGCCCAAAGCACCATGTGCCACAATTTCACTCCGATTTATTTCAAAGGTTTATTGCTAAGTCAAGTGTCCTTCAGTGTCTGTCGAAAATCCTTGGAGAGAGAAACGGTGAAACAGCAAGTACCTAAATAAGGAATTTCCAATTTGTATTCAAACCTTTTTCACATTGAGACCTGCAATTTCTGGCACGTTCAAGAGGTAGATATCGACCAATAATACCAAGCAAACTTCAATAGTTTAATGCATCTTTCATGTGGCCGAAAGCGTATCCTGTATTTCAGATCCACGAAACACTCAAAAGGAGATTTTACTTCATTTTGCATATAAATTCACAATCCCGGCAACAGAGAGCATACGGATAAATTGTGAACCTCTTTTTTTCAAGTGAACCAAGTTGCTCCCAGGATATTTTAGTCAACAAAAAATGAATCATCTTGTGTCTCATAAATATTTGAGAAGGACAACGTGCCTTAAACCCTTTTCCCAGCGCGGGAAACAAAAACTAGTAAGTAAACGAAAAAAGGAAACAAAATGGACATTTATCAACTGGTGGGTACCCTTCTTCGCATATTCTATTATCCTACTCCTTCGCCTTCCAGTGGAAAATGAAGTATCAATAAATTCAAGGACCTTGCTACTCGGTCGTCCAGTTATGCATATTGAATCAGAGGCAATTTTCCCTGATGGGTTCGTGAAATCCATCTGTATGCAGTAACCGTAGACTATCACAGAGCCCCGAAATTTTGGAAAAGATTTATGGATGTTTGTTACTTATAAGGTAATTTGCCGCCCTCCTTCAAAGAGATTCAACCACCTTCTTGAAGAAATAAAATATTTGCAGATTGGATAGACAGGTTTGCATATATACACCCAAACTTAGTCATCAATAATGGCTGCTGTTTACACAGCCATAATGGACTGATATGGGTGTCTTATAAAAATACACAAATTTGTTGACATAAGGATTCGAGAGAAAGACATACAAAAGGTTTTTTTTCTAATACCCTTGGTTATCAATAATCGGGGTAGTGGCAAGGAGGGGAAAGGATTCGAACGGGTTGTAATTGGTATCACATTAAAAAGGATAACAATGGATTATTTTGAAAATAAGGAGACTTCTACCTTTGGCTATCTGGCAATATGAAATAATGCTTTTGTTAAATCGTCGAGGCAGCATATTTAGTCCTTGCTTTGGCCAGCGTTCGATGGTCGCTTTTAAAGTTTCTATGAAAAAAAAAATTTGATTTCGTTTAAAATATTTTACCTACTTCCTAATAGATAGACACAATATTTGTGCAGTGTAATACAAAATGGGCTTTAAAATTAAAATAACTAATTATAAATTAAATTTTTTTTTATTAAAAAACTATCTGCAAAAATTAATTGTATTCACCGACGAGTAAAGAATATAATATAATAATTCCACTTAATACACGGAACTTTTTTGCACAACAGGGTAAAGAGTTCAAATCCGTGTCGATTATGTGGTCCTATTTTGAGTGTTTTGAGATTATTAGAACTAAAGAGTTATGCTTCGATTGTGTAAATCGAATAATATACCAGAAAAACGGAGAAAATTCAAAATGGTTAGAAATATCTGCAATGCCCGCATACAACGGGCAAGGTTCTTACATGACGAGAAATTAAGATACAAAACGCTATACCCCCAACAGGTTGAAGGTATTCCTGGTCATTTTTTAAAAACATTAACAACACTATCTACTCACATATTCTTTCAGTCACCCTTGTTGACAGAACACTATCAACACAATAGAGGAAGTCAATCCATTTACTGCCCGCTTCGCTGCCAACGCAATACTGCATGATGCCACGCCAGTTCCACCTCCACTTGACCAAAAGCAGCACACCATGAGTCAGATTCACTTTCAAACACGGAAAGAGCGGGACATTAACAAAAGCGCAAGGGCGAATTATCTTCCCTTATCTTTTAAGGCGGGAAGGTGGCGTAGCTCCTTACTCGCCAAACCGAAAAAGCTCTTCCGTCTGTCTTAGTTTACCAATTTCCAAGTAGACCGAAGTCAACGATCAACCATCAGTCCCTTTTTATATTGCCCGGTAGAACTAACTTCTATTCTTTCAAAGTTCATGTAGACAATGACAGACCGTCATCCTTAAGGACCGCAAATGCAGATTTCTCAGCCACATTTCGACAAGACATCTTGGTACTGCAAGGTTGCGTCTCGGTAATATCACGAGTACGGATCGCCTATCAATGAGTGGACTGTATTATAGATAGGTATTTATTTGTTTAATTATTATTTACATCGATAGAACTCTAATCTGTTACACGATCTCTTTATATGTGCACCTCCAGGCCGGATTCTGCTCTGGATGACGGGCCTTGTAGTCTCGCCCGGTGCTTGCGTTGTATTGGTTGTACTCCAAAAAAAAAAAGGGTTGGCGAGAGGCCGACTTTAGGCAGACAAGGACAAGTGTGTCCTTCATCTTGTCTCTGGCTTCTGGTCATCTTGGGATAACCAGAATCACCCACTTAAGTGAGGATGTTGCGCTCGGTCTCCAGGTATCTAAAAAAGAAAGGAGGTATCTAAGTATAGTGTGGACAGGGTTAGTTCAAGCGTTCTCTAACTACTTGGATGGGGGGATGGTGGGAAAGAAATGGTACCAGATCGGTGGGTCTTGAGTGCGGTAGTAAACGCAGATCACGTCTTTGGCGTCTGATAATCTGCGCTTTGCTCTGCGTGTGTGTGTTTTTTTTTTTTTGGTTTCGGTAGGAAGGTGGAAATCTCCAAAAGATACTTCTAGACCGATCCAGGGGCATGCCGGGTTTTTACCGACCGCGTGTGTGTTGTTTTTTTTTTTTTGGTTTCGGTAGGAAGGTGGAAATCTTCAAAAGATACCTCTCGCCAGGCTCATATTCCCATTGATCCCCGCGGAACTTTCTTTTATATATTGCACCGCGGGACGGGACTGAATTTACCTGTTACTCCGCTCGTCACGTCGCAACTGCTGCATCTTTTCACAGAGATGGTTATGGAACATGCCTGTTTTGAACTAAGCATTTATTCTATTTACCCGCCTGTCAAGCGGGAGACCGGGGTTCGATTCCTCGTCGAGGAGCCTCTGGCGCAAGACTAATGACCTTGCCCGGAAAAAAACAAATCTTTATGGAAAATTTAACAAGCCTCAGGACTTGCTAAATAAGGCCAAGACCGGTTCCCGGTTGTAGTGCCGATGATGATGATGATTTATTCTATTACTCCATCTGAAGTAACTGTCCGTCTCGTGTGTTTCTCCAAAATCGTTCGTGCGGTGTGTGTGTGTGTGTGCTTGTGCTGTCTTGTACTGCCCGTGCGTGTTTGAAGTGTGTCAGCAGTAGACCCTATGGTATGGGTCCAGGAATCCTCTATTATAGAGGAGAATGTTGTTGGGAAGAGTGCTTTCTTCAGTTTTGTACTGAAGAAGAAATTGTGGTGGTCTGATCCAAAGAGATCGAGAGAGAGAAGGGTAAACAGCGCAAGACTCCCGTAAAGTGGGTTCTCGCTGTTCTGAATGCTTTCGAGGTACTTATAGGCTAATTGTACCAAATGCTCGTCGAAAGGGATAATAGAGGCACCTTCGTATAGGTGAGAGTTCGGGTAATGGCGACCATAAGGTCTTCGAAAAACTCGAAGTGTTTCCATTTGGGCCGAAGATATGCAGGACCATATGGGAAATGCGTATAATATTCCAGATCGGACTAGCTGCTTATAGCAGAGAAGCTTACCTTTGGTGTCAACTTTGTTGCTCCACTTCAAGATATTGTGCAGTTGCTTAGACCGACCGATGCCCCTTTGAAGAATGTTATTGGTTGTACTCCCCAACTGCCGCTGCTTTGATGCTCTCTTTTGTCCCCTTTCCCTCATCCGCATGTTGTCACAGGAACAAAGAGAGCGACTGGTATAAATTGCCGATCTCCAGTCCGCCAGTCGGCAGTCGTGTGCTGCTCCCCTCGGCTTCGTATTTTAGATCGCCAACACATCTGATGACGGAAAAATGGACTCCCTCCACTTTATTTTTGCAATATTTTTGTTTCAATTTTATATTCTTATATTCTGAATTATAGGCTATATAAAAAATGCTTAAATTCTAGCTTAATTATCTTACGAGGGTGGTCTGAAAGCACCACACATCTACACACTTCTTCCAACGATGCTCCCATCTCTCTAATCCGCCCAAATAGTGCTCGGCGTTTTTCTTTGCAAAATAACTGTGCACGAAGGTGATTGCGTCCTCATTTGATGAAAATCGATGTCCTCCGAGCGCAATTTATAGATTAGGGAACGAAAAGAAGTCGCCTGGGGCTAGATCTAGTGAGTAAGGCGGATATTCAAGCAGTTCAAACCGTAATTCGTGGATTTTCGCCAAGCCAATAGAATATAATATTTTAACACAAGGTGAACGATAACCGAAGCCCTCTCTGGTAGCTTAACTCATAGAGGAGCCTTCACGAATACTGGATGTCCAAAGTGATTCTGAAAACACCCTGAATCTATTTCTGTCATCCAAGACAAGCAATTATATCGTGAAAACGACTACGCCATTGGAAAACTCAGATCACTGTTTGATATCGGTAACACAATTACGGGGATACTGAGCTGCAAACTGGGACGATTTGCGAGATTTCTTCACATCCTTTCCGTGGTCAGAGGTCTGCTTTGGAAGCCCCGGTCTTAGCGCCTATGCGGAGTGGGTCACGGAAATTATTTTTTTCCGTATGGAACTTCACATCCCGCATTCCTTCACAGGAAATTCATCTGATAGACCTTGGTAGTAGAAGAATTTTATTGAGTCTAATTACAATGTTTATGTACTTATAAACTACTCGTATTACATTATATTTATTTTGCTTAAGTTTACGGTCTATAATGTTTGGGCCTACTGCTTCAGAGGCTTCGTTTTTTAATTTGCCAACATGGCCCAATTTTCTTTTTTTTTATTTTTTTTTTTTGCACTGTCTCGGTGCTATAGGTTCGCCTCTGCTGATGTTAAAAAACAGCCTGCCATAACTTCTTTGGAATGATTGACATGGATCGTTTTTGGCTTATCGCCAAAGTGTATAAAATAAATTTTATGCTGAGCTTTGTTTTTCCCAAATCCTTGTGAACAATGCTTAGGAGTATTCCTCTGGTAATGTTTAAACCCTCTTCTATGATTTTCAGTGAAGCATCGTGATCGAGCTGAAATTGGTCTTTCTTCACGATTATCATCTTATGCCACAGAAAAGCATTAGCTCTTCACAAACAGTGATGACCGTACACTTGCTGCATTAACCGAAGTGTTTCTGAGGCAATTTTGTTTGTGTGCAATTTAATTCCTGCTCTTTGTTCCATGTTAATATTTTTCAACATCGACAAAGAAGTTGGAGAGCTGTCACAATTTTTTCGATTTTTCAACCGATTGAAGTAAAATTGATATTACCCGAAAGAGGAACAGCTTCCAGCTATGTCTGAATACACGGATGGTGTTATTAGTTACTTAAATATGGTTGGTGTCGCGGAAGTGATTTGTTCAGTTATGTATATATATTTAGAATACGTCCATATCAGATATTGTAGAGGCAAAAAAAACTGAAACAACTCGTGTATTTAGTCTCGATGTCCATACCTCAAACATCACTTAGAATTTATAATCGCGTCGCAAACCCTCCTGCTTACCAGTTCGCTCATTAATAACTCGCAACAGTTTTTCATTGTCGCCATTTACCCTAGCACCCATCTGCAATCGGTTTCAGCGTGTACAACTCACCGTTTGAAAGATTTCCCAAAGCAGCATTCGACTTTCGACTTTCTTGTGCAAGGATATCCATCCATAAGAGCAGAACAATATTTTAGATATACCCTGACGAACATAGTCAGGGGTTCACCAATGTTAAAACGACTACTTCTGTTACTGTCAACATAATTTGCTAATGGAAATCGCCATCAGAGATCGCGTGAACGAATGTCCTTGATTTTGAATAAATTTCCAACCACCGATGAAATTTTATCAAACAGTTCTAGTGCCTTTCGAAAAATAGCCTTGGAGTAATGTTTTCAAATTGTCATTCAATCGGGTAATTGGGTTCAGTAAGCAATAAACGTAAAAGGGAAATGAATGTAATTAATTCGCTAATGATTTTGATGACGACGTTGTCAACGTGGTACGTAAATAGTTAGAAATTGTTGAGATGTCGTCCGAACGAGGTCCTTGCTCAAATGACAGAAAATATTCGATGTGTACTTTTATGTTCTGTTGGGAATACGGCAAATCTGAATTGCAAATTTTGGGTAACTGCAAAATTGTCTGTATTTGAAAGGATTCCAGCTTTGGTTCTTAAAAAGCAATAGTTTTGCATGCACATTTTTTTCAAAGATAAAAAGAAAAAAAACAACAATCAATGCCTCCAAATCAAGAGAAAGGTATCTAATGATAACAAAAATGCACGTGTTAAGCGTACCTCAAAATGGTTATGTAAAAAAAATCTAATAATCTCATCACCATACAAGTATTAAAAAATAAAATCTGGGATCTGATTTTGTTGGTAGCTTTCATTTGGTCACCAGACCATGGTAGACAGGAATAACATCGAACTGTATAAGTATTAATGTTTGTAAATGAATCCTACAAAAATCTGTCGTTTGTTCTTTTGATTCTTTTAAACAACATTCATTTTCGGCAAAACTACACTTTTCACTTTATAATTAGAGAGTGCTGTCAAAAGTGCGAAGATATACACGGGAGTAATGTGCAGTGGCGGAAAACCTTCTACCCTTTCCATTCCTTGTGTCTGTTTTTCTCTTTTTCACACCTCTGTTTCCGAACCTCAGCCATTGATACTCTCGATTGATTTATAAACTTTGGAGAGTTTTTCGTGTTTTAGTGGTATAATGTTCTGCATGGAAGAGGTGTGACCTGGATTTCGGCAGGGATCTAGTGGGGCACTTACCACAAGGGCATAACACCTATGTAGGTGGTTGCTTTCGCTTATCTATTGCTGGTCCTGACTTGCATCCTTTCCCGAGGTGGTATTGGTTTTCTGTGACAGGCCATTTCACTGGAACGGGAATTTTACGTCGATCTTTACAACATTCCCCGTCTAAGACGCAATTTCTCCTCAGTGTTTGCCCACGTTACTAACCAGAAGCCAACTCTCTTTACACTAAGTGAAACCGAGGGAATAACTAATGCAGATTTTTTTTATTTATTGGCCTGTAGGAACACGGAAGTTCATGACCTCACCGACTCGACTCCACCATCGTTCCTGTCCTGTGCACTCTCCTTCCACGCTTGACCACTGATCCGATCACCTCAAGGTCAAATCTAACATTGTCCTCCCATCTCCGTCCTACCGGTTTCTTTCCCATTGGTCTACCGTCACGAATTATACGCACGGTCCTAACATTGCCCATTCGTGCTACATGACCGGCCCATCTTAATCTTCGCAACTTGGTTACTCTCACTATTGTGGGTTTGCGGTATAGCGTTTCCTCCATTGTCCTGCCTCCTCGTCATATTCACCTCCAAACAGCCTTAAAACTTTATTCTCGAATATGCGGAATTTATTTTCTTCACATTTTGCGAGAGCTCATGTTTCGCAGCCGTATAGAGCAATCGGCATGATTATGGTTCTATAGACACGGAGCTTTATGTTACGTGATAGCAGTTTGGATTTCAGCAGTTTACTGACTGCTTGCCAACTAGCGTTGCCGGAGTGTAATCTTTTGTTAATTTCCTTCGACATTTCGTTACTGGCCGTCAGTGTTGTTCCCAGATATTTAAATTCTTTAACTTTTCTCAAATATCTTGCCTCTGACGTTTATATGTGTTCCCTGAGTTCCACCTGCTCTCGCCGTAATCATGTATTATGTTTTATCTTCATTTTTTTTGTAGGTCCACCTCTTCTGCCGCTTGCATTATGATTTCACTGTTTTTACTTACGGTTTCTAGATTATCGCCCAAAACGGCGATGTCATTCGCATATGCGAGCACTTGTGTGACCCCGTTCAGGGATGATCCGGCCATGTTGTCGTCTTGTACCTTTCTGATGACATACTCGAGGACAAGGTTAAAGAGACATGGTGAGAGGCCATCGGCCTGTTTTCGTCCGTCCCGGATTTCAAATGGTTCTGAGAGTGGTTTTCTATTCTAACTCGCCCTTTGTTTTCGTTCATGCAAATTTGAATGAGGGCAGCATTTTTTTTTTTGGGATTCCCAGCTCAAGTACAATACGGTAGTCTTTGCCTTGCAACTGAGCCGTAACCTTTTTTGAAGTCAACGAACAGTTGGTGAACCGTCACTCCGTATTCCTACTTCTTTTCCAGCAGTTGCCTTATTGTGAACATTTGGTCGCTTGTTGACCGGTTCCTACGGAATCTGCATCGGTAGTCTCCCAATACGTCTTCTGCCTACGGTGTGCTTCTCGCCAGAATGACATTTGTTAATATTTTGTATGTGGTTGGGAGCACTGATATTCCTCTGTAGTTTTTGCAGTCAGATATGTCGCATTTTTTGAAAATGGGGACGACTATTGAGGTTTTCCATTCTCCCGGAGTGACTTTCTTATCCCATATTGTGTGGATGAGCTGGTGGATCTTTCGAGCGGTTGCCTCTCCTCCATGCTTTACAAGCTCTGCCGGTATGCAGTCGACACCAGGAGTTTTGATGTTTTTCAAACGATTTATTGCGTCTACAACTTCGTTGAAAGAGGGCTCTGGGACCTGAGGCTCGGCTGTTTGTACGTCTGGTGGGTTTATTTGTGGTTGATGGGTGCGCACATTGAGCAGGTAATGCAACTAATGCATATATTTCCAATTTTAATCTACCTGGATATAACTTAATGCCTTTGTTCTTTCCACATCGTGGTCAAGCCACATACATACGAAATGATATGCTTATCAGCTTCTGCCACAATATGGGCTCTGCTCCAATCCAGCATTCAATTTCTTGTGGCTAAAACTTCACCTTCGTAAGCATATTATATGGTGCACTACTGGATTCTTTACAGAAGCCCAAACTTGGATAGAAATGCATCTTTTAACGAATTTCATGCTCTGTCTGATTCTATCGATAGGATCTTGTCCTTATATCCGCACCCTGAAATCCTTATTGCCGGTGATTTCAATGTGCATAACTCTCAGTGGCTTCGTCACTCCGGACACCCAACACATGAAGGTCAATATGTCCACCTTTTTGTTGATTCAAATAGTTGAACTCAACTTGTCAATGAGCCAAAATGGGTACCAGACATAGATGGTCATTCCGCCGACACACTGAACCTGTTTCGCACCTGCCACCCAAACAAATACACAATTGAAGTTTCTCCGCCCTTTAGTCGCTTCAGACCACTGTGTCGTGTCAGCTACGTTTCCTCTAACCAACAGCAACGTTAACGAGAACACTCCGAAAGCAACAGTATGGTTCTATGAGAAAGCCAACTGGGAAGGTCTAAAGGACTATTTTTGGAGGTTGAATTGGATGTTATTTTTCCTCAATAACGACGTTGACTCTATAGTGGACACATCGACAGACACGATTCTTCTTAGCATGCGATCCTTTATTCCACACAGGATAACGAGTATCAAACTCAAGAGAAATATATGGTTCGATTCGGATACAGGGATGCCACTGGGGCTAAAGAATTGAGCTTCCAGTTCTATTAATCAAACAATACTGAGGAAAACCGGAAAAGATTTAAGAGAGCTAGAAATGACTGCAATGCGCATATTCGACGCGCAAAGAGATTGATACAAAAAATGCTACACCCTCCACAGGTAGTAGAAACTTCTGGCCATTCGTGAAAAACATTCAAAACCAGGTGTCGTCATCTATTAAATCGCTTATAGTCGATGACGGACCACTCACCAGTGCAATAGAGAAGGTGAAACTACTTGCTGCATATTTTGCAGCAAACTCGACGCTGCCTGTCATCAAATCAGTTCCTATTGTTGTGACGTGCATTGATTGCGGACACGTTGATGGACTCTTTCCCAGTGATGGGTCGAAATGCCTATCAAGTCAACATACGTCTTATTTTTGCGATGAGATTTCTTGGTGTTGGACTGAATGGGATAAAAAATAATTCGCTGCGTTTATAGCTTTTCCAAAACAATTGTTCCAGAGTACCTACGACCCGATGGGTATCTTGACCCGAGTTATTCAGTTCTTATTCTTTATTGTACAAAAAAAATGTTTACTTTGATACTGCCGGGCTCATACTCCCTTCAAAATTTATTAGGAATGTAGGTAAACTTGATATTCTTTTCAAAACTCATGACAATAGCGTTTATATATCTAAACATGAATAAGAAAAAATATTTTCACAAGATATCTCAATAGACTCTCCTCTCGGGAAATTGTACCCTCAATTTTTTCTCCAAACTACCACATCTCGATGCAACATAAAAGAAAACCATTTGACCAGTAGTTCACCCTTATTAATGAATTCCCCCGAGGGAGTTAATTTATTAATTTGTTGAGAGCACAAATAACATAAATCTCCAATGGTCAAGCAAAATCAACATCGAGTGAGGAAAATCATCGAGCTCCAATATAAGTAACAACTTTACCTGTGTCACCCTCATGGGGACCCTCATAACAGTCATGGTCGATATTATTGTAGTTCAATCAATCCACTGTTTAATGTCCCAATGGAGAAATGTACCACACAATCAGGAAACCTTCAATCGATAGCTGTTCAATGCAAATAGCACATTGCAAATACCTTGTCACGTTACGACGAAAGTCCTGCACACATTCGTCGGTCCTATTAGAAAATAAGTCTTGTGCTGCTCGACAACCAGTCACATACGTGTAATTAAAATTTCAGAGTACTCTGTTCCGTAAAAATGTAATGAGCCATATGGACGACCTTATCTAGTAGAAAGATATAGCCCGAAGTTTACCTGCGGCCGCACGTTCACGGAGCGTAAGTAATTACCCTCCAGTTGGACTCAGATGTATATTGTTGATGTGCTGCCATGCTATTACGAATTTAATTTTTTTGTTTGTTCATTTTACACTTTTGACTTAATGCACTGTTTCCATATCATTGAAGTGCTCCTTGTTTCCAGATATGGAGACACTTTTAAAGCCAAATAAGGAATAAGTTATGTGGTAAATGGCTTGTGCACATGTGAGTAAACTCGATAGATCAATAGTAAGTAGTTGATAGTTACCTACAGTAATGAGTTCATAGTTATTGTGTATCATCTATTTAAAGACAATAAGCAATACACTAAAGCAAACCATCTTCAGTCGCACAGATACATATTTTAGGAAGGTAGCTTCTGAAAATGAAATAGGAATGGGGTTTTTGGAAAATGACATTTTATCAAGAAAGAGCATGTGTGGTGTCGCTACGCTCCAGTCTAATCTCATTTTTCAAATACATTATTGGTAGTTCATTTTTAATTACCTTGACTCAAATTTTAAAATTTCTAAACTAAACTCCTAATTCCAGTTAATTAATAAAATTTTAAGTGGAGCTATGCTCACTCTTCTATTTTACTCCCTACATACTACATCAGTTTCGACTGCTTGCGTACTTTCGCAATTTGCTCCCGTTTAGTTCGACAGTTACTTTTGAAGTCCTCACCTCCGCACCAAATTTCAATAATTATAAGCCTCTTGTGGGGGGTAAAGAAGTATTGCACCAAGCATGGGCACACGATTCACTGCTTCCCCACTGCACCGTCACTACGATAAACAAATGATCCCCCGAAGAAAATCCAGGAAAAGAAAACTGTTTTTTTATGTTCTTTATTTTGGGTAATTATTTTTATTTGATTTGGTTTGACTTATATGTAAGTTAACTTAACACTAGATTTAAATAGCAGAACACGGCGTTTACACAGAAAAGGATCACAACTCAATCTAAATATCGAAAGGGTGCGCTTTGGCAAATAATACACAAAGAACTAAAAACTTTATGAGGACTGCAGCGAGTATGTTGGATGGCGTTTAAGACAATTATTGATACGTGTCTGTTCGCGATGACAATTGAATAAAACAAAACCGAACCTTGTTAGCCTCGAGCGGCGGCGTGACTACGTCAATGGTTGAGATGCGACTAACTCTACTTAGGTGTTGAAACGTGAGCCATTGGATTTGCATGCCAAACAACCAATCGAGATCATCCTTACATCTGTGCTCTCTCATTCTCTCCGCCTATCGAGGTAGATAAACGCTTCAGTTAAGTCGATAGCTGACGGGCAAGAGAGAATGAGAGAACCAGAACACGAAGTGCAATGATCTCGAGGTGAAATTAGCTCTAGTATGCATGTCGCAATGCTATCCTGAAGCTGACCTAGTGACACAATTAGGATATTATGGTGATGTCAGCGTACGTTGGACTCTGGTAAGGGGAAATGAGATGAGTATGGAAGTTGGTTTGTAGCTATTCACCTGTTAAAAGACATCAATGATCCCAAGCGAATAGAGTGGCTGGGGGAAGTCATAAATGACGCTTAATCGGCTAGGGATATATTAATGTGTGAACCAAATTCGAAGAATTTAGAATTTCCCTAACCGCGTCATTTGGTCTGGTCTTGGTTGTTGCTAACCGAAATGACTTTGAAATTTCCGGTGGAAATCTCATGGGTTAATGCGATAGTGTTGCCGAATGGCAAGAAAACACTGAATGCAATTGTGCATTAACCGAATAGATTAATGACTTCCGGTCAGTCTTCTTTTAGGGATTTATCTATTGCAGGTGAAATAGGCGACGGTAGGAATTGGGATTGGGTTGACGCGCTGTTAGCGGTCGAAATAAAGCGGACATTGGGGTTGGAATTGTGGGTTGGTTCTGCATGTAGAATAGAGAAACCCCACACTCTATATTAGAGGTTTCTAAATAACGACAATATGTGTTTAAAATTATTTAGTGGGTTTTCCAACGGGAACGATATGTTTTAAACGTCATGGCTGCCATGCTTACAATGGGAGAAATGTCATTTATCTTTAGTAGATAACTTTCACTTTAACTTTGACTTTAATATATTTGTACTTTAAAATTTAAAAAAACGTTTGAATATGTAATCATCATCATCATCGGCATTACAACCAGGATCCTGGGTCTTGGGCTTATTTAGCAAGTGTCTCCACCGGTATCCGGTCCTTATCCGAGACTTGTTAAATTGTCGATAATAATTTGTTTTTCTGGGCAAGGTTATTAGCCTTGCGCCAACCATTCTCAGGATGTCGCTGCATGCATTCATTACTTGGTGGGTGCCAAAGTACCTATCCAGGGGTGTCACGTGGAAACTGCATGTCAACTTGGATTGAACAGGGGCAAGGATCGTCCTGGCCTTCGCCGGTGTTATATAATAATATTAGGGGCGTCGCTGGGATCCTGTCCGCAGCGCCAGTTTGTTGAATAATAATTGACCATGTAATGACCATTTGTTTTATAACGATTATTTCCCATTCAAGTTGTTGGTTATTTGTGGTGACCAACTCAACAATATGTTTTCAGCCGCAGTCCGCAGCGTCAGTTGTATTATTAAAGGACTGTAATGGTAGGTTGAGGCGAGATGTAGGAAACTTTGACAACTCTTCCACACTGAATCCTGTCCTCAGAGCCAGGTGTTGTATTTGGGGGTGTGTGATGTTCCTGTTCCTGTATATTGCGTGTGTTGTGGGTTGGTGTGTTTTTAATTTGACATGTTTTGCCAGTTGTTATATATGGTTATTGTGGGGGGCGATGGAAATAGCATTTCGTGATATGATTTTGAATGTTAGGAAATGTGTCGTTTCGTACATATCAACCGGGTCCGTTTAATCTACATCAAGGCTGCGCCTGGTGTAGAGGGAATTCTATTCAACACCAAATTTTGGGGATTCATCCTTCAGCCGTCGTGTGGCCGAGTGTAAAGTGTAAGTCGCTTCCGACGGTGGCGGGTATTCGGTCAACGGTGTGTATTTCTGCTATCATTATCCGTTTACCGCAAGTCCAGAGCGCTGAATGCAGCGTAACGGTTCGTTACGTGTCGTTAGCGGTCACCCGATTGAGTAACGGTGCCACCACGGTAAACTTTCCGGTCGAGTTCCTGGAAACGCCTTGATTTCTTCTTTAATACACCGCACTTACTCGTAATTCCTGGGGACTTTTACAAGGGGCCGTCTCCTCCTGCACTCGTGCGGATGCGCCTTGGGTTCCAGCAAACCCAGAAAAAACCAACACGGGATACTCTTCCAAAAACGCCTTGCGTACTCTTCTTTATTTTTAACACTTTGGGATTATTTGTTTTACATTAATTTTACTTTTCATTTTAAATAAACATTTTACAAAGAACTTAACACATTTTCACAGGTAGTAAGTACAAAAAGAAAAAACGAAATTAAACAAAAACGCTTCATGCGGTAAACTAAACGTGTCGCCTCCTTCGTGGAGGAGATCTGAATGCCGACTCTTCTTAGATCCACTCTCTCTCCCCATTCCTGGCTCTTCGTTAACTTTCGAACACAATTTTCGTTATCACCTTGTCTTCGACAAGTAGCAACCCAATGATACAGATGTGTGCCACCGCTAATATTTGAGTTTAAGATCACAATGGGATGTATATAACGTATATATAGTGTTTATACCTGTAATTCTTCATTTCAATATTAAACCAAAGCTCATCCGTGGGGTTTATTACGCAGCACCGGGTTGAAAGCATAGACTTTGCCCTGTATGTTCGAGAGGTTCACGAGAATTTATAGTGTCTTTTACCAGACGTCTGCGAAAATCTCCGCAATCTAACTATCAGCAAAAGTATACGGAAGTTTCTACAGAAAGTCATTCTTTAGCCGAACCACACGAATGTGGAATGCTCTACCTGATCATGTTCATTTAAGCCCAATGTACATCGACACCTTCTTTCCCTATCCACTTCCTTCCCTTCGGCTCGCCCTGTGGTCTGTCATTTAAGGATACTTCAAAATCCCCTTTCGTGCGCGAATTAATATAAGCAGTCGAATTAATATGCAAAATTATTATTTTATTTTTTATTTTTCTAATATTCGCGAACATTAATATCTTAAGTTCTAATCGTGACAGCGTCGCAAATCCGCCTCCAGTCTCCTTTTAACTTTTTTTCTTTTTGCTTCCATGTTCTCCTTATCGTACTGCAACAGACCAGCAGATCTTTTTCGTCTGCCGACAGCATGTCTGCTGAGGACTGTGGGAACTTTTACATAAGGATGTTTGTTCTGAGAATGCAGATGGTGCATGCTATTGTAGTGTTGGGTGCAGGTGTGGATGAGTTATATTAAAATTTATGGCATTGGTTGTAAACTATAAATGTTTGAAGTCTGCTAATAGCATGTGCGCTGAGAGGTGTGGGAACTTGTAGATAAAGATGTTTGCAGATAGTGTTGGATGCATTAACCCGCGCGTTAGTGTGAAAAAAAGAAGAAAAAACAGAATAAATATCACCATAGGTTCATAGCTTCTTGTGTTTAAATGCCACCAGTAGTCTACAAAATATACTATTCCCTCAAATATCGCTAGCAGGGTCCAAAAGAGCTACCTACAAAACTTCTCCCACGACACGAAATAACTAATATAGAGGATTAATTATAAGAAATTACATAAATAAATACAAAGTGATGAATTAACTTTTATAAGATTAGTTGCTCCACAGTGCAGCTGCAAGTCTCAGTGAACACTTATTATAGCGAATTGTAAACTGCAACGACATACACGTTAAGTTATTATATTCAAGACAAACACACCAGGCCAAAAGACTGTATTCAACAAGCGATTATTTTCAAAACAGACACAATTGCATGAAAGCTCGAGAAAAAGGTGTCACTTTTATCCACTCGCGATTTTTTCGTGGCATACAATTCACTACTACCTTGTGTTATACACTGATAGAAATTCCTCGTTTTCCTAACGTATGTCCATGACGACTGGAAAAGTGTCAGTTTGGACCTAGCTTAATGGAAAAGATTCGGATTTTTGAGAGACAATGCCTCTGGACGTGTATCAACTTACATCGAACTCCTGAATCCGATCACAAAAAATACTATCCCAATGAAGCGTTGTACAGTGAGGCCAATATAAACAGAGTGGATAACTTTATAATCAAGCTGATCCGAGGGCATCTTGCGAGATCAATGAGCTCGCCGAACGATTTAATTTTTGGTGCATATTACCCAAACAATATGTATTATGAGGGGGTAGGTCGCAATGGCTTTATTCCACCAGAAGCATTCTTTAGTCTTGACATGAACGGCCTCATACAAAATGAATCCGCTATACCGTTGATTTATCACGTGCGTCGGTCGGGTATAGATAAACGAATAAGTTATTGTCGAGAGATTGCGCACACAGATGAAGAGCGCCTGCAGTTCAGTAGGGCAGTTATGGGGGTTGAAGTTGGTGTGCCGGTCATGGACACAGTTTCACTAACTCCCCAACGATGTTGCTCTGACGAAAATAGTTCACCCAGGAAGACAGGAACAATTGAAAACACACTGGTGCAGTTTTTTTGTTTGATTTATTCTTTAATTTTCGTTTAAACTAGGGTTTTCTCTATTTTATACACTTGTGATTTTTTGTTAAAGAATTTTGTTTATTACTTATGGCTCTATCAAGTGCACACGCGATGGCGATTGAGTAACGACTGTGATGCACGCTCAACGTAGCGTCCGCGCGCGATGTTCAATAAAAAGCGACTCTGGATGCAGCGTAGCATGTGTACACTGCTGAGGTTGGATAGTGACTAATTTGAATTAGGGTGGAAATTGTGATTTCTGCTTTTACACATCGATCCGCCAATGGTAATCGTGCTCTCTTGTGCATTCCTCAACTCACCACACTCATCGAGGTAGAAACGTACTTGTGCATTCGTTCGACGTCGATGGGCGTGGCGAGGATGGAGAAATCAAAAGGGAAAGCACAATAACCCAGCGTTGATCTGGCTTAGTGTGTGTGCATCAGTGCCGCGTATGCGACTGGTCTACTGAGCTAGTGATGATCTCATAGTTCATCGCACTATAGAAAGACAGAAATACGAGGGAGAGGCAAACCTAGCTGATGTTATTCACCTGCAAAAAGAGATCATTGATCCCAAGCGAATGGGTGATCTGGGAAAAATCAATAGGACGCCGCGTCGGCTGGGGATATAACACCATGGAGAAAACTCTGTGGAATGTTGGTAAATACCTAAGCCAATGGATGATGATGCAACCGCGTCGCTTGGTTTGACTTGGTTTTTGCTAACCAATTCGAATGGAATTTCCGGTGGAAATCCCATGGTTAGAGCAATAGTGTTGCCCTATGGCGAAGATTGTAGCTAAACTCAATTATGCATTATCTATATAGAATAATGAGTTTAGCTATGCGTCCTTTTGACATGTTTTACAGGGTATTAACATATAAAGGAAATGGGTAGGTATGACACGCTGAAAGCGGTCGATATTAGGTAGGAATTGTGGTTGGAATTGTGGGTTGTTTCTCCTATAGAATAGAGAAACCCCCACACAGTAACACAGAAAACCGGAAAAGACACGAGTAAGCAACACCAGATATTTTGGTGGCTGAGTGGGAATTAAAAACCCGTTTCCTTATAAAACTAAAGCAATAATAATAATAATAATAATAATAAAACCCCCAACAAACAACGGAAAGCTTACATAGATTTAGCATTTCGAAAATTTAGTTTTGATGTTAGGTTTAGAATAGAGTTAAGGTTAAAAAAAAAAAACAATCGATTGTTAGTTTAGTATTTAAGTTAGATATAAGGTAAAAACAATAACAAAAACAAAGTTTTTTCTGTTCTTCATTTTCTTTGTATCCAATTAAGTTCTTTAAAATTCCCATGTAAACAAAATAATCATAATGTCGAAAGACAAATTTTCATGCTTTAAGCGTATGCATGTAAATTAGAGAGTCTGCAAGGGACCAGTAAGTTAAGAAATAAGATAACATAAGCTAGAGTTTACTCATTTTTGTCTAGCGAGTAAGTAAATTATAATAATAGGAAGAAATAAAAAATAATATTAAAAAACAAGTGTCAGTTTGGATATCGGGGAGAAATACGAAAAACACGTTTTCACCCTAAGATTTTTATTATCATTTGTTTATTATATTTTATTTTACAATATTTAATTTAATTTAATTTAATTTTGTTTTATTCCACTTTATTTCATTTTATTTTATTTTATTTTAACTTATTTTATTTTATTTTATTTTATTATATTTTATTTTATTTTATTTTTTTATCTTTTGATTTTATTTTATTTCATTTTATGTTATTTTATTTTATTTTGTCATTTTATTTTATTTTATTTTACTTTGTTGCAGCACAAAGCAACAACAAACCACAATAAGGGATGGATCGGTTCCTCAAAAATATAACAAGAAGAACCACGTCGATATAAACTCAAATAGTCAAGTCACCCACCATCAAAGTAACAAGATTAACTACGAGAATGCCAGCACCAAAAGGTATACTCCGTTTTTGGCAAATTATTGGGTGCCAGCAGTACAACTGGAAAAGCATTCATGCGATATAACCGTTGACGCGGTAATATACTGTTCGATAGCACGGCGCTTTCGAAATCGGATGATATTAACGGAAAACCAAATGGTACGAGGTATATCAACGGGCGCATAAAGGAAAGCTTTCTTTTTCATTATCTTCTGCTGGTGCGGTACATTCGGTCGATCTGTCTGGTGCTCTAAAGAGTGTTTAAATTTGAATTTTTGTTTGAAGTTAATGTTAAATTAGCAATAAGAAGTACTAGTGAGAAATTAATTATTATTAAAATTAATATTTGAATTACATAAGAGTTTTGTGACACCATAAAATCCTTGTAAGAGGCCGCCACAGCCAACTATTGGAGTTGGCCTTGTTCTAATTGCTGGGCCCCAGCCAACTATTGGAGTTGGCTTCTGGATACCTCGCTGCGCGCAAACCAACTATTGGAGTTGGCCTTGTTGTCATTGGTGGGCCCCAGCCAACTATTGGAGTTGGCTTCTGGATACATCAGCAGCGCTACAATCAAGTGGTATTGAAGACGAAAGCGAGTTTCGGCGCGTCGAGTGTGACCTTTGCTGTTCCGGTCCCTCCTCTTTTGTTGGCTATTCCCAGTTGGCGAATCACAACTGGCGAATTAACATGGTCCTTCGAGCCGGATCGTGGCATCCGCAACCAGAAGAAGCTCATCGAAATCACAACCACCAGAGAAGGAACCAACCCTCAAGTACATTGGTCAGCCGTAGACCAAACGTGTTCTGCAGAGGATTGAAGTCGGATTTCATCATTCATCAGGAGCATCAGTCTGTTTCAAAGACGATCTTGTTGGCGTGATCCTGTTGGCAGATTTGTGACCAGGTAGGTGGCAATGTATAATTTGTATTGATTAATTTTGATCCGAATTGGATCGTAACATAAGAAAGTGGTGTGGTGTGTTTAAAAGTGACTACAGCGGCGGTCGTAATTTGCGATATATCAGTGTTATCGGTGGATGCAAGGCAGACATCATCTTTATTAATTTCTATTTCATCATTTATTAATTTCGATTATTAACTTCGGAGTGTATTTGGCTGTGTTAAATAATAGTATACATAGGACAAAACATTCTTTTTTAATAAAATAAAATAAATTTGTACAATAATCTATTCACGATCGTACTGGGCAAGACATCTTTCCCCTTTAATCCGGAGCTGAGTCTGGCTTCGGAGGTACGAAGCGCTAAAAACAAATTTGCATTACCAAGGACTTCGCAAACAACGAATAATCCAGGGTGAGATTCTGGGAACAGTGGACAACCAATATAGCTGATTAAGCTATAACATTAAAGAAGCAGAAGAAAGCGTACAATTGAGATGCAGAACAAAACTTTTATTTCTCTTCTTCAGTTAATTAATTGTTTTTGGTAATCAGCGAAATAAATAATAGCACGAAATAGTTTCTGTTTCATTTTCTAAATTCTACAATTATAACGACAAGCTAAACAATTTCGTTCGAAAGGATAAGAATTCTACCATACAATAATCAATTTATCAAATACAGTCCACTTTTCAAAATTCGGAGTTGTTCATTTGTCAATCCAAGGCTGTTTATTGGTCTACAATCTACAAAATAAATTTCAGGTAGATCTGTAGAAATCGTTCCAGCGATCTCAGCATTTTTGGCTGCTGACTTTCCTCTATTCAATTTGTCAACGGCGTTGCAGATACTTTACGACACACGTGGTTCATTTTAGAAGTTGAGTCGTCAACAGAACAATTCACGACAACCTTTTACGCATTTCATTCGGGCTGCATCTTCGCGCACTTGCCAGCAACTGCATAGGTCGTTCGGGGTAATTTCGAGTCTCTACAACAGAACATGAGTAAACAGAGGGTGCCGAATCTCATTGATAGCTTGCAAAACATTGCAAGCGAATTAACTGCGGATCACAAGGCATATTTGGCCTTAGACCACTCGGCCAAGTCCATTCATATGAATGAGGCGCGTTTGTCTAACTTGGAGCGATCTTTTGACGAAGCGCGAGGACTGCACCAGAAGATTGTCGCAGCACCTAATGAAGATGCAAAGGTGAAGTACATGGATTCCTTAGTATTTCACACTTTGAAGGAGTTGTACTACATGTACTCATCCGACTTAAAATCCCAATTGGCGGTCACCGAGGACCTACGCCAGACTCTTAACAATTCAGCAGCGGTTTCGAGATCTCCAACAGTCGAGCTGAAACTTCCGGCCATTAAAATTCCCACCTTTTCAGGCTCATACCAAATGTGGCCTGAATTTAAAAGCCTATTTGAAGGTCTGGTGATAAAAAATGCATCCATTTCTGATGCTCAACGGCTGCACTATTTGAAGACTAATTTAAGTGGTGAAGCGGAGCGATTACTGAGGAACACTGCCATCACCGATGGTAATTTTGAAAGCGCTTGGGCAACTCTGGTGAAGCGTTACCAGAACGTAAGATGGTTAAAGGATAACCAATTCAGATTGCTTTTCGACCAACCAAAGCTTGCGCAAGAATCGTCCGATGGCCTAAAACTTCTCTTAGACACCACAAATGAGGCAAGGCTGTCTCTAAAACATCTAGGGGTCGCAGTAAAATCTTGGGAAGATGTTCTAATATACCATACCGTGCAGAAACTACCGCGGATTACTCGAGGACAATGGGAATCTAACATAGCTTCTTATGTGGACTATCCGACTTACAGCGTACTGGAAGACTTCTTGTTGATGAGGGCAAGAACCTTAGAAGTGATGGGCCCATCCACAACAGAGTTATCGCAACCAAGATCAAAGAGGCACACACAAGGTACAGTTCGCGCATTCAATTCAACTATTGGCAAATGTCCCATGTGCCGGGCCTCACATCCCATCAAAGATTGTGACAAGTTCAAGGCATTGAATCCGAACCAAAGACAGGAGGTTGTTCGGAGAAATAAACTATGTTTCAACTGCCTTTCAGATGCACATACCATACGAACCTGCACTAGCATGTTCACGTGTTGGACATGCAAGAAGAAGCATCATTCGTTGCTGCACAAACCTGACTCTGCCAACCAAATGAATGCTCATGAACCCCGTTCAACGGTGGATAGCCAGTCACCATCTCCATCCAGTTCCTCTTCCACTCAACACGCAACAACGAACCAGGCGCAGCATTCTACATCCCCCTCTAGGACAACTTCGGCACATAATACGTACGTAGCCGAAAACCATAAGGTACAATCAGTCCTTCTGGCTACTGCATTAGTGAAGGTCTTCCCAAATGTTGGACAACCTGTGGTGCTGAGAGCATTGCTCGATCCTGGAGCGGAGGCTTCGTTCATCTCTGAGTCTGCCGCACAACTGCTAAAGTTAAAAATGGAAAGGAATCTCACTAACATCCGAGGCGTCGGAGAAGACAATACCAGTGTATCCAGGCATGCGGTATCATTAACGATACATTCGAATGTGAATAAGGATTTTAACATTCAGCTGAGGGCATTGGTTTTACCCAAGCTTACGTCTATGCTCCCGACGCAGAATATATCGTCTGACAACTGGAGTCACATCCAAAATATTCAGCTCGCCGACCCATCGTTTAGTAAACCAGGTGAGGTCGACATGTTACTTGGTAGCGATGTATATCCAGCTATTATTCAAGAAGGGATTATCAAGGGACCACCGGGAACCCCTATGGCCCAGAAAACAGAACTTGGCTGGGTACTTTCGGGCGGAGTCAATTTCAAGGTCCCACTAACAGTGACAGCGCTACATACAACCATTGAGACCCAATGGGGAAAGTGTTTCGATACGATTCATACAGCAGTGCAGTATTCAGCTGATGATCCTCCTGGTCAGCGAATTGTTCTTCTTATGAAAAACCTAACTACGCAACCTGTCTTCCTCAATCAAATGCCAATTCCAGTTCAACAAAAACTAAACCACAATGCAGTTGCTGATGGGCAACAGGCGCCGTCACAGCATATGCAGCAGCAATTACATTCGAGGGGAAATCATCATGAAGTTGATGTCGGTTCTCAAATAGCGACGACAACTCATGGCCGCATTATACCTTCATCAAACCAAGGTTGGGTTCAACGACGTCGACGGAGGAATTACCAATCAAGTCATGGAAGCCATAGATCAAATTCTAAGGTAACCACTAATACTGGTGGACGAATTTCCACGAACCAGTATCAAGGGAACAATACAAAGAATTCTGGACTTAAAAGAAATTCAGCGAAGTCCAGCAATTCAAAGAACGCAGCGACTTCGTCTGGTCAGCAAGGCCAACAAGGTTATCCCTATGGCTGTCATCATAGGAAACACCGAAATGATCTTTCTCGACACCATCATTCAACTAACGGATCGAATCCACCATCAGGCAATGCTGGCCACACAAATGTCAGTCTCCATAGAGACATTTCCCCAAGGCCAGTCAATGGCATTAGCGGTGTAGGTCGAACTCATCCCCAACTACAACGGCACCAGCTACAGCAATCACGTTTGACTCTGAACGCAAGCGGTGCTACGCAGATGGCGAGCGTACAAGTGGTCAATAACAATATTACACGACCGGCTGTAACCCTACTAAGTGGACGTCATGCTGAATCAGCAGCCTCATCTGGGGCATCTCGATCTCAGCAAATTATAAATGGCAACATTCCAAGGCACGGTGTGGCTGCACAACTACAAGGTTTTCAACTTAACGGCAACTACATCGCTCGAAAACAAAGGTCAAATAGTTTCAATGGTCCGATCAGTTCGCAACTAACAACGCAGTTCCAACAGAGCTTAACAGACATCAACCTAATCAAGCAGACGATGAATGTTAACCATTGGAACAGGACAAATATTCATCAAAGACCTGCCGCGGCTGATGCGGCAGATAAAGCCTTAAAGGCACCTCCTCCACAAAATGTCGGAGATATACAACGGTCGATAATCTCAGCTGTTATGCCAGCCCAGACTCTCCGACTGTCTGGCTTGGCCTCGTCAGCTGGCTCCCTGCAAACCCAAACGGTTCAGTCAGTAACCTCTGAACCGATTACAATTGCTACGCCATTTGATTTACGAAAGGTGAAATCAGGTTCACAACACACCAGCAATGGCAAACCAGCGAATGTGTTCCACAATCGCAAACCACGACATACCGGAACCCCATACATGAGGTTAAATGGCGGAATCCTAAACAGCAGTCTCACCAAATTTATCTAAGTGATACCCTCTTAACACCGCCCAGGCACCGCGAATCACGTGTCTGGGGGCACCACTCTCACGGAGTCGGTGTCTGAGTTGGACTTTCGGTAACAAGGTTAGGGGGCATAAAAGATGACGGCACCCATCGGGAGATCATATCATCGGAAGGCTGTCACAGTTTGGAGTACACCGCTTCTCGTCGTCTGGACTCATCGCTCACGCATCAGGATTTGTCGCTTCTCGCCACCTCGGCACATCGCTGTCACGTGTCTGGGGTTCCTCATTTCTCGCCGCCTGGACACAAAGCTCTGGGGGCACCCTCTTATCACCGCCCAGACACCGCGAATCACGTGTCTGGGGGCACCACTTCAACAAAGTCGGTGTCTAAGCTGGGCTTTCGGTAACAAGATTAGAGGATATAGAAGATGAGGAACAAGGAAAGATGCCGGCACCCTTCGAGAAATCATATCAACGGAGAGCGAAAAATGAACACATGGTCCACCCACCAGACAAGAAGAAAGATACCTTGGGGACTATTTCATCCTGCGACACTATGGAACGAAGGCTGCTATTGATCAGCAGATTATTCTTCCTGATAACAATCTGGATTCGCAACCTCTCTGGCTTAATCAAATGCCAATTTGTAATTCAACAACATATTGTTACGCTACGTACGGAGTTACGTTACAAACCACCCATACACACCGATGCCCCAGAAAGGAATGTAACCGACACCAAAGCAAACTACTTGGATAGATGGCAGCTCCTACAAAAAAATCCAGCAAGACTTCTGGAAGAAATGGAAATCCGAATATCTCGCTCGTCTCCAGCAGCGCCCAAAATGGCTTGCCTCCAATTATCAGCTGAAAGTAGGACACCCTGTGCTCATACTGGATGAGCAGACACCTCCCACCCTTTGGAGGTTAGGCCGAATTTAAACACATCCAGGCACGGACGGCAAAATTCGAGTTGTGACAATCCGGACAGCAACGGCAACCCTAAAGCGTCCCATAGCTAAACTCTGCCATCTTCCAATGACAAATGAATAGCCACACACACACACACACACACACACACACTAACACTAATAATCGATTATGAATTACGTTAATATATAACTAATAAACAATAATGGATTATAATTAAAAGCATACCCCAATAACACTAATATTGCCACCCACGTGCCCATCCACAATGCCCCCGCTGATGAACAGCATAAGTGATGCGGCGATCTTCTATAGTCTACAATATACAAAGGAAGTAATCACCCTTGATCTAAGTGTCTTCGCCGGCCCGGCAAGATGTTGCAGCACAAAGCAACAACAAACCACAATAAGGGATGGATCGGTTCCTCAAAAATATAACAAGAAGAACCACGTCGATATAAACTCAAATAGTCAAGTCACCCACCATCAAAGTAACAAGATTAACTACGAGAATGCCAGCACCAAAAGGTATACTCCGTTTTTGGCAAATTATTGGGTGCCAGCAGTACAACTGGAAAAGCATTCATGCGATATAACCGTTGACGCGGTAATATACTGTTCGATAGCACGGCGCTTTCGAAATCGGATGATATTAACGGAAAACCAAATGGTACGAGGTATATCAACGGGCGCATAAAGGAAAGCTTTCTTTTTCATTATCTTCTGCTGGTGCGGTACATTCGGTCGATCTGTCTGGTGCTCTAAAGAGTGTTTAAATTTGAATTTTTGTTTGAAGTTAATGTTAAATTAGCAATAAGAAGTACTAGTGAGAAATTAATTATTATTAAAATTAATATTTGAATTACATAAGAGTTTTGTGACACCATAAAATCCTTGTAAGAGGCCGCCACAGCCAACTATTGGAGTTGGCCTTGTTCTAATTGCTGGGCCCCAACCAACTATTGGAGTTGGCTTCTGGATACCTCGCTGCGCGCAAACCAACTATTGGAGTTGGCCTTGTTGTCATTGGTGGGCCCCAGCCAACTATTGGAGTTGGCTTCTGGATACATCAGCAGCGCTACAATCAAGTGGTATTGAAGACGAAAGCGAGTTTCGGCGCGTCGAGTGTGACCTTTGCTGTTCCGGTCCCTCCTCTTTTGTTGGCTATTCCCAGTTGGCGAATCACAACTGGCGAATTAACATACTTTATTTTACTTTATTTTATTTTCTTATCTCATTTTTTTTTGTATTTCATTTAATTTAATTTTTTATTTTTTTTTGTTTTGTTTAATTTTGTTTTTATTTTATTTAATTTTTTTTGCATTTATATTTTTAATTAAAGAAATTTTTTTCATTGGTTCATTTTTTATATTTTATGTTTTGTATTTACTTTTTTTTTTTGTATTTATTTATTTATTTATTTATTTTTCACCGGTAGTGAGTGGAATACCCGAGATACTTTGTCACCCGTGAGGATCCTTTTCCTACCTTTTTTTCTCCATAGGAGTGCAATAGTGGAGTGCAGAAAAAAATGTTGAACCTAAAGGGGATTTTTGATACCCGGATGGAGTAGAGTTTTTTTCGTCCGGTAAAAATTATTTTATAATACAAAGATATAATATATATATATAATCAAAAATGACTTGGCGTGGTTGGTTCTGGTCATGATGTTGGCAGTACCCTCGGTGCTGCCCTCATTGAGATGAATAAATGAATGAATGACCGCTCGATTCTGTATGTTTGGAATTCAATGAGGTTGATGGTTTTAGTATCCACCAGTTGGTAATTGTGATTGTGGAAAAGTTGCATTGTTTATGCTTAATTAAGGTTAACTACATTTTTTATCTTGTGTAAAATTTCCACTTCATTGTGACCATTACTTAGCGAGTTATTGTGTTTTAGAATAGTTAAAACCCATGAAACACCCTGTAGACTACAGAATCCAATGACATATAAATTGGTAAGCTATATGCCTTTCTTTTGTAGTGTTCAATATCAGGTCACCTCTGGGATATATTTTAATAGGAATAATTAAATTGAGAATTGATTGGATACGGTATGTCATTTAAAAAACGTGTTTAATTTCCAATCAGCGTAACTCAACTTATAGATTACTACAATGGTAAAAGCTCTGAAATTGTACAACATCATAACTTAAGGGAAACAACTTTGAAGGCAGCGTTTGTCGACCCGTCATAACATCGTCGTTAGGAACCTTTCCGTGGTCTCGGTCATTAGGTTCCATTCGTTCCTGATTCCGACGGAGTTCCCGCTTTTCGTTCTCGTTAGGATAGATTTCCATGATTTAAAAGGCATCTATTTAGCTTCTGTGGTCGATTCACATTTTTGTCAAACCTGTGGAGATAGCCATCAAATGGCACAAACTCCCGTATAACTTCCATGCAACACGGCCTACCGTAATATATTTTTTTTTTGCCCTGTCCCCTTCGACAAGCCCTTATAATCTCCCACTTGTCTGCTATTACCAGAATGTCGTTCTAGGACTCAAGCAGTTTTGCAAAATACTCGGTCGCTCCGTTTTGAAATTATTATTTTACATTACTAAAATAAATCTGATTCCTAGTATTGACTCCTCCTGACCTGGTGTGCTCTTAGCTATCCAAAGTAGTTTTGGCTCAATCCCCATTGCTATATCTTTCACGCCTGATCTCAATTATTGGTCTGTTAAAATAAAGCTATCCCGAAAATCAATACACGATACTTAGTTTTACACTCCGCCATCCCAGCATCATGAATCATACGAACTAGCAATTAATGGTGTCGAGTACATAATAGACATAATAGAAGTGTGGTTTGCCGTGGAGATACGCCAGGAAGAGACGAATATTATCATATGTCTTTCTTTCTCTGAGTTTGGACAGACGATATCAGCAATCATTACAATCGGCGGAGACCTGCGGGAAGAGGAGGCCAAAAGTGTGGGGGAGCGAGAAGTAGTTGCCGCGGGTCTGGTACAAAACTCGCATCGTTTCTTTTCTGCTATGCCATATTATATATGATGCAGTACAATTCAACAATCCTTTCAGTTCTGTCTATTAGAGTATTTTAATCATTTACGGTTGTGCATATTAAGGTCCCAAAAATATATGAACATCTTTGTATGCATTCAAAAACAACGAGCACCTGCAACTGCTTTCTCAATCCACTCCATCTACTTTCCACTGCATTTTGCGTAGACATTTAAAGATGTGAGTAATTGTAAAAAGAGCACTGAGAAAGCGGTGGGATTTTATTGTTGTACCGGGTTCATGGTTCGGTAGTTCGATTAATTCGCAAGAAGTATAAAGTGTGATTCGGGGTCTCTTATTTATTTACTTTTTTTATCATTTATTGGCCTGTAGGAACCCTCAAATTGATGACTTGACTGATTCAGCTACGCCATCGTTTCCTGTCATGTGCATTCTCTTTCCACACTTCGCCCTCTGATCCGATCTCTTCAAGATGGCATATAACATACACATTACTCAACAATTAACTAAAATTGTTATTTACTATACTGGTTGAACACTGATAACTAAGGCCGGCATTTATTTCCTAACGATGTAGTTCAATTAAATTTATATATTCAATTAGTAACTATAACATATTTACAGTCAAAATATCAGTAGAACCCATAAAATGGACAAAGATATCCGCAACCTTTTAGTTGGAAAAACTTCCTGACAACGCTATTACTTGAAATTTTGTATTTAGATATGAAATAAATTCACGTCACCACTCTTCATTGAGGAGGTATCATGATTCAAATTAAGTCTTATCCAAGTCGACTTCAGCGCCAGGCAGTCAACGCTGTGTATAGAGGATATGTCACGACTTCCTCCGCCATAAATCCCTTCGTTGGAACCATTAACTTCACTAATCCTCGTTATCAACACGATCTGATTATTAATGCTCGCACATGTATCTTACATACAAAACCAGCAAACACCATCATGGAGAGAATGGTTGGAACGATGGTCTTCCTTAAAAGCATTTCTATCCTTGAGAATGGTAGCCATAAAAACCATGGGTTTGTTTTAGCGTTCTGCTACAAATACTAGCAGTGCCGCAGGTACTTAAGAAGAACCTCAAGATAGAGTAAAACAGTGTTACCACCGTATTAACCTCGAAGTAATAATGATTTAGTTTGTGTACTCATAAAAGCAGGAAAGTCCATAGCAGCCATGAAAAAACAATTTCGAAAGGAAATACCAGAAAAGGAAAATTAAATGAAGTTCACTCACAGCTTAGCGTTTAGGTGTTTATTTAAGCCGAATCAGATTTTTCTATTTGGTAAATGGAACATAGGATAGGCCTTAGCCCCTATAATATTTATTATAGTATCTTAATGTCCAAATGCTGACTTAACATTTCATTACTATCGGAAAAAAATAGCAATCGATTTTTTAAAAGGCCCGTAAAGGACATTTTAGATATTAAAGTAAAGGTCTCGCTGCTATAAAATTGAGGTAAAATAATGTTAATTGACTTAGACGTCCAACGAAAAAAGTCTTTCACTAAAACGTTTTTTTCGTTCTATTCACGCCAATTACTTTGACTAAATTAAGTGGACAATACAAGGATTCCTTAATTCAGCTCAAAATGTTATTACTTTTCCCTATTCTTGAATTTAAATTTGAATTAGAACATATTAATCCAAAAGCACTTTAAACCCCGTTATGTAAAGAAGAGCATAGGCACAGACAGGACTTTGGTAGCCTGTTGGGGGCTAAACGGTTTACAATGTACTATTAGCGAATTCAAAACCACATTAGTATTGAAGCATATGGGCTTCTGTGATGAATATTTCTAGACGGATAAAATCATTTAAGCTTGTTAGCCATTAGAATACCAACTGATTCAATGGAAAATATCTCAGCCCCAATCTATTGTATCGTATTTTCTCAGATACGAATATTTGAATAGATAGTGGTTAACTAGTATCTTACTCAGTTAGCTATACTAAGAATTTATGACAGTAGGAAGCAATTATTTTCTGAAAATTCCTAGCTTAGCTGAAAATTTATTTTACACAAAACCTTAAATGTTAAGAAGCATGCAAATAAGATCAAATATGAGGGAATGACAAAGGTATTGATCTCAATTTCTGATAGACGTTATGTAGTGCTCTAAAAAGCCCTACCACCTTTTTCCCCCATTCCTAATCCAAAATCCTAGCTATAATACGCTAAAACACATAAACCTATCAACACCCGAAAAAACCCAAACATGATTCAAAATTCGCAATAAACGAATCAAACATTCGTTTATTGCCTAACATTTGCCCCCACGGCATTATTAAATCCAAAATCCCGAATTAAAATCAAATTCGCAATAAACGAATCTAATATTCATTTATTGTTCTACATTTGCTCCACAGCATCACCCAAATCTAAAATTCACAGATCGTTATCTCGATCCCAAATTTTCCGTTCAGGAAAACAAACAAAAAACTCAAAAGCAGATACATTCACACATCTGCGCGATAGTTTCATAAGAATTCAAGAAATTGAATTCTTATCTAAAGTCAATACAACATCTCGCTCGAGATATCCAAAAAATCGAGATTGTTGCACGAAAATGTGTATCTTTGGGATACAATTTTCGATTCCTTTTCCTTTATAAAGGAATAGTTTAGTGATGTCAGGGCCTCTACTCACACAGTCCTGTCCCGAACTTCTCCAAGACTAACTGGAAAAAGGTCAATAGAGACGTCGCCGCAAGGTTTTCTAACTTGCAAATCCCCGAATCTTCTAACCTAATCCCTGCTGATATCGATCGAGCAGCCCTAAAAATTGAGCAGACACTCAAGGATGCCCTCACCAGCAATACACCCACAACCATCCCTCATAATCATCTAGGAAAACCTTTACCCAGCATCCTAATTAAATTGCTGCGTCTCAAAAAACAACTCCGCCGAAAACTTCATATGAGATTCTGTCCTTTTATTAAAAGTCAGATTCAACTCCTGACCACCTTAATAAATGAACATTTAAAAAAGTTCGCGGATCAGACTTATACCTCTACACTTAACAATATTAAACCCAATCGTGATCTCTTCAAAAACATCAACCGACTAACTGGTCGGAAGTTTAAACCGCGAATCGATCACCTTATCAGCCCACTCAGCAATAATCTTATCCAATCCGACACGGACATAGCCAATTGCCTCGCTGACCACTTCTCAAAGATCCATCAACAAAATGATTCCCTCTCAGTCCCTAATTTTCGAAATACTGTCAACGAATATATTTCACACAGATTACCCGCATCTTATACTCCTTTCATCGGAGAATTTAACGACACAAACAAGGCGTCACATCCTTCAGACACTATCACATTTTTAACCACAGATGAACTCATCAAGTTCATAAAATCACGACCCAACAAAAAATCTACCGGTATAGATGGAATACCACACCTTCTATTTAAAAGACTTCACCCGCCAAATCTACTTCCCATTTTAGTCCTTCTTAACCACATCATAAATCCTTCACATTTCCCAGAGAACTGGAAAATTGCGGTAGTAATTCCCATTAAAAAGTCCGGCAGTTCCAATAACACCTCCAACTATCGTCCAATATCTTTATTGAACACCCTAAGCAAAATATTGGAATGTAAGATCTACCAAAACCTTCTTTCGTTTGCCAGTGATAACGCTCTCATCCCTAATTCTCAGTTTGGCTTTCGTGAGCGACACTCTACTTGCCATGCGTTACTAAAACTTACACACGATGTCACAACTGGTCTAGAAAACCAATGCCCTACCGTATGCATATCTCTCGATATCTCCAAAGCATTTGATTGTGTCTGGATCTCAGGACTTCTTATTTGGTCTGAATTGCAATATCACAAAGCTCCTAGCATCTTATCTTTCTGGGAGGAAATTCATGGTCAGAATAAATTCTTCCCTCTCACAAACTCACAACATAACCGCAGGAGTTCCCCAAGGATCCATTCTTGGATCACTTTTATATCTTCTATACACTTCCGATATTCCCCAACCTCCACCTAGTGTTGTAATGTTAAATTATGCTGACGATACTTTAATCTACTCTAGCAGTAGATTTGTCAAAGCGGCAAGAAACCGCGTTAACAACTTCCTCCCGCTCATCTCAGCATACTTTAACAAATGGAAAATTCGCCTCAACCCAACCACAACCCAGGTAAGAGTGTTTAAGGGCAAAAACGCTCACTACACAAACAACACTAAACGTTGCCACAACAAAATTAAACTAAATCTTAATAACACCCTCATAAAACCTTCCAAAACACTAAAATATTTGGGAGTAACCCTTTCCAACAACTGGTCATTCTCAACCCACATCAAAAATTCTCTTCAAAAAGCCTTAATACAGCTTAACCTGTGCAGACGAGTGTTGTGGAAGCCTAAAGGCCTCTCTCTTAAGGTCAAACAGCTCATCTACAAACAGATAATCAGACCTACTCTTACATACGCCTGCCCATTATGGTACCACATCTCACCCTCCCAAATGGAGAAATTACGAGTGTTTGAACGAAAATGTTTCCGGTTTATCACTGGCTTACACCGCAAAACCAACTCATATAGATACCATTGTAACAACGACCTTTACAACATCGCAGGCATCGAACGACTGGATAGACGGATCCTAGAACTGTCGATAAATTTCATAGAAAACCTTCCTAACAATCCCAACCCGATAATAACGGGCCTACCATCACCCTCCTCCAATACGGGAGCTCACTACCGTAATTGTCTCCAAATCAGGACCCTCTTTGCCGCAGGCAGACTAGTTAACGATCTAAACGAGATCGTGTACCACAACACCGAACTGGCACCCAATCATTTCAAATACAGCAACATCCAACCATTCTCCAAGATCCTTACCTTTAACACAGAACCGAATGGCTCTCCCCTCCTTCAAGAACTTACCTGATCCTATCCCTTAGTATCCTCAATCCCAACGAGAAATCCCACATCCATAACTAAAAATTGTAAATATTATTTTTAAGTCAAATTCGAATTGTCACTATCATTGCAATATCAAATATTGTAAATTGTATATAAGATTAGACTAAGTTAGATTAAGTTATGTTAAGTAATTTTAAGTAGGCTAAGTTAAAATAAACAGAGTTCCTGGTTTTTCTTCTGACCTTTTCCAGGAAAAACAAAATTAACAATATATATAATCACATTAAATCTTAAGCACATCTAAAAAGAATTATTTGAAAAATGTTAACAAATAGCATGTAAACACTTATTATGTAACCAATCTATTATAAGTTAGCTGTATTACTTATTGTAACTATTAATTTTTGGTCAAATAAATGCAGTATATTAAAAAAAAAAAAAAAAAAAATGATGTCCGGGCCGCAGTCTTAAATCGATCTTAGTCCCTGGAGGAAATACCCCAGGAGAAAAACTAAGGAAAATAATCCTATAAAAAATTAAATAAAACTCTTTAAGAAAACAACACGGATTTTCATTTAGCGGCCAATTGATAGCTAAGTATCACCTGGCCTGGAAGACCAAGAGAAGACCAAGGACAACGGCCCAATAAGGACGTTACTCTTCCCTCAGGTATACGAGGAAGCACGGTAACGACCCCTTTTGTAGGACGAGTTTCAGGAGCGGTCAAATTTTAAGAGATCGCCTTGTCCTTTTAAGGATCAGGAGACACGCCTCCTGGAACGAACCGCCTACAAAGAATACAACAGTTACATTTATCTTAAATGGACAAAGTCGCTAAATTGTTTATCATAAATGTGCTTATTTGGCATCCTAATATCCTTCTTCTGTTTGCTCCCGCCATCAGTATTCTACGTCATTAAAACCATTCTCAAATAAATTCCTTTAGCGATCTTGACATTTTAATTATATTCAAACTTCAAAACAAATTATTGTGTAGTTGCTTTGTATAGGATGAGAGCTTTTGAGTTTCAAATCAAAAACAACAGGTGAGGTAACTCTTGAGATCTGTACCAGTTTAGTGCCACAATGAGCCAAAGCCCTTTCCTCTATTCGCTGCTGCCAACTCTCAACGTGAGAGTGATGAAACAAAAAAGTTTACGAGAGCCTTTCCCTTGGTGTAATACCACAAGTGCACAAATAATTTTTCAACGTCGTATTTCGTTTTTCCTAGGCATCCCACTCTACGTAAATTTCAATGCCCTAAGGTTGCGTTTGACAACTTTTTATACCAAAAAGTCCCACCACTTGGTTTACATCTTTTGTGCACGTTCATTACTTGTTATAGCATTACATAGAGATGTGTGCACAATGAAACGCTAAAGTCTTGTCTGTGTCTACTGCTGCAATTTTTCAAAAAATTAGTGAAACCATCACAAGTAAACAAGGCAGATATATCCTCCTGGGGACTTTCGAGAGAAGCAGCAGCAAAAACGATGCTAACTGGCAGCTAACTTCGCAAGGACTCGCGTTGATTACGTTGACATCAGACGAAAGTCAACTCAGACATATTTTGTACATAGCTGTTAAAATTAAGGCTTCGGTTTTGATGTGTACCACATTGGACAACTTGTTAATGAAACCATCATTCTACCTCAAACATCTAGCCGTCTAATGGGAAAATGTTGCTTTTTTGTTCTTGTTCTTTTTTTTACAGTACAGTTTCACCTTTGAAGCAATTAGATAGAAGGATACTCATGCTACTGAACGTTTCTGTAATTGAATTGAAATATTTCAACTTCGTTGTGATTGCTACACAAATAAAATTCGTGTTCGTCGTACTCCATTTATGCAGAAACAGTGTTTGACTACCAAAAAGTTAATGAATTTGAAAAACCTAGATTGAATTGTTGGACGTAGCATTTTTTACTTCTTGATTGTATAAAAATAACAAGAATATACAGAACTGTCCGTGCTTACAAAGCTACTTAATATTTTTTAGTGCCTTTCTCAAACTGTTTCAATTGTTTGACCCAACGTATTTTACAAAATTACTCAAACTGCTAACAAATCTATTATATTTTTTGGCATGACAACTCCACATTTTGACATATCTCTTCAACTTTTTAACAAATTTACTCAACATAGTATCGAATACATTTTCTGAACTAATTAACTTCTCGATACTTCTACTGAACTTGATGACAATTCAAATTCCTAACAAATCTGTTCAACTATCTGACAAACTACCCAACCTTCTGATAAATATAATTAATTTTTTTTAATAAATCTATTGAATCTGATTAAAAGACTACTTAACATTGGTTGAGGAGAAATCCACAAAACTTTTTGAGAAACCTATAAAAGCTTTGATAAATCAATTCAACATTTTGAGAATCCTGTTCAGTTTATTAACAAATATACTCAACTTTTCTGACGTATTCAGTCAGCTTGTTAAATTCACTCAAATCTTAGCAAAACGTGTTTAACAATTTGACAAATCTTCTCAAATTGTATTCAAGTTTCATGAGCTGTTGAATTTCTTGAAAAACACCCCCAAGTTTTTAACAAATCTATTCACCATTTTGGAAAATCTATTCAACATGACGGATCAACTTTACTGATGACAAATTTATTTTGGTCAAGCTATTTAACATTTGTCAAATATAGTTCACGTTTTCATAAGTTTACTCACCATTTTGACAAAATGATTCAAACATTAGTGAAATATATTCTTTACTTATATACTTTTAAAAGGGATAGTCAACTTTCTGTCAAATTCACAGAGTTATGGCACAGAGAAATAAATGCCTTTAATAGATCTAAAGAGGACACTCTTAGTTTTGGAAAACTTAATCGGGGCCACCTGAAATGGAGGTATTCTAGAAACATGCGTTACTAATAATCAACTGTATGGAATTAAGGAACGATCCAATAGTATCGAAACTTTTCCCCGTGTTTTTCTTGAAAGTATGTTTTTCAATGCAGTATATCTCGAGTTGTAATCGGTGAATCGACTTAAAATTAGCTACACATATTCCGAGAAGTAGTTCTTTCCGGATCACGTGGGACTTTTTCATTTTAATGTTTTATACAATAGTTATTAATGGTAATAACATGCTTTTTGTCCTGAAAATGTAGAAAAAAAATTAGGAATTTTTTGTTTTTTTGTCGCCAAAGCGAAGTTGAGAATAAATTCTATGTGAGGTGAAAGACAATATACTGCAATCAATGACCGATTTTTAGACTATCCATCTTCGTAATTTCATGCACAGAATTTGACCACGCCTGAAAATTATACGAGTATCTTGACGACTTTTTTTTATACTTTTCTGCCGTAAAATTGTCTTGCGAAATTTTGTAATGTTCACAAATCTTCGATATTTTGTCAGAAATGATATTGTTAAAAATATCCTGTTTTAAGCAGCACCTGGCTGACTTTCAAACAGACAACTTGTCTCACAGTTTTGCTCGTGCTACTTGTCCTAATTACATTAACCGTTTTATTCACAATAATTAACACAAGCCATTATCTTGTTATCTTGTTTTCTTTGCCTCGCTACCGCAAACTCATAAGTTGATCAAGTGTGAAATCCGTTAAGTTATGGCCCCTAGTTCACGTGTATTAAACAAAATTAAACGTAAACGGTTGCGTTACAACCCCGGTATTGGAAGCCAAACTCCTCCCGATAAACTTACAAGAGTGAATAATAAAGTGCTAGAGAAATCCAGTATGTGTTCAAACACTAACTATTTCCAACCACTTCAAAGTCTAATGGAGGACTCACCTGAAACGGATTCTACCAACGTCGATCAATGTGCAGAAGTAATGAAAGAAACCGTTCCGCCAATTGTGATTTTAAAATCAACCAGTGGTAAAGTGCGAAATATTTTGAATAACATTAAAATAGATAACTACTTAATTAAGAACATATCACACAAAACAAATTGTTCCCCAACAATGGACATATACAACAAAATTAGAACCGAACTCTTGCGGTTACAATGTGAGTTTTTTACCCAGTGTTATCCGGCTTAGATCTAATTAGCAATGACATAATAAAAAATGAACTAATTACACTCGGGATTAAGTACCTAGATGTTAAAACCATCACATTAAATTCGTCAACAAAAGCCACGTACAAACACTACTCGTACATCGTCTACATTCAACGCGGTACTATTAAATTAAATGAACTTAAACGTAACTACTCTACTTTATTTAAAACCATCGTTCGATGGGACTTCAAAAAACATCATCCACGTAACGTCACACAATGTCATAATTGCCACTTTACGGCCACGGCTCGATGCATTGTCACATTAATAGCTTCTGTGCAATCTGTTCTGGAAACCATAAAACATCCGACTGCAAAACTAATGCGGTCATCAAGGGTGCAAATTGCAGTGGGCCTCATAAATCCACCGATTCTGAATGCATTAGCCGAAAGCAGTACCTAGAAATTTTCCGCAAATTATTCCCACGTGGACGTGGTACAGGAAATAAAACATTCCTTCAGCCTCCGAGTGATAAACAGCAGCCACTGCCAGACCGATTCTCCCTTGATAATTTTCCTCCACTACCATGATCTGTGCGTCAACCTTCACTTCCTTCATCCACCTGGGCTTCTGGCCTTTATTAAACGCAGCAACCTTCCAACAGTGATACGACACACACTAAGAAAAACCCAACTGAAAATGTAAATAATGATAACTTGTTCTCTTTTAGCGAGATAAACTCTCTTCTTAATGAAGTTAAATCTGACCAATTTAACGTCATTACCTCATTAGCTATTAAGTATCTATATTCGGAAAAATCGTGTTAAGAAACTATCTTAGCATCATAACTTGAAATGCGAGAAGCATCAAAAACAAACAACATGAATTTTTTAATTTCTTGATAAATTTTAATATTGATATTGCACTTGTTTCACAAACCTGGCTCAAACAAGACATTTCTTTCTCTCATCCAAATTACATATGTTATCGCCTAGACAGGGTATATGCTGGTGGTGGAGGTGTCGCCATTGTTGTGAAAAAATGTATAGAACATATCTTGCGTCCTTCATTGCACCTTAAATTAATTAAAGAAATTAGTATTGATGTGACATTAAGTGATAACTCCAAGGTGAGTATTTTTTTGGTCTATTTCCCTGAAGAAAATGGAAACATTGAGAAATCTACTTACTTTAAGCGGGATTTGCAAAAATTGTATAGAGTCAACACTCGGAACAAGGTAATTATTGGTGGTGATTTAAACTGTAGGAATCAGTCGTGGAATTGTCTTAGGGCAAACTGCTGGGGTAACATTTTACTAGATGTTACTGAATCCAGCCCAAGTTTTTCCATACTTTATCCACTTCTCCCCACCTATATCCCATCGACTGCAAACAAGAACCCCTCAACTCTCGATCTATATATCACCAATATTCCAAATTAGTGCTCAGTACTATTAACTCTAAACGCCTTAAGTTCAGTCACCTTCCGTTCAGCCTCACAGTGAATCATACAGTAGCTGTAAATCGTACCAGTTTATACCACAACTATTCCGCCGCCAACTGGAATTGTTATAAATCATATATAAACACGAACTTGGTTCTAGGTGATACCAGCCTAAATTCTATAACCTGCAGCGAGCACATTGATATCCTATGTAACAATTTTGTTTCTGTTATCAATAGTGCGGCCGATCTTGCAATACCTAAATGTTCCACTGCTCCAGTTATTAAGGCACCGCTTCTTGAAAATATCTTACATCTGATTAGGCTACGAAACTCTGAAAGAAGAAAATGACTTCGTTATAGAATCGATTGCTTTCTAGTTAATGTTAAAGTCTTAAATAATATCATTAAAAACGAAATCTCAGCATATAGGAACAAGTGTTGGAATAAACACCTTTCCTCTCTTGACAAAGCAAGCAAATCATTCTGGAAAAAAAAGAGGGTCAAGTATTCCTCCAGTGAAAGATCACAAGTTGTTTATTTCGTCAGTGGAGAAACCGAACCTACTTGCTAACACGTTTCGTAAGAACCACTCCATATCTATGCATTTAAGCGACGCGTATTCTGAAGCTGAAGTTGCTAACACTATCCATGTACTTTCTCAATCACCAGCTGAAAGTACTTACGCAACTAATATCAGCAAAGTTAAAGAATTGATAAAAAAAATCGAAATCAAAAAAGGCGGCTGGTCTTGATAATATTAACAACAAATTAATTAAAGCACTTCCACCTGCTGCAAGTAACTATTTAACGTTCATTTTTAACGCCTGCCTTAAGAATTGTTATTTTCCGGACTGTTGGAAAACAGCAAAAGTAATACCTATCCCGAAACCCGGCAAACCGAAGAACAGCTCCGAAAGCTACAGACCTATTAGTCTACTTAGCTGTCTGAGTAGCTCCTAGAAAAAATCATTAAGGAAAAAATTGATGGTTTCGTGGAAGCCAATAACATCCTACCAAACTTTCAGTTCGGTTTTCGTAGTGGTCACAGCACAATCCACCAAGTCTTGCGCATTAAAAACCACCGACAAGGAGTCAACGGGACTGCTTCTTCTAGACATCGAAAATGCCTTTGATACGGTATGGCACGATACCTTGATTTATAAGCTACTGAAGCTTAAGCTGTCAATGCCGCTTATCAAAATTATCCAGAGCTTTCTTCGTTCGAAAAAATTTGTTAGTATAGGAACCGACAAATCCACTACTCACCAAATCCACTATGGTGTATCCCAAGGCTCGGTCCTTGGTCCCATATTATTCACATTGTTTGTCGCAGATTTACCATGTCTAGGTGAAAACATTCAGGTAGCTATGTTTGCCGATGATACGGCCATTTTCTCTTCGGGTGCCTTATTCACTAATGTCTACAACTCTTTGCAAGCAGCTCTTGACAAACTAGCAGTATATTACAGGAAATGGAAAATAAAAATAAATGGTAATAAAACACAAGCTGTCTGGTTTTTGAGAGGTAGGCAACACTGCTACCTACCAAATGGCACTAAACTCAGTATGTGTGCAGTTGATATTGATTGGTCCGAAGACTGTAGATATCTAGGTATTATTCTAGTTAAAAAAACTTATCTTCCAAAAACACATCACTACCACAATTGACAAAATAAAGAAAGTCGTAAGAGTTATATATTCATTAGTGTGTCGAAAGTCAAAGCTTAGCCTCGAAAATAAAATTTTTAAAACCATTTTTCAAGCTATTCTCCTGTACGACGCCCCTGTATGGTGTGATTGTGCTCGCACACACAAAATAAAATTGCAAAGGTGTCAAAATAAAATATTGAAAATGTTGCTGAATTTGCCATGGCATTATTCGACACATGAACTACATGAAAACGCTAACGTTAAACCGGTAGAATTCCTTATTGACAAAATCAATCGAAACTTCTTCGTCAATTGTTCTTTTTCTGACAATGTTCTCGTTTCCCGTCTTGCGTTATCCTAAATCACTACATATGTACTCTGTCTATGAAACTTATATCGAGGTCATTATTACATAAAATAACCGGAAACCTGTGCAATATTAGTCTTAAGATTCACATAAGGGTTTTTTCTTGTAGTTTTTCCCTTAATTTATTATTTATTATTCATTAAAATTGTGCTGTTGTCATTATATAGATTTAAGATTATAGTTGTAAAGGAATTGCTGTCCTAAAACTCTTAAATACTAGTTGTAAAATATACCATAAATGTAATTATCTACCTAATAAAAATTCCCTCTTAAAATAAAGTCTCCCCGCTTTCTAACCTCCTTAACGTTGTTTCGTATACTTGCTTCATTTTAATTCTTTCCTTATTAGTTCTATATTCGTTGTACCTTTTACATATTGTATTGAGTGCATATATAATGAACATGAGTATTATAATAATAATTGTAATATATATTACACTAGTTGCAGGATTATCTTCAATAAAGGATGGGTAGTTTCTTAATACGTCTATGTTTGTGAATGAATTGTTGTCGTAAGTGTACAATATTTGATCAAACGCCATACGCCAAACGCATCCCCATCATTCACTTAATAGTTCCTCGAATGCAAACGAATGAAACGCAGCAAATGCGAGCACGAAAAGAATTCTCCTCGCCAGAATTGTTCTCGAACAGAAAGGAATGAACCATGACACCCCGGAACTGCAGCACGGAAAATTAAATAAAACGCACGAATTAATTGGTGATCACCACCTTTTTATTACTTAAATTGTTTGTTTTCTTACATTTTACACTATTGTAAAATTACTTTTAATTGAATTTATTAAACACTACTATTTAATTGAATATATTAAACACTACTGTATTCGACGCAACACTAGCCACGACTCGGGGTACAAGACGCGTTTCCGCAGCGCTACGGACAGTGGGAGCAAAACGACCGGCTAGATCGGTGGATGGTAAAGGACTCAATCGAGGGTTGGGATCTGGATCTTGATTCACCCTCGATTCGGTGGTGGTGAATATCCTCTCCGCTAAGTATATGTTTTTACTTACCACAAGAGAGACGTAAAGTCTCTCTCTGTGGAACAGAAAAACAGATCTCGTAATAAATCATGGTGGTACACGAGTATGTGTGTACATTGGTTCATTCATGGGACAAAGCCATGAGAACGAAACTGAAACAAAGAAAGGGCATAATGTGCATCCATGAGATGTGAGTTCGGCTAAGCAAACAAGCCGAATCTCATTGGATGCTAATTGGTTTTGTGTTTGCTTATGTGAGAAGGTCAGGAATATGTAGGACAAAGGGAATTTATGATCTGAGAGTTCAACTGAGTAAACAAGTTGCAACTCATTAGATAGTAGATGCATTTGGAATACTTGAATTGTTTGAATTGTTTGCCGTATCCTCAGAATGCCTGCTGAAGGACAGCGTTCTTTTGTTTGTACATGGTACATGCTACGGAATTAGTTTCAGCGTCTATTGCGCTAATTATATGCAGCTGCGTTGGACTGTTTATCTTTGGGTAAAAGGATCGCCAACCAATGTGTATGTATGTAAATATATTGTACACATGTTGAGGCTGGGAATAGCCAACTCAAGGTTAAGATTCCCTGATTATGCGGTTGCATTATATGTGAACCGATGAGTTTTCTTTCAGGAAATTTATGATAAGTTTGGAGAGAATTCTTATAGGGAATTTTTAATTCGAATTAATGAATGAAGTTAAGAATCCTTTTCCAGAAGCTGTTAGCTAATTACATTTGTTCATTTGTTGCGTGAAGCATTGCGATTGCATTAGCAGAAAGTTATGATGGCTGAGTTGTAGTTATGGGGGTTCTTCGGGTAAGTGTTGCACGCTTTTCTCTTCCCCGCCATGAGCAGCCTCTTTTGCTTCTTTCCCGAGCCCTCAGACCTCAACAGTCTCATTAGTAGATCTGCCTTCTTACCTCTCTCTAGTCCTCGGGTTCGAAGCGCTTCGCCTAATGCTTGCCTCGTTAACGCTGAGAGTTCTGGTATTCTCGCTTCCTGCCCTACCATGTTGCAGGTCTACCTTGATTGTTGACCTCTTTGCCGTATACACTTTCCCACTCGGGTAAGCCGCATAGCTCCTTGGTGCTTATAAAAAGCAGAATGTCGCAATTTGGATGAGATTTTTGTAGAAAATGCACCGTCTATTCGCCACACATTCTGGCTAATTACTCTTGCTCTCTCTCCTTTTATTCCCCGCGATGGGCTATGGTAAGTACCGCTTTTTACCATGGTTCGTTGATTCATCATCATCATCAGTATTACAACCAGGATCCGGTTTTGACCTTATTAACCAAGTCTGAGGCTTGTTGAATTTTCCATAATAATTTGTTTTTTCGGGCAAGGTTAGTAGCCTTGCGCCAACCTTTCCCACGATGTCGCTGCATGCATTGATTCACTACTTGGCGGGTGCCAAAGTTGCTATCCAAGGGTGTCACGTGGAGACTGCATGTCAATTTGGATTGAACAGGGATAAGGACCTGTGGGGGTTTCTCTAAACTACACGAAGAACCACCCACCATTCCCGGCTAATCCCTACCAATTTCGACCGCCTCACAGCGCGTCAAACCAATCCCATTCCCCCCTACTTACCTGTTCACCTGCAAAGAAAGTTACCCCCAAGGGCGCATAGCTAAACTCATTTTTCCATGCGGACAACGCATAAAAGAGTTTAGCTTCTCTTTTTCGCTATACGGCAACTCTTGTTCATGTTGATTAGCGACAACCAAATCCAGCCGGACGAAGTTGTCGCATCATTACAGAGCCGCTTGGGAAAATTATCAAAACATTCGATTGAATCACACGATAATATTTCCCTAGCGTCACTTGGCCCTTTCCCAGTTCCTCCATTCGCTAGGGATCAAACATCTCTTTACCCAGGTGAATAGCGTAAAACACATTTTCCTCTCCTCCACATTTCTTCCTTTCTATAGCCATGCGCCTCCTGGTCCGCTCTGCGCACATCGGTGTGCAACGAATGCGCCAGCGCTTGTTCACCCCGGTGCGCATGGGGAAACGAAGAGCGCACAAGAGAGAGCGCAATCACATCGGCTGGCTAGTGCGCACCAGCAATAAATTTCCCTTTTTCTCCTTCTCGTCACTTCCCTAAACCAGAGTCCCAAGTCAGTCGAGATTCATCCACCGCCGTGTCCGCACAGAGTTTAAGTCAGATTTCAGAGTCCAAAGTGTACGCACACATTCTAGCCTCGTCGGAATAAAGTAATTATACGAACAGAGTTTAAGTCAGATTTTATTCGTTCAAACGTGCGGAAGTGGATCGTATGTAGTGGGATGCTACAACTACCAGAGTAAACAAACAAGTGGAAGAGATTAAATTTAGTCAACGTTTATACAAATCTATTCAATGTACTGACTAGTTTATACAATTTATTCTACGTGCTGAGAGTGTATTTAATTTATCTCATTTATGTTCGATTTTGTGTTGCAAGTTAATAAAACTGAGAATAAGACGAAGAGTCCTTGTTTTCTTTCATGACACTAAGAGGGTGTTTAGAAACCTACACCCACTTCCACGTTCGGCGTCGCGACCAGTGTTTCTTTAGTGAACTGATGATGGAAGAATGAAGTGAACCGGTGCAGTACGCCTGTACACTATACCACACCCCCACAGACCCACCTGGCCTTCGCCGGATTAAAAGCAATCAGAGACTTTGCCCTGTATGTTCGCTCTCATACACCCATGGTTCGTTGATTAACCAAATCAATCGCCAATAGCTTGATGGGTGGTTGTGGTCATCCGATGAAGTATGGTGATGGGATGTGATACGATGGCAACGTGATGTATGGTGCGAACTTTTGTTGTGGTGAATAAGAAGTGATATGACATAGTGTGATGGGACTTACATTTGTTATATAGATAAATATATTATAATTAAAGAGAGAAACTGTGCTATCGTCGTAAGGCAAACTCTACGACAATAGTCATACTACGTTTTACTTAGAGCGTCCGTGTAGGACCAGAAAGTTAAAATATAATCAAGCTAGAATTTAACCCTTTTTTGTCTAGCCTGTAATTTAGAATCTAAGAAAAAAAAATATTGCAAAATGAAAATGAAATGACATTTACTCGTTTCATCGAAAGCATCATATATCATGATATTCTACATCAGAATTTTAACTATTGAGAAGTAAAAGCAAATATTCTTCTTTATTTTATAAGCCATATTCATTCGGCTCTTTTATTTTACAAATACCTGTAAGGATCAGTTTTATGGGAGCCAGAAGGCGTAAAACAGGGAACAGAACAACATAATGTTTCTCGTGTTTTAAGTATACATTCTAACCAGCTGCCGTATCATAATTTCTGTCATAATCACAATCATTATCATAATCATAATAACCTCACATCGAATATTTGCTAAGGATAAAACTTTCTTTATTATACTGCATTTACTTCACTTTTCCCCTTTCCAACAAGTGCTTATCTACAGATTCTATCCACGGTAAAGCGCACGTGAAGTGTTTTCGAAATTTAATGAACGTTGTCAACGACTTATAATAGCAGTTACCCTCAACCCCATAAATATCTTACTTCTAAAGCTTTTTCATACAACCTATTCCACTTATATTACTCGTCTCCTTGGTGATTAAGCCTCAAGAAACAATATCTTTATCATAAAGATAACTAGGAATACTGCCATTTTTAGTAGATGTCAGTTTCTATATTAATTGAATTAATTTTCTCAAATTAAATTGTTCATATCGTGCTCGTAAGTAAAACTATTATCCTTTTTATCTTTTTCCAGATTATTAGCTTCAAGAAGTGGACAACTTTTGATGAGCCAAACTAATGGTCTTCGAGAGCCGTTAGCAGCCGATTGCAAGAACTTGTTCAAAAAACAGACAAAAAGGACATGGAATCCCACACCAGCAATACAAGCGAATTATTTTCCATTGCCGCAAATAACACGCTACTAGTGTTACCACGTAACGGATGTACAGCCCCAATCCTTGTTTTATATCCAAGTCATATTGGCCTTCAACTTGCGGTACCGGAATGGGAAGCCATCCTAACCGCACTCGTTCTATCGATTATAATCGTCCTGACTGTTGTTGGCAATGTTCTTGTCATTCTCAGCGTATTTACTTACAAACCTCTTCGAATTGTTCAGAATTTCTTCATTGTATCCTTAGCTGTGGCTGATTTAACTGTCGCTCTACTTGTGCTTCCGTTCAATGTAGCCTACTCGATCCTGGGGAGATGGGAGTTTGGAATACATCTCTGTAAAATGTGGTTAACCTGTGACGTTTTATGTTGCACATCATCAATTCTTAATTTATGCGCAATCGCTTTGGACCGATACTGGGCCATTACTGACCCCATTAATTATGCACAGAAGAGAACTGTTGGACGTGTCCTACTCCTGATATCCGGTGTTTGGATCCTATCGCTAATTATAAGCTCACCCCCGTTGATTGGCTGGAATGACTGGCCGGATGAGTTTACCAGTGAAACACCCTGTGAACTAACTTCGAATCGTGGCTACGTTATATATTCATCACTTGGATCCTTTTATATTCCTCTGATTATTATGACTACTGTTTATGTCGAAATTTTCGTCGCAACAAGGAGACGATTGCGTGAACGTGCCCGAGCATCTAAAATTAATACCATTACTACAATGAATACTATCACTCCGACAGAAGGTGGGAATAATTTGGGTAATTCAGGACTAGCAATTTATCGTGGTGCCACCAATAACCGAAATGAAAAGGATCAAACTACAATACACCAAGACGAAGAATCCATCAGTAGTGAAAATAATGCAAACGAAACTGTCAACAATCCAAAACATGACACTTCAGTGAAAATTAATATTCCTAAAGACAACTCGTACCCATCGAATTTATCTGATAAGCAAATAAAAAAATCTCGACGTCCCAAAATCAAGGATTCAATCAAACATGGCAAAAATCGTAAAATACTCCAAGAACACCTCCTGCTCCCTCCGAGCGAGAACATGCAACTTACCTCTCCGAATGAACTCTCCAACATAAGCGATAACCCAGAGAACTCCTCAGAGTCTGGCCCAAATGTGAACAGCACCGGTTCCACCATGAACGTTGACAAGCTGGAAAAAAAGGAGCTCGTCGAAGGATCCACATGTAGAATCCCACCTAAGAGGGCCACTGGCGTCTACCAGTTTATCGAAGAGAAGCAACGCATTTCTTTATCTAAGGAGCGACGTGCAGCTCGTACCCTTGGCATCATCATGGGTGTATTTGTCATTTGTTGGCTGCCGTTCTTTCTGATGTATGTTATCCTGCCATTTTGTGAATCCTGCTGCCCAACAGATAAATTCAAGAACTTTATAACTTGGCTGGGATACATTAACTCTGGCCTGAATCCGGTTATCTACACCATATTCAATTTAGACTACAGGCGAGCATTCAAACGTTTACTTGGCATTCGGAGTTAAAATGAGCAACGGCAACAGGGATACAACGATGGGATGATATTACAACAAAAACTAAATGACAAAAGTTTACATTAAAATTATTTTTTTTAAAACAAAGGATATTGCAACATTTATAAGCGAGTATTGTTAACAATTTGGACGTTGAACAGTGATGGATTGACAATTTTCAACAATTCACTTTCCTAAGAACTAGTTAAAGTTTTTTAAACTACACTTGTTAACCCGACTTAATGTAAGAAACACTTCTCAACTTTAACTACGCAACGTATCTTAATGTCTTTGAAGTTATTTATTAAATATTCGAATATGTGTAACAAGTGTGCCTCGCACATAGTAGAGAAATTTATTTATTGCCATAATTATAAAGTGAAATCATTACATTAAGTCAAATATGAATTTAAATAAACAAATAAAAAATTTGTCTCGTATTGGATGTTAATCGTTAATCCTTAATTATAAATACATATATACATATGCAACTTCATCGTTTTTTTTTTTCAATCATGTGATACAATCTTTAAATAAATGTGTACATACGACCAGTGCTATGGTTCTACTAATAAAATTTAAATATAAAAAAATGTACGATTACTTAAGCAAAATAAAATGTGTTTCATTGATGATTAGTTTTAAGAATATTGCGTTTCCGAAATGTGCTTCGTGCTTCAGGCAGAATTGATTGTTTGACAATATACAGGGTGTCCCAAAAGTCGGTTTCAATTTGTTTTGTTCCCTGTAGGAATACAGCCGATGGAGGGTGTGGAGGTTCTCTATATCACATGGAGAACCAACCTACAATTCCTAACTAACTTCGACCGCTAACAGCGCGTCACCATAACCCAACCTGTAATCCATTCGCAAACATGCAAAGAACACATTCCAATATGCAATACCATCCTTCCCAAAATCTGCAATTGCATACATCCCCAAACTTACCAAGAATCCATTTTCCAAGCTGTAATAAATGCATATTCAAATTTACAACGTAATACTAATCATCTCCCCCCAACTACATCAAACCGCATATAATTTTTCCCAAAAAACCACTTCGGCTAATTTCCTACTTAAACTATATTTCTCGCTTGCAACCAAGCAGCTTTAATTTCCCCCGAAAATCATTCCGGCTCAGTTCCTGCTTAAACCATCTCCCTCGCTTGTAACCAAGCAACATTTAGTTTCCCCGAAAACCATTTCGGCTCCCATCCTACATAAACCATCTGAAATAATACCAGTTCTCCTTACTGGTAAGTCAGCAGCACGATGCGTTGCATTTCCAAGAAACAACCATCGCAACGACCAAGACCCATATTCCTTGTCTAACCGACAACTCAGCCCGTACGGCAGGAATTCCCCGAAACAAATTCCCTATGCACATATAGCAACAATTTCGAGTTCCCAGTAAGCGGCAGTGAGCTTATTTCGCTATGACTCAACCGCCACGACACGACGAATGATTTCATACCCTTTCACAGTCAGTGGAGTTCTTACCCTACGAGAGTGTAAACCGGGGAATGGAGTGTCAATCACGGGTCGGGATTCGCACAGTCGGTTCAAGCGAGTGGATAGTCGTCTGAGCCGCGTGTCTTGTGAGTCGGTCGATTAACCCATTGAGGGCAATTAAGTATGAAAACATCAAGCAAAATTATAACTTAAACGAAATACTAACAAAGTAGTGTCGAATAATACACAACGCTCCGCTGTGATTAATTGAGTGTAAAATCCCCTTATAAAATAACGGCTAGCGAGTGATAAACGATATCAGCGTTGGTTAGCAAGTGTCTACCGAACTAGGGTTTAATTAAAGAAACCACAATTGTAAATAAACACACATCTTAATACTTTATATGCAACAATAAATTTGTGATCAGTGAGATATCACCGGAAAACAAACTGGCTTTTTCTTTCAACAATTCGTGTTCATTCTTTCCCCTCTTTTTGACAAAAGGATTTAATATAGTTTAAATGGGACTTGGATGAATAAACATATCATTTTGAAGACAGTAGATCATGTCAAGTTAACAAAGATTCTTATAATTTGTCTTAAAACAATAAGAACTAAGGAAAGTAAATAAAGTTGCCTTTCAATCCAATTGTGACGTTCGGTGATCAACTACACCCCCTACGCGAATCGGTGGAATATTAGTAAACACGTTCCCGTGCTGGCACAACTATCTAATATTACCCGCAAGGGGCGTGTGAAATAGGCTCCTTCTTGGGGAAGTCATCCTCTATGGTGAGTTGCAGAGGACTAGAGTGTCCATGGTGTGTGCATGATTCTGCTGATTTTGTATTCTTTACTAGATTCGCCATATTACAGCAGCAACGAACAGTCATCTTATCCAAACAAATCTACAAGAGATTGAAGAAACTGATTCGACAACAGAATGTTACGAAAATGTTTTCTACACTGAACGTAACATTCATAATACACTTTAACCACTTACCATACTTCCAGACGTTGAAAATAAAACGCACTTTTGTTATTTGAGTTTAAACTTTACTGTAATCTTTATAACTAAATTACACACACAGTTGATTGTCAAATGGAATACTTTAAGTTTAATGAATTTATTTCAAACTCTATTGTTTACATTTTTACGCGCACTGAATACATACTACGCAAACTTTATAATTATTAGTTAAAGCACTGGTTATAACATTCGACCGTCTTGCTAAGATGACGGTTTATTCATCATCATCATCGGTCCAAGTCCTGAGGCTTGTTAAATTTTCCATAATGATTTGTTTTATCCAGGCAAGGTTATTAGTCTTGCGCCAGAGGCTCCCCGACGGGGAATCGAACCCCGGTCCCGCGTGACAGTCGTGTATACTAACCACTATACTATCGAAGGGCCGTGACGGTTTATTCACGACAGGTTATTCTCGCGACTCTCGTAATATAAAATTCTAAGCGCGAAGGGCTTTGTCACTGTGTCCGTCCAGGACAACGATTGGTATCAGACTCTTTTAATATATGTCCGATCAGGACCACGGTTGTGTACAGACTCAAAATAAAATGTCCAAACCGGACGGCGTTCGCACACATATGCTTTATTATCTCTCCCTCGATCGTACAGACCGAAGGATGCATCCATTGTTGACACGCACAATATATCTTTTTCCCAGACAACAGATGTATGCTTCGCAGTACATTTTTTGTTTATCTAACATTGAAAATGTTTATGATCTGCGAGACCTGATTGTGTGGATGCGTGTGATATAATCTTAGAACCTTGTATTTACACAACTGTTCATTTATGGCCAACGATGGCAAAGATATTTTGTATACCTTATTGCTTCGTTACCATGGAATTGCTCTCTGTTTTAAGTAGCACATTATTTTCTTTGTGCCGTCATAGATTTTTCCCAGATGTGGTATCTGGATTCCATGATTCGCCCGTGTATGCATTTTGTATCTAATGCACTTTTACTGGTACTCATTGTATTGGATATGTTGATTGGGATTAGTCAGCATATGGGGCTTCACATGAAGGTATATCCCGTTAATGGTGGGGGTGACCCCAAAAGAGTGAGTATTAGGGGAGGTTGGGCGTTCCGTGTAACAAGACGAACGGCTGGCGAGTAATCAAGAAACAAGAAAAACGTAGAGAATATGTGTCAGTCAGTTCACACAGCTCCCGATCCCGACAATTTCTTATCAGAGCAATATGTGGAGTAATTAACAACTTTTCCGCACTGATTTCAGTTTGGTTTTAATCGTAACACGTAGTTTCAAAGGAATGGAGCAACACTCCAACATATCAGCTATCCATGAATCTTTCCTTCGATTATAAATATTCCGTCAAGTTGATATAAACTGGCTTATACATAACGTCAACTTTACACCAAAGGGCATTTTCCTTTGAGGCTACTTAAAATCTCGGGTATATATTGAAAGCCCTGAAACAGGAAATAAATATCCAAGCAGTAATGACATAATGAAATAAATATCCAAGCAGCAATAATAACCGCAAACATCTTGCCAGCAGTTCTCGAAAGCGTTGTATTACGGTTACAAGAGTGCCAGCAGATTTAAACGACATAATTTTTAAAAAATAAGCACCAGGATCGTACTTAAATACAATATAAATCTTGCTTCATTGTACCCATCCACCATTTTATTAATGAGTTTCTGTTTTGAAAATAAAAACTGCTGGGATATCTGTATTTGTCACAGGTAAGTGCTTCAATATGATCTGTTTCCTCAACAGTAATTTCGGGTAAATAAATCCAACTGGTTGACTACCAATGAAATGAAAACAAATTCCTTTCAATCCTGGCTACAATTTTCTGGATGTTTATTCGTCTACGCCTGAATATGATTCTCATTGTTGGAGAGGAGTATCGGAAACACCACTGGATATGTTTGGTAGCAATCGAAATGAAGCCGTGACACTCATAGGAGGAGCAACATATTCAACACTATATCTAGAACACAAGCGGAACGTGTCCTCCTTATCCTAGTTCTAAAGACGTAGCCACATAGCTCGTGTTATTTAGTTTTGAGATGCAACATATTGCACAGCAGATATCAGACAATGGTAACAATTTCTCACCAGCACAGTCATTCAAACCAAATCCATGCCTGGCTCGGATAACGGAAACAGATCCAAAGTGATGGCAGAATCATTCTGATTATCTGACACTCGTGTAAGGTCTTCCAATCTTGTGAAATTGCCCCTAAAGCGACGGTTTTAGTTAATTATCTTCCCAGCCTCGTCTGTTCTATTAAAATGTAGTAACTAGTTGTAATTGTGCACCTTAAAGCCATCAACGTCAATCTCAGATGTTGCATGGTTGATTTGTATCCAGTGGACACTTTGTAAACGGTTTCCACAGACCCTTAACATGACTTTCATCAAAATGATGCCCAACTTGGTAGGTTCTAATGCTTCTTTTCTTTGCCAAGCCATCCAGACTACTCCCTTAAATATGTGGAATGCAACGGACTTCTGAATGATCGTCAATCGGAATTCTATGGCAGGCTGTCCACGGGAGATCTTTTGACCCGTAAGTAACTGATATATGGACATCTGTGATCGAAAAACATGGTGAATCGTCGCATTGAATATTTCCAAGTTAAGCAAGATTCGTTCATACGGACTGTCTCAAAAACTTTGCCACTGGATGAATAACTTCCTCAAAATTCAATCGATGTGGTTTTTTGTGGACGGCGAATGTTCGAATCTACATCCTTTTAATTCCGGCGTGCCCCAAGGTTCTATTTTGGCTCCAACCTTGTTTTTGCTGCAGGTAAATAATTTGTTGAAGTCAACGTGTAATAAAGTGTTCAGTTTTGCCGACGGTAATACGATCGTTTCCTCTTTTTCGAGTGATTGGCCGCCCTTTAACCCATTTCGGACGTATTCAATTTACACATGGATGTCGTGCTGGTCGGAATTAATTTCCGTTGAAAGAGTAGTGATACATAGCGAACATACAGGGTAAAGTCTCTGCTTTCAACCCGACGAAGGCCAGGACGATCCTTGTCCCTGTTCAATCCAAGTTGGCATGCAGTCTCCACGTGACACCCCTGGATAGCTACTTTGGCACCCGCCAAGTAGTGAACCAACGCATGCAGCAACATCCTGAGAAAGGTTGACGCAAAGCTAATAACCTTGCCCGCAAAAACAAATTATTATGGACAATTTAACAAGTCTCAGATAAGGACCGGAAACCGGTGGAGAGACTTGCTAAATAAGGCCACGACCGGATCCCGGTTGTAGTGTCGATGATGATGATGATGTATATCTAATAAACGATACACAATATACTTTTAACCGTATAGAACACTACATAAAATTTCATTCTTGGGAGAAATTTCTACAAGGCAATAAAGTTGGATCTTTCATAAAAAACAATATAACATTTTGAATCTTATCATTTAAGACCCGAGGCAACCACACTACCGAGCGGAAAAGTCTGAGAAGGCCTAAGTAAGCACCCTTAGCAGCAGTTTCATACCTTGATACTACGAGAAGAATTACTAGGGCAAATGAGTAGGGAACAGGCGACTTTCCAGCAGGATAAAGTGCGGAAACACCACCTCCAAAGAAGTTACACTAGAGACGACTGTAATATACCCATTGAAACTGAAACACATTTTCCCATACTATACACCCGATAATTAGATCATGATTCAATTTCCATGGTTATTCTGTGCGGACATGGATGGAGGGATGGCGGGAAAGAAATTATACAAGACCGGTAGGTGTTGAGTGCGGTAGTAAACGCAGATTACGTCTTCGGGGTCTGATAATCTGCACTTTGGTCGATGTGTGTGTATTTGTGCTGTCTTGTACCGTGTGTGTGTGTGTGTTTGTAGTGTACCAGCAGTAGACCTGTGGGGGTGCTCTATACCACAAGAAGAACCAACCCACAATGCCAACCAACTTTGACCGCTAACAGCGCGTCACCCTAACCCAATCTGTAACCCGTTTCCAAACATGCAAAAACACATCCCAATATGCAACAGCATCCGTCCCCAAATCTGCAATTGCATACATCCTCAAGCTACCAAGAACCTATTTCCCAAGCTGTAATAAACGCATATTCAATTGACAACGAAACACTCACCATCTCCATCAACTACACACAAGCCGCATACATTTTCCCAAAATTGCTTCGGTTAATTCTCTATTTAAATTATATCCATTGCTTGCGACCAATCAATTCTAATTTCCCCCGAAAATCATATTCTGTAATAAACGCATATTCAAATTTACAACGGAATACTCACCACCTCCATCAACTACATCGAGCCGCATACATTTTCCCAAAAACCGCTTCGGTAATACCTTATCTAAATTATATCCCATGCTTGCAACCAAGCAATTCTAATTTCCCCCGAAAATCATTCCGGCTCACTTCTTGCTTAAACTATCTCCTCGCTTGTAACCAAGCAACATGTAGTTCCCCCGAAAACCATTTCGGTTCCCATTCCACCTAAACCATGTAGAACCACACCAATTCCCTCTTACTGGCAAGCCACCAGCATGATGCGTCGCCCTTCCACGAAACAACCATCGCAACGATCAAGACCCTTGACAATTCTTGGCTATGCCTCCGAAGCCAATTACCCGGTACACACAACCAAAGAATCCAACTCAGCCTATACGGCAATGATTCTCCGGAACTGAATTCCCTATACAGGCATAGCAACCCTTTTCAAAGTTCCTACTAAATGGCAGTGAGTTTATTTTAGCTATGACTCCACTGCCACGACGCGATGAACTTTTCCTCGCCAGTAATTAGTCAGTCCAGTTTTAGCCACTGGGGAGTGTGTGTAGTCAATTGTGCGGAGCCTTACCCTCGGTAGCGGGCGCATCAATAGAACATATTTCAATCACCGCGAAGTACGCGCAGTGAATCAGTTCAGCTTCCTTCCACGCCGGTTAAATTATGAGAACGTTAATCCCGGTCAGCGAGGATATTTTTCCCGAATTAGACTTCTTCGGCTCGTTATACGAGCGCGATGTAACGTTCGTTTAATGACTAAGTGCCTCGAGGAAATTTGCGAACGATAGAGGACAGATTTCGATCCCCACGGAGTGCAAGTAGCGAACCAGCGGCCCCCGTTGCACCAATCAAATTATTTGGACATCAATTCGGGCCAGCAAGGGTTTTCTTCTTTTTTTTTGCCAATCAAGTTATTTGAACATTAATTCCGGTCGGCAAGGGTATTTTTCCGAACTAGACTATTTCGACTCGTTGTACGAGTGTGATGTAACATCCGCTTAGTGACTAAGTACTTTAAGAAAAATTGCGATAACTAAAGCCACATTCATTCAAATGACATACCAGTGTTTAATTCTTCTGCTCTCCTAAAACTGACGGATGAACTCAGTGCTTTCGCTCGTGGTGGAACAAAGAGGTGGGAACATTGATGAACCCGTGTCCTTGCCGACACTCACAATACCGACCCACAGACACTATGAGATGGGTCCAGGAATCCTTTATTATAGAAGGGAATGTTGTTGTAAAGGGTGCTTTCTTCAGCTTTATACTGAAGAAGAATTTATGGCGATCGAATCCGAAAAGATCAAGGGAGAGAAGGGCTAAGAACGCAAGACCCCTGTACAAGTAGGTTCTCGCTGTCCTGAATGCTTTCGAGATACTTGTATGCTAATTGTAGCAAGCACTCGTTGAGAGAGTTAATGGAGGCGCCTGCGTATAGGTGAAAGTTGGGGTAATGGCGACCGTCAGGCCTTCTAAGGTGATTGGTACATCTTCTGGGGAGTTTCCTTTCGAAAAAAAATTGGCCAAGACCGGATCCCGGGTATAGTGCCGATGATGATGGTGATAATGACCTGATCGACAGGCAACAACAGTATTACTTTTTGTTACAGCTGTTTTTTTTTATCATTGCTGCTATATATTTTCTCTTGGTGTTAAGTGTATCAGTTAAATAGCAGCCTAGTTTTAGAAGCTCCTGCGCTAATGGGATTCCTGTAAAGTATCGGTCTGTGAAGATATGGTATCCCTTTACCTGAGGATTTGCGGTCAAGAGCTTGTAATATAACTGTAAAGCAATCCTTGATGGGGGGGTCCGGACGAACTAGACTTTGGTGGCTGAGAGTAGACATGCGTCCGAAAAGGATTAATGCATTAACATCGCACCAGCTGAGTTGTACCCAGATGGACTCTCTGCATCGGTATCTGGATAAGGTTCTGCAGTGGGGAAAGACCAATCTCGCCGACTTCAATGCAATAAAGACACAATATACAACATTCAGAAGGAAAAGTGGATCATCGGTTCCCCAGCTGATGATAAATTGTCACACTCTTAAATCTGGGGAAAGCACAAATTAGATTGGCGTCACGGTCTGTGAGAACGTATCGTGGCATAAACACATGTTAAACATCGCCAGATGCGCCTCTGGAAAACTGAGTTATCTTTTAAGAGCCAAGATAATGTTTTACTCCGGCCCAACTTTTTCTTCTGTATAAATCTCAAATGAGGACGGCGCTCGAATATTGCTCTCAAGTTTGGAGCTCCGCTTCTAAGCATACCATCAACCTACTTGAGAGCATACAGGAAAGAGCGATTCGCCTGATCGGGGAAGCGGCGCTGAAGTCGGGCGTCTATAGCGTTTGGGATTGTTATACCAGGGTTTAATGAACTCCGATATAAACATTTATTAGTTTGTTATCAGATGAATTATTATTGTGGGGAGTTGATTACAAAAAGGGTTATATGTTTCAGTGTTATATGGCCCCTGGTTGGGTGCCAAAATGTAATATCTGAGTGTAACCCCAGATATTAACATTTGTTATTTCATTTATTCGTTAGAATGCAACACCCGAGCGTGACCCCTGATTTAGCATTTATTGTTATTGTAGGTACCTAGGTGTGGTGGAAATAGTTACTCGAAATGTCTTACCGTTCAGTGGCGGAGGTCTTTCTTCGGCTTGAGGTCTTCCTTCTTTGGTTGTGTAGCTTACCGGATGGCGATTCGCTTTGGACTATGATGTAGTTGAAGAACAAACACTGCATGCTCACTTAATGTCTTTATTGATTTCACTTAGTTTTATTAACACTTTGTTTTTAACAGTTACTGGATTCATCTTACTTATTAAACAATAGCGGGAATGTCCATCCCTTATTAATTTGATTCAAGGCACTGCATCTGCAGTCCTACTGCCCTAGAGTAATTTACTAACAAGAAGACCCGCTCTGCTTACGGTTGGCCGCAGTCTTCTTGCTTTCAATTACTTTGTGTCTTTTCAACTCATTTGCAATCGTTTATATACCATTTTACAATTATTTAAGATCGCGGATGATGCATTTTTACCTGACAAACGAATAACCCATTTAACGGTCATTCGCCTGTCACGATTTAATAGTTTGATTCTGCAAAACTGCAGTGACACAGAATTTACCAATTCCATAATTGTTTTCCTTTCCAAAGATGCAACGGTAACAATTGCCCAATTATTAATTGCTCTCAATGTTGAGAACCAATTATAGGCCATTGCCCGCATGTGCCAATCGTACGTTTTATTTCGCCTTACGGCTGTTCGCTTCACTTCGCCTGCACTCAGCAGTTTTCCGACGCTCGATTATTTGTCGCTGGTGGCCTTTGATAACTGCCGCCTATGCTCGCGTATCATGTAGCACACTTGTAAACATACGTACTTGGAAACTTGAAACTGCATCGGCCTTGAACAGGTCGTATTTCGGCAGAATGTATGAATCAAACGATTTAAAAAAGGAAAATATCGTATAGGTTGCTATACGATCCGAGTGGAAGACTCTTGCTTCTGAATGGAAGCGAGTTTTGTAATGTAAGCAGAATATGTCTGTTTATGGATGAATGGATTATGATAGGTACGAGTAAGGTTTTACTTTGTAGGCAGATGAATGAAATGAATGAAGATTTGATTGTTATTGTTTTGGGATGAGTCTTTGTATTGTAAACAGAAAGTGTTTATTGGCGAAAATGCATCATAGGGAGGTCGGTTTTGAAATGTAACAGGATTGATAGTGAAGAACGTGTGATTCGAACTGACGCTATGATAGTTAGAATCACATCAGGCCACTGGCCGTGTTTAGAATTCGATTTTTAAACTCAACTATATTCCACTGATGTGAATTGTTATGTTATCGCTACGGTATATGGCTCTGATGTATTTTCTTATTCGATTTTCGTTTGGTGTTCTTCACTATTGCTTGTGTATTGTGTGTGTATTTGTTAGAGACGCTACACTACTCCCTCCTCAGTAACTTCGTTACGACCAGCTTGTGTGCGAACGACGGAGCGAACGAGAGAACGTCGAAGCAGGCGAGTTGCTCTATGCGGAAGTCATGATCGTTTGTGAAGTTCTGTTTACTACGGGAAAGTCTGTGCTATGTGTACAGATCACATCGTAGTCACCCATGTGGGTGTTCTTGCTGAATCCGCGCCCATGCAGGTACACAAGCAGAACCTACCCCACATGTCCATTCGCTATCACATAAAAGGCCCTTAGCGAACCTTTGTCTGTTTTACAAATATTATCACAGTGACTGTTCTTCGGCGCAGTTCGGTTTATTTGAGCTTCACAATACAATCCGACGGATCCAACCAATTTGTGGTTCATCTCCAGATGGCGCAAAGATGTCTGCATCAGAACTCGTTCCGTTACCGAAAATTGTTGGATTCCTCCCCGCGCGGGCTTTTCCGTAAGGTTACAGCATGTAATTGTTTAAGAAGAACTACAATAGTTATTTAATGGCATCTCGGCGCCATGGATTCGCCTCTCCTGAGAGAAGTATAACAAAAAAAGTACACTTTGGCAAATCATCACAAATAGTGTCATGCTTAAGCAACCCTTTCAAATTATTCAAATTTATCATGAAAATTAGTCGCCGATTGGAATCTAGAGCAGTTGGAAGTTGGCCTGTCGTTTTAACGCACACTGACTTGCAGCAAATTTTAGCTTAACAGGTTTGTAAATGAGCAAAATTGCTGAAAATAGACTCAGACAAATCGACAAGAATCCCTACAAACTCCATAAGATCAACAAAAACATTTGTGTTATATGGAACAAACCACCTGCTGTGCTCAAAAAACATGATCCAAAATTTAACATCTCCAATTTCTTCAACATTAGCCGTCATAATTTACAATATCCTTGTCTTCACCAACCAACCGATCTCCCGCATATACAAATACTACTTTCTTCGACTTAACTTACAACATTTCCCACTTGAAAATCAGTCCCTTTCGCCAGCTCAAGTCTCAGTTTTAAAAAGGCCTTAGGCTGGATTAGCCTGGGGCAAATTATGAAATGATTATTTCCTCAAAATAATAAACGACAGAAATGCCAAAGTTCATAGACAGACTTTGGCCTTGAATATACATAGTCCGACCCTTTTGTCAACCATCTGAGCAAATTCTATTCGAGTAACTATATTAAGATTCTAATCAACTGCAGCAATAAGGACACCCCTCACAGACAAATATACTAACCATTTCATTTTTAATTACGCATTTCTTCACTTACCTTACACAAGTCTTCGTTGCCATAAATTTAACACTACAGTATTTTAATGCCTTAAAGTGAAAAGGACATCTATGAATACATTAAGTGACCTTTGTCCTTTATATTTTATCACACCCAAATTTTAATTTACGCTACAACTCATGTTGAAGAACGAAACTTAACTTTTCGACAGATAGACAGGACCCTAATCATTCATACTTTTCTTTAAGTTTTCATGAGACGCCAGAAATCCTGGCATTCGTTTGCTAATCTTCGTTTCCTTCAAGCGACATAATTCCAACTATCCACAAGGCCGCTGCCTGACCCCAGACCACGGAACCTTACACTTGTTAGCTTTTATTCGCTCGGATTGACACCGTTATCGACGCTACGTCTGATCTGATCGATCGTCAATTAACTCATTAGCTGGACTTGATTTCAAGCACTGTTTCACACATGTTAACCTTGATTAGGATGAACGCCCGCATCAAGACAGAATCAATTATCTCCTGACGGCTTGTCTTTATATTTACTTTCGTCCTTGACTGACTTCCTTTTGTTATTCCGACAGCCAGCAGACATATGTAAACGACATTGTGGGATGCTGTTGTATCTCTTTATTGCGTTAATTGATTAGCTAAGGATTAATTTACTGGCAACGGGCAGTTTAATATAAGATATGGGAGATATCCGTCTGTATACCGGACACTACAAAAAAATGAGGAAGGTCTGTTTTGCTTGAAAAATATAAGTTCGCTCAGGCGGTGAATCATAAATGGAGGTCAATATTCATTTGGTGGATATGTGTTGGAGAGACAATAGGGAAGGATAGCTAGTTCTAGAATGGATTGCGAGGAGGTTCGCATATATGGTAAATAAAGTCAGTAAAGACTTATTTATACCAAACCTAAGTATAATATAAAAGTTTTGTGCATGCTAATGGATGTGTGAGTTGTCACCTCCTATCTTCTTGCAAAACTAAATAAAACGTGGTACGTATGAGTGTTAATATTAAAAGACTGGTTTTTCTCAATTCCCGATTTTGTTAGCATTTTTAGGATTTTGTTATCCTATTTTTCATGGATCTGCATAGCCTGTGGTATTGGTTTCTTATGCCGGGACATTCCTCCAATTCCTTGTTCTAAGCGAAACCAAAGTAATGACCATTTGGTTACAACTAAGTGACTATGTCGTTTCTAGATCGTGGCTTAGCTACATACATTATTATTATTATTTATTGGCCTGTAGGAACCCGGAAGTTCATGACCTCACCGACTCGGCTCCGCCATTGTTCCCTGTCCTGTGCGCTCTCCTTCCACGTTCGACCATCCGATCCGATCTCCTCGAGGTCCGATCTAACATTGTCCTCCCATCACCGTCGCGGCCGTCCTGTCGGTCTCTTTCCCGTTAGTTTACCGTCAAGAATTATATGCACGGTCCTATCGTTGCCCATTCGCGCCACATGTCAGGCCCATTTTAATCTTCGCGACTTGATTACTCTCACTATTGTAGGTTTGCGGTATAGCTTTTCTAGCTACATACCTGCAAAGTGATAATACTTACCATTTCCTCCCGAAATATGGGCTCTACTCCAACCCGGAATTTAACTTCTCATGGCTAAAAGTTGACGTTCGTAAATTTATTATTTATTATAGTTTCCTATACAGAACCCCGAAGTTAGATAGAACTGCAGCATTTGTAGAATCCGATTCCGTATCCGACTATATAGATAGGATTTTGACTGATGATTTGAGTGCATAATTCTGAATAGGTTCGCCATTCTGGACACACTAGAAAGTGCGTCTGTATAGTTTAGACCACCATGCCATGTCGAACAAAAGCACATGATGCCAAAGTCTATCGAACGTTTTTGAAAAATCCAACGGGACAACCTTGCTTTCACCGAAGAAGTGCATAGAAAGCCTCCACATTTCGATGAGGTACGGCATGAGATCTCTTATCGACCTGTTGGCACGAAAGCCATATTGGCGGTGATTGAGGAGGTCATTTGATTCTAGATATTTCGAAAGTTGACGGTTAATGAGTGATTCCATTATCTTCGAATGAATAGAAGTGAATGGGGCGATTTGTGGCGCTTTTTGGAATTGGCTGAATCTTCGCTGACTTCCATCTACTTGGGAAATAGCCAGTAGAATATGACTAATATAAGAGTTTCCGCAGTGATTTAGCGAATGAAGAAGAATATCTCTTCAAGACAATTGGTAGAAGGCCATCCGGACCAGTGGATTTGTTTGCTTCAGTTTCCGAAAACTCGCTGAACGAACTACATCGATCATCGCTCGTCAACAAAAAAGTATTGAAAGTATTGTTAGGGTACACGCGTGTATGTGTGTCTTCCTAACAGAGACAAATAAACGGTACAGTGCGGACGTTATATACACGTTAATCTCTGTTACACAAAGGATTAGGCTTCAACTGCTGCCGACGGCTTAGTGGCGACTCTAAAAATAAGCGTATCAGGTGAGGTTCTGGGAAGTTCGAACTGAGGGGACGAGGCATCAGCGAGAGGAGTACACACCGGAGAGGTCGCATGGTGATCATATGAATGCATAGTATGATCACTGAATAGGAGTCCAGACTCACCATTGGCGTAGGTGGTAATTGACATTCCATCAAATCCTAACAGTGAGATATTCGAGGATGGTCAAAGTAGCGCTGTAATAAGTAGCTGGCCAGCAACGGAACGAGATATCGTTGGCGTAGGTGCACCCAATCGACCAATCAACGTTGGTTGATAAGTCGAGAGGTAGTGACTTCAAGCGCAACGGGGTAAATTCCGACCGTTGTTAGCATCCATGAGTTCCATGAGAAGTGATAGATGGCATCAATTCTTAAAGGACTGACTTCCACGTGCTCTGCAGGCAATCGAAAGAGAAGCAGGTAACGTAGCTGTCGTAACACACCTGAATATCAGTCTCATGAAATCAAGCAGGGGGGATGAGAGCGAACAGACAAGGCAAAGTCACTGATTGCTTTCAACCCGGCGAAGGCCAGGATGATCCTTGTCCCTGTTCAATCCAAGTTGACATGTAGTCTCCACGTGACACCCCTGGAGAGTTACTTTGGCACCCGGCAAGTAGTGAACCAATGCATGCGGCAACATCCTGAAAAAGGTTGGCGCAAGGCTGTGGGGTTTCTAACAGATACACACATAATACACAAGCTAATAGTGAAGAACACCGAACGAAAATCGAATAACAAAATGCACCAGAGCCCTATACCATCGCGATAATATAACAAAATCCACATCAGTCGAATCTACTTGAGTTTAGAAATCGAATTCGTACACGCGGCGGTGGCCTGGTGGGTTGCGCTTTGGTTCAATTTTTGTTGATTCTAACTGTCATAGCGTCAATTCGAATCACACGTTCTTCGCTATCATTCCAAACGCTATAAGGATAATAACCTTGCCCGTAAAAATCGAATTATTATGGCAAATTTAACAACCCTCGGATATCGACCGGATACACGACGACGAGCACGGAAATGAAACTGGCTAAACGTTTTAAGAATTTTCTGATGGAACGTCCACTCACTATACAGAGCTCGAGCTGCACAGCAGCTAGCCGATGCCATCTCCGCATATAAGGCTGACATAACAGCATTACAAGAAATTAGATGGACCGGGAGTGGTGTTATTCAAAGAAACGAGTATGACATTTATTACACCTGTCATGCAAAACACCATGTGCTAGGGGTAGGCTTTCTAGCCAAACTGAAGCCTGCCATCATCTTCGTTTTAATGCAATAAACGAAAGGATGTGCACTCTTCGCGTGGGAGGCAAGTTTAGGAACATAAGCCTCATAAACGATCACGGACCTACAGAGGAGTCCCCTGACGACGAAAATGAACAATCCTACGAGAACGTCGAACCGGCCCTCACTGCCTGCCCAAGATATAATGTGAAAATCGCTCTTGGTGATTTGAATGCCAAAATAGGTCGGGAGTCGGAGAGAACACTAATGACAATGGACTTCGAGTCATCGAACTGGCTGCATGAAAAAACTTGGTCGTTGCAACTGCCAGGTATCCACGTAAAGATATCCACAAAGCCACCTGGGTATCGTCTGATGGAGCCAGTCGTAACCAAATTGACCACGTGTTGATAGATCGCCGCCACTCCTCGGGCCTGATGACGGTACGAACGTACCGAGGTGCCAACGTCGATTCGGATCACTATCTTCTTGCCTTACGGAGACGTATTGCATCCGCGGATCAGGTTCGTGCGTTTAATTTTTTTCGGTAGGAAGGTGAAAATCTTCAGAAGATAACCCTGGGCCGATCCAGAGCCATGCCGGATTTTTACCGACTAAAACGGCCTACCGCCAGGCACATATTCCCATTGATCCCTGCGGAACTTTATTTTAGATATTCCATCTCGGGGCGGGAAGTTGTTTACCTGTTACTCCGCTCGTCGCGTCGCAACTGCTGCATCATGTCACATAATCATTGGTACTTCCAACTCCATCTTATGCAGTAGTCGTAGAGATCGGAGCGGCTGGTTTAATAATGAGTGCAAACTAGCGACTGAACGTAAGAATGCTGCATACCGAGCAATGCAGCAGTCTCATAGGACGTGGGTATGCGAGGAAAAATACAAAGAGCTCAGAAGATCTGAAAAATGGCTTAAACCACAAAAGAAAAGTGCCTGGGAAAAACCTTATCTATGAAATAGAGAAAAGTAGAGAGGGAGGTCCGCACCAGGCGCGGAAGTTCTACCAATTAATCCGCAGTTTGACGTGGTACACACCACGCTGCACTTACTGCAAGGATAAATAGGGTAATCTGATCACCGGTCCTGAAGGCATTCTGGAGCGATGGGAAGTGCGCTTCAATGAATTGCTAAATGGTCAGCTCACAGGAGAATTGGAGGCTCCACCAATGCTAAATCAAGACCAAATGTTCCTGCTCCTGACCAGATATCATACTGTGCAGCAACTAGAGGGGTATAACATTGCTGAGTACCGCCTATAAGATACTCTCCACTATCCTACAAGATCGGATAGGCCATACGCTAAAGCCATCATTGGTCAATATCAGTGTGGCTTCATCCCAAGTAAATCAGCGATTGATCAGATATTCACCCTTAGGCAGGCGATGGAAAAATGTCAAGAATTTAAGATTCCATTACATCATCTATGGAAGGATTGATCTTGGCGCAAGGCTAATAACCTTTCCCGGAAAAACAAGTTATTATGGAAAATTTAACAAGCCTTAGATTTCTTAAATAAGCCCAAGACCGGGTCCCGGTTGTAGTGCCGATGATGATGATGATGATTATACCATCTATTTATAGACTTTAAGGCCCCCTTCGACAGCATAGCCAGGGTAGAACTGTATAATGCCATGAGAGAGTCCGGCATTTAAAACAAATTGATACGACTTTGTAGGTTGACCATGACCAACGTAACTACTCAAGTAAAAATATCGGGATTGCTGTGCAAACCAATAAACATCTTTAATGGACTCCGACAAGGGGATGGTCTGGCCTGCCTCCTCTTCAACCAGGCGTTGGAGAAAGCAATCCGTGACCCTGGGGTCACAACTAGAGGGACTATTATCACCAAGTCCAGTCAGATGCTTGCCTGCGCAGATGGCATCGACGTAATCGGTAGAACCGAATCGGCTGTACAGGACTCCTTCACACAGATCGAGCAGGCGCTACAAAAACTGGGACTGCACATTAATGAGGGGAAAACTAAATACATAGTGGCAGCTTCTGCGAAAAGAAGACCTAACGCAGGTCAAACTATCAGGGTAGTGCAGCACGAATTTGAAGTAGTGGAATCCTTTAACTACATTGGGTCAATAGTATCAGCCGATAACAATATGGAAGAAGAAATAGGCGAACGGCTGATCAAATCCATCAAAGCCTACTATGGTCTATCAAGACTCTTTAAATCCCGAAATTTATCCAGAACATTAAAGCTACTATTGTACAAGACTATGGTCTTACCAGTACTCATGTATTGATCCGAGACCTGGGTGCTCAATAAAAGACACTCTGAACTCTTAGCCGCGTTCGAGAGGAAGGTCTTAAGGTGAATTGTTAGCCCCGTGTGTGAGGGAGGACGATTCCGGAGGCGGTACAACCACGAGTTGTACCCGATCTACCTTGAAGCTAATATTCTAAACAAAATCAAGCTCGGTAGACTCCGGTGGGTGGGACATCTAGCTCGAATGAGCGAAGAGGAGCCTGCCCGGAAAGTCCTTTGTGGCAAGATGTATGGAAGGAGACAGCGGGACAGATCTTGTCTGCGATGGAGGGATGTCCTAGATGAGGACGCCCAGAGTCTGGGAGTGCCAAACTGGATACCATCGCCTCGAAATCGAGACCGGTGGAGAGATTTGTTAAGTAAGGCCAAGACCAGATCCCGGTTGTAGTGCCGATGATGATGATGATGATGATGATGAAATCGAGCAGTGGGAGAACCAACGACGTAGTCATAAGCCCATTAAATCCAGAACCTATGTTTGATTAGGCAGTGGAACGGGTAATCGGAGACCTCAGGCACTCAACCAGAAGATGAGGACCATTGCATTGCAGAGTTCGGAGTAGGTCCAAGATGAAGCCGCCAAGCTAATGATTCACTAAACTTCCACCTACCTGGGAGATAATAGTAAAGCATCTCCTGACGTCGTGAAGTTATGAAGGGGTGACAGGTCTCGATTTCTGATACTGTGTGGAATCGCTTGCTCCACAGGCATAGGCTGGTCACCGTACCTGGAGTATTGGTCACTAATCAGAGATCACTGGGCACCTAATTCTATCTCGTGATAATCAATCTGTCACACGATATGTATCGCTTAGTCACTGATCACTGATCACGTTTGGAGGTATTCCAATTTTTGCGAAGGGCAAATCTTTGTATTAAAAACCAAGTTCCGACTCGTCGCGATATAAACTGCGACTGGCTCCACAGACTCATCAGAAATCTCTTTAACGAGAACGAAAACTCACCCTTGTTTACTTTGACGACGCACTTGGGGATTCATCTTTAAATCGTTCTTGGGGCAAAGGGATAGAGCATCAGTCCAGCAATCCATAAACCGCAGGTGGCTGGAAATATATCCATGAGCAGCGGACTGAGAGCTGCGGGCTCGTTGCTTTTGGTGAATCAGAACAGATACCGGCCCGATTGTTTACAAGAACTTTCTTTTAACATAAACACATAATAATTCAATTGTAGCAGAATGTGAACATAATCTGAGACTTCAATACAGAACCAAGCAAAGGTTGGAAGGGTAAGTTGCGGAATTCGTCGCGAGAGACCCTGCAGCTGGAATCGGTTTGTTCAATGCTTCAGCGCAGTTCTATGTCATTTAACAATCTCAAAAAAAAGGTGTAAGTATATTAGAGAGTGCGCTAGTGCACGTGTTTAATAAACAAATATTTAATGGTTCGATCACGTGTGTTATCAAACAAACAGCAATATGTAATATCAAGGTTACGCACCTCGCCGTTAGCGTTAGGCTACGTATCAATTGATATAAACTTAAAATATTTATGTTAACAATTTGACACCGGCAGTTCCATACCGGCCACGCCAAATTGGATTTTAAATAATTTTTAGAGGGGTTGTTACCTTTTGTTGGTTGGCTTCCGAATATGTTTCCATAAATAAATAAAGTCTTTCGAAGGAAAGATTATAATGATATTCCATGTCTACGAGTCCCACAGATGCCCAAGAACTGTCAAACCCTACTGAACCCACGACTTACCCTGCAACACATCAACTCCAATGAAGAGTTCATAATAGTCCAGGATCCGCAAAAGAAAGGGAACTCAATTGGTGCTTGTTTCGAAGCAGTGTATAGAGTGGACGAATCCATTCACTCTAATCTTGACCTGGAAAATCTGGCTCTCCAAAACCATATTTTGCTACGCAATGAACTTAACAGTTGGTGTCTCGAATGTCGAAGTTTCACGACCTTTAGTGAAGACAATAGAGCGGATTCCCCGCTTAGCAATCCAAATCCGAGTATGTTTGTGCACAAGGATAAACTTATGAACATCCTTAGAGCGATTAAGAACAAGAAATCTTCTGGAATAGATAGTATTCCAAACAGTGTTCTAAACCACTTGCCATTTGCAGTAGTGAAAGTTTACACAATTTTGTTCAACAACGCTCTATATATTGCATATTACCCAGACCATTGGAAAACTGCAGTAGCCATCCCATTCTCAATAAGGACAAAGACACGACCCGTCCCGCCAGTCTTTGGTCGATTAGTTTGCTTTCAAACATTAGTAAGGTATTCGAGAAAATTATAAATAAAGCATTGATAAACTGGTGTGACGAAAATTGGGACATTCCGAACAACCAATTTGGGTTCAGACTGAAACACGACACAGTTCATGCTGCGATATAACTTGTTTCCGGCATACAGTGGAACTAGGGAAAGCGACGATACACAGGGGCATGTTTGGTTGACTTTGAGAAGGCTTTCTACACCATATAGTTAGAAGGACTTGTATATAAGTTATCAAGTCTAGGTATGCCCGAATATTTATTATACATTATCTACGATATGATAATGGGTAAACAATTTGTAGTGTAATGTGAAGATATAATCTCTAACAAGACTGCTCCCATATAAAACGACTTACAGCAAGGAGCAGTGAATTGCCCCATTTGGTTTAACATTTACAGTAGTGATCTAGTGGACTCTCTCAACCATTCAATTGGATAGGCCGACGACATTATGGTGTATAAATCTGGAGAAAAGACTTCTGCAAGATGACTTCAATAGAATCGAACGTTTTTGCGACGACTGAAAATTAAAAATCAATTTCGAGAAAACAGAAACTGTCCTTTTTAGAATGCCGTTGCCCAAGGCATTGTGGGATATAAAACGGAATTGGAAGAAATTTTCCATTGTAGGAAGTAATAATCTTCTCCTACAAGTAAAAACTGTAGTTAGATACCTTAGTATCTGGCTTGATAAGTATCTTTACTTTGATAAGTATATAGCAGCTGCTCTTATCGTTGCTAAAAACGTATATGCAATGACAAGAATTCTATTCCGTACTAGTCTTCTAGACCCTAAAGGCAAAGTAATATCATACTCGGGATTCATCCGACCAGTATTGTTGTATAGCTGCCCGCTACGGTATAACATACTCCCATTCTACATGGAAAAGTTCCGGGTGTTGGAGAGGCAGTGTTTGCGTTCCTACCTTGGAATGTATAGAACACCAGAGTCGCAACATAAGAAGTTCCACCCCAATAAAGTCCTGTACGGAAAATCAGGAGTAAACAGGATAGATAACTTCATAATCAAAATTATCCGTGAACACACTGCAAGGGCAATGTGCAGTGAAAATAATCTTATCTCGTGGGCATTCTATCCCAATGATATGTATCTGGAGATTACTTTCCAGAACGGGTTTATTCCCGCAGAAGCGTTCTTCTTCTTGGATAGAAAAATTCTTACCCAAGCGTGGACGCCCTATTATTTACCACGCTTTCCGTGGTGGCAGGGTTAAATGAATTCTCTATGATAGTGATATCTCTAATATTCCAGATCGCCTACGTTTCAGTATAGTGATTAGTAAAAGAGATACATCTAAAAGAGACAGAACTCATCCCAACGGGTGGTGGGTGTGAGACGAAGAAAGGACTTTATGGCCCCGAACATAGTATGCGTCTCAGGCTTAGCGCTTTCCTTCCCTATCCCCCATTGCTAATTATTTTTTATTTTTATTTATTTATTATTTATGTTTGTATGTTTTGTTTCGTTTTTTAATTTTTCCCAACAAAAAATAATATATATATATTTCAGAAAAAAGGGCAAATTTAAAGAGGAATACCTCCTACGCATAGACACATTTGATTACTATCATACGTTAAAATTCAGAAAGTAATTGTACGCCGAAAGGCATAAGAAAAAAATGTATATTGTATAATTTAGAGTGCTTGCGAAGAGCCAGTAAGTTAAAGTAAGAATGATATGTATAAAAAAGAATTTAACATTGTTACGGCCACCGCTACCCATCCCATAAAACCTACCCCTTTGGAGCTAAGCTCCATCATTAATCGCGCATACAGTAAATACCTCGATATCAATTCAATATCAAACAAATTGAACTGCACGTTTAATTTGCCCATATTGAATTTAAGTTGAATCCAAGACATGAAAGAACGAACCATGTGTTCAACACGCAGAATCCCCTGGATCCAAATCTGTGGATCAGATGACCAACTTTCAAGTAAAGTTGTTGAGAATCATTTGTTTACCCAAACCATTTCCCACAAGGAACATCCTTGCCCATTCGCCTAGAACAAATAACAGGCACCATAAAATTAACAGCACGTTCGCCTAAACAATAACAACATAGAGAATCACAAAGGTGCATTAGCACGATTCACTATTGATTTTTCTATTTATATTTCTTATCGATTCCCCACGGAAGAGATCCTTGCCCATTCGGCTAAAGAAAACAACAGGCACCATAAAATGAACTGCACGTTCGCCTAAACCATAACAACACAAAAAAAGGAGAATCAGAAATGTGCATTAACACGATGCACTATTGATTTTTCTTTTGTGATTGATCTACCGAAAAATGGATCAGGCGAGAAAAGGAGAGATCCTTTTTTTCTGCCGGAGGAAATAAAAGATTTCCATCCAAAGGAAAAAATGAGAAAACCCCTAGAGATGGTTGGTTTTTGGATCTCGATTGGGACAGTGAGTTAGTGAAAAAGGTGTCGGGTGTTTTTTGAAAATAGTCTTGTCTAGTAACAAGGCCAGTAATAATAACGTTTGAGAATAGTGTTTACTGGTAACAAGAATTGTAATAAGAAAGTTTGACATTAGTGTTTACTGGTAACAAGGATTGGAATAATAAAGTTTGAAAATAGTTTTTGCTGGTAACAAGGATTGTAATAATAAAGTTTGAAGGGAGTGTTGGCTGGTAACAAGGATTGTAATAATCACGTTTTAAAATAGTGTTGGCTGGTAACAAGGCCAGTAATAATAACGTTTGAGAATATTGTTTACTGGTAACAAGGATTGTAATCATAAAGTTTGAAACGAGTGTTGGCTGGTAACAAGGATTGTAATAATCACGTTTTAAAATAGTGTTGGCTAGTAATTAAGATCGAAAAAATAAAGTACCGTAAAGAATAATATGTGTTTGATTTCAAGGGAATCCATCGTGTGTGTGGTGTTTAAAGTGGGTGACGAAAAGTTTTATAACAACATTTAGTCTTAGGCAATTTAACACTTAGTCTTAATTTGTAATTGTATCGGAAAGAAATGTGGATATAAAACCAAAAAAAAAGGAATCAATAAAAAGTATCATCGGCCCAAAATTCACCCCCAACACACCTTTTTACACACACCTATGTTTAGAAAATGGGCTCCTCGATAGTATAGTGGTTAGTATACCCGCCTGTCACCCGGGAGACCGGGGTTCGATTCCCCGTCGGGGAGCCTCTGGCGCAAGACTAATGACCTTGCCCAGAAAAAATAAATCATTATGGAAAATTTAACAAGCCTTAGGACTTGCTAAATAAGGCCAAGACCGGTCCCCGGTTGTAGTGCCGATGATGATGATGATGATGATGTTTAGAAAATATGGAAATAGAGAAGATTTATTCTCACATCCGGAATACGGCTCATAATTAAATCAGACAATAGGATTGGTGTTATAAAAATCACCAGCTTGTAATCAATCATCTTATGTTTTCATCACTAGAGTCTTAAAGCGCACCAAAGTATAAAAGCCCGATACTTGTTTAGCAGATAGATATCTGTCGTTTGGTTGTTTTTCCTCCGTATCCGAAACATCGAACAGGTCCTGCATGACGGGAGACTGAACTTAATCAAATATTCAGACTAAAAGAAGAATTATCTGGCTACTTATATAACTCTGCCTTGGTCACCGGAAAGGAGGTATATCGGACGGAGATTACTAATAAATTGATTCTTATTCAGCAGCATTTTCCGATTAAATATTAAATAACTGATGTGCATTATATAAGCGGAAGGCAAGTCGCTTTAAGCATTGATATTCAAGGAACCAGCGAGCGGTTCTTTATGTTCGTAAAACATTCACCCTACCTTCGAGATATATAATTTCAATCATCATGAATTAACAATAACCTGATATTACGTTGGATTTCTATTCAAGGTAACTTGCGGACATTTTATTGAGAAAATTGATAAAGAATAGAAAAATGTGTTTTTCTAGTCGACAGCAGAGAGAAGCTGAACTCATAAGGCTTGCTCTCGAGCAGTGACTTAATAAAGGAGCAGGACATTGCGGAAATGCTTTTTATTATTCATGCATCAATGTCTGCAATCAGCTTGTACTAATTTGATGGACAGATATTGGAATAATGTAAAATGAAAGACAGAATTTAATTGTGTTTATGCTTCTTTTTTAGTCTCTGCTTTTTTTTTCTTTCTGTCTCCTTAAAGGGATAGCAGTTGAAATTCGATGGACTTAAGGAGCACTACCGTGATTAGCACGTTATTTTCTTTCAAACTGTGTACGGGAGTAAAATTATTTATCACTTCAGAACATATTAATTCTAAAATGTTTTAAGATATGTTTCTCGAATACATACCGCCTGATGGCATTTCTTTTCTTGGAATGCTTTCTCCATCTCAGTTGTTACTCCGTGAACTTGATCGATTGTGGAGTGGTTATTCGTGAGGTCGAATTGAAAGTCAAGGATATTTACGAGTGGCTTAAATATCTTTAGTAATAGTTTCTCGAAAAGAAAAAAAGCCTATATAGTGTTACTTCCTTGCATGATATCGGATTTTTTCAGCATAATAATCTGCGCTGTTTTGAAGTAGTAAGGTACATATTTCAATCAGGCATTGAATACATATGTGATCATAATAACCGGTGAAAATTCTTTGAAAACACCTTATGAAAATTCATCAATGCCACCCGCTTTCATAGGACCGAAGGTTATTGTGTCAATTTCATGAGCCACTTCCAGTGACTGTGACTGGTTGGATTCTACCTTCAGATTGATTGTTGCAGTACGCAACAGGTGATGACTGGCGTATTCATTTGCAAATAATTTTCCATCCTCTACACTCGAGGTGTTAGCTTGTGTCACAACCGATTAGCTCAGTTTCGATTACATCGAGCTGTGACACAAGAACTAATGGGGCAAATTCAAGAGAACAGTACAAGAGTACTCGTAAACATCACAAAAGCTCTGGAGAGAAGAAGAGCGAAGATAATACTATTGGTGAACAAAGGAGATTAGCGGCGAGAGAGAAAAGAATCAGGGTTGCTCGAGAAAAAAAAAACGAGGTTTTGTCGAAAGAGGAGGAACTGGGGTGGATAGTTGGCAATAATTCTAACGAAGTTCAAATAAAGGTTCCAAAATAAATTACTTTCGTTCGTGGTCCTGTGTGGGTTCTCTATATTCATGGAGAACCAACCCACAATTCAAACCCAATTTTGACCGCCAACAGCGCGTCACATCAACCCCTATCCCACCGTTCAGCTGTTTCACCTGTGGAAGATATTTCCCAAACGGACGCATAGCCGAATTCATTATTCTATGCAGATAATGCATAATTGAATTCAGCTCCCTTTTTGCCATACGGCAACTCCATTACCCTAACCATGAGATTTCCACCGGAAATCGCAACTCATATTAGTTAGCAACAACCAAGTCAAACCAAACGACGTGGTTGCATAATCGCGCAACCGCTGGGGAAATTATCGAATTAATTAATTGGTTTCCCACGATAATATTTCCCTAGCCGATTTGGCGTCCTTTTTACTTCCCCCAGACACTATTCGCTGGGGATCAAATATCTTTTTTTTTGCAGGTGAATAGCACAAACCATTTTCATCTTCCCGTACTTCATTGCACTCTGAGATCACCACAGTCACCGAACTAGGTCAGTGGGCCATCCTCAGAGTCTACATTGGTACTCGCACATATGCCAAGTCAACCCCGAAGTTATTGCGCTCTCTCTTTTGTTCTTTTCTTCCTTCGCATGCCCAGCGACTGTCGAATAAATGCGCAAATCTTTATCCACCTCGCTGAGACATGAAACTTAATGGATTCATGAGAGAGCGCGATGATGATTGGCTAATAGCCGTGCGAAGCCCAAATTCCAAATTTCATCCCTAATTCAGATCAGTCAGTATCCATCTTCCGAAGTGTGAGCACACACAACGTTAAAAAGTCGATATTCAGCCACAACCGCAACGTGCAGACCGGAGTCGAGAGTTGTAAAACGGAGCGTGACCGTTTTCATTTGTCTGTGTTAAGGGTCAAACCAGTTCCTGTGTTGCTGGACAATAAACCAAACTCTTTAGTGTTAAGAACAGCCGAGAACAATAAGAATTTCAATAAATTCATTAGAATAGGTGTCTAAGTGCTCGCCACAATCTGTAAATTGATTACATTTTCTTTATTTTGTGATCCGTAAAATTACGACATTTTTGTCTTAAATGATTAAGATCTACAACAATTTGGTGTATTCATAAAAATAACCGGAAAGACTTGGAATAAAAAAATAATTGTCACCAGCAGCCAACAGTGTTTTATTTGTCTTGATGATTGATTTCCTGCTACCAGCTATCGGCGGCTCTATCGATCGTTGGGGATAATAGTGAACCGCGTGCCCCTGTTTGGCATCCAAACTTCTACCCCCACAGTCTAATTAAATTACTGTCGGAGGTTCAAGAACAATAATCGCGATCGACACTAGATTCAGGGCAAGAGGACCGAATTCCAGATACGGCAATAACAACATCAAGAACGGCAACATATCATCCATATGACTCAAGGGAAACCGTGAGTAGGTTCCTCATGCAGATTAAAATTTACATTAACAAAGTGAGAAATATTGAATATATAACAAAACTAGTGGAATTTAACTATAATAAGTGAATAGCTTTTTGATGTTAATTAAATAAAACGATTCAATATGCAACGATAACTCCAGTTTCAACCGTAATCATACAGTCCACTCACTCCAAGGCACATCACAGTAACTCAACATTGATACATAGGAGTAGGATCAATGTTTGTGGTAACAGCGTTTAAACCACACGACCTAGATATTGTGCAAAAAATTCAGCATTTTTGATTTTAATTTTCCTCATGTATTTATAATAATAGCTTTATAAAAACACTCCCAATCACTAGGATGAGGCGACCAATTTTGCCTTCATGGGCGTGGGTTCAGCAACACCTCCACTATACTTCCACTAAACGTTGCGAGAAAAAAAAATTATTGTCCAACACGAGAAAATGAAACGAATGAAAACCTTTTTATTTCGCAGATTTTATTGTCTCGTTTCCACACTTTTACACTTTTTTGGTTTTTTTTTTGCTGTTCCTTTATTGTTGATTACCGTTTCAGCACATACATCTAATCACTTTATAACATTTTGAAGTTTCAATAACGCTTAATCGAATGAGTAATTCCGCGTTCAACGACCCGACGAACATTGACCAACGGAAGGACAAAAGCAGAAAACTATTCTCCAAAGAACTTGTAAAATTTGACTCGCGGCAATGACTCCTGACCGCACTAGACGGTAATGAATTTGAATTCTGGAGGACACGTGTGCACCTCTAAGAAGATGAAATCTGACTCCAAGTCGGAATTCACATGTAATGAATACCAGGTATTATGAGATACGCGATAGCGAAGTTGCCGAAGGGAGAAATAGGTTCCTGTGTCCTAAATAAACATGGGCTGGTGTAATAATTTGGTATTGGGAGCTGCAGGCGTCGTTGAGATAAGCGATTGCGAAAAATCGCCGAAGGAAGAAATAGGTTGGGTCTTAAATAAACAGAAACGCTATTTCGAGGGCCATAAATATTTGATGACCTGCGCCTGAGAACGAAATAGGTTTTTGCTTTAAGATACACAAAAACGCTATTTCAATGGTCACGATGATATGCACATCGTGTTTGTTTATTTAATAGGCCGGAGCATCGTTCGGCATGATCTGGGGTATGATTGTCTAACGTCAATCATATTAGTGCCCAAATCCCATGATCGGTAGATAACCGACAAAGGAAATTGGTCGCAAGTGTTGCGAACCTTGGGACTGGGGCAATCAATGGATATGAACCGTACCATATCTCCATCGGCTACAGCTATGTCAACAATTACGCTGGCCAGCTAGTATTTATCTATTATAATTGCTGACAAGCCGAGGCGATGGAGATATGGTACGATTCATAAACGGAAAAATTCAATGTGATGCATGCCTTAATGAGGTTTAACTTTCAGGTGAAAGTTGTTTGAAAGACAACTTAAGCTGCTCGAATGCAGGTAAGTATTATGGGTTTGGAAGATGGTTAATTTAAGAGGATGGGCGGTTCTTTGGGAATGTATTAAAGAACCGCCACACATATACTACCTGTGAATAGGTGCGCATTTTCCCAAAAAAGATCATAAAATTAAAGAGTAATTAAGAAACGACCGTTGGAATTTCCCAAGATCAAATAATAAACTACTTAAAAAGGGTATAAAAAAGTGTGTCACTAGGATGACGCCATTGCGAATATTTCGTTGCAGGAGCGCACACGAGCGATTTTTTTAAAACTTTTGTTTAGAATATTTAAAAAAGTGTTGAAAAGAACTGTTTTTATTTAATTTGAAACACAAATGGGTTTGTAGTGCTCCGGAAAGCCCTACAATTTCCTTACCCCATAGAAACAATCTCCTTCCCCCACATACAAATACCTCCCGCGAATCAACATTGAATTCAATGTCAACCAAATCGAACTAAACATACAAACTCTCAAACATTGAATTCAATTTAATTCAAATTCCTACAAGATCCAAAGCCCAAAATATGCATGTGTCTAAACAAAGGCATATCTATTTGATCCGCCGAGACACAATTCAAGCAATCATAAAACATCCTAATGCATATCTTCACATATCCCTCAGATATTCCTCGCCCTGTGGATGGTAGAGTAAACCAGATATGCTATGCGGATGACGTCCTAGTGTACACGTCATCTAAAAGCCCAAAACTCGCAACAAACCGACTTAATCGTCATCTGGATGAACTGTATCAGTATTACAGTCGATGGAAAATTCGACTTAACCCATCCAAAGCAGTAGCTATAGTTCTGAGTAGTAATCACTCCCAACCCACTTCTCGATATTCACAGAATATCCGAATACAAATAGGAGGTACTACGGTTAGACCACAGGACAGGATGAAATATCTTGGGGTCATCTATACCCCAAAAATGAATTTCATCAAACAGGTGACCCACATTCTTCTTGGGGCTTCGGTCGGTATAAACAACTGCACAACATCTTGAAGTGAAGCAACAAAGTTGACACCAACGTTAAGCTTCTCTGCTATAAGCAGCTAATCCGATCTGGAATATCATACGCCTTTCCCATATGGTCCTGCATATCTTCGGCTCAAATGGAAAGACTTCGAGTTTTCGAAAGGAAACTCCTCAGAAGATGCATCAACCACTTTAGAAGGCCTGACGCCGTCATTACCCAAACTCTCACCTATACGAAGGCGCCTCCATTATCCCTATCGACGAGTACTTGCTTCAATTAGCATACAAGTACCTCGAAAGCATTCAGAACAACGAGAACCTACTTGTACGGGACTCTTGGGTTCTTGACCCGTCTCTCTTTCGATCTCTTCGGATCAGACCACCACAATTTCTTCTTCAGTACAAAACTGAAGAAAGCACCCTTCCCAACAACATTCCCCTCTATAATAGAGGACTCCTGGATCCATCCCATAGACGGACGCACAGTACAAGACGGTACAAACATACACACGCCGACCAAAGCACAGATCATCAGACCCCAAAGACGTGGTCTGCGCTTACTACCGCACCCAAGACCTACCGGTCTTGTATGATTTCTTTCCCACCATCCCTCTATACAAATAGTTAGAGAACACCTGGACTAACACTGTCCACACTATCCTTGGATACCCCCCTTTTTTCTTTTCTTTTCAGATATCGCGAGACCAAGCCCAACATCCTCACGGATGTCCGCGATTCTGGTTATCGCAAGATTACAATAAAACATGAAATTAAATAAATAACCTAAATAAAACCAAATCGTCTTTCATTAATTTGGCCACCCTAGAGGAAAACAACCCAAAGGAGGTAAGATATAAAAAAGCAATTACACCAAAATATAACCTCCACATATGTAAAGCTTTATTATACTTTATTCAATTTTTATAGCAAAATTTAATGTAAATACTCTGCATCATTTTCCAGATAAAAAATCTTGGATTATACTAAAACACATATAATCTTTTTTTATTGCTGGCAACATAGAATAAGACTAACAGGGTACAAATGTTTTTCGGAGACCAACACAACATCGCAAGCAGCACGCGAATTGGAATAATACAACCTGCAAAATGACAAGATTCCCGTAATTTGTTAAATACACCGCGTATAATACAGTTCCTACATCGTGAAGCGTAGCCATTTCCAGCGAAGGTAACATGAGCATGAGTTATTGGTATTAAAATTTGTTACCAAAAAGAAACAGTGCCAAAGAGTGAAAATGGCCGAACAGGTGGCAACGAACATGTCTGTATGTTTACATCCCTATCAGCGCACTGGTGCACGTTGCAATAAAAGTGTGAGTTTTCCTCCGACATGGCAAGAATGGCAAGAGGAAAGGAAATCTATTGAGATGGAGATTCTGGAAAGCATATGGTTCTATGCAAGTAAAAAGTCATCGTAGGCCTAATACATAAAATATTCCTGGCAAATGGATTTGGATCTAAAAACAGAAGTAATCCTAAAGCATATAAGATAACATGAGATTCAATTTACCTAAAATAAGGCTCTAAATAGAGACGTTTGGCCAGGTGATACTAGCTCATAATGGATCATTGGCAACAGACTACACGCATGCAATCGCGGTGAAGAACACAGCACTGAAGAAAATCGACAAAAAATTTAACAATGCCTTATACCAGAGCATTCATGAAGCAATCACGCAGTTTAAACAGCGAATTGAACCATCTTTATATACATCCGACCCTAGTCTGATGCGTCGTGCTTTGATTCTAACATCTTCATAGCGTTGGTTCGAATCACGTTCTTCATTATTTCGTGAACACCTTAGATAAACTCTCTTCATTAACCAGCACTTGAAATTGTTGTCCAGCTTCATTTTAGATAGATATGCATAAGCGCACTAATAGCATGAACGAAATTTAAAGACAAGTACCAGTCTGTGATGGAAATACTTTTTACAACTAACTCATAACTCCTCCACGAAGTACACTTTTTATACCCACTCTAAGTAGACTGTCTTCACAGCTTCGGCGTGATTAGATTGTACTAAACCGAGTTTCAGATAAACGAGGACAAGTTCCAGTCATTTACGGCACTCCCCAAGAGTTGTTTTTATAATGTGAACGTGCCATGCGATGGTCGTCGCTTGTCGGACGTTCTAAGTAGCGAATACATGTCTGTCAAGTGGAACGTTACCGGTTAATGTCATACTTTTCAAGTCTCTTGTAAAGACATCCTATATTAATCGCCTCTCAGAAGACCCCCTGCAGCACATCATTATGACAACTAAAACGACAGGGTAACTATAATGAGTGTTTCGTTGATGCTGTATGTTGAAACGTGACCGCTCCTCTGTCCCCTTCCCTTCATCATCTCGCATGGCGTTCTTTGGTTTTGAATGCACGCCACGTCGCTTACATTAATTTACATGAACACGTTGGCGAATGTCTTTTGTAAAACTTATTCACTTTAGATACATGACCGACAGATGGTAATGAACTTAACACTGTGAAATAGAAATCCTCTGTTGCATCTGTACACCATCACTAATTCATGTAGTCCTGCGGATTGTCGGTGCTCCAGATATAAATCTTCATTTTTTTGGATTCACTGTTGGCCCCAGTTATCCACGTGTATATCGGCGCCCTAGGTTAAGTTGAACAACAGAAACGAAAGTTGGTGGAGTTACTGCTTTGCAGGATGAGAGCACACACACAGACGCGAAGAATACTTGAACTGACTTTGGTAATAGAATCTTTTCCACATAGCCGTTCCATAAGGCTCAGCAAACGGCGAGGGAGTTCCGAGTAATTATTGTTTAGATAACTAAAAATGTTTCTAGTAGGGAAGAGTGTCGTAAAACTTGCTGTTCGTCGCCAGATTTGTTTCAGAACTGTGGAAATGGTGACGCGTAAATGGTACACTTACTTCCTTCATTGAAATTGTATGGAAAAGAAGGTAAAAGGAAAAAGGTGTGTGGCATACTTATTAGGGCATTACCATAAACAAATCTCCAGTGACATTGAGGTTCTTGAGAATATGGATACGATGCTCAGGTCTGAATAGAACGTTTTAAAATCTTCAAAATCACAAACTTAAAGTCAAACCACGCAACATAACACATTTTTTATGGGCGTAATAATTCCTTAGACGCCCCACGGATCGGGAAAGCAATTTAGGTCAAAAACGATGTGGATTCCTCGGGCTGCTTTAAAATTGCTAAAAGATTTCCTCATATCCTGTAACCTAGATTTTCGTACTTTTGTCATATTTGTTAACCATTTAAACGAATAATGATCAAAAAATTGTATTTAATCATTTCGCTTATTACTTATTTATTCGACTTGATACAAACCTTAACCCATTTCATAAATTTTATATATATTACTTCGAATAGTTTTCAATTTAGAGAAGACAAATAGAAGCGATTGTTTATTTTTAATTCAATATTTTTAAAAACTCATGTTATATAACAATATTTAATTTAAGAAAAAAATTGTTTTTTTATTTTTTTATTTGCAAGTTTCAAAAAAATTGTTTTTTTATTTTTTTTATTTGCAAGTTTGAAAAAAATGATTTTTTATTATATAATTTTTATGGTACACAATATTTTAATATCTCGGTTTCTGCGAAAAAAATTTTTAATATCGTTTTTTGTTTCGTTTCCATCGTACAACCTGGTTCTGCCATTTAAAATACCTTTTTCCTATAATTGAAGAGAAACAAAAACACAATGAAAGTATCAGTAAGAAGTTCATGTCATTCGAAATGGGGTTTTAGTCGGTTGTGTACCACCACGTTTCTATTGCCAATTTTGATACCAGAGTTAACCGTGTATTTGATTGCTACAATATTATAGGAATCGCCCACATAGAAGGACGTACGGCACGGTCGTACGTTAGATAAGAGCAGGGACAAATTAGAAAACATATATAAAATGAAAATGTAAAATGACATCCAGGACAACATTAACCAATTCCCAGGTAGAAGATGCATCAAAGCAACATTGTTGCTCAAGCACTAATTTCTCGTTCACTAATTATTCGATTCCTGGGAAGACGCGACCAGCACAACAGCAGCACATACAGCAGCTACTCGGTGGTCAATGGCACATGGCGACGATGACCGTGTGCAAAACTATATATAAAGAAGTAAAAATTTGTAAATCGCTCAATTCCAACTCCATTGGCCTCAACCTGGACATCATGGGCTACATCAAGAGTCTACAAACTATGCTTCCTACGTTGAAGCATTTGTTGGATACAGAAAAAAAAGGTCAGACTCTCTCACTTATGACTCCCATATTCTCTCTCTCAATGGCTGAACTAACTATAATTGCCCTCAACGCAGAATCCATATACTCCAACATCCGTAAACAACACCTACGGTTATTTGTTAATACCTTCTCCCCACACATCGTTCTCCTGTGAGAAACGTGGCTTAAGTCCAACTCCCGAGTATCCATCCCAAATAACACATTTATTTCAAACCCAAGAACTACTGGATCCCATGGAGGTAACGGCATCGTACTACATAAGAAACTCGAATTTACCGAAATCAGATTCGCCAATGTTTTCAATATCGAATACACGGCAGTTATACTTCCCTGACTCTGACGTATCACAAGTAATCAGACAGTCTCTCCCTGCACCATTCATAAGCTGTGGAGACTCTAACGCTCGGCATACAGCATGCAACGACATCAAGAATAACAAATACGGTTGCCAACTTTGGGATCTCCTCTCATCTTATACTGCCCACTGCAGCCCACTCGTGTTACCAACTCAACGCAGTCAACAATCAACTTCTTCCTCAAGTCCACTGATGTCTACTCAACGAGCCCTATTCTTCTTCCTATTTCCGTCTGATAATGGTTCCGTTCACACCTCGATCAAAGTCAACTCCCTCAAACTGCTCTACTCACACAGTCATGTACCGAACTTCTCCAAGACTAACTGGAAAAACGTCAATAGATACGTCGTCCCAAGTTTTTCTAACTTGCAAATCCCGGAATCTTCTAACATAATACCTGCTGATATCGATCGAGCAGCACTAAAAATTGAGCAGCCCCTCAAGGATGCCCTCACCAGCAATACACCCACCACCATACCTCATAATCATTTAAGAAAACCTTTACCCAGCATCCTAACTAAATTGCTGCGCCCCAAAAAACAACTCCGCCGAAAACTTCATATAAGATTCTGCCCCTTTATTAAAAGTCAAATCCAACTCCTGAGCACCCTAATAAATGAACTGTTTATGAGAGCATGCAGAGCAATTTGTGCGGTGCGCCGTTCTTTTCATTCGTTGCATTTTAATGCCACGTCCTAGCCATGAGTATGTTGATGAGAGCATACTGAGCCATTCGCCGCCGTTTTTCAATTCATTTGAATGCCACGTCCCCGCCATAATTTATGAAAGGGCAATAACACATAGTTCAACGTCATGCCGCCATCACCACCAACAGGATCTGCATTTGCCCGCAACCGGAAAATTCCAATTTGCCATCAGCAAACGCACTCGACAGCAGAGGTGATAATTGAATTGCCGCCACCTCTAAAAGGACCGCCATAAAAGTACCACTTCTGTTATTTGTCTTTGTACAGGGACTTGCGTTCCTTTTGTTTTTGCATCCAACAATGTGTTGTGTGTATTTCTAAATGCCGATTGTCTTGCGGCTTGTTTTGTATAATGCTCTGTTAAGAGCAGATAATGTTCCATGTTTAGATGCTACCTTTGTTGTATCTTGAATTCCAGTTTTAATGTATGTATTGGTAATGCTCTGTTGCGAGCAGGAATGTTGAATTCATTAAGTGTAACAATGTTAGTGTAAATATTTTGTATATATAGGATTTTAAGAGAAAAATAAAATCAGAATGCAACCGACCATCCCGGCGTATTCTGATTTAACCTCAATTCTTTTTCAGCTATTTTGATTCCCTCGAGATATTTAGTGGCGTTGCGCCCGAATACTCAGGATCCTTTTTAGATGTTTAGTGGCGTTGCGCCCGAACATCGACCAAAAATTATCACACTAAGGGTGTTGCACCCTAGTGTACAGTAAGGCTTAAAGTATAGGCAAACAAAAACATCAGGTCAAAAGAGGCCTGATACAAACATGAACATTTAAAAATCGCGGATCAGACCCATACCTCTACACATAACAATATCAAATCCAACCGTGATCTCTTCAAAAACATCAACCGACTAACTGGTCGGAAATATAAACCGCGAATCGATCACCTTATCTACCCAATCAGCAACAATCTTATCCAATCCAACACGGACTACTTCTCAAAGATCCATCAACAAAATTATTATTATATATTAAACGAATATACTTCACGCAGATTACCCGCATCTTATACTCCTTCCATTGGGTAATTTAAGGACACAAACAAGGCGTCACATCCTTCAGACTCCAGCACATTTCTAACCACAGATGTGTTAATCAAGTTCATAAAATCACGACCCAACAAAAAATCAACCGGTCTAGATGGAATACCACACCTTATATTTAAAAGAAGCCAAATCTACTTCCCAGACCAGAGAACTGGAAAATTGCGATAGTAATAACCTATTAAAAAGTCCGACAGTTCCAATAACACCTCCAACTATCGTCCGATATCTTTATTAAACACCCTAAGCAATATATCATAATGTAAGATCTACCAAAACCGTCTCCCATTTGCCAATGATAACGCTCTCATCCCTAATTCTCAGTTTGGCTTTCGTGAGCGACACTCCATTTGCCATGCTCTACTAAAACTTACACACGATGTCACAACTTGTCTGGAAAACCAATGCCCTACCGTATGCATATCACTCGATATTTCGAAAGCGTTTGATTGTATCTGGATCTCACAACTTATTTATAAGCTGCACTGTTTACTTGGTCTGAATTCCAACATCACAAAGCTCCTAGCATCTTATCTTTCTGATAGGAAATTCATGGTCAGAATAAACTCTTGGCTCTCACAAACTCGCAACATAACCGCGGAGTTTCCCAGGGATCCATTCTCGAACCACTTTTATATCTTCTATACACATCCGATATTCCTCAACCTCCTCCTAGTGTCGTAATGCTAAATTATGCTGACGATACTTTAATTCATTCTAGCAGCAGGTTAATCAAAGCGGCAAGAAACTGCGTTAACAACTTCCTCCCGCACATCTCAGCATACTTTAACAAATGGAAAATTCGCCTCAATCCAACCAAAACCCAGCTAACAGTGTTTAAGGGAAAGAACGCTCACTGCACAAACAACACTAAACGTTGCCATAACAAAATTAAACTCAAGCTTAATAACACCCTCATAAAACCTTCCAAAACTCTAAAATATCTGGGAGTAACCCTTTCCAAGGACTGGTAATTCTCAACCCACATCGAAAATTCCCCTCATCAAGCCTCAATACAGGTTAACCTCTGCAGACGAGTGTTGCGGAAACTTAAAGCCCTCTCTCACAAGGTCAAACAGCTCATCTACAAACAGATAATCAGACCCATTCTTGGTTTTTAATCGGTAAATACCCGGCATGCCTCTGGATCGGCCCAGAGGTATCTTTAGAAGATTTCCACCTTCCTACATAAACCAAAAAAAAAGAAACCCCACTCTTACACATGCCCGCCCATTATGATATCACATCTCGCCCTCCCTGTTGAAGATTTTTTTAACAATTAATTCAAATTTTTTCTGTTCTCACCAAACTTACCCCTGCGTGGTTTTGATTTTACAGATGCGATACAGATGCGATTATCCTTTATTATCAACTTCGTCACCATTTTATTTCGTCAATGTCTTTCGTATGATACGAACAAACAGTTTTAACACACCACCGCGGAATTGATTCAAATAATTCAACACAATCGTTTAGTTATTTTCAGCTTTTATTTATATTCACTATTATTCTAATTTCACATGATAATTTCTAATACGAGTATATATGTTTTTCTAATTTTAGTACTTTCTTGTTTTATTCTCTTTGAATTAATTAATACGACGAACACAACCGCACGCGTCGACAGCTTAAATCACCAAGGAGAAAATCTCGCGTCTTTTTTTTTCATATACTTTTTTGTTCCGCTTCCACGATTGTTATTTCTAGGAAACGGAGTTGGCTAATAGGGGGCTGTGCTATGGTTGGTAGGGAGACTATGGCTATGTGCAATGTGATTGTGGTTTTTAAATATGGGTTTTACTTTATTTAAATTATTTTACTATTGTATATGGTAATATTCTATTGTAATGGGAAAGTGATGATTTGGAGGGAAGGGAAGGATATATATGTGAAAACACGAGATGTTAATTGTTCATAGGGGCGGGTGATAATTAAATGAACTTAGTTATATAACATCCCAAATGGACATATTACGTGTTTTTGAACGAAAACGTTTCCGGTTTATCACTGGCTTACACCGTAAAACCAACTCACATAGATACCATAGTAACAACAATATCTACAATAACGCAGGCATCTAACGACTGAATAGACGGATTCTAGAACTATCGATACAATTTATAGAAAATCTCCCTAACAATACCAACCCTCTAATAACATACCTACCATCACTGTCCTCCAATACGGGAACTCACAACCGTAATCGTCTCCAAATCAGAACCCTCCTCACCTCAGACAGATTGGTTAACTATCTAACGATGTCGTGGACCACAACACCGACCTGGCACCCAATCAATTCAAATACAGCAACATCCAACCATTCTCCAAGATTCTAACTTTTAACACACAACCGAATGGCACCTCCCTATTTCAAGAACATACCTGCACTTATCCCTTACTACCCTCAATCAAAACAAGAAATCCCACATCCACATAAATCAAATTATAATCACATTGTAAATATTATATTTAAGTCATTAAAAATTTTTCTGTGAATAAACTAATGAAATAGGAAGGTTGGTACTCCAGAACAAAGGCGTAAATGGAAGGCGTTCCTCATACATTTTGGGTTGCCGGTGGATTTTCTCTTCAGGTATCCTTTGACCAGCTGACCCTGGCAATTTACGGTCCACTACGTTCGTTAAGATTTTTGCGGACCCGCTAAGAGACAGCCATCCGTATGTAACCTTAAACTCAACAACATTTTTGGTCCTTCTAACCGAATCATAAACACAGGGCCTTCAAAAAGTTATTTCTCTTACCTAAAAACCTATCGATTATAAATAACGTCTAAAGGCAATCGCAATAAATTACTAAAGTAAAGTTATAAATTTTCAGATCGGATAACGCTGAAGTCAGTACTTCAAAATGAACTTGACTTTGATGTGATAGACTGCTCTTTCTGAAACAGATAAGATTTCAACAACAAAGGACGTCTAATCCCGCCCAAGGGTAAACATTGCCCATAAACAAGGGTTTTATCAAACTCTCTACTAAACTTCTACGCGCTGAAGCACATTGCAGTCCCTTGAAATCAACACCACATTATCCAAACAGATACTTTCCATTAGAGTAGGCACGCAATTTCAACGAATTTCCTTTTCTGCATGCCCACGACCAAGTAATGTGGCCGCAGGATAAATACCTTTTATAATCTCCCAACAAATAGGACAATCAACGTTCAACGGTAGGGACATGGATCGCTGCTAATCTATATTGTATTTTAGTATTTAGAGAGCAGCAAGTTGACATCGTCACAGATAAATAAGCGAATATTTAACTAAAACATAATTTTCAAATTTAATTCGGGCGAAATTCAGAGCTATAGGATAGAATTGTAGAATTGAGGTAAATAAATAACTAATACAAATGTGTCAATAATTCTTGACATCGCTTAAGTGAAAGGATTATTTGAGTGAGGCAATAACTTTAATGACTTTTGTGATGCGGCATTAGAACACGTCTTTGCAAAGCATTGTTCCTCTCCGCAGTTAAAAGAGAATTAAATCCAACAATAGAGAATAAACATTCGTTTTAAGTATTTTGAAAACCATTTCAAATAACAAAGAAAAGTCATTTTTGTTGTTGTCTAATACCCTTTGACTTTAAATTGAACATACTTTATGGGTAACCGTGAAACAAAGGTATGGAAATGAAAGGAAGGATTAAAAGTTTGATATTCAAACCTCAAAGGAGATTTTCAAAAATGTCTATTTAGGATACGTTCCAAAGATTAGGAATCAAAAGAAGTTTTTATCTAGAAACGGAAAATCTTACTGACACCTGTCGTCATCGCTGAAATATTTATTAAAGACCAAAATATCAACGAACAAAGGATTAGATCCTTGAAGTTTAAGTTCCTGTGGTGATAGAAGCATCTACTCGATTAACATTGTTTTAAAAGTAAGCTTTGAAAATTGACTTAACTTCATCAGGAAAAACAAAAAAGACAAAGAGGGGAAAAATATAAATAAGTGAAGGTCAGATGTGTGGTACATGAGTATTACATAAGGAGGCAGAGTAGAATTTAGGTTGTATTATCATTGCTTCTTCACTACAACATTGATGCAAAGTTTTGCAGAGATGAGCACAATAATTTCAAAAATATTGACAATAACTAATTGTTTTTTAATTTTATTGTGTTTTGATTTTAATTAATTTTTTCTTTCGTCTGATTTTAGTTAAAATTGAGACACAAAAGACTAAGTTAAAATTAACACATTTAAACCAAGAACTAAGACTTAACGTCACTGTTGGTTAGAGGAAATTTAGCTGTTACGACACAGTGGTCTGAAGTGCCCAAGGGCGAAGAAACTTCAGTTGTGTATTTGTTCGGGTGGGAGGTGAGAAACAGCTCCAGTGTGTTGGCGAAATGACCATATATATATCTGGTACCCGTGTTGGCTCATTGACAAGTTGAGTTAAACTATTTGAATCAGCAAAAAGCTGGACATATTGGCCTTCAGGTGTTGTCTGTCCGAAGTGACGCAGCCACTGAGAGTTATGCACATTAAAATCACCAGCAATAACGATTTCAGTGTGCGGATTTAGGGTCAAGATCCTATCAATAGAATCAGACAGAGCATAAAATTCGTTAAAAGATGCGTTTCTATCGAAGTTTGGGCTTTTGTAAAGAAAGCAGTAATGTATGATATGCTTACGAACGTGAAGTATTAGCCAAGAGAAATTAAATTCTAGGTTGGAACAGAGCCAATATTGTATCAGAAGCTGATAAGCAATATCGTTTCGTATGTATGTGGCTAAACCACGATGTGGAAAGAACAGATGCACTAAGTTATATCCAGGTAGATTAAACTCGGAAATATCTGTGCTAATAATTACCTGGGTTCGCTAAGTGCAAGAGTAGTTGGTTTCTGGTTAGAAACATGGGCTGACATAGAAGAGAAATTGCATCTCAAGCGGCGAATGTTACACAAATCAACGCGAAATTCCCGCTCCATTGAAATGGCAGAAAACCAATACCGCCTCCGGATTGTAGGATTGCGGTATAGCTCTTTCAATTTGTGGTTATGGAGTTTCCTCCATTGTCCTGCCGCTTCAGCATATTTACCGCCAAATCTAACCCTTAAAACTTGATTCCCAAATACGCGGGATTTGATTTCCTCCCCGATTTATGAGAGCCCATGTTTCGCGCCCGTATAGAACAATCGGCATGATTATGGTTCTTTAAACACGGAGCTTTATGTTACGTGATAGCAGTTTGGATTTCAACAGCTTACTGGCTGTGTGCCAACTAGCGTTGCCGGAATGCAGTCATATGTTAATTTCCTTCGATATTTCGTTTCGGGCATTAGTACTGTTCCTAAATATTTAAAATATAATTTTTTGGTCCGCTAATGTATTTTTTTTCCTTTTCAGCTCGGGTGATTGTTTATTGCCTGACCTTTCAAATAGTTTTTGCTCTAATTATTCCACTTTTTATTCATTGATCACTTGCAAAGCCTGCATATAAATTTCCTTAAAACCCCCCTCAAGAGCCTTGTTTTGGAGCATTCTATTTCACTCATTGTTGTTGTTCATACACTTCACTGTTTTTTTTATAAACTTGTCTCGTTAATCGACTATTTATTAGTTACTGTGAATTGTATTAGAAGAAATAAAATTATGATCATAATATAAAAAGTACTTTCTCCATATTACTTTCCGAACAATATCTAAGCAATTACATAATTGCTTAAACACTCCGATGTATATTGGTCAGGAATGGTCTCTTGGCGGATTTTAATTGATAGATGTGTTCCACCGAACACTGCTTGTGAATAAAAGTCACTTTTTTCAATCTGGCGATATGCCTTTATTTATTATTATATATAAAAAGGATTCGCGGCGACACACTCTTAGTTTTTTTTTTCTACTATCGCGGACCCTGCGCGGCGGATGTTATCACTGGACTGACTTATCAAATTTTTCCCGAGGGAAAGCAACCTCACCTGGCTGTTCTTTCTTTCTCTTAAATAAAACCTTCCCTTGGATATCCTTTCTTTTCCAAAGAGGTTCTGTGGGTTGTGTTTTTACACTTGCATCTGCACGGACGTGGATTCGTAGAAACACCCACCGAGGAAAATCAAAACACTAATAAGTTCTTTAATTAGCCTGCCCAAGCAAAACTCCACTGCGCGTCGCTGAGATTGTTCTCCAAAAGCAAACAACACGAACGAAAGAAAACACAGGTAAACGTTCCTTCTTTTAATTCTTGAATTTTATTGTTCTCTTCCTGTAGGGTTTACACTTTTTAAGTTTTAAAACTGGGTGTATTGCCACCGTACGATAGGGGATAGATTTTTTTTCTGTTGAAACTTTGCCCACGATGTGAAGGGACTAGAATGGATGGGAGCATGTTTGTTTTAGAAGAAAGTAACGAGGGACATGATCATGGGTATGATTGTTTGAATTCAATCATGATCGTGTCCAATCCCATGATCGGTTTGTGGCCGATCAGGGGAAATTTGGTTGCAGCATTTGGAACATTGTTTGTTTACTCATAGTTGCTGTGTATCAGTACCTGGCTGACTTTCAAACAGACAACTTGTCTCACCGTTTTGCTCGTGCTAGTTATCTTAATCAACCGTTATTTTCACAATAATTTTCACAATTTAATTATCATTATCTTGTTTTCTTTGCCTCGTTTTCCGCATACAAAAATTTGAACAAGTGTTATAACCGTTAAGTTATGGCCCCTGGGCCACGTGTATTAAATAAAATCAAGCGCAAACGGTTGCGTTACAACCCCGTTATTGGAGGCCAAATACCTCCCGATAAACTTTCAAAAGTGAACAATAAAGTTCTAGAAAAATCTAAAATGTGTTCAAACACTAACTTTTTTCAACCACTTCAAAGTCTGATGGAAGACTCTCCTGAAATGGATCCGACCAATGACGAACAGTGCGCAGAACTTCCCAAAGAAACCGTTCCGCCAATTGTGGTATTAAAAACAACTAGTGCTCAAGTGTGTGATATTTTGAGCAACATTAAGATAGACAAATACTTAATCAAAAACATTTCGCTTGGGCAAAAAATATGTGCCCCAACAATGGACATTTATAATAAAATCAGAACCGAACTCTTACGGTTAAAATGTTCGTTTTTCACCCACTCACGTAAGGAAAATCGTCCATTAAAGGTAGTGTTATCCGGGCTAGACTTAATAAGCAACGATATAGTGAAAAATGAGTTAATTGCACTCGGGATTAAGTGCCTAGATGTTAAAACCATCACATTAAATCCGTCAACAAAAGCCCTGTACAAACACTACTTGTACATCGTCTACATTCAACGCGGTACAGTTAAATTAAACGAACTAAAACGGAACTACTCCACCTTGTTCAAAACCATCGTTCGCTGGGACTTTAAAAAACATAATCCAGGTAAGGTCACACAATGTCACAATTGCCAGCTTTATGGTCACGGCTCGATGCATTGTCATATAAATAGCTTCTGTGCAATATGTTCGGGAAACCATAAAACAGCCGACTGCAAAACAAATGAGGTCATCAAGTGTGCAAATTGTAGTGGGCCACATAAATCCACCGATCCAGAATGCATAAGCCGAAAGCAGTACATAGACATTCGCCGCAAATTATCCCCACGCGGACGTGGTACAGGAAATACAACCTTCCTACAGCCTCCGAGTGACAAACAGCAGACAGTGCCCGACCGATTATCCATTGATAATTTTCCTCCACTACCCCGATCTGTGCGTCAACCTTCACTTCCTTCATCCACCTGGGCTTCTGGCCTCCATCAAACCCAGCAACCTTCCAATAGTGATACGACATACACGAAGAAAAATCCATCAGAAACATTAACTAATGATAACCTGTTCTCATTTAGCGAGATAAACTCTCTTCTTAATGAAGTTGTAACCAAGCTTAGTGCTTGTCAAACCAAAGCTGACCAATTTAACGTCATTACTTCATTAGCTATTAAGTACATATACTCGGAAAAAACATGTTGAGAAATTCTCTTAACATCATAACTTGGAATGCGAGAAGCATCAAAAACAAAAAGCATGAATTTTTTAGTTTCTTCATAAATTTTAATATTGACATTGCACTTGTTTCAGAAACCTGGCTCAAACAAGACATTTCTTTCTCACATCAAAATTACATTTGTTATCGCCTAGACAGGGTACATGCTAGTGGTGGAGGTGTCGCCATTGTTGTGAAAAAATGTATAGAACATTCCTTGCGTCCTTCATTGCGCCTTAAGTTAATTGAGGAAATTAGTATAGAGGTAACATTAAGTGACAATTCCAAGGTGAGTCTTTTTTCGGTCTATTTCCCTGGAGGAAATAGAAACCTAGAGAAATCTACTTACTTTAAGCGGGATCTGCAAAAATTGTATAGAGTCAACACTCGAAACAAGGTAATTATTGGTGGTGATCTAAACTGCAGACATCAGTCGTGGAATTGTCTTAGGGCAAACAGCTGGGGTAACATTTTACTAGATGTTGCTGAATCCAGCCCAAGTTTTTCCATACTTTATCCACTTCTTCCCAGCGAGTGCTAACAAGAACCCCTCAACTCTTGATCTATATATCACTAATATTCCAAATTACTGCACAGTACCATTAACTCTAAATGCGTTAAGTTCAGACCACCTTCCGATCAGCCTCACAGTGAATCATACAGTAGTTGTAAATCGTACCAGTTTATACCACAACTATTCCGCCGCCAACTGGAATTGTTATAAATCATATATAAACACGAACTTGGTTCTAGGTGATACCAGCCTAAATTCTATAACCTGCAGCGAGCACATTGATATCCTATGCAACAATTTTGTTTCTATTATCAATAGAGCGGCCGGTCTTGCGATACCTAAATGTTCCACTGCTCCAGTTGATAAGGCACCGCTTCCTGAAAATATCTTACATCTGATTAGGCTACGAAACTCTGAAAGAAGAAAATGGCTGCGTTATAGAATCGATTGTTTTCTAGTTAATGTTAAAGTTTTAAATAATATCATTAAAAACGAAATCTCAACATATAGGAACAAGTGTTGGAATAAACACCTTTCCTCTCTTGACAAAGCAAGCAAACCGTTCTGGAAAATATAAAAAATTATGAAAAAGAGAGGGTGCAGTATTCCTCCGTTTAAAGTTCACGACAAGTTGTTTATTTCTTCAGTGGAGAAATCGAACCTACTTGCCAACACGTTTAGTAAGAACCACTCCATATCTATGCATCTAAGCGACGCGTATACTGAAGCTGAAGTTGCTAACACTATCTATGTACTTTCTCAAACACCAGCTGAAAGTACTTACGCAACTAATATCAGCAAAGTTGAAGAATTGATAAAAAAAATCGAAATCAAAAAAGGCCGCGGGTCTCGATAATATTAACAACAAATTAATCAAAGCACTTCCACCTGCTGCAAGTAACTATTTAACGTTCATTTTTAACGCCTGCCTTAAGAATTGTTATTTTCCGGACTGTTGGAAAACAGCAAAAGTAATACCTATCCCGAAACCCGGCAAACCGAAGAACAGCCCCGAAAGCTACAGACCTATTAGTCTACTTAGCTGTCTAAGTAAGCTCTTAGAAAAAATCATTAAGGAAAGGATTGATCGTTTTGTGGAAGACAATAACATCTTACCAAACTTTCAGTTCGGTTTCCGTAGTGGTCACAGCACAATCCACCAAGTCTTGCGCATTAAAAACCACATAGCTGGTAAATTCATCGACAAGGAGTCAACGGGACTAGTTCTTCTAGACATCGAAAAAGCTTTTGATACGGTATGGCACGATGCCTTGATTTATAAGCTACTAAAACTTAAGCTGCCAATACCGCTTATCAAAATTATCCAGAGCTTTCTTCGTTCGAGAAAATATGTTGTGAGTTTAGGAACCGACATATCCTCTACTCACCAAATCCACCATGGTGTACCCCAGGTCTCGGTCCTTGGTCCCATATTATTTACATTGTTTGTCGCAGATTTACCATGTTTAGGTGAAAACATTCAGGTAGCTATGTTTGCCGATGATACGGCCATTTTCTCTTCGGGTGCCTTATTCACTAATGTCTACAACTCTTTGCAAGCAGCCCTTGACAAGCTAGCAGTATATTACAAGAAATGGAAAATAAAAATAAATGGTAATAAAACACAAGCTGTCTGGTTTTCGAGATGTAGGAAACACTGTTACCTACCAAATGGCACTAAACTCAGTATGTGTGCAGTTGATATTGATTGGTCCGAAGAGTGTAGATATCTAGGTATTATTCTAGATAAAAAACTCATCTTTCAAAAACACATCACTACCACAATTGACAAAATAAACAAAGTCGTAAGAGTTATGTATCCATTAGTGTGTAGAAAATCAAAGCTTAGCATCGAAAATAAAATTATAATATTTAAAACCATTTTTCAAGCTATACTCCTGTACGGAGCGCCTGTATGGTGTAATTGTGCTCGCACACACAAAATAAAATTGCAAAGGTGTCAAAATAAAATATTGAAAATGTTGCTGAATTTGCCATGGCATTATTCGACACATGAACTACATGAAAACGCCAACGTTAAACCGGTAGAGTTCCTTATTGACAAAATCAATCGAAACTTCTTCGTCAATTGTTCTTTTTCTGACAATGTTCTCGTTTCCCGTCTTGCGTTATCCTAAGTCACTACATATGTACTCTGTCTATGAAAATTATATCGAGGTCATTACTACATAAAATAACCGGAAGCTCGTGCAATATTAGTCTTAAGATTCAAATAAGGGTTTTTTATTGTAGTTTTCCCTTAATTTATTATTTGTTATTCATTAAAATTGTGCTATTGTCGTTATATAGATTTAAGATTATAGTTGTAAAGGAATTGCTATCCTAAATCTCTTAAGTACTAGTTGTAAAATATACCATAAATGTAATTATCTACTAAATAAAAATTGAATTGAATTGAATTGTTGCTGTGTATAGCACCACTTCGATTGTGCTCAAATTGCTAACGTCTCATCGGTCGATGTGTCGAGTGTGTGTTCACATTAAACAACAGTTTAATTCTCTGTAGGTAGCCAGCAATAGGCTGTGCTGTAGATTGTCGGTCGAATGATCGACCGATGGGTCTGCCGGTAAGGCAAGGGTGAGCATGTCATGCACGTGTATGGGAAAATGTTTCTCAGCTATGCTCATTGACATGTTCGGGTGTTAATGTCAGTTACACGTTGAGAAAACCGAATTAGATTTCAGGACACGATGGGTTGGATGCAAGCATGCCCCGGGGTGAAAGTTTGTAGGTGCTAATGCGATAGCAAAATAGCAAACGGCAATTATTCTAGTTGATTTAGTTTGATGCCATGGCAAGATGGTAATCTTGCCGTGGGCTTATGTTTTCAGGTAAAACTGATGAAGGAGAGCTTTGGACAGTTCATATGCAGGTAAGCTGCTTATGATCGGGACTGGTATTTGCAGGTTGGGAAAAGGAAATTGGGTTAGGACGATGGGTGGTTCTTCGGGCGCCCTCAAGAACCCCCACAGTTCTCCTTTCCAGGAGATCGCACCCTCTCTTGTAGCGAGTGTGTAGATGCACCCACACACGCAGACGTGAACGTTACTGTCCATCTGGCCGGAGTTATGCCGAGGATCGTCAGGCATTTCACGCATCGGTATCCCTTTGTGTATTTTACCCGTATGTGGTTTAGGGCCCGTGTGATTTCCTCTGCCGAAGTCACTATCTTCGGCTGCGATATTTACAAGGTTTTTATCTCCTTGTAGGAACAGCGTCAGTTGGTTTATTGTTTACCTTCCGTTCCCACAATAGTCCTTTCGATAAGGAAAAACCAAATTGCGGTTGGCTCAAGAGCAGATCATAAATTTGTTTATTTCTTTGCCATACTTTTATTGCATGGGATACTGATGGCTGTCGGCGTCTGGCGCTGCCGCGCCGCCCATTTGTGTTTTCCCAGCTAATGGGTGGTCAAACAATTTCGTTTTTGGGTAGTGTTCTTCAATAACGGTGCAGGCATGAGTAATTGGTCGAGGAATTGGGCCCATATGTCTGTAGATACGTGGGGTCTTTCATTTCACTCTCCGCTCTCCACATCGCGTACGGCTCCAATTAACCAATCTCCTAAATGTTGTGAAGTTTAAGTTCAAAGTCCTCCATTTTTGACTTCAATACTAGCACTACTCTGAAACATCGCCTCCCAAATATCTCTCTTTAATCCACTCCTACCCTCCACAATTGTTTTAATAAACTATTTTCGCATTAATTAAGTTATTTCATAAATTTGTTCATAAGAATCTTTTTGGGGACTTGCTCTAAGTTAATAAATGAGGTGATAGTCCCACTAAACTTAAAAGAGGGTCCATAAACTATTAGGTGCGTTGTTGTAATTGCGTAAAAGAAGAAGAAGTCTCCCATCCTTTACATTTCAAACTGCAGCTTACATTAGAACATACACATATCAAGGTTTTAGTTGTTTTCATACCTTCTATTATATTTTAGTTGTTTTCATACCTTATATACCTTCATAATATGTCTCAACTTCTTTAAATCCTCAAAATATTGTTGGAAATAGTATCAAAAATGGGTATACTTACATATAATCTGCACAATATTTATGTTATATTGCACTAACTTACAGTTTTTTCCATTTAACTTATATCTGCTGGTTTTCTTTTGATAATTAATCTATGAACCGTAATTAATCTTCAACCGGTAAACTGAGATGTAAATACACTTGTACTTAAATTAAAAACCAAAAGGCAACGACTTGCATTTACCACACGGAACTTGACCATAATTCAATTTCATCATCAGAGAATAGGTGGAGCACACCGGCAGCTCCATTCCCTGGTCCATGTTCCAGCAGAAGATATTTAAAATGGGAAGTTTATCGGATTAAGTAAAAAAAACATATTTACCTGTTTGAGTTAAAAAATTGCCTTCCTCCGCTCATGAAAATACGAATAGTAACAAAAATATTATATTCGTATATTTTCCTTACTTTGAATTGTGCTATATAAAGATGTCTTTATAGCCTCGTATATACATGTTTTTAAAAGGTTACCCCTTTAATTCATTGATGCATAGATCGCGTTTCTGACATCAGGCCAAGTTTATAGAAAATGCTTCTTTCCGAAGCATTTATTTCATTACACATGAGACGTTCTAAGAACGATAAACTTCCTTCAAGTTGCTTTCATTCGCAGCTTCACCTTTGTTCTAAATTCCGTTTACAGTCGACCTATCGCTTTTGTTCTCATCACATTGTTTTGAAACTCCTTGGACCCATATGTTTTCGTTAACATAAATTTCAATATAAGGCAAACCAGAATATTCTGACGCGAAATTCTTTCACCAAGTTATCTGCTTTCCTCCGAAGTCAACGTGCACTCTAAGAAATTAATTTATTATAGACCCGTAAATACTCACTAAATAAATTGTTCCACCTGACTTATGCAAACTGACGAAGAAGGTGTTTTGAAACTGTTTTTCTCAGGTGGTTTGGCAAGTCTTTGTACTCGTATGTTTGCAAACCTCACTCTTAAGCGCCATTCCTGGGAAGTGTTCTCGACATCAACAACAGCGAAAATACACCGTGTAGAGAATCCAATTAAAATTAGATATTTTATTACAATAAAGAGTTAGAATAAATTAAATTAATATTTCCTATGCGAATATGCATTTTGCATAGATGGTAATGGCTCTCATTGTCATTACTTCATGAAGCAACCGAAGGTGTTAACCTGACCAGTTTTATACCCTTTAAAAATTCGAAGTTACATCACACAATGACACATCGGCGAACTAAAAACCTCAAAACGTTATATTATTTGACAAATTATTTTTTATGACATTATTAATAAATTATTAGAAGCCATTTACAAGTTGAATTGTTCACCCGCAGCAAGATGGTTAGCAGTGTCACGGTGAGCGTGTCATAAATTAATCACTTTTACACCTTTAGTCCTTGAAGTGATTTAAGGGCAAGGAGTTGTTGGTTTTTTCTTGGTCAACAAGAAAATATGATTTACGACTCTGAATAAATGAAAAAGAGAATTCAACGACTTATGCTTAAGGGATTAAAGATGTTAGGAAAGTTCAAAACAAATTATTTCGCTTGGGTTACGTTTAAAGAGTTACAAGGAGTAAATGTGGAAAAATAGAATTGATTATAATTATTTCATAATCCAGATATTGTTTGGGATCGACATGTCAGGGATGCACAAAAGTTTCAAAATAAGTAATGTTTCAGTCGGAAGTAATCTCTCCACCGCCATACTTGTCACATACATTAACTCGGGAGAAACAATTACTTTTCGCCAAGAGCTTTATATCGCTTCTTTAATTTCAAAGTGAATTTGAACGTACAAACATGAACTCCATTAATATTAACTCTATATTTCTCCATTAAAAACGTATGAAATACATAATTCCCAATTTCTGCTGTATAATAGACACTGAAATGCTTTTAAACAAATCCGAGTACAGTGAAAAATTTTATTTCTATGCAATTGCCTTGAATGGTGAAATATTAACTCTGTCTTATACTAAAACTGTCATATCCCATAACTTTCATGATTATGAACTCATATATCTTCCATGAAACACCACAAAGTCCCTTTAGGATCCTCATAAACTCATCTAAAGTAGTTCCGAGTGTTATAACAAACTTCTTCCGAGTGAATTTTTTCTTGACAAACGAAACTGACGACGCAAATCTCGGGAAGCAGTGATAACGTTGATTCTCCTGTAATCCTATCCACCTCGTACTTTTAAACTTGTCCTGCCAGCGGATTCTTCATAAATTCTTGTCTGTCACAAGCAATTTAAAACAATCTCTCTATAAAAAAAAAACGCCAGGATGAACCGCGGACCGTTTTTATATTTCATTTTGTTTTATAATTTCTCATTTAACTTCATAACTAACGCCTGACTTCAATTCCGCTGAAACTGTTTCTCTCGTCCTATAAGAGTCAAAGGAGGGTGTGGCCCCCTTGAAGCTGAGCCAACTACCTGCCGTGTGTTTTCAAATATCGCAGATCCTTTAATTGTTTGGTGCACCAAGACACTTCATTAAGAAAATGTTTAACCTCTTCCCAGGGCGAGTACAGTCACCACTGAATTTGCCATTCGTCTTCAAGGATATTCTAGTTTGGTGTCACAAATGGCACAATTGCTTAATATAATATTTGCAAGTGAATTTGCTCGCTTTCTACAATTCTGAACTCCAAGCGACCCTAGCCATCGTTGAATGCCGTTTCCTTTTTCAGGATACCACATCCTTCTCTGTGGGGCAAATGAAGACGTTGCTGCCATGCCATGCACACGCGAGATGAAATACGAGTATTGGCCCCCAATTAGGGATCCAGCACTAAAATAATGCAATGTCCTGGCTGGAGGCTATAATTTATAGCAAGCAGGACAATTATCGTCATTCAATAGTAGTGGTTAGAAGGTCAGAGAAATTCGATGATAATTGCTTTCACTTCCCTTTTGAAAATGGAATCTGTGACTCGGATATTGAAGGGAGCTTTGTATTCACGGCGAAGGCATTATCCTGCTTCGATTGGGCCAGTGTTCGTTGTTTGATGTTGGACTCGAAATTGAAATTAAAATTTAATAGCCAATGAAGACTGAATGAAACATTCCGGCTGCTTGTTGAAAGGTTGCGAATTTCTTGCCGATGAAGAAATTCTAATTGTGATTAAAAAGCGCGTAATCGCTAATATCGTAAAAACAACAACTGCCCTGAACCTATTCCTTAATGAATTGTTACTGTAATTTTTATGGGGTAATAATCAGTACCAAATGGATCAGAACAAAAAGGTCAAAGGAGTTGCCTGCCACCAGATTTTCATTGAGAAAAATGCAGAAAACAAAGTGTTGAAATTTAACGAACTACGGTCGATTTGTTTTAAATGAATTGGTGCCTTGTAAAAGCATTTTGCCACCCAGCATTTTAAAAACTTAACTCCCAGGAAATTGGAGGAATGATCTAGGAGGTTTTTGAAGAAGTCAGCTTGTTTGAAGAGTATGGTTTTTAAGAGTCGGGTTACAAATGGGGGTCATTATATATACAGAGCACACACTTCTTTAGAGTTTTGCTGGTAATCTCTATTTTATGGCTGTTAATTTGCGCACTTTATTATCCTATTTTGATTTATAGGTCTCGATTAATTTGTTTGATTTTAAATCAATAACGAAGTCAGTCGGTACGCTAATGTGCTGACGATTTAGACTTGATTGTAGACCATTTCATTCCAAATGGGGTTTGTATTTCTGAAATAATGTACAATTTTTCTTATCCTGCTTTTTGCAGCCTGTAAATGATTGTGCTCATTCCGACGGTGTTAGACAATTGAAAAGTTAAATCCATTAATTTTATTTGTTTAAAGTGTTCTTTATAAATTCTGGAACTTACTAAAGAGGGTTAGTTGAATAAATGATTAGCATTGTCAAAAATATAAAAACCAAAACAGATAATAATTTGTTATTTTCCTTTACCCTCTGATAACTTCTTTCAATAATTCAGTAGAAGAAATAACGGTTAGTTAGTTCTTAGATGGGCCGAGGAAACTACACAAGCCCCGCCCTTCAAACTGGCTCCTATCCTTATTGAAAACTTTAAACACGTTTATTAAAAATAGCATTTTCAAATTCCGTGAACATAACACCTCAAAAAATAATGAAATGACCTTTCTAAAAAAAATGTACGCTTCTCTTAAATAAGATTTATTCAAAGGATTTCTTATTTCAATGATTAGAACTTGTTTTACAAAAATAAAATGGATTTAGTAATGAAACTGGTGATTTCAAATTTTTAAAAAATTAATTAAAAAAAAAATTTAAAGGCAGTTCCCTCGTATCAGCCCAACTGTCCCCTAATACCAACTGGGAATACTAGATAATCTACGTGGAAGTGATCACTTTCCAATAAAAACCTGTATATCAATCGGCAACAATAAAAAGAGAAAAATCAAACTCCTACCTAAATTCAAATCTGACCGAGCAAATTGGAACAAATTTCAAACTATCAACCACATTTCCTTAATCTACATATCACAAAATCCAACATAAATCAAGAAGCCGCCATTATCACAAAAGCTATTCGAACAGCCGCCAATGGCTCCATTCTACAGACAACGAAAAGGTATCAAAAAACCGCCGTACGATGGTGGAATCCAGAACTGGCAGAGCTACGAGCAAGAAAGCAATTGGCATGGAAAATTTTTAAGAAGCACCCAACCGACCAACATCTCTTAAGGTAAAAAAGGCTTAACGCCATGTTCCGAAGAACAGCCAAAATTGAAAAAGCAAAATCCTTTCAGTCCTTCACGGAAAAACTAAACCCGCCATACAGCCGCAAAAAGATATGGCCCTACATAAAAACGCCAACAGGGAACTATAACCCATCCACTATCAATTTAATACATACAGGATCCGACGCCTCACATGTCCGGACAAAATAGCCAAATACTTCGCCGAGTCTTGGACAAATACGTCCACTAACTTCAACTTTCCCCCCAGATTTCCATACAGCCAAAAACAAAATAGAGACGCATCCAATGGCCCCAAGCAACTCAAGTAATTCCTATAATAGCATTATCAAACTTGCCATAACACAGATAGAACTAGAATCTGGTCTTCATACCGCAAAAGGTAAGACACCAGTGTTTTGCCGCTGTGGGGGTTGTTCCTCAGGAAGCGCGTTGTCTTGTCCTGAAAAGGACGTTGGATCTCTTTATTGATGGCTCCTGGAACAACACACTTCAGCAAGGGGTCGTTGCCGTGCTTCCTCTGACCCAGAGGGAAGAGCAACGTCCTGATTGTTCGTGGGACGTAACCTAGGGGATAGTGTCCTTATACCCTGCAACCTTAGTACCGGTTCCTGTACCGATTTCTTTGGAGTCGTCCTGGTATATATATATATATATATATATATATATATATATATATATATATATATATAAAAGAATCATCCAACGTTGGGTGCCAGCACAAAATTTCCAAAGTAGTGAAAGAAGTTTTTTTTTTATTTTGGATTTAGTTTTATTGATTTAATTTGAATTTGAAAATATGGATGAGCTTCTTCACATAGATAACCATATTGTTGCTGCCCTTTCCTGCAAGAAACATACATCCATTTTATCAACAGACTTCGAAAAAGCATTCGACCGTATCAGTCCACACATCTTCCTCCACAAATTACAAAAATGGAAAATAGGGCATCATATGTACAACTTTGTTAGATCCTATATATACCGGAATCCCCCAAGGATCACCGTTATCAGTAGTATTATTTAAGATAGCATTTGAAGAGTTAAAAAGCATTATCTCTAATCATAAAAAGGTAAAACATTGCCTCTACGCCGACGATCTCCTATTATTCACAAATGTAAACGACCTAGAACTAGCTAGCAAAACTTTCGAAAATATCCTATTAGACATACAAAAATGGTGGAACTATTCAGGTTCAAAAATTTCAAGCGAGAAATCTTAAATATTACATATATGCAAAAAGGAAAAATTGTAACAAATCCTTACTAGTAAATTTTGAAAACGCCTACGTTAGTAATATCATCATCATCGGCACTACAACCGGGAACCGGTCTTGGCCTTATTTAGTAAGTCCTGAGGCTTGTTAAATTTTCCATAATGATTTATTTTTTCTGGGCAAGGTCATTAGTCTTGCGCCAGAGGCTCCCCGACGGGGAATCGAACCCCGGTCTCCCGGGTGACAGGCGGGTATACTAACCACTATACTGTCGAGGAGTAGTATGGATACACTAAAAATGCTCGGCCTACAATTCGATTGTAACTATAATTTTAAGAATCATTGTCTAGCCCCTAAGAAAAATTTAGGTTTCCAACCTGAGAGGCGCGGACTATTGCCAGGGGAGGCGCCAAAATTTTTTAATAAATTAATTTTTATACCATAATATCTACAAATAAATAAAACTTCATATCGTAACGTAACAGTGAAATTTCAGTGTGTAGTGCTCCAAGGAGGCCTACCATTTGCCTCCCATATTACATTTTCCTCCCACATATACACAAATCCTACCTATAACAAAATCCATGTCATATCCCCAACATAACATTGAATTCAATGTCAAACTAAATCGAACGAAACGTTCAAATTCTCATTTATTGAATTCACATTCATTTATTCAATTCAATGCATTTGTTTGATTCAATTTCCTAAAATCAAACAGCATAATGCATTATTTTCTCATGTATGCTAAAAGCAATTAGCACCTAAAAAACCTACAAGATCCAAAACCTAAAAGTGCACAAAGGCATATCTATTCGATACGCCGGCACACAATTCTTGCAATCATAAACATCCAAACGCATACCAAATGTTTAATGATTTGCCAATAGACACGGATTCCCAGATCCTAAACTAACAACCAATTTCCACGGATCTTGTGGCCAGATGGCTAACATAAACACAAACCCCAAGAAAGGATGAAACGATAAGTGGCGATGCGTCTTAATCTTCGAAAGAACATAAAGATATTTGAAAATTAGAATTGTGAATTAAGAAGGTGAACACCTTGAAAAAGTGATTTGACTGGAGACGCTTAGAAGAGTCTGTGTGTAGCGCGCGTAAGGAGAAGACCGCCTCCAAACTTATGGATGATCAAGAAAATAAATTAATCCGTTATAAATTATCAGCCGTCTTTTACTTTATGGTTCAACAAAAGGTTTCTTTGTCGCTACAGTGTTTTTCGAATCGCGATTTGATCGTTTCCCCCCCAGCTAACAAAAGTGATTTTCGTCAATAGTGTTTACGTCGCTAGTGAATCGGTATTAAGGACAACAACGGTAGCCCACTCTTCCCGGGGAACCGGAAGCACGGTGGTGCACCAAAAAATATTATAAGTGCATGAATGTTTATTTTTATTATTTTACATTTACATATATTTAATTCCTATTAAAAGAATTATGTGGAGGAGAAATTTAAAAATGGCGTATTTACAAACGCTCTGTTTCGGTAATGCACAAAACGACCGCTAGTTGCATGAAAACAATAACCTCAAATTTAAATGTCACTCGTAGCTAAAGTGTCAACTGAAGCGTGTCGGCAGGGTGTGATATTGTTTTTTTAAATTGTTTTTGACGTGATTTCTTTCTGAAAATAATCGTTAGTATATTTTAAACTTCATTTTTTTATTCAAACTATTTTTTATTTTAATTTATATCAATAAAATATTTTTTAGACGAATGGATACATTTTTGGGTGCTTGCAAGAGAAAAGTCAACAATAATGAAGATGCTGATACTAGTGGGAATAAAAGCAAAAAAGAACAAGGAAGTAAAGCTCCCAAGAAAAGACAATACAGTTCATCCTATTTATCATTAGGATTCACTAGTGTTAGTATAGATGGCTTGTAAAAACCAATGTGTTTGTTGCATTCGAAAGTTTTGGCTTCAGATAGTATGAGACCAGACCAATTAAAACGGCACCATGAAACTCCACATTCTGGATATGTTGATAAGCCCATGAAATTTTTTCAAAGAAAATTGGGTGAGCTTAATAATCAAAAGCAAACGTTCAAAAAAATACTTTCTGTAACACCAAATGCATTATTGGCTTCGTACCATGTCTCTTAACGAATCGCAAAATGTAAGAAACCACATACAATAGGAGAAACTCTAATTTTACCAGCAGCTATTGATATGGTGCGAATAATGTTCGGCGAATCATATGAAAAACAGTTGCGACAAATTCCGCTTGCTGAGAATACAGTCGGAAGAAGAATCAATGATATATCTGAAGATATTTGCGATCAATTAGTTTCTCGGCTGCGTACTTTGAAATTCGCCATACAAGTAGATGAGGCAACTGATATAGCTAAAGATGCCCATTTAATTGCATATGTTCGATATGTTGTGTAAAATAATATATTAGAAGATATATTATTCTGCAGCTCCTCAATAGTATACTGGTTAGTATACTCGCCTGTCACGCGGCAGACCGGTGTTCGATTCCCCGTCGGGGAGCCTCTGGCGCAAGACGACCTTGCCCGGAAAAAACAAATCATTATGGAAAATTTAACAAGCCTCAGGACTTGCTAAATTAAGGCCAAGACCGGTTCCAGGATGTAGTGCCGATGATGATGATGATATTATTTTGCAAACCCATTCCCGGAAAGACCACATCCATTGAAATTTTTAATATAATGGACAGTTTTTTTTGAAGAAAACGACGTAACGTGGAATAATTGCATTGTACTGTGTACTGACGGAGCTCACTCAATGCCCGGACACAAAGTAGCTCTTCAAGCATTAGTTAAAAAGAAAGCACCACATGCTATCTGGACGCACTGTATGTTTCACAGAGCAGCTCTAGTGTCAAAAAATATGAGCGAGGAACTTAACAACATTTTAACAAAAGTTATAAAAATTATAAACTACATTAAGAACAGTCCTTTGAGATCTAGACTGTTTGCAAAGTTGTGTGTAGATATGGAAGCTAATTATACCTCACTTCTATATTAATGTGAAGTTCGCTGGCTATCTCGTGCAAAAGTGATTCGAAGGGTATTTGAACTCAAAGAAGAAATAGCAACCTTTCTCAAAGAAAATCACCATGAAAAGGCACATTTGTGGACGAACGATAATTTCCTTGTTAAAGTTGCCTATTTGGTTGAAATTTTTGGAAAAATTAGCAGTTTGAATAAATCAATGCAAGGATCGCAAATGGATCCACTTGTTCAAAAACACAAAGTAAAAGCTTTCAGAAAAAAGTTGAAGTTATGGAAGTCAAATTTACAAAAGAATGAGTTGGACATATGGGGTAGGACGTATGTGCGCCGTCTTTGGCACGGGTTCAGCTCCTATCCCACGCAGTTACCCCGTAGATTGCCACCAATGTGGGGTAAAAGTTCCGATATCGGCTTGTTATTAATGGAGCTGAAGATCGATTTGTGGAATGCACTGCCGTGGATGCCGTTCTACGGTTTGAAACATTTTACTTCTGCAAACAATCGCTGCTTCGAGACACACTGATTTTACTGGGCATCTTGCCACTCGTCGCCACTCAACTCGACGTTTTACGTGGAGGACCGACTTGCCTCCACGGAATTCATATCGCGCTTGAAGATTGCCACCGAAACGACAGAATACCAAATTCCATCCATCGCTTCGGCGATCAATAAGGGGTGATCTCAGATGCCCTGGACAGGGTAAGGATGTGCACTCACACAGATGTGTTTACCTCGCACGCTCATGACGTGTGTCCATGAGCATGCGGACCGTGGATATTGTAATTCCATAAAAGGAAATATTTACCCGATCGGCACTGCGTAAGGCATCTATGCTGATCGATCGCACGTTGCCGGCGTCATCAGAGGGTCGAATTCTCGTGTGTGTATTTACACTAACGAGAACTCGGTTCCCTTTTGTGGCCAGGTGCGAGTTACCCATTTCATGTCGATTGGTTTAGCAACCGACATGATTGCAGCATGGAAGTATGGCAAGAGTATCTCCTGTTTGTATGCTGCAAATTTGATGGGGGATATGTGCACCGCAGTGGTCGAGACATGTTGGTTGCTTGGTTGTGAAACCAAATTGCCTTTATGGAACATGGCCATGGATGCTAATTCTTTAGCTTGCCGGTCGGTTTACCGATCGTTGTGCTGTAGTAAAATAATAAAAGAATATACCCTGCACGTGTGTGGCAAGGTGAATATGTTTATACGTAGCATCAAATGGTTTTCCTTGGTGTATGCCGCATGTTATACTTTCTTACTAGGAAATCTGATGATGCAACATACACCCGACGAATTGCCTCCTAGCACATGATGCCCGTGAGGAAAATGTCTCTTGTGGTTCGTGCTATTGAATTAGCGAAAATATGGTTTACCTTAGGTGGGTGACAAAAAGGTAAGTAAATGCTTAATTGCTAGGCAAGCAATGGAACTGCCTCAGTACTTGTTTTATCGGTTTTCGGCCGCTCTAGGTGGACATTTTCGAACTATAATGAGGAGATAGGTAGTGGCGTTCAATGGAACCGCCACAGACATGTTTTCACTGTCAAAAGATTTCTGGGCCACAGCCAATATTGAAACAAGCAAGAATCTTTTTATTGAACACTTGAATGGTTTAGGGCTGATTTTTTCAAATTATTTTAAAGACCTTGATTTCCCAAAGTTTTTGTGGGTACAGAATCCATTTATCGACAATGAAGATGACGAATTTGAGCTGACAACCATTGAAAAGGAAAAGCTGATAGAATTATCATGCGATAGCCTACTAAAACAAAAGTTTCAAAATGAAACCTTAATTCAATTTTGGATGAATCTTAGCGGACAGTATGAATCTTTGTATTGCAAAGCAATGCAAGTGCTTCTACTGTTTGTAACGTCGTATTTATGCGAAGCAGGCTTTTCGGCACTGGCTGCAATGAAAACAAAATATCGAGTCATGTTAGTAGTTGAAAAAGAGATACGAGTGGCACTCTCCACATTGCCCCCAAGATTTGATAAAGTTTATGTATTATTTTTATGCAATAGATGTAGTTGCTTTAAATGTTTAAAAATAATTTTATACAAAAATAAATATACACGTATGTGTATGTTATAGCTAAACCTTATTATTATTCTGTTGATTGTAGTTTTCAGTTTTTTTTGTAATAAAGTGTTTATTATTTAAAACGTGTCTATATTATTTAATCTATTAAAACAATAAAAGGTAAGGGAAGCGCGGAAAAAAATGTTTTTTCGGGGAGGCGTGGTAGCATAAAGGTTGGAAACCGCTGTCTTAAGGTTAAATATACTGAAATATTTGTCATCTAAAAACGGTACAGCCCATACTAACACACTAATAAACATCACTAGAGCTCTCCTATTGTCAAAAATAGACTATAGCCTACTAATATACGATAATTGCACCAAAACAACATCACAGATAATTAAATCTCCCTACCACGCAGCAGCGCGCATAAGAACAAGAGCTTTTCGGACCACCCAAATTACGAACATCCTAATAGAAAGTGGGCTCCCGGCCATATAAAATAGGATAAAAACTCGGTCGTCCAAATTAGCCGCAAAGTTTCCCGCAATGGCCTCAACACCCATTTTAGAGGACATCAAACTAATACTTAAGAGAAAACGCCCTCAAAAATATACTTCGGCCTTAAGACACTCAATAGAACTGCCTAAACAACTGCGCCCCACACCTACACCACAGAGACAACGAGCACATTCTCTCCCGCGACTAATACCAACAGCTTGTGTCATAGAAGACCTATCACAGCTCTCCAAAAACACCACTAACCAAGAAGTATACCAACAACACTTTCAATTAATACGAAACAAACACCGGGAATGGGATCTACTCTTTACCGACGATTCCAAAACAAAAGACACATCATTCGCAGTAGTTTTAGCAAAATTTTATCCGAATTCTGCTCCATGTTTTCAACCGAAGCAACAGCAGTGCTGGAAGCAATCAAATTAGCGGAGAAAAATAAAACACTAATTTGCACCGACAGCCTGTCCACCATACAAGCAATACAGAACCCGAATAACAAAAACCAAATAATCCACATAATTCAGGACAACTTAATCTAAAGCAATTCAAAGTAAAACTGCTCTGCGTCCCTGGTCATAGTGGTATAACGGGGAATGAAGCAGCTGATATCGCTGCCAAATTGGCTATAAAGGAACCATTAACAAACTTCTACGTCAACAACAATAAGGATATAGACAAGTACTTTAAAAGGGAATTACTAAAGATAGAAAAATTGAAGTGGTTAAATTACAATCGCACATACGTAGCAATAAACCCGAATAGACAACCTGTCACCTACCCGACAACATCGCCCGTGCCACAGATCAAATGCTTTCTCCGCCTACGCCTTGGACATACACTTATTACCAACCAGCATCTCATCAATAAAACCAACCCACCCACATGTCACATATGCAGATCTAACTCCACATTGTCACCACACACATCCTCTTGCAATGCGAAGGCATGAAAGCCCTCGCCTACAGACATCTTCAAGACGACATCAAAAACATCACTCCGATCCAACCGCAGCCAACATAGCCAAGCTCTACTACCTACTAACCCTAGTCAAGCTACAAAATGTAATTTAACCAACAAAAAAAACATTTACACATAAATATTTAAAGTCAAACTAGCCGTGTTACTGCAAGGCGGCGTCTCGGTAATAACACGAGCACGTATCGCCTATCGATGAGTGGACTGTATTTCGTGTTATTTTATTTTGAAATACAAACGTATTATAGTCATTTGTCTGATTATATATTTACATCGATAAGTATTTATTTGTTTAATTATTATTTGTTTATATAGAACTGTATTCGGTTACACGATCTCTTTATCTTGTGCACCTCCAGGCCGGACTCTGCTCTGGATGACGGGCGTTGTAGTCTTGTCCGGTACTTGCGTTGCACTGGTTGTACTCCCCAACTGCCGCTGCTTTTATTCTCCCTTTTGTCTTCGTTCCCTCGTACGCGTGGTGAACAAAGAGAGCGACTGGTAAAACTTGCCGATCCTCAGTCCGCCAGACAGCAGTCGTGTGCTGCTCCGTCCTCGGGTCCGTATGTCACGTCGCCAATAATCCCCCCGCAGTGCAAGGCACTTCATCCTGTGGAGGCGACGCTTTCATCGGAACCAAAACGACGATCCGGCGGGCGTGTCTTCGCAGTACTCCAAATCTTGTCCTCACATCCAGATCCTGATTCTCCCATCTGATCCCGGATACGCGGTTTGGACCTCTCCTCGAGGCCAAGTGTTCGCTTTTCCCACGAGCTCGCAGTCATTAAATTCGTCAGGCGATGTTGTTCTGCAGGATCGCCCCAGCAAGAAATGGTTGGGTATCAGACTCTAGTCTTCCTCCGGGTCAGCACTTATAAGCGGGCGTGAATTTATGGCATGCTCCACTTCAGTCATTAATGTATGGAGAACCTTCTCAGGCGGGACCCTCGTGCGCAGAACGGTAAACAAAGCTGTCTTTACTGAGCGTACGAGCCTTTCCCATGCACCTCCCATGTTCGGAGATCCGGGTGGTATGAACTTCCACTGGACCCTCTCCCCCTTTGCCGCATCTTCCACCCCTCTATTTGCGCCCACGAAGTAAGTCCCGTTGTCGTTCCATCTCACCTTTGGAGCTCCTCGTCTTGCCCTCATTCACCGCAAGGCCATAATCATGGAACCAGCATTGAGTGAGTTCGCCAACTCCAACTGAACAGCTCTTGTGGTCACGCATGTGAATAGAACACCCCGGCGTTTTTCTATTCTTCTTCCAGCAGCGACTTTCATTGGACCGAAATAGTCCACTGCCGTGCTGGTGAAGGGGAACTTATAGTACTGCCGTTCGCTGGGTAGATCGCCGACAGGCGGCACCTGGGACTTGCCCTTGTTGACTTTGCACCTTCTTTATAGTCGTACTGAGGCCCAGGATCCAATATTTCTGCCTAATTTCGTTCATCACCATGGCTGTCTTGCCGCGAAAAAACTTATCATGGTAGTGTCTTACGAGGGTTGCCTCTTATGTTTCGGGATTTGGCAACCCTAGTGTTACAATCCGGCAATTGACAGCTCTGTCGTAAAGTTGGACATTTTTGAGGTTATACGCGCTCAGAACGTTTTGACATACGAGCGCTATTTGTGTTGTTTACAGTAACTTAAGAGATTCATCTCGGCCCAAAAATGGAATTAAATCGTCAACATTTTCGTGCGATTATTTTTTACAACTTTCGGCGTGGATTAACTCAGCAACAGTGCATGGATGAACTTAATTCAATTTTTGGCGATGAAGCTCCATCAAGGACCAGTGTTTATCGATGGTATGGTGAATTCAATCGTGGTCGTAGTTCACTCCAAGATGAATTTCGTGAAGGTCGTCCAAAATCAGTTGTTGTTCCGAAAACCATTGATGCTGTGCGCGAACTGATATTGGAAGATCGTCATGTGACCTATCATGAGAGTGAGACAACCTTAGGTGTTAGTGGGACCAGCATACATTCAATCTTGCATAAACATTTGACTGTCAAAAAAATTTGTTCGCGTTGGATCCCACACAATTTGTCAATCGCCCAAAAAAAGGCTCGTGTCAATTGGTCGAAAGAAATGCTCAAAAAATACGGTCGCGGTGCTTCGAAACACGTCTATGACATCGTGACAGGTGATGAATCGTGGATTTACGCGTATGAGCCCGAAAGTAAACAGCAGTCGACTGTCTGGCTGTTTCAAGATGAGCCGAATCCAACAAAAGTTGTTCGCGCACGAAGCACTTCCAAGCAAATGGTCGCCTGTTTTTTTCGGAAAAACTGGACATGTCGCAACCGTACCACTAGAACAACGCAGAACAGTCAATTCTGGGTGGTACACTACCATTTGTTTGCCAGTTGTCTTCCAAGAAATCAGGAAAACCAACCGCCGAAGACGGATCACCCTTCACCACGGCAATGCGAGCTCTCACACATCGGCTGCGACAACTGCATTTTTGAGCACCCAAAACATCGATTTGATGGGTCATCCGCCGTATAGTCCTGACTTGACACCGAATGACTTCTTTTTATTCCCGTACGTAAAAACCAAACTGAGAAGTCAACGTTTTTCGACACCTGAAGAAGCGGTTGCTGCATTCAGAATGCATGTGTTGGAGATACCTCAATCAGAGTGGCAAAAGTGCTTCGACAATTGGTTCAAACGCATGCAAAAGTGTATAGATCTTCATGGGGAATATTTTGAAAAACAATAAAATGATTTACGATGATCAATATTTGTTTTTGTTCTCTAATCCCGAAATATAAAAGGCAATCCTCGTATAATGAGATGACTGATTATGTGTTTTCCGTCCTATATAACGGGATTTACTTCCCAATTGGGTATGCACACCTTCCCAATTCGACTTCTCAACTTCAGGACGCCATTTCCATCAAGGTAAACGTCCATTTTTCGCAGCCGTCTTGAGGTTCGCAGTGGCTTTGCTTTCCGCAAAAGAGACATATCCTCGTCGAAACTCTCTCGTTGGCTTAACTTGAGCGATTCTTCTTCAACTCTTATTAAACATTCCTTTTCTATGGGTATGTTGATTCTCATGCGCAGTTTCTTCTCAAGGTGATCTCTCTGTGACTTCCGGCCACCTCCTTTTATCTGCAGTGGTATCTTTTCTTCGATCACGCGCTTTTAGCATATATATGAATTGGAACATGCGCCCCGTAGTTCTTAACAGCCGTATCCACCTGGAGAAGTGTCCTGGATCTGGCGTGTACCGCTCGGCGACACTTACCGTAGCTATTACTTCCCCGTTCTCCTCCTCCTCAGTGCTGGTGTTCATTTTTGCTTTGAAACACCGGTCCTCACTATATTGTACACCTCCAGGCCGAACTCTGCTCTGGATGACCGGCATTGTAGTCTTGTCCGGTGCTTGCGTTGTACTGGTTGTACTCCCCAAACTGCCGAGCTTAACAGGATTTAATCAAACCAACCAGAAAATTGAGCTCAACCAATTCAATAGCACAAATATTCACCAAATCGTTCCCGCGGCTGATGCGGCAGATATGCCTTTCAAGCACCTCCTCCACAACATGTCGGAGATTTACAAACGACTGCAACTACAGCTGTTAGGCCAGCCCAAAATATCCAATTGTCTGGCATGGCTTCAACAGCAGTCTTCCTTCAACCGCAAATGGTTCAGTCAGTAATCCCTGAACCGGCTAGGAGTTCTACGCCACTTAATTGAGAAATGTGATGTCAAGTTCACAACACACCAGCAATGGTAAATTAGCGAATGTGTTCCACCATCGCAAATAAAGACGCACGGATATACTCCCCAAACTGCCGCTGCTTATATTCTCTCTTTTGTCCCCGTTCTCTCGTTCGCATGTTGTCACAGGAACAAAGAAAGCGACTGGTATAAATTGCCGATCCTCAGTCCGCCAGTCGGCAGTCAACGCTGTGTAGTATCGTCTACCAGTCCGTTCTAAAAAGAACTTTTCAAGTTGGAGTGAATGGAAAGCTTTCCCGAACTTTCAACACCGCTGCAGACGTACCACAAGGCTCCTTTCTAGGCCCCATCTTATTTAATATCTACACCTCGCCCTGTGGAGGGGGGAGTAAACCAGATATGCTATGCGGGTGACGTCCTAGTGTACACGTTATCTAAAAGCCCAAAAGTCGCAACAAACCGACTCAACCGTCATCTGGATGAATTGTATCAGTATTATAGCCAATGGAAAATTCGACTTAACCCATCCAAAGCAATAGCTATAATTCTGAGTAGTAAACACTCCCAACCTATTTCTCGATATTCACAGAATATCCGAATACAAATAGGAGGTACTACGATTAGACCACAGGACAGGATGAAATACCTTGGGGTCATCTATACCCCAAAAATGAATTTCACCAAACATGTGACATACATTCTTCAAAGGGACCTCGGTCGGTCCAAGCAACTGCACAACATCTTGAAGTGGAGCAACAAAGTTGACACCAAAGTTAAGCTTCTCTACTATAAGCAGCTGATCCGACCTGGAATATCATACACCTTTCCCATATGGTCCTGCATATCTTCGGCCCAAATGGAAAGACTTCGAAAGATCAGACCACCGCCATTTCTTCTTCAGTACAAAACTGAAGAAAGCATCCTTCCCAACAACATTCTCCTTTATAATAGAGGATTCCTGGACCCATCCCATAAGGTCTACTGCTGACACGCTACAAATACGCACGCACAGTACAGGATAGCACAAGCACACACACACACACACACACACACACACACACCGACCAAAGCGCAGATTATCAGACGCCAAAGACGTAATCTGAGTTTCCTACCGCACTCAAGACCCACCGGTCTTGTACGATTTCTTTTCCACCATCCCCCCATCCAAGTGGTTAGAGAGCACTTGAACTAACCCTGTCCACACTGTCCTCAGATACCTCCTCCCCCTTTCTTTTCAGATATCTTGAGACCGAGCCCAACATCCTCACGGGTGTGGGTGATTCTGGTTATCGCAAGATGACCTAGTCAGTATTTATATCACATAAAAAAAAACCTTGAAACCCTTAGACACCACGTTAACGGAAGTGCCATTAACAGTACAACCTTCAAAATACCGTTAACAAAACTAAAAGTTCCAGAAATTCCAGCATCTTCAAGGCATAAATTCAGAATTTATTGCCTAATTCCGCATGCTTCAATGTCACTGGTTTAGTATGCCAACAATTCAATCTTCTCGGATAAATTCAATAAATTTTCCCCAGCATTTTCCTAGAATTCCCTTTTAGCAATGATAAAAATTAATTTAATTTTCATCCGCCTGTGATAAAGCCACACTCCCAAGCTTCAGTTGATACTCGAGTACGTGAGGTTTCGTACAATTCCTCACATAAAGCAAATATGCCCTGTTCTGCATAACTGCTACAAATAGGCAGTTCTGGGAATTCGCCTGTTCACTCGAGTGTAAATTTAATTCTCTGTTCCGTAGTGGGTTTAAGACAATCCATTGCTAAATATGCGGAACCAATGTTTCTGTTTCATCTAGCCCGCGTTACCCTCGATTTATCCCATTTTACAAATTGCTGTTTAATTGAATTGAGAATATAATACATACAGTTAATATTCGCTTTGATTTGAAATCCCACAAAATACTTTTGTGAGTGAAATTTTCTGTGTACAACAAACACCCCCGAACGAGAACCGATTCTTCAATGAATAAGCCTGATTAAGGATATCAGGGCGTGTGCACTGCCTCACAGATCTGCAGGTATACATTGGGGAAAGGAGAGATAATTTTATTACAATATTTCATTCCCATCATCGCGTTCGCATATAAAATCCTGAAAGTCCTTTCATCTTTCAATTCCAATCCTAATAAAAAAAAATTAAAATAAAAATCTTGGGTCGGGAAATCATTCTAGCGTAACATTACCGAGATGAATAATTTTAGCAATATTCTTTTGCTCTTCTTTGTTTTTCCGTTGATCAAAACAACAACTTTAACGTGTTTCTAAGACCAACAATACAGACGAAGCCAAAAGTCATGTTTGAGTTTCACAGCAAAGTATTATCCGCAGGATACAAATTAGTGGGGGAAAATAAAAACAACCCCAACTGTCTCATGGGGCTTGAGGGTCTCACAAAGGCTTTTAAAGTCGTTACTTTGCCCTCCGGGTATTGTAAGTTCACTATTTGGCTCAAGTATCTGTAAACTAATTAACTAACTGATTATAGTCTTCCTTTAATGGTCGATCGGGAATAGGGAGACATATATATTTGTCAATAAACCACCTTAAGAAACGGGTAGACAATTTCCTTTGTTAGATTTAGGGGGATTGGTTACACGTACAATAAATAATGATAAAGGGTACACTCGCAAAGTGTCGACACTAGCTAGTAATTACTCTAATAAATGCCAACTTCCCACAACAGGATAAATCTTAAATATAAGTTGACAACCAACATCAACATCTAAACTTTTGGGCATTCAAAACTTGACTAACAAATTGGTTTTTCTTTCACAGTACCACAGATTGACTAATCGTCCAAGAACGTATGCAAATTTAACTTTTACAGGGAGGCAGATTGATTAATTACGGCAGAAAGGTTGGGTTTGTCTTGAAGTTGCAAAGTTAAGAGTGACAACGTGAGGTTTTGTTAAAATAGCTGCCGACACATTATTTCGAAAAGCCAAGCTATCAAGGGTAAACCTTGCAAAGGCGATAACGAGCATATTATCGGCGTCTTTCTTCTTTAATGAAAGATTGTTTTGTGCTCAGACAGACTCACCACGAATTACTCTTTGCAGGGGAAGAAACATGAATTTTTATGACCACCCTTTCACATTTGTAGTCATTCGTTCCTTTAAAAGGCTTTCATGGAATTAACTGCTTATACGTGTTTCGCATTTACACATAGCGAGCGTTGCTTACTTATCCTTTGAGGTATGAATACTTTATAAGAAAAGTATTACTTTTTAAATTATGTGTAAGTTTCATTATCTGTCGATTCTGCCCAATTTATGTTTTTACGTGGCGAAAATGAAAAAATAAACTTACTATACTCGGGTCCCGTTGTATGAAATAGATACATTCCACAGAAAAGAAAAACATTCTCGACATACGTACAAAAATCAATGTTCCATACCCTACGTATCCTACAAACCTTACATAAAAAGAAATGTTTTTCACTAACGCGCGAATTAATGTACATATTTTAGTTTGAAAATAAAAACAAATCTTTATTTATTCTTACTCGATAGTGTACGAGTACATTGATTCTTAGGGCCTAAGTGTTACCGCGAGTTAAGACAATTATCACAAGAAATATATTACTCATCCTGACACGATTAACACAATACAACTATTATCATAAGAAACATGACTCATCCCGATGCTGAAGTATCACAAAGCAACAATTACGTCTTCTTATCACCCATTAATTTAAAAGTAATCTCCCTCTGTATAGATGAAAACATATAAAACAAATCTGGTTCTCAGATTCCTTGTCTATAACGTCCAACTAATCCAAGAGGTACATGTGAGATAATCTCTTCTAGAATTAAGTGCCAAGCAAATAAAAGTGGGGGGTGGGAGCGAACATACAGGGCAAAGTTACTGATTGCTTTCAGCCCGGCGAAGGCCAGGACGATCCTTGCCCTGTTCAATCCAAGTTGGCATGCAGTCTCCACGTGACACCCCTGGATAGATACTTTGGCACCCGGCAAATAGTGAACCAATGCATGCAGCGACATCCTCAGAAAGATTGGCGCAAGACTAATAACCATGCCCGTAAAAACGAATTATTATGGAAAATTTAACAAGCCTCGGATATGGACCGGATGCACGACGAAGACCACGGAAACAAAAATGGCTAAAAAATTTAAGAATTGTCTAATGGAACGTTCGCTCACTATATAGAGCTCGAACCGCACAGCAGCTAGCCCTGTCCGAATATAAGGCTGACATAACAGTATTACAAGAAATAAAATGGACAGGGAGTGGTGTTTTTCAAAGAAACGAGTATGACATTTATTACAGCTGCCACGCAAAACACCATGTGCTCGGAGTAGGCTTTCTAGTCAGCCGAAAACTGAAGCCTGCCATCATGGGCTTTAATGCAATAAACGAAAGGCTATGCGCTCTTCGCGTGCGAGGCAAGTTTAAGAACATAAGCCTAATAAACGTTCACGGACCTACAGAGGAGTCCGCTGACGACGAAAAAGTGGAATACTACGAGAACGTCGAACGGGCCCTCAACGCCTGCCCAAGATACGACGTGAAAATTGTTCTTGGTGATTTGAATGCAAAAATAGATCGGGAGCCGGTTTTCAGCCAGGTTCCCATAGTTTGCATGAGAAAAGTGTCGACACAATGGGCTACGAGTCATCGAACTAGCAGCATCAAAAAACTTGGTCGGTTCAAGTACCAGGTTTCCGCGTAAAGATATCCACAAAACCACCTGAGTATCACCTGATGGAGCTACTCGCAACCAAATTGAACACGTCGGGGTGCCAACGTCGACTCGGATCACTATCTTGTTGGTACAGTTTTCCGAGCGTGGATTACCTTATGGAGACGTATTGCATCCGCGGATCAGGTTCGAATCAAGTCGGCTGCCTTACGCCTTAAGAATACTGTCATTAGTACTGCCAACTCCATCTTAGGCAGTAGTCGTAGAGATCGGAGCGACTGGTTTGATGTTGAATGCAAACTAGCGACTGAACGTAAGAATGCTGCATACCGGGCAATGAAGCAGTCTCATGGGACTCCGCTGCGCGAAGAGAAATACAAAGAGCTCAGAAGATCTGAAAAAAGGCTTCACAGACAAAAGAAAAGTGCCTGGGAAAAAAACCTTGTCTGTGAAATAGAGAAAAATAGAGATATAAACAAAATTAATGTAAAGCAATAAACAAAATAAGCAGAGCACAATTATTAAAAATCAACAATCAGAAACAATTTACGGGAAAAACAGATGAAATGTTGTTAGAAGCTAAGGATACAAACCAGAGGCAGGATGATCTAACTGCTCCCCAAATAAAGGAAGTAGAAACCAAAGATCGTGTCTTACAATTTACATCTAAATCCGCGTGTCTACAGTCCGGATCTGATGATCTGACAAAGGTTTCTGGACCAACTATCCTAACAACTTCCTACCTTTCTACATTTTCAAATCCCCGAACTTCTAATAACAAAATCCCCAGGCTCATTAAGCAGAAACAAATAGTACCGGCAGAGTATAAGCCTAAGCGGCTAGAACTCTCAGCAAAATGTAAGTCCGAGGAACAGATAATCTCAGCTAAATGCAAGACTGCGGAACAAAAAGTCCCAGCAAAGCCTAAGACTGCAGAACAAAAAGTTCCAGCAAAGCGTAAGACTGAGGAACAAAGAGTCCCAGCAGAGCACAAGACTGCGGAACAAAGAGTCCCAGCAGAGCAGAAGACTAAGAACCAAAAAATTCCAGCAAACAACCTGTATGTTAAACGTTTGCAGTTAAAAAATAAACACAAGCTCGTAGTAAGCTCTGTAATAAAATATAAAGATAACCAAATAAATAAAATCCTTTTTAGAAATAAAACAAAGACTGATCTCTCAAAATCTATCCCGAGTCCTCCATCTTTCGAAATGTTTCCCTTCAATCGTTTTATTACACAGATTTTGAACTTTGTTACACAACACAACCCTACGAAAGTATAGAAAATCTTCCACATGTTTAGGGGAAAACTTAAAATAAATAGATGTTTCCTTCAGACTGTAACATTTTTTAGATATATATATATATATATATATATATATATATATATATATATATATATATATATATATATATATGTATAGAATATGAGAAAAGAAAATTCTTATATATGAAAAAATAAAATACAAAAATGTAAATATGAAAGAATTAGCACATAAAGAAAATAAAATGTTTAGATCTGTATATTTAAACTATTTAAAGGCTATAACAAATACAACAAAAAAACACTTAAACAATTAACTAAAAAGGAATAATTAAACAGAAAATGTAATGGTTGTTAGCATTTAAGGTTGATAGAATATAATAAAATGTAAAATTCAAAAAATTATGAAAAAAAAAATGCTAATGAATAAAAAACAAATTACAAAAAAACACTTAACCTATTAAACAAAAAATGTAATGATTGTTGGTATGTAAGATCGAATTTAAACATTAAATAATTACGTATAATTCCAACAATTGTGAAAAAATAAAAAATACTAATTATGAAAAACAACATAAAAAAACCACAACAAAACAACCACAATACAGAAATAAAATATTAAGACAATTAAAAATCTACAAAAAACATTTAAACATGTAAAAACAAAAAAATTGCAAAATAATGTTATTTCGTTATTATACAAGAATTCTGATCACATGTAAGGAAACTTCCCGTTAAAATATGCCACCGTCCATTTGTTCTCGTCGGTCCCCGCCCAGAAAATGAATCTCTCCAAGATTAATTTTCTTTTCTTGAAGGAGGGGGGGGGGGGGTGTCGTGCTCCAGAAAGGCCTACCATTAATCCCCCCCTCATCCTTCATACACTCCCATCATATCCTATATATCATCCTTACTTTATTAAAACCATGAATCTAAAAAATTCCAAAATCATTATCGAGCAACCATAGCAGCTGCTCAAAATAACAAACTCCCATGCAGCTCAATCCAAAGACCATGGCAGCTGCTCGAATATCAAACTTTCATGTGTTTCAGAGTTCGAGTATAAAAAGGAAAACAAGCATGTTTTTTTATCATTCAATCACATTATTCAATCGCATTCAGTCGATCGTAATTCGGATCATTATTTGTAGCTCGACACACCCAGTAAAGCAAATAAAATAAATAAAATCAAAACTTAAATAGTAGTCTTAATCAACAACAAAACTCTGCATGCTACGCTCTTCACTCAATCGTGGAGGAAGCACGGGGCAGCACAACACCCCCATCCTCAAGAACAGACCCAAAAACGATGTCGCGAACTACCGCCCCATTGCCAAATTCTCCGGCTTACCCAAGATTCTGGAAAACATTCTATACGTATCTCGCAAATATTTTATTTCACCAAGGCAACATGGTTTTCTCAACAGCCAATCAACTACAACTAACCTTGTTGAATTGATTTATGTTGCACTCTCAGCACTAGAGCACGGTAATGAGGTCGACATGGTCTCAACCGACCTCAGTAAAAATTTTGACAGAATGTCCCACAATCCTCTTAAAATTATCCATCCTCTGCTTCGAACCTGGACTACTAAAATGGATTTCTTTCTATCTAAAGGATAGACTTTATTCCGTTCGGTTCAGATCCATGATATCCGCCACTGGGGCCCTCACCTATTGACGAGACGATCCTGAAAGCCAACTCAGCTCATGTTCGTAAAACGCTGGTCTAAGGAATTCTCCAACCATTACGTAACTCGTTCCCTTTACCTTATCCTCGTCCGCCCGCTGCTATAATACGCTAGCCAGATATGGTCCCCTCATCACAAGACTTATATCCGTCGAATTGAAAGTATTCAACGTCGCTTTCTACGGTTCGCTCTCCGCGGGCTAGGATGGGAAACCCTTTAATCCTGCCCTCGTATATTAACCACCATAAATTAATCATCCTCAGAACACTTGAGAAGCGTAAAATCCTCGCTGACATACTGTTCATTCGTCGGCTCCTCTCCGGCTCGGCCGACTTCGCCTACCTTCTTAACTTATTCCACTGAACACGAACCCTAGTAATACGCGTAATCCCCGTCTTCTCTGTATTCCCGGTCATCGCACCTCTTATGGCTTCAACGAACCCCTTGTAGTGATTCCAAATCGCTACTCTTCCTATAAACCTTATAATTCAAGGCGAATCGTGCTTCTGTAAATGGTTCAACAAAAGTTTTGTCAACACTCCGCAGAAGCATCACACATTTTTTAAATACAAATTTCGATGAGATTTTGTATAAAAGCGCGATGTATTTCAGTTTCGGAGCTTAGTCTCGATTGTCGTAAAATAAAGTAAAATAAAGTTTAAACCAAATTTAAATTACAGCCTACAGAACCAAAACGCCAACAATAGGTTGTCACTCTGAAGAGGAAGTTAAACTCTAACTCCTCCTTGTTCGATTTCGACCTCACTACTCATAGTCTCAAGCACCTCCCCCTAAACCATTCACACTCCCTATCTTAAGCGGCGCTTGCTACCCTACCATTCTAACCTGGCCCCACTCTTGCCTTCATAGATGGTCACCTTAGGATAAGCTTAGTTAAGTTAGTTTTATACTCTTTATTTTATAAGGTTTAAACATGGGTGGTCTGAAAAGTTTACTCACCCAAATTTCAGACATTTTGGAAGCATCGATTTTATTTGACAGTCGTTTGAGTGAGTCGATGTGAGTGTTTTTGTGAAAATGGACACAATTGAGTATCGAGTTGTCATTAAATTTTTGTTTTTGAAAGGCAATAAGCCTACGCAAATCAAAGATGAGTTGGACTCTGTGTATGGGAACTCTGTAGACCATTTACGACAGTGAAATTTTGGCCAGCTGAATTTAAGCGTGGCCGTGAGAGCTTGGGAGACGATGAACGTTCGGGACGTCCAAAAACTGCAATAACTGACGATAACATCGTCAAAGTTCACCAAATTGTGCTAGACGATCGCCAAATTAAAGTGAGAGAGATAGCAGAGGCTATTAAAATGTCCAAAGAATATGTTTGTCATATATTAAATCAAGATTAAGCATGAGAAAGCTGTCCGCGGGTTGGGTGCCGCGTTTTCTCACATTAGACCAAAAGCGTGTTCGAATAAACATTTCCGATGCTCTGTGGGCGCAGTTTAGGCACAATAAATCCGAGTTTTGGCGCCGATTAATTACTGTCGATGAAACTTGGATACACCGTTATACACCCGAAACAAAAATACAGTCAAAACAATGGACTGCAAAGGGCGAATCGCCTCCAAAAAAAGCAAAAACTGTTTTTTCGGCTGGAAAAGTGATGGCGACTGTTTTTTTGGGATAGTCATGGAGTTACCTTAATCGATTATCTTCAAAAAGAAAAAAACCATTACGGGAGCATACTTCGCATTATTACTTGACCAACTAAAAGCAGAAATTGCGGAAAAACGGCCACATTTGCAGAAAAAGAAAATCCTGTTGTATCAAGACAACGCGGTGTCTCACACTTCAACGGTTGCCTTGGTGAAAATCCACGAATTACGGTTTGAACTGCTTGACCATCCGTCTTACTCACCAGCTCTAGCACCAAGCGACTTATTTTTGTTTTCTAATCTAAAAATTGAGCTCGGAGGACAGAGATTTTCGTCAAATGAAGAGGCAATCACCTTCGTGAACAGTTATTTTGCAGAGAAAAACGCCGAGTACTATTTCGACGTGTTAGAGAGATGGGAGCATCGCTTGTAGAGATGTGTAGAGTTAGAAGGCGACTCATATCGAGTCACTCAAACGACTGCCAAACAAAAACTACCCGTCCAAAATGTCAAAAGATGCACAACTACATTCACTAGCTTTTATTGACGAGTGCCGCTATCATTACGTTGAGGCCGGAACCTTTTTCGCCCACCCTCGTATATGCTCTACTTTATAAGTAAACTGAACTAAACTGTATCGTTTTTAGTTTATGTGTAGTACTGTTTGTCATCTAAACGGTATTTATTTCTTGTGCCATCGTATATTTTTTCTAGATGTGGGTATCTGGAATCTATAATTTCATTCCCTGCAGATCCGATTTTATTGCATTTTCATGGGTAAATTAATCTACATGGGGATATTCGTGTTAAACTGTTCCATTTTAAAATAACCTGAAAATTGGGACTAGATTGGACGGAGTGAAATAATTTTGCATCTCTTAAGAAACCCTATTTATCATATTTGGTCGCACTTTTCGTAACTTCAAATGTGTGGTCGTTCCAGTTAATATCGGAAATAGTCAGCTAATTGCGAAAAAGAATCAGCCCGTTGCCCGATTTCCCCGAGAGGATAATTGCCAAGTCTACCTATAGCGATTCCAACAAATTACGCCCAGGCAACCATATTAAAGTACGCAGCACCAAAAAAGAATAGAAAAAATCACCAAAGTCATATTCCAGAGCATGTATGTAGCAAACACAGCTCATGTAGCCAGTTAAGATATCCTCACATACACGCCGCTTTAATCCGATGCGACTTTAATTTGACATGCCTTATTTCTAACCTTTTCCAAGTGTCAGGTCGAATTATGTTATTCATTATTAACGCCATACATTCCCATTCTGCATAACGGTTCAGAAAAAAAAAACGCAGCCACTGAAAAATAAGTAACTTAAAAACGCCTTGTTCATTGTAACAAGAGCATTTCCTAATACTTAACACCTTCATATTTTCAAAGTTAAATTGAAGAATGTCCCCCTCAGCAAAGAAGGAGGAGTCGATTAACACATCATCGTGTCACATGTGTCATTGAGCACTTGCAAATCTTCGCCAGATTTCCTTAAATACATAAATCTGTTACCGACGGAGTGTCTTTGTAAGAATATTGTATCTGTTTTCCGATACCAAATCAATTTAGAGTACCACACCTCTTTCGGTCGGGTACACCATTCTCCGCTAGCTTGCCAATTTATATGTGATGTTTGTTTGCCAACGGATTGCGCTTGTTATCAAATGAAGGAATGTCCTGAAACCTGAACAGGGCAATCAATGAAGTCACGTTCAAAGTATCTCCTATGATTTTATGGTAACAACACTTTTCAATCGATATAATATATTCTGCAGTGCTCCCGTATGGCAGTTTCCTTCTCGTAGTGTTTGCATATATATAACGTGATATTCCCCAGCACCAGAAGAGAATATTGAGCAGGTCAGGCAAGACTGAAATGGCAGGATTTAAAAAACTGGAGAGATTTTCAATTTCACGAATGGTAATGTACTCGTAAAACAAAATTTGCTTCATAGTGATTCCAGAAAGCTCCTTATCAACAGCTTAGCTGGCAAACATTTGAAACTTGCGTTTTTGATTCTATAACATAGAAAAGGGAGTTACTAATATTTTAAAAATGTCCTCACATAAACCAAAAAGGGTTGCTCAATAGGGATGATGTGTTTTTAAAATTAAATTAACGGATCCCATCAGAGACGATATGTTTTTAAAACACCATGGTAAGCTTATTTAAAATCGCAGAAATATCATTTGTCTTGAGTGTAGTATGACTTTAGAATAGCTGTACTTTAAAATTAAAAAAAAATTGTATTTCAAATATGTCGGATTTTATATAGATTTAAAATATTTTTAAAAGCACTAACCGTTCCTGAAACTTAACTGCTTAATTAGGATTAGGTTTCTTTCCTTAGATACTCCTCAATATCTGTTCAATAATGACCTTACATGTATTTATGATTCACTTTAAAAAACAAAACTTTGGAGAATGAAAGACGAAATATTTGCACCTAGTTGCATTGGTCAACGCAGTAGGCCTTACAGGGAAGGACTTTAGAGTTTTGTTAATTTGCAAGATTCAATCCATTTTCAGTGCATTATTTGGCCGGCTAACGTTGGATTTGTTTACGCAATACAATAAAGTTTGTGGCCATCCTGTTTTGGTGCATTACTAGAAGCCGTACGCCCAATATAGTTTCTAGTCCTTTGCGTTCCTCATCACCAGTTCGTCTGACCCGAACAGAACGGCTAACCACCCTGAGGTTCTGCACAAAAGATGGAGGTGTATATTCCACATTCGAACAAACGAAGTCAGCCTGATAAACCTTGGTTTGATAAACAATGCGACCAGATTATGCCGGCAAAAAAAAGAGCTTTTAAGCAATGGCACTCAAATCCCACCAAAGTTAACAGAACGAATTTTGTTATAATCAGAAACGTGTGCAACCAGGCGATTGATACCGCGAAGAAGGCTCACAACGACAGGGTGATCAATAAGCTCCTTCGGTGCCCAACTGGTTCTCCCTCCTTCTGGTCAATGGCACAAGCTGTCAGCAGTAACTTCGCATCCCCCTCCTTCTCTCCGTTGGTGACAGACAGTGGGACGTTAGTTACCAATTCAAAGGATAAAGCTAATGTGTTCGCGAATTAATTTTCCGCGAATTCAAACCTCGATCCCCGCCTTTTGGAGCCACCTGTGATCGCGCCGGTACGGTCTTCCATGCGGGGTGCGAGATTTCGTCCGCGCATTGTTCAACGCATTCTATGTGAACTGGATTGTATGAAGGCAACCGGCCCAGACGGAATATCAGCAATAGTCCTTAAGAACTGTGCTCCAAAACTATCGTTGGTTCTTTACAGACTCTTCCGCTTATCTTATGCACGGAGGACCTTTCCTGCCTGCTGGAAAATCGCTCGAGTTCAGACAATCCCAAAGACGGGAAAAAAGTGTCTCCCACAAAATTACCGTCCGATAGTATTACTGTCTATTTTATCTAAGGTGATGGAAAAAGTCATCAATACAGAGTTAGTTTAGTATTTGGAGTCCAACGGACTTCTCAATGACCGTCAATACGGATTCCGTGGCAGGCAGTCCACGGGAGACCTTTTGACACTTATAACCGATATATGGACATCTGCGATAGAGCGGCATGGTGAATCAAGGGCGGTCGCATTGGATATTTCCAAGGCTTTTGACCGCGTCTGGCACGGGGCATTGCTTACCACACTCCGCTCATATGGACTTTCCCAACAACTTTGCAACTGGACGAAGAGCTTCCTTGAGAATCGATCGATCCGGGTTGTTGTGGACGGCGAGCGTTCGGATCTGTATCCTGTTAATTCGGGGGTCCCCCAAGGTTCTATTTAGGCTCCAACCTTGTTTTTGCTTCGCATAAATGATTTGTTGGAGACAACGGATAACAAAGTGTTCAGTTTTGCGGATGTTAGTACGCTTGTTTCCTCCTTTTCGAGTGTTCGGCCGATTGGTGCATCTGCGTCGCATCATCTGAGATGTAGACAGATTGACTCTCTGAATCAGGATCTAGATAGGGTCCTGCAGTGGGGAAGGGCCAATCCCGCCGACTTCAATGCAGCGAAGACACAATATACAACATTCACAAAGAAAAGTGGATCATCGGTTCCACAGTTGATGATGAATGGCCAGGCCCTAGAATCTGGTGAAAGCTTGAAATTGCTCGGCGTCACAGTCTGTGGGAATGTATCATGGCATAAACGCGTGTCGAGCATCGCCAGATCAGCCTCAAGAAAACTGAGCTATCTATTTAGAGCCAAGAAATTTTACTCCGGCCCAACTTCTTCACCTATATAAATCCCAAATTAGACCCGCGCTCGAATATTGCTCTCATGTTTGGAGCTCGGCTCCTAAACATACCTCGACCTACTTGAGAGCATACAGAGACGAGCGATCTGCCTGATCGGGGACTCGGCGCTGACGTCGGGACTACAGACGCTATCACATCGAAGGCGCGTATTCCACCTCTGTCTGTTTTACAGATATTATCACGGGTACTGTTCTTCGGAGATTCGTGGTATTGTTCCACGCAATTCGGCTTATGTGCGGTCCACAAGACAACCCGATGGATCGCACCCGTTTGTGGTTCATCTCCCGACGGCGCGAGCATCCCTGCATCAGAACTCGTTCCGTTACAGAACGGGGAAGCTGTGGAACTACCTTCCCACGCGAGTGTTCCCGGAGCGTTACAACCTGCAACTGTTCAAAAAGAACTGCAACAGTTATTTGGTAGCATCTCGGGACGCCCACTCGGCGCTATAGGTTCGCCTCTCCCGAGAGAAGTCTAATAAAAAAAAAATTTAAAAAAAATAAAAAAAATAAAAAAACAGTTTTATTATCGAACTTGTTCACTTTCATTTATTTTACTAATAAGTGGTTTCTTCTTCTATAATAAATTAATCAATTGTTCTATTATCGAACTTTTTTACTTTCATTTACTTTACACCCACGACGGCCACGACTGACTTTCTTAAAAATGCACACGCATGAGTATCGAACAGGTGACCAACAACGAACAGCCGAAGAAAACCGACTTTGTTCGTTTGCTCTCGACTGACTCCTTACCCACTCCTACCCGACAACAGGTACTCTCTCTATGATCGCCCATTTTTGATCGCACATTCCACCTTATTTTCCCATTTCCCCGCCCATTAAAGTGAATAAACTCTTGCGAATTTACTCAACAGTCAATGAACCCAGGGAGAATGGGAAAATTGCGAAGGAGAGCATGGCGATTTAGAGGTTGATTTAGTTTCACTTACAACGAAAAGCGAAACCAGAAGGGTGACCGCATGACCCCAAATCATGCTTGGATTGCTCTCAGAGTGCAGAACCGAAAGTACACTCCGTGAAGGGGAAATAGAGAGGGTTGAAAAGTATACTCATGCATATTTTTGACCTGACATTGATTTTGTTCCCAAGCGATTGCTTGAGTCTTACAAAACTTTATAATTCGTTGAGTTCTACACACAATGATTGTTCCCTGTTTCCGAAATAAAATAAATTCTTTTCTTTTCTTCTTCTTTGGCCTTTCTCTCTTCCTGCAACTTGCTTCACTTTTTTCTTCAACCTGTTTTTACACACCTTCAATCTTTGGCAACTCGTTTCCACAACTGTCTTTCATCCTCTGAAACTGCCACCACCGTTGCCTTTATTTTTCCGTTTTTCCTTTGTTCTTTTTCTTCACCGTTATCCCAACGAGAAAACAACGGCGATGATCGATCTCGAATTTATCGGAGATATCATCGCCGTGAAATAACAAGGCTTTTGCATGCGCCAGTTCTATGTTTTAGTTTTATGTTTTCAATGCTAAATGTAAGTTAATGTTTTGTGTATTATGTGTTTAATTATGTGAAATTGTAAATTGTATAAATGAATGTAGTTATTTTATGTTGTAAATGAATGTTATGTAATTTTATGCTTTATGTATTATATGTGTAAATGAAAATGTACACTGTTTTTTCTATTTAAGTTTAATTTGAAAATGTGATAATTGATTGTAACATCTGTATTTAATTAATGTTTAGTAAGGTAAATGTTTAATTGTAAAATGTAAATGAATGTTTTAATTTAAAAATGTACCTTGTTCGAAATGTGTTTTTTTTTTCGGTAGGAAGGTGGAAATCTTCAAAAGTTACCTCTGGACCAATCCAGAGGCATGCCGGGTTTTTACCAACTAAAACCATCTCCCGCCAGTGCACTTACTCCCGTTGATCCCCCACGGAATATATTAGATATTCCATCGCGGGGCGGGACGGAGTTTACCCGTTATACGGCTCGTCGCGGCGCAACTGCTGCATCATGTCACAAAAAATAACACTTGTTACGGACCATGCCCGTTCTAAACTTAGCATGTATTCTATTACTCCTGCCGGGGTAACTGTCTGTCTCATATGTCTCTCCAAAATTGTTCGTGCGGTCTCGAATCTCACCCACTCTGTGAGTACGTGTTCTGCATTTTCTATTTTGCCTTGGCAATACAAACAGTATGGGTGATTCACATGCTTATACATGTGTAAGTATTGGCGAATGCATCCGTGTCCTGATATTAGCTGAGTCAAATGGTAATTCAGCTCGCCATGTTTTCATTTCACCCATGTATCTATACCAGGTATCATGGTGTGGGTCCATCTTCCTTTAGTGGAAGGATCCCGACTTCGTTGCCATTCTGTTAGGCTTGATTGTCTAGTGAGACCTCGTGCAACGTATCGTTTTCTTTAGCTGCAATGTCAAGTGGTTTCCTCCCGGCCAAGACATCTATGGCATCTTCGGATACCGTTCGGAATGCCCAGCATACTCTTAATGATGCCAGCCTAGGTGCTGAGTTCCCTCCCCCCATGTACGACTTATACTGTGCGGCTCCTGCCCGTATGTGAGCTGCATACATTATAATGAAGGAGTTGACACTGGTTATGAGTTTCCTTATGTGGGACCGGAGTCCTCCAACATTAGGTAGCAGTCTCGCCAAAACTTTGCATGTTCTTACAGTTTTTTCACTCATTTTCCTCAGGTGTTCCGTGGAGCTCGACCTATTGTCGAGTATAACACCAAGATATTTAATATAGGAACTGGATCTGATTACTTGTCCTTCTATTTCCAAATTCTATTGCGGCTGCTTATTAAAACCGTCTCCGTCTTATGTCCAGGTAGTTTCTGTCCGACCATATCTAGCCAGCATTTAATGTTCTGGATTGCTTGGGAGCAAATATTCGCCAGGCCATCTACATGTTTAGCTACGGCCACTATTACCAAATCATCTGCGTACCCAATGATTCTAACCCCTTATGGTACATTGACCCTGAGCACACCATCATATATGATATTCCATAACAGCGGACCTAATATAGATCCCTGAGGTACACCCGATGTTATTTTATATTCCTGTGGACCCTCATCTGTGCCATAGAGCAGTCTTCTATCCGAGAGATAGTTTGCTAGTATACGCGCCAAGTTGGGTTAGACTTGTAGATCCTCGACCAACGCTTCTAGAATCCGATTCCAGTTCACCGAGTTAAATGCATTTTTAACATCTAGTGTCACCACCGCGGAATAATTTTTCGTACCTCCTAGCCATCGTGCTCCAGCTATCGCATTGCGAGCGATATCGCACACCACAGATAGTGCCTTACCGGTTGATCTACGTTTCTGGAGCCCAAACTGCCATTCAGAGAGCCCGGATATCCCCTCAGTGAATTGTTCTAGGCGAGTGGCAATTACTCGGTCAAGCAGTTTTCCTGTTGTGTCCAGCATGCACAACGGGCGATAAAACGACAGCGCTTCTGGATTCTTGACTCCATAAGCACAAGCCGCTGGTTTTTTTTGCATCGTTGAGGAAGTTGTTCTGTTTGAAGGCAGGTTGTGAAGAGACTGGTGAAGACTACCGGCTTTTTTGTTAAATCAGTCTTCACTACGACGTTAGGGATACCGTCCAGTCCCGGGACGACCCTTGCAGTTAAAAGCACCTCTTCGGTGATCACGGGAGGTATATTATCTCTCCTTCAGTGATACTCCATTCCTCTCGCACTCTCAACGCCTCATCACACTGTGGGAAGAGAACAGCAACGATTCTGGCCATGAAACTTTTAATTTTTTGCATTTGACTACTGTTGTGTAGTCTTTTCATGACTATCCTGTATGCGCTGCCCCATGGGTTGTTATTTAATTCATCCATTAGGGAACAGAAAGCATAATATGTACTTTCGCGGGTTACATTCCTTAAGTCCCTCCGTTTGTTGACGAATTACGCATGTAAAAATGGGTAGGTGTCACGGTTTTTTGCTCTTTGTTGCAAGCGTCTTAAACGCTCCGGGATAACTCGCGTGGGAAGGGAGTTCCACAGCTTCCCCGCTCTGTAACTGAACGAGTTCTGATACAGGGATGTTCGCGCTGTCGCGAGATGAACCACAAACGGGTGCGATCCGTCGGATTGTCTTGTGGAGCGCATATAGACTGAATTGCGTGGAACAATGCCAAGAATCTCCGAAGAACAGCACCCGTGATAATATCTGTAAAACAGACAGAGGTTGGCCACTTAAATCTGTCCATTTTTTATTGAGGAGATTGGACATCGCGTTTTTTAATGCTCGGCATTTGTAACTCCCTGTTGAGTGGTTGTTACCGCCTTCGCATCCTGATTCGCAGAACATGCATTTGGGTTGTGCTTTACAACCCATTGCTTTGTGGCCTTTTTCATCGCATTTCAAACAGTTTTCCGAACGATCTTCTTCGTATCTGCGGGATTTCGCCACATGACCGTATTGTCAACATCTAAAACATCGTGTGGGTGCGATGTGTTCTCGAAGTCTGCATCTCACCCATCCAACCCGTAAGAAACCTGTAGCCAGCAACATGCCAGCCTTTTCTCTTCGTAAGCGGATCATGGCAGCCTGCGTGCCATCTGATTCTCTTTTTAAACTCTTTACCGCTTCCTTTGGGATCGCGTTCAGCGCAGGGGACTGTATAGCGATCGCTGTCAGGATTTCCTCCACATTGGTCATCTCATCTAAATCACGACACTCAACCGTGATTTCCTGTGACGCTGTTTTCACACTTGCATCTTCCTTTAGTACTTATTGTACCTTTGCTTTCAGTGTCTCGGTGGTGGCCTCTGAAATGTATGTGTGTAATTTTTAAATTGTTTAAAAGATTTATATGTTATGTATTGTTGTTTATGTTTAATGCATTTAAATTGTTTAAATATTTTCTCGTTGGGACAACGGTAATGGGGGAGTTACTACGTAACACACTGTGGTACAGAAAAGAGGGGATTGCGCTTGGGATCTTCTTTTGCGTGGGAATGTGCAAAAGGAATTGGTGATAGACAAAACTGTTTCGCTATGTAGAAGCAAGGTCGTCTACCAAGGCCTTCCTGTTGCTAACCAGCATGAAAGTTTTTTCGGATAGGCAATCTTATGTGGGGGACTCAAGGAATGGCGGTTTTCTGGGCCAACAAAGAATGTGAATCAGTTTCATGATTTGGGGGGTTTTAATTATGTAACATGCCAACGAATATAAAAAGCGAGCGAATGTGTGCCTCACTTGAGTTCTGGTGTTCGCAGGTCTTCGTCTTTCGCTCCCAGGTCTCGCGACCACAACTTTTGATACCAAATATCCGTACTAAAACTAGTAAAACAAGTCTGTATAATTGCGGCGGGTCAGCACAAACCACAACCTCCACGCAGTCTTCGCAAGCAAAGACTAATTAAGTCAAGCACACTCTCGGTCACCCTTCCACACAAAGAAGAGTCACGGCTGAACTGGCGTGAGGTCGACGGGGTACTATGTGGGTCTCGCTCACACGTTGAACGAGAACTGATGCCGGATCTTTCCGCCAATTTCGTTTGACACACACCACATGTGTGGACAATTGGCGCGAATACTTCACTTGGACATTAGCCGCCGCCACGACCGGACGTGTAAATCAATTAAAGGAGTTCAACATTTGCCACAGCATACGTAGGAGACATCTGGATATCGGCTGGGAATTGGGGACGACATCCCCAAATAATTATTACTTTTTAGGTAAAATCTTCGCAGCTTATTGTGTTTCCAATAGAATAGGCTTTGACGGAAAGTGTTATATGTTTTAACAACAATTTGATTTAAATATATTTAATACAATTGAAAATATAGTTGATTGAATATATTTAAATGGTAATGTGTATTTATTTTATATAGTTAATTTAATTTTAATTACTATTTTAGTGATCGGGAAGTTTAGAGGGACTTACTTGGTTGCTCTTCAACTTTGTTGAGCGTCCGTTGTGCGGACGTTATAGCTGATTCCTGGTAACAGCTGTTGTTCGTGCGGCTACTGGGTGCAGGGACCGTTGATATGCTGCTCCCCTGTTCAGCTTCAGCTAGTTCTTCCTGTGCGATTTGTGTTGATTGTTTGAGAACGCAGCTTCAGCTTTGACTTATTTCCTCACTGATGTCCGGTTTCTATAAATCAATTTCAGCTTTATATTAGTTGGGTTTGTATAAATCAAATTCAGCTTGTATAAATCAAATTCAGATTTGTATTAGTTCGACCGTTGTCTCGTGAGATATTACGGCGAATGCCAATTCTATTATTATTTGCCGATGACGTTTAATATTTATCCGGCGCCAACGCCGTTTTATTATTATTTTCTCTACCAAGTATAATTTGCACAAAGTAGTTTATGCAAATTAGCTACCTGGCGAGTTGTTTACCTTTTAAAGGCAGAGAGGGGAAACTTACGAAAGGGGATTTGTGGATGTTAGGGGGGACCTGTACGCGAGCTAGGTCCGTAACAGAAGGTGTTTCGAGTTCTATTAATTTGGAGGTTTCTATCCATTTCGGACTCTTTTTTTTCGCATCACCTTCCACCAAGAAGTTTGTGGGTGCATTAAAAGACACCGTCTGCTCACAACAAAGAACTTTACTTTTTATTCAATACTCCAGAAAGCTAGCCGATAATGGCGCATCCTGAAGTCTACACTCCCTATTCACATAACATTATTTTTACATTGTAAACGCGACGTCTAAATAGGTTTTCCTAGGGACAATGGCGATAAAATCGCCAATGAAATTGCGGTACTGGTGTGGGGTGGCAAGGTAGTTAAGTGAAAAGAGTCAAGCGTGCAACTCTGCGAGAGGAGTTGAAGGGAGAGCAGAGTGCTCCATCCGTAAGACATTGTCAATACATTCCTTGAACTTATACAAGAATTACATTTTAAATATGCAGTAAGAATGTTTTATCTGAATTCATATTTAAACAAAAAATATTCCCAAAACAAAACAAATAGTCAGTATTTTTGAACTGACCGTGTTCAGCTCCAAATGAAATAAACTTCTAAGGTTAGTATTAAATTATTGTTTCTAAAGTTTAGAGAATGAAATCTTAAAGCCAGTCCTGTTAAATTGAGTTGAACTACTAAAGACCAATTAAAGGCAATCAGAATAAATTCCCAACAGTCACCTGAATTCACAAGGCCCATGAGCACCGTCACTTAACTGAGTATCCCAAAAGGACCGAAGCCGCCAAAGCCACTTACCCATTGAATCAGTGTTACATCTAATTCACAGGAAATCCGCTTTAACAATGCGATTGCGTCCCAAACTCTTTTGAACCTTTTGAGACGCCCAGTACAACAAGCTTGCTGTGGATGGAGTGGCTATTCTTTTCAGGAACGCGGGCTGCCAGATATCCTATAGACCCTTTGTTATAAAACCCATATTGGTCGTCATTAAAGAGGTCGCTTACTTCCAGATATTTTGAAAATTGACACTAAGTACATAACTTTCGACAGAATAGAACTTAGTGGTGCGCTTCGATAGTCATCCTTCTTTAGAATCGGTTCCGCATTCGCCGTCTTCCCTCCATTGGGAATTTGTTTAGTTAATTAGGACATACTGTGACGCTCTCGCAATACATTGACAAGTGAAAAAGAATTTCTGTTCAAGAAGGACGAATGCCATTCTCAATACTATGATTCGAAAAAAACATGGACAGCAATATGTGTCCGCATATTTCCTTTAATTACAGGAAGATACGGATATTTACGATTCCAAGTAATTATTTCCGCGTTCTTTTGTTCCCTTCTGGTTTATGTGTCGGATTTATTGCGAGCCAAGATGGTGGAGATATTTTTATATATCTAACTGACGCCGTTACGGCTGTTTTATTGTTGAAGAGCAATACGATATTTTTTATTGTGTTATCTCAGGTGTTCATTTCTGCAATTACTTTTATGCATACTTTTATTTTATTATTGTTCTTCCTTTGAAGGGAATTATACACTACACTGAGACTTTATGTCAGATGGTTCCGTCGAGGAATTTTTGCCAGATATATAATAGATTAATTTCAGTTATACGGTTTTTCCGGATTAAAAAATTTACCAGATGTAAAATATTACTTTGATATGGAACAATCGAAAGACTGAATCCAAGTCGAGGAAACTGTGGCCGTTGTAAAAAGGCTACTTTTAAACTTCACAGTTTTCTCTCTAAGGTACACCGATTTCGAAGTTTTGCAATAATAATTCGAACTTGCGTTTGCGGAAATCAAAAGAGAAAAATCGAAGGTAACATTCTGAAAGGTTTGACTAACTCGGCAGCATGTGTTTTTGATCAGTCGACTTCTACCGCTCGTAAAGTGAAAATTAAGAGGAAAAGGAGTGTATTGAGTTGTCCCATTTCTCACTTGTTAAATATATGAATAAAAAAAAGTGTTATCTAGGGGTATACCCTACCACACATACTTTGATATAATGAACTATGTTGCGGATTGGCAGTTGGATGTGCTGGGATGTGCTGGAGAAATCTAGTACATTCGCAGTATAACAGTTGCGCGGCAGCTGTCACGGACCACCTGGCAGCTTGTCGCCGACGATGAGGTCAGCAGCGTCCCTTTTGAATTGGCAGTTATTCGGCGTCGTTACTCAAACACAGTCTGCAACCAACCTTCATCGCGCTCACACTGTCAGGGCAAACATCACAGGTACCAGCTAACCACAATAAAACGAAATGTATACGAATTAAATAATAAGAAAAGTAAAAGTAAATCTCAAGGAATAAAGATTCCAGACTTTGGTTTTGTTCATCCTCTTCGCTGTCTCCATCGGCTTCCTCCCATTATTGCAGCTCTCGGCTATCTTCTTGGATGCAGCTCACCGCTCCTGGGCTCTGCCCCCTAATAGAGACCAAACACCACTCTTTGACGCCTTAACCGTGGGACGCTTTCCTCCTGGATGCAACCTCGTTATCGCCCGCCTCTATTACAACAAACTACATAACAAATTCTTTAATTTCAAATTGTCTTTACTATCTCTAATTATAGATTATAGCTATAATTATAACCATAAACGAAATCATCACTTCTAGGTTAACGAATTTATTGTTACCTTAATTTAGGCCGTCCTTAAAATTCAAACTGTTATACTGCAATTTTATACTACGATAAGATAGCGGAGTACACTTCCTGAACAAAGCCAGCAAAAGGGATTCAACAACAGCAAATCCACACCAAGAATTTAGAATTCTGGAGGAATTTTATTATTAATAAAATGCTGACTTTGGTCCTTCAACCGTTCTGGTGAAGTTCATTAATTCATCATCCAAATTAGTTGTATAGTAAATTAAATCTAAATAATCAAGAAAATGATGAGCTTCATTTTTTATGTTGGCAGATCACACAAAAATTGCTAAAATACTTCAAAGATCTTATTAAACACACCTGCATAGTATTTTCGTTGTTTAATTATAATAATTTAATCAATTTTGTTGTTGGGTAAAATGTAACACAATGATTTTAATTATGACACTATAGTTGGTGATGCTTCACCGGCATTGATTCAATTGAGTGGACAGATTTTGAAGCTCAAAAAAATAATTGAGAAACAGGTATATAGATAAGATGGTGCGTGAGGTAGTCGACAGCACCAAATGCCTCTACGACAAGAAGCATCTTTATCACACAAGGAAGCTACCTGAACCGCTTAATACTACTACTATTTATTGGCCTGTAGGAACCCGCAAGTTCATGAACTCGCCGACTCGACTCCGCCATCGTTCCCTGTGCGCTGTCCTTCCACGTTTGACCATCCGATCCGATCTCCTCAAGGTCAAACCTAACATTGTTCTCCGATCTCCGCCGCGGCCGTCCTGTCGGTCTCTTTCCCGTTAGTCTACCGTCAAGAGTTCTACGCACGGTTCTATCGTTGCCCATATGCGTCACATCTCCGGCCCATCTCAATCTTCGCAACCTGATTAGTCTCACTATAGTAGGTTAGTACGAGTGATAATATTTCACAAACGGAACAAAATAATAAAAAGGCGCCCATCGATGTCCTCCCAGGGAAAAGTGATGGTGACTCATAGTCCACATCGTCCTAAAAGCCAAGAAAAGATCAAAGCCCAAGGGTGCAGGACCTTAAAAGAGGCCGGCAAAGCCCGCATTGAGAAAAGAGTATCACGTCTAAAGGCGCTATTATAATATCCAAAACAGGATGGAAGACATGTGCGGATATGCTGAAGTTCGTGAAGTCCAATCCTGAACTAAGTGAACTCAGAAACAGTATGAATAGATTGAAAAGCAGCAAAGGAAAACTTCGGTTAAAACTCACACATTGAACAGAGATAATTACATAGGCACTAAAAGCGTTACAAAAAATTGCCTGTGTGAAAACAGTGATTCATGAAATAATGGTAGAATGCAGAGACCTGGATGAGGTAACCACTGTCGAGGAATTTCTGATAACGATCACCACAGTCCTACTCTAACTGCGACGAGACAGCATGTGCACTTCTGCCTCATGATCAATACCATCGGATCAATTGTACAATCCATTTGCACTATCGGTTCGCGGGACAATCGGGTTCGTTCTACAAACCCTGTTAACGTTAGACTGATAACGGCATTTTGTAACATCAGGGGCATTGGTTTCATAAATACTGTGACGCATATGACAATCAGTACTAGAATATTCTAGAGAGTCCGAAACAGAGTACTAGAATATTCTATAAAGTAATGGAAAACTGGAGACCGTGAACAGTAGAACATTCAAGACTATGGAACGGACGGAAACGAAACGCCGAATCAGAATAAGGAAACGGTATAAATACGTCGCACACAGACCATGGAGATGAGTAAGAAGTAGAAGGTCAAGCAAGCGATAAGTAATGAGTAAGAAGTAATAAGTGTGGAAGCGATAAGTACGGAAACGATAAGTGAAGAAATCGTCGTTGTGTACGGTAAAAAGTAACGGTTGTTATTAACGGACTAATAAAGTGTCACATTAATTCAAAACCGATTCAACAGCTCTTATTTATTCAAAATAATTAATCCAGCGAACCCCAAGCTCGCTACAATTGGTGTCAGAAGTGGGATTAATTATTGGTGAAGTAAATAAGTCTGTGAAAGTGTGTTGTAACGATGTCAGATCGACATTTGGAGGATCTTCGCGTTCCTGAGTTGAAGAAGGAAGTTGAGAACCGGAATCTGGATAGCAGAGGACAGAAGCAAATTCTTTACAGCGTCTGCAAGCAGCAATGGAGGAAGAGGGTATTGATGTTAACACATATGTATTTGCGATTGGGCCAGACTGTCCGGATGGAGAAGAAACAGCGAGTCAAGATGGTGCCAATGTAACGGAGAAGAGTTCACCACAGTTGGACATTTCGGAGATGCTCAGGATGATGATGATAAAATTAGATGCGCGAGCTGCAAAATTGGATGCGTGGCATGCAGACGTTAATGCAAAATTGGACGCGCGAACTGCAAAATTGGACGCAAGAGCTGCAAAATTGGATGCGCAAGCTACAGACGTTAATGCAAAATTGGACGCACGAGCTGCAGAGTTTAAGGCAAAATTGGATGCCCAAAGGCAGGGTATGAAAGAATTCTGGGACTCGGAAGCGGAGGAATCTGAGGATGAGAGAAATTGGAGCCACACGAAAGGAAGAAACTCAGGAAGAGCAAAGCTATGCCCGACAGCAGTGAGGAAGAGGAGGAAGATGACGATGATGTGTTATGTGAAGAACTGAACGATTTCATCGATGATAACCCGATTGAAGAGGACGGCAGTGATGGTGAAGACACTGATGCTTTAGGCCGTTCCCCGAAACGGATTTACAATGATGATGACGAGTTGGACGACCGACTGGAAGAGGACGACTGTGACCTTATTGAAGAGAATCTTGGTTTGAAAGTCGAACGCAGAAAGCGTCCCAAGCGTCTGCGTCGTACACAGGACGAAGAAAGCGATGGAGAGGAACAGCACGTCGATGAAGGTTCAGGACGTGAGGCTATAGCCGAACAGCTATTCGACGACGAAGACAATGTTGAACGCCGCTCTGAACGTAGTCACAGGGAAACTGAGGCGGCAAAACATTTCAATGATGATGAGGAATCGCAGTCTGGTGCTGAGGATTTTATTGTAGACGACGAAGGAAGGCCAATTGCTGAGAAGAAGAAAAGACGGCTTCCAGTCACTCACGCGTCATTGCAAGACAGTTTCGGTGTAGATTTCGACTATGAGGACTTCACTAATTGTGACGAGGACGGATATGAACCCGAATACGAACCTAGTGAATTTGAAAGGGGTCACTTTACGGATTTGGACAATGAAATCCGTAAAACGGATATTCCTGAGCGAATGCAATTACGTGAAGTTCCGGTTACGCCTGTTCCAGGGGGACCCAACGAGCTACAAGATGAAGCTGAATGGATTTACAAACAGGCGTTTTGTAAATCAACTGTTTCCGAACAAGAGAGATCAACGGATGTTGGAGGTCGAGACCGCTATTGTAAGCCACCACATACGGGGGGAAAGATCATGCAAGCCCTAGATTGTAGGCGTAATCAACAGCTAGAAGTGCAGTTCATTGCGTTCTATAGAGACGACCACGTGAAACCAGAATTAACGTGCGACGATCTATGGAAAGTCTATTACTACGATGCAGGCTGGTGTTTACTGTCAGCTCCAAAGAACAAACCGCTCCAGTTATTTGAAAAGATGCGGAACTACCAGTTGGATACGGTTATGAAATCGACAGATGCTCCAATACCAGATGATATGCGTGTAATTAAAGATGAAGATCTAGACCGCTTACGTGATGTGTAAACTCCAGAAGAGCTTAAGGGTGTGCACATGCATTTTCTCTTATAGTATTCGCATGAGATCCCTAAAATGCAAGAGGAATTTCGTCGTCAGGAAAAGGAAGAATGGCGGCAGGCTAGAGCTGGCGCAAAAAGGAGAGCAGTAGAAAATTTGGAAGAAGGTCAAGAACTTCCACCGCCGAACGCCAAGATGAAAGTGGTGCATCGCGACAGACTGGCGGCTTTTGTTGGCCCGGGAGACTAGTGAACTTAGTTCGGGACGAACTAATCTAGGCGGAGGGTAGTGTGACGCATATGACAATCAGTACTAGAATATTCTAGAGAGTCCGAAACAGAGTACTAGAATATTCTATAAAGTAATGGAAAACTGGAGACCGTGAACAGTAGAACATTCAAGACTGTGGAACGGACGGAAACGAAACGCCGAATCAGAATAAGGAAACGGTATAAATACGTCGCACACAGATCAAGCAGGGAGTAATAAGTAAGAAAGTGAAGCAAGCGATAAGTCTCGAGTGAGAAGTAAGCAATGAAGACGTAAAAGACGCGATAAGTACGGAAGCGATAAGTAAAGAAATCGTTAAGTGTACGGTATAAGTAACGGTTGTTATTAACGGACTAATAAAGTGTCACATTAATTCAAAATCGATTCAACGGCTCTTATTTGTTCAAAATAATTAATCCAGCGAACCCTAAGCTCGCTACAATACGAATGTAAACGCCGTCCACCAATATTTGCAAATGGCGAAACCTGATATCCTTGCCATAACTCAGGTCGATTCGTCAACTGATTCGGCATATGTTCGTTGCTCTTGATACGACTTGCTTTCGATATTCCGTTTTAAGGGTGGAATCTACGTCTTCACGCGGGCCGATCTAGCTTACCAAAGGATAGAGGCGTTAGGCACTTGGACATCACGTGGTTGAAGGACGTGCTGAGGAATTCTGTTAAATTTCTTTGTTGTCTTTACGATTGACCAGCAACGCTTTTCGAACACCTTTCACGTATCGGCGACTGGATACATATCAACCACCCGGCTTCTGAAATTGTTGTCCTTGGCGATTTCAATGTACACAACTTCGGATGGTTGGTACATTCTAACAGAACCGACGAGGCTGGGAGACTGGTGGAGATGTTCGCTATTAGCCGCAATTTGATTAAACTCGTGAGAAACCTACGCGACTGCCGGATAGAGATAATGCTTTTGATGTGCGAAATGAAGAACGTGGCAGACCACCAAAAAAATTTGAAGACGCCGAATTGCAAGCAATATTGGATCAAGATGACACTTTAAGTCAAAAACAGGTGGCACAAATGTTAAATTTTGCACAACAAACAATTTCTGACCGTTTAAAAGCTATGGGAAAGTTCCAAAAGTGTGGAAACTGGGTGCCACATGAATTGAATGACACGCAGATGGAAAAGCGAAAGACCACATGTGAAACGTTGCTTCTACGACACGAAAGGAAGTCAGTATAGCATTGAATTTTGACTGGTAATGAAAAATGGATTTAATTTAAAAACCCTGTTGCGGATTGGCAATTAAATGTGCTGGAATGTACTGGAGAAATCTAGTACATTCGCATGTATACCAGTTGCGCAGCAGCTGGCACCAACTGGCCATCATTGTCACCACGATGATGTCATGGCGTCGCTTTTTGAATTGGCAGTTATGCCATTTCGTCAGTCTACAATCAACATTCACAGAAGAAGCACCATCGGTCATTAATTTTCCTTCAACACGTGTATTAATAAAGCTGGCTTCAAGTTAACTTCTGCCTTTTTTGATTCTGTCACCATACGACAGAGTTTTTTATCGGTACACACGTACTACGTAGAGCTATCAACAAACATTTCTGGTCCTTCGAAACGGATCCAGTGCCGATTTGGATCAAATCCATCGCCGCTCAGTTCATGGCAAAACACATCGGATCCAGCAACCTGTGGATCTAATCCATAGCCGCCCAGTTCGTGGCAAAACACATCGGATTCAGCAACCTCTGGATCAAATCCATCGCCGCCCAGCTCGCGGCACAACACCTGAAGAACAACACGACAACAGTGAAGAACGGAACAGTCGATGCAGCTATGGCCAAAAAGAATTACAAGAATATTGCAGTTGACTTCTCAGCGAAGTATTCCACTTCCACAAGCCAAGTAAGTCAAATAAAACGACGCTTAAACGCCAGTGCTATCCATGAGTTAGTTTTAAATTTAATATTTGATTCCGATGAATGCGAAAAGGCAAAAGACAAATTTGAATTTTCCGATGTAGTAGACGACAGCCGAGAGAGACCAGGTGCAGTGGTTGCTGGATTTAACGATAACAATGACAAAGAAGCTTTGGTAGACAACCCGTCCGATGAGTTGCTTAACAGTGCCGAAATTACTCCGATCTTGTTAGAGGGAATTGCATGTGATCTTATTTTACAAGCTAACGACTCAACTTCATGTCTTCTCGATAATAAGGAAAATGCTCCCCGAGACCAAGAGGCGAAGTTGCTGGGCAGAGACAAAACGCTATATCCTTCATTCCATGCCAGCTATAGATCACCCCTTAAATGTTTGTTTTCTGAATCACCTTTGTTAGGTGCATCGCTCAATGAGAATGAGGAGCCACTTGAACAAAGGAGTGCAGGCCAAGCGGCCGATCATGATCTTATATTAGAATCGCTGCCACCAGAAGAGGGCAGACGAGATCATTGCCACCTCCAAGGAATTGAAAGAACGAATCGCCGACCCGATTACCCTGCAGTAAAGGGAGACACCGATCTACCGAAGCCAAGCTCAGTACAGCAGCGAATGATGGCAAATACATCGAAAAGGCAACACAACGGTTCCCCGACGACATTCCTCTGTCGGCGAAACAACAAAGATCTCGACCGACGACATTCCTCGCTCGGAAGAGATCATACGTTTTCTCACTACACTATGCACAACGGAGCCGACAATGGTAAAGACAGTGGTGGCGGCGGCGACGGCGAACACTTGGACAACGGTTCCCCGATGACATTCCTCAATCGGCGGAACACCAAAGATCTCGACCGACGACATTCCTCGGTCGGCAGAGATCATACATCTGTTCATCACCAACCTGAGTCGAGTACAAATGTAAGGACACGCATAAAAGAAGATGACAGTTCCAAGGATTCCTTAAGTCATGGATCGGAGGACAGCGGCCGCCAGATGATCATTGCAAATCAAACGCTAGGTGATTTGTTGGAGAAAAATTCAATGGAAACCGCTGTTGATGCAAAACGAAAGCAGGATGACGAACTTTCTACAACGATAGTTCAAACCAACGTGTCTTTGACAGCTGCTCCAATACAACAACCGACCACGATTGAGGATCTCATCGCCGCTCAGTTCGCGGCACAGGCCACCATCTCTGGCACTTTCCTCAACATACAGGAAAAGGGACAACCAAGTCCGACAGCAATCGAGGCAACCAAACATGCACTCCGCGCCGAATGGGAAGCCTTCTCCAAGCGGCACCACGACATCTTCGTCACGGCGACACCGGACCATCTACAGCACGCATACTTCGCGGAGGATTGTTTCGGCGAAACCGAAGAAATATACCTGGAGGAACAGACGAAGCTCCTCGAGGCTCAGTACGCGCTCAAGTCAGCCTCCCCAACCATGGTCAACAGCACCAATCGCCTCCACCCTAGCGAGCTGCCCCCAGTGCAGCTACCAACTGTCAACATTAAGCCAGCGGAAAAGGAACCGCACCCCAGAACAGTGGATAAGAGTGAGCAGGCCGCCGACCAGAGTGCCGCCTGCCCAAAGCCCAACCTATTCAAGGTCCAGATGACTAACCAGCCCAGTGTCCCGATGCACAAAACACCGCCGACACCCGTAAAGCAACAGGGCGCTTGCACATTCTGCAGGGCATCACACACCATTTACGCCTGCGAGAGCTTCCGATCACTCACACCTGGCCGTCGGAAGTCCTTCGCACACAAAAGAAACCTGTGCATCAACTGCTTGGGTCGCCACCGCCTGCGCGACTGCCAATCCAGCAAGACGTGCCGTCGATGCCAGCGGAGACATCACACCCTGCTGCATGTCCGGTCTACCGCCATCGACGGGACAACATCACCGCCGCAACGAGCCAAAGGATCCGCCCCCCGGATCGACCGTCAGGAAGGGGTCTGCGCACATACAATCAGCACCCGTTCACACCATTCCGCGTTGCTGCCAACAGCCAGAGTCATCGTGACGTCGGAGACCGAACAGGGGATTGAAGTCCGTGCTCTGCTGGACCCCTGCTCCAGGGGCACCTTCATTTCAACATCACTCGCCCGAAGGTTGCACCTCCGACGCCAAGCATCACCCGTCCCCACCTACGGTGCCGGGGGCACTCGTGGCCTTGCCAGCAGGACTCAGGCCGCCATCAGAATCACTTCTCGCCTCCACGGCTCGAGACAATGGACACTAAGGCCCTTCATCCTGTCAGGGCTCTCAGTGTATACACCACCACCACAATCAACGACAAGGGATCTTTCGTTCGTGGCGGATCTGGAACTTGCAGATCCGAACAACGCCTCCGCCGAGAAGGTGGACATCATCCTTGGGGCAGACATATACCCCAACATCATCCTCAAAGGCATAAGGAAGGACCAACGTTCCGGCCTCGTCGCGCAGGCCACTGAACTGGGATGGGTGCTAACAGGCTCAGCACTCACCACATCATCCAGCGCAAAGGTGACAAGGTCTGTCACCGGCCATCATATGGCCATTCCTCGTGGGTTGCGAATTTACAACTCCGACCCAGAGGAACTGGTCGACCTTCCGACTGACGGCCGCGGCTTCCATCAGAGAACCCAAAGGACGTCTCGCCGGCATCGGCCCCAGTGGCCACATACGAAGCCCATTCAACTACCAGCCACCGATCACTTGCGCGACCCAACTACAAGACACACCCCCGTTACGGACCGACATCGAGTCCAGGTCCCCTCAGAATCCACTAATCCCCCTTTGATTCCCCTCTTTACCTGTAAAAGGAAATAACGCGCCAAGTAGTTAATTTGCATAAACTACTTTATGCAAATTCTACTTGGCGGAGAAAAAAATAATAAAATAAAAATAATACATCGAAAATAAATTCGGAAAATTGACAATTCGCCGTCAATCTCCGAATGAGAAACAACTATAATTAAATTTATGGATTTGAGGTAATTTCAACGTCCAAATACAAGTCAAGAAGAATCAGAAACACTTCATAAATTTATCAGCTGACCGTTTCATTCAGCTTAGCAAGTTTATCTAACTTATCTCTGGTGGCACCATAAGCGGATGCATGTTAACGAAGCTTGCTGAACAGGGGAGCAGCCTTCAACGCCCCCTGCAACCTGACACGAACCGCCACATCATCCCAAGATACCCAAGATAAACCACAGTAAGTCCCACCTTCTATATTCAATATATTTAAATTGTTATATATAAAAACCATAACCCCCCCCCCGCTGAACCACTGCGGGGGCAAGGGGCAATCGAGGGACCAGGAGCTTACCCACTTGAACACTTCAAGGCATCCCACCACACCCAGGACATCACGTGGTCAAGCTCCTGCCCAGGTCCAAAGCTACCCAGGCCAACCGCTACCACCTGTAGCCACCACAACAGGACCAGGAGCGCGCAATGCCCCGCTTGCCGGGCGGTGCTACCCAGCAACCAGCGGTCTCTCGAACTCCAGTAAGAAAGCACGCCCCTCTGTGCATCCACAGAGGCTGCATTCCGACGACCCTGGGAGGCACTTGGCCCGTGACTGCCACTACGAAAGGACACGCGGACAGTGCCAAGGTAGACACCGCACCCGACTCCACGTTACAGCACACACCCCCAACGGTCGCAACCTGCCGGCCACTCACTCCAGACGGGCGCCAACGTGCGCAGTACATGCCACCACCACCGGTCTCGACATAGCTAGATCCATCACCAGTCATCACGTGGTCATTGATCGTGGGTTACGACCTTACAACTCCAACCCGGATCAACTGGCCGGTCCCGCGACCACAAGAGGCAACGGACATCAGCGATGGGAAAGAGGTTCCTGTCGCCATCGCTCATACGGGCCATCCCAGACCCTCAAGCCTCCAGCGCTCCTCAGGGCGGGCGGCCCCCTCTCAACCGATCATCAACGTGAAAGTGGACAGCCGACCAAGACCAACCGCCACCAGCAGACCGCACACTCCCGGCCCTTAGCCACCGTCCCCTGGAACGAAATGATTCGCCAATGATTGGCGAAGGCGGGCGGAATGTTGCGGATTGGCAATTAAATGTGCTGGGATGTACTGGAGAAATCTAGTACATTCGCGTGTATACCAGTTGCGCAGCAGCTGGCACCAACTGGCCATCATTGTCACCACGATGATGTCATGGCGTCGCTTTTTGAATTGACAGTTATGCCATTTCGTCAGTCTACAATCAACATTCACAGAAGAAGCACCATCGGTCATTAATTTTCCTTCAACACGTGTATTAATAAAGCTGGCTTCAAGTTAACTTCTGCCTTTTGTGATTCTGTCACCATACGACAGAGTTTTTTATCGGTACACACGTACTACGTAGAGCTATCAACAAACAACCCTAAACGCAAAAAATCATGGGTACATCCAGGAGAAGCGTCAACATCGACTGCAATGCCTGATCGGTTCGGAAAAAAGACAATGCTTTATGTTTGGTGGGACCTGAAGGGGGTGGTGTATCATGAACTTCTAAAAGCTGACGAAACTGTTGATGCGCAACGCTACCGACAACAAATGATCAATTTGAACCATATGAACGACCAGAATGGGCCACACGACACAGAAAGGTAATTTTGTTGCATGACTTCGAGTCATACAGCAAAGCCCGTCAAAGAAACAATAAAAGCTCTGGGCTAGGAAGTGTTAACCCACCAGCCGCATTCGCCAGACTTGGCTCCTTCCGACTACCATTTGTTGTCATCGATGGACGCGCATTGGCTGAGCAGCATTCCAATTCCTACGAAGAAGTCGAAAATTGGGTCTGCTCAAAAGACGACCGGTTTTATTGGCGCGGTATCCACAAATTCCCAGAAAGGTGGTCGAAATGTGTAGAAAGCAATGGCCAATACTTCGAATAAAATGTTTTTTTTACTTTCCCAAAAAAAAACTTGTTTACTTTAATAAAAAAAAAAAACGCTCGCTTCATACCGGTACACCTGGTATTATATATACAGGGATTCATTTGTTGTTTAGTTCGAATTTTCTTTAATATCTTATTTTTTAAATTTTTTTATTTATTAAATAGTGATTGAAGTTTTTTTTTCGAAGAGCCAGGTGTTATTATTTTGGTTAGATCAGATGGGTTTATATATATATATATATATATATATATATATATATATATATATATATATATATATATATATATATATATATATATATATATATATATATATATATATATATATATATATATATATATACGAGTATATATATCGGGTTTTCCAATAGGGACTTGACAACTTTTTTTCTAAATAAAACGCAAACCATTTGAAATATTTCAAAAACTTTATTATTAGCTTGAAGTACAATCAAAACAATCCACTTCGTTCATATGGCCACCGCGGGCACATTTGCAGCGGTCGATTCTTTGGACCCAATTTTCGATGACTCGGCCACACATTTCGGTCGAAACGGCCGCTATTTCGCGTTCAATATTGGCTCTGAGCTCTTCCAACGTCGTCGGCTTGTTGGTATAGACCAATGATTTGACGTAGCCCCAAAGAAAATAGTCTAGAGGCGTTAAATTGCACCAACCAGACGGCCAACCGACTGGCCCATTTCTTGAGATAACACGCTCATCAAACTTACTCTTCAATAAATCCATTGTATCGTCTGCTGTGTGGCTTCTGGCACCGTCCTGTTGAAACCACATGTCGCCCAAGTCCATATCTTCCAATTCAAGTCAAAAATAATCGGTAATCATGGCGCGATAGCGATGGCAATTCGCAGTAACGTGACGATCGTTATCGTCGACAAAAAATATGGCCCAATGACGCCGCCGGCAAGCAAACCGCACCAAACAGTTATTTTTTGTGGATGAAGTGGTGATTCACGAAGCACATGTGGATTTTCACCCGACCAATAACGCATGTTTTGCTTATTGACGAACCCACTGAAGATGATTTGGCGATGAAATTCTTCATCTTGGCGCATCTTTTCCAGAGCCCAATCGGAGAACGTACGTCGCTTCAAATGGTCTATCGGCTTCAATTCTTGAGTCAGCTTGATCTTGTATGGGTGTAAACCAAGATTCTTAGGCAAAATTCGCCATAAAGTGGTCTGGGCGATGCCCAATTCTTGAGAACGCCGTGGAATTGACTGATTTGGATCGTTTGCTACGGACCCCTGAACGGTAGCGATATTTTCGTCACTTCGACCAATCCGTTGTCTTACTGGCACGGCAACATCACACAACAAATGTGTAGACTCAAATTTTTGCACTAAACTTGTTATTGCCTGTCTACTAGGGCGAGAATTACGACCGAAAATTGGAGTTAACGCTCTTAAAGTTGCGGTCACCGACTCCAAATTTCGGTAGTAAATTTTTATAATTTGCAGACGTTGTCCGTGTACTTAACATGGTGAAAATGTTGAGTTTACTGAATAAATTGGCAGTGACAGTTCGATGATTAATGAAAGAGTGCGTTCACAAATTATTTTCAAAGTTGTCAAGTCCCTAGTGGAAAACCCAATATATCATCGGCATCACAACCGGGACTCGGGCTTGGCCTTATATAGCAAGTCTCTCCACCGGTATCCGGTCCATATCCGAAACTTGTTAAATTGTCCATAATAATTTGTTTTTCCGGGCAAGGTTATTAGATGGGTTTATACTCTTCCCCTAAATACATTCAATTTACCAATAATGACTGATACCATCCTTTTACATTTCATTGCTATACTTTAGAAGTACGAAACCCCGTTTATAAAAATGAATTATTAGAATAAAAACGGAATATTAAGATAAATCCAAGATAAGTTATTATACAATCCTAAAACCACTTCACTACATTAATGTATTTACATTTAATTTCCTCTATAATAATAATTAGTGAACCCACATACACTCAGAAATATTCATCATAAGTATTACTATTTGTTTTCTTCTTTATTAATTATTTTACAGTTTATATTGTTTAACCCTCACAAAATCAAACTAAATCAACTTCCATCTTTTCAAACGCAACCATCACTGACGGCAGTGCCATCTAACGTATAATTTAGACGAGTGAACGTAGCATGAAAGCACTTGTTCAACCAACACTCAATTTAAGTTGGTTAACCTGCCGAAGTCAATGTCAGAAATCCGACTGTAATATTTAAAAAAAACATTTACGTACATAATTCGGCTTAACTGAAAAGGAAGAATCCGTGTTCACAAAACGTAAGTGATACTTAATAAATTTATTTTTAGATTGTTTCCCACTTTCATCTATTTGATTCTCCATTCTGTAGCTATAACAATGACTAACAGAGATTTAACTTCGACAAACGATAACAACTTTCAAATCTCCATTGACTCCTGCGAAAGTGAATTTTCAACAATGTCCCTCAATACAGAAATTGGATCATACCCACAGATAATGCACAGTGATGAATTGCCTGCGTTCGAAATTCGAGATTTATCCCCCCACAGTCGAACACCGTCACCAATAGACAGCGACGACACATCCTCACCCGGGTCTAACTACACTCCTCCAAGGCATGTAAGAACTTTCTTCGAGAACTACAAGGACGATGCAGAATTCATACCACTCCAGGACATCAATGCCCTAATAAGTCCACCAAGTGATTGTGAAGGTAATCTGTCGAAGGATTACCGCACGACAAGGAGTTTGGAAACAATATTTGAAGGAGTGTTCCTTGACACACCACCAAAGGCTACTCGAAGGGATATTTCCAGAGCGAGATTAACAAATAGCGCCGACAGATTTGGCAACGTGGAGGAATCGATTATAATCAATCGGATGGTCTTCACGACCCGCAACAAAGAGAACGTGTACCAAGGCCAGAAATAGAGTCAGTCCGTTAGTCCATAGATTGCAGTCATTACACCTAGGAATTTTAGTACCATTGTTAAGTTTTTACTTGTATTCGTACAAAATGGAATAGATTTTTCTTTCTTTTCACATGAGAAAAAGTTTTTGATCGGTTTTAATTGAAACACGGAGTTCATAAAAAATCTTTGATTTATTTAATACGAAGAATATGCCTCGAAAAATAGTTCGAAAACATATTTTATTTACACTAGACACCTAAGCTTACGTTACAACAAAATGAGTCTATGGACGTTTACGGGGACTTTGAAAATCTCGAGTTTGCAAATACTCGAACCTTCAACAGGCCAGGATTCATTTCTATCCAACTGGAATATAAAGTCTGTTAGTGAAATGTGTTAGTTATTCGGACAGTTTTAACTCACTTCAGGCCTCTCTCCTTAAGACGAGACTTTACTTTGGCTTTGATAGTTGACACTCCTCCAACGCTGTGTAATCCTCGACCGGTGATTATAAAAATATACTTGCGAGGACGAGACGCGTTCTGCAGCATGGCAATATGTCCGTCGATGAATACATCCAAGCAGGCGATAGCTTCTACCACATGCAAATAATGCAGATCAATATAATCCGGGTTAGTTAGTGATAATTTGTGGACTTCGGAGATACAATTAGCAGCTCGATGGTTATAAAAGTCGACTTTGCTTCTGTGAAGGTTCGCAATCTGGGAGTAGTACACAGCTACACTGCTATTACCACGCTGTATGGATTCTTTAGCTTTGCGATGGCATTCAGCACGGAGCTGACTGTGGTGGGAGGCATAGTTGCGACTCTCTTCGAACTCCGTCAGGGCTCTCCGCTTCAGCTCTGTCGGAGATTGATTTCGCTTACGCGGCGTTACTTCCTGTTGTCGGTTTTGTAAAGTTTCAGCGTCTTGTGAAGACTTTAAGAAACTATCTGGATGTTCCCGCTTTATGACCTAAAATAATAAGGAAATTATTTTCTTTAATTTGGTATTGTATCAATACACCATGCTTCGGTAATGTATTAAAAAAGCACATAAAATGTAAAATGATGGGTTTTCCGCTACCTCTTCCCAGATGCTCTTTGATGAGGTAATGAGATCACAAAAAGTGACCAACAGCTGTCTTAGTTAGCAACAGCTGGAAAGGTATACGCAATTCCTAAGAGACAACGAGGCCCTGGAATTGATTGAGGTTCCACAATTTTCTAACATGCTTCAACTGCTCAACTGTCTTATGTCACAACAGTCAATCTGTACAGCACACCTTTATAAAAAACCCACATTGGAAAAAAAACCGTCCCGACTGGACTCGACAGTCAAAATCTTTTAGAAAAAAAAAAATTTAAATTTAAATTGAAAAACTCTGTATTTCCAATGTCAGGGTAGTGGAGCACGAATGTGAAGTAGTGCAATCCTTTAACTACCTTGGGTCAATAGTATCAGCCGATAACAATATGGAAGAAGAAACACGCGAACGGCTGATCAAATCCAACAAAGCCTACTATGGTCTATCAAGGCTCTTTTAATCGCAAAATTTATCCACAACATCCAAGTTACTACTGTACAAGACCATGGTCTTACCAATATTCATGTATGGACCGGAGACCTGGGTGTTCATTAAAAGGCACTCTGAATTCTTAGCCGCGTTCGAGAGGGAGGTGTAGTGATCCTAAATCACTACTCTCACCCACTTACCTATAATCCCAATCCAAGTGAATCATATGAGCGACAAGTTAAACCAAAAATTGGTTTGCCGCACATTGATTCAAATTCCTAATTACCTCACCCATAATCCAATTGAATCATATGCACGACCAAATTAAACCAAAATCCATTTGTCGTACATTGATTCAATTCCTAATAATCCTAAACATTATGAAATGCGTAATACTAAATGCATTTCATGATTTCTCTTTCCGGGAATTTGTTCAGATAAAATTCGTATACACTTCCGGGAATCCTATTCCAATTGAAGCATACAAAATTTTGTTTGGGCTTCTTGGAATTTTTAAGTAATATTTTTTAACAAATCTCTGTTGCCACAGAGTATAAAAGGCGAGTGCATTTTGGATTCGAGATGAGTTTGGATCCGGAGGCCAGAACGGCCACAATGATTAAAATAAATAAAATAAAAACTAATTAAATCTCCTATTTTCATCTTGGACACAAGGCCAAAAGACCCGGAACCGAGGTAAGAAGAACAATCTATACAAATATAACCCTACATAATTGGCGCAGCCGGTAGGATCAAGGAAGCCAAAGTTAAACACTTGTAAGTGCTTGAAAACCCTTGATCACTACAATAACACAACTACAAGCGTACTGGGCACAAGACACCTTCAGCCCTGCGTCCGGAGTTGAGTCTGGCTCCGGAGGTACGACTTGGTAATATAAACCAACAAAAAAAAAAAAATAATTCAAAGCGTGCCTGGGGCTTAAACACCAGGAAGTGCTATAAAAAAATAATAAAAAACAAAAAATAATTAACAGCGTACCTGGGGCTAAATACCAGTGTAAAAAAAAAAATAATAAAAAAAAAAAAAAACAACATCAAGGCTCACGGGCAGTAACAGCCCCAACAACAACAAAAATAACAACGATGGCAGAGTACCAACCACCTCATAACAACGTCAACAAAACGGGCAGTAATCTACCAGCACGCCACTAGCGGCTAGAACAGCAAGGGAAACAGCAGGAGCTCCAACAGTAGCAGCACCAATGGACAGCAGCTTGCTCAACAACAGAGAACAGTTAAGTGACCATTTATTTTTCTTTAATTTACTAAAGACTTAGGTAATAATCTACTTTCTTTTGAAATTTTTGACTAAAATTACAAAATAATTTGCTTAATCTATTAACACCACCTTACCCAAATTTGCTCTACTCCCAGTTAAACACAAACATAACCTTTACATACAAAAAATTATAACAAATTACTATAAAACCAATTGTAACTCTGCTGCTATTTCTAAAATATCCCGTCTCAACCTTGTCTATATTGTGTGGCTAGTAATCCTAGGGAAGAACTTCTACCCCCAAATAATAAATAATAAAAATGAACAAAAACACTTACGGGATAGCAAGTGTCTTAAACATTAACAACCTTACCCTACATATATAATATATATATTTATTACTACCGTTTTCCCTCCTTGTATCAACACCCCTTATCACTATTAAAACTGTCAGTCTATGGAACAAGAAACCACCTCAAGCTCTAGAACATCCCACGACCAAGTACCCCCTTCACCGAAAAAACTTCGCAGCGGAACCATAATCGAAGCAAACCCTCCGATCAAAACTCGCGACCCCAGCCCATCCTTATCGGAAATTCCAGTTCTTCAGCACCAAACGGATCTCGCAACCTTTGAAACAATGGCCATTGATTACACAAAGGTTGCGAAGCTGTCAGCGCAGCTAATCCCCATCTTCTCCGGGGAACCAAATCCGCATATAGGTGCAGAATTGGAAACCTTTTTGGATTGCTGCAAGAGGGTTTTAAACTGCCTCACGACTGAAGAACACGGGGCTTTCTTACAAATATTCCCTACTAGGCTACGGGGTGAAGCTTCTGCCTTATTCGCGTTCACTCCGTTCGCAACGTTTCAGGAAGCCGAGGACTTGCTAAGGAAAGTTTATTTACCAGTAGAAAACTATCAGGACCTGGTAAATAAGCTATTAGCTACTCGGCAAAATCCGGCAGAAGCAATTATCCTATTCCAATTACGACTAAAGAAGTCGTTAAGGGAATGTAAGAAAGCCGCGGAACTAAAATACGGTCCCATATTGTCTGAGGCCCTAAAGATACAATTAGATGACTTTGCAAAAAGCATCTACAAAAAGGGGTTGATAAATCCGTACCATCGTCAATTTTTATTACTGGTGGGCGATGTACCAATAGATTCCTTAATGGAAAAAACATTAGAATGGGAACAAATCCAACAACCTCAGCTGCCATTAATCTCTTCGCAGGTTCCATTTAACTCTCCTTCGCCTTATACACCGGTAGCACCTCCAGAAGCTTATAACCCAACTTTAGGTACCGAATTGAGACAAACTTTAATGCCCAATACTCCAACTATAGAAAAGTTTTCATACAGGCAACCCATTACACAGGGGATTCCGCAACTTCAGGCCCAAATATCGCCAGCCGACCAAACATACAGGGGAACCGAAGGGGTTATGGAATCAGACCCTTCCAACATATTATTGACACACGATGCCTCCCTCAGCAGAATAACCTGCAGTTACTGCAACAAAAGGGGGCATGTCTATGAGGATTGTGTCAAAAGAAAAAATACTCCCTTTTGCACACACTGCCAGCAATTAAATCACGATATCCGTGATTGCCGGCGATTAAGGGAGGTAAAAAGAGTTCTGCACATAAGGCAGACTTGCGACTTCTGCGGCCAACAAGGCCACAATCTAGGATCCTGTCAGCAAAAGCTGAAATGGGAGTCGCGAGTTCAATGCCAACCTGCAAAGAATTCCCCCACTTCGAGCCCAAAACGAAGAAGGTCAAAACCCTCGGTGGCAAAAAGGACCTACCATGTAAGGACCCCACTCTCGCCGTTAACCAGCATACCCATCGTCCAACTATCAATAGATGTAGGTGTTAACAAAAACACAACACTAGTAGTAGACACCGGTGCGGAAGTAAGCCTGATTAACAAAAATTGCCTTAGAAAATCAGACGCCAAAATAAATCGGCAAGAGGCTTGCACTTTAGAGACGCCGTTCGGAAGCATTAGGACCTTGGGAAGCTGCAAGGTCAACTTTCAGTTAAAAGATAGGTCTAAACTCCCATGCAAGTTCCAAGTAGTGAGCAGTATGCCCGATCTACCAGAAGACGGTCTGCTTGGAAATGACTTTTTGTCTAAATATTGCAATGTGGAAGGCCCCAAACAACGCGTCACTTTTCCTCGCACAGAAATAAACCCCAAAGTATTTAGTGTGCCAATAAAGTTCTCACACGTCGAGAAAAAGGAACCTGAAAATAAATACGCTAAATGGAAACAAGAGCAAGCCCAAGGTAAGCCCAAAATCTTCAGGTTAAATCTTAACCATAAAAAGAGGAACCCCAAGGATCTAAGTGGTAACATCAAAAGTATTAATCAAATAACTGACACTTCGTCAGCTAATCCAAAAAACTTGTGCCGCAGCTCCTCTCAAAATACAAACTTTTTGCAAAAGCCCAACACACCCGAAAAAATAATAAACCTCGATGAGATCGCGACGATACTCAGGGTTTATCATAATTCCCCTTCCGGTGGACATCAAAGCATCACCAAATCGTATAATAAGATACGACAAAGATACTGGTGGCCGTCCATGCTCTCCGACATTCGGAAATATAGAAAGCAGTGTAATGAATGCCGTTCGTTAAAGGTAACCACCTGCTCCGGTAAGGAACCACAGTCAGAAACGTTTCATGAGGGAAACATGGTGTTGGTAAGATACAAAAACCCCAAGAATAAACAAACACCCATCTGGAAGGGCCCTTTCCTCATTACAGGAATAACTGAGCCAAACAATACGACCATCAAAATTGGAAAAAAATCAATAAAGGTAAACAATAGGAGACTGAAATCGTATTCCAAGGTTGATTAGTTCTGATCTTCACCCTAGTTTCACTTTCTTTTCCACTATCAACCCCAGACATTTACTATCCCCAGGGTGTATTGTAGTTCAATACTTTATCACTTAAAAATACTAATAGATATACAATATAGACAAAAAGGGCAACAACAAAAAAAGTGGTAATATTAAAATAAATGTAATGAAATACAAAAAAAAAAAGAAAGCACATACAAATAAAACAAAACACATATTGACCCTCAATGAGGAAGACAATTTATGAACATTAAACAAAATTGTAAATAACTATTTCAAAGAATATATATAAATCCTAATTAAGATCTAACTTAGAAATATGAAAAATATGAGCATTAAGAAAACACTAAATAGCAAACTGAAACAAAAACATATAATACAAAAAAAAAAAATCAATACAGATATACGAAAACAGACCTAAGCTAAAATTGCCATGTAATCAATTGATTAAATCAAAATACAAAGAAAGAAGGAAGATATAAAGAATTCTATATAAATTTATAAAATATAATTCGTATTTACTACTAGTGTAAGGCGCTCTTTGAAAATAAACACACATCTATCTCTATTAATCTAGCATTAAATGAACAACAACAAAAAATAAATATTAATGGCTTAAGTATAGATTAGAAAAATAACGTTATAAAACACGAAGTAAAATAAGAACATTTATTAATTCAAAATTTATTTACTTAGTCTTATAATACATATGTCTATTTTTAAAATTCACTTTCATTAATATACTTAAATGATAAATGTAAACATGACACCAGCCACAATTATTAGATAAATACCATACCATTCTTTATACAAACAAACTTAAGAAGCAGTACCGCAAAAGAAAAAATACAACATGTAGCACACATATTAAACATAACGAATTAATCCATTAAATGTTAAACTAAAACAAAAAATGTAAACTATCGCGAATTCAAAATGCCACTGCCCCTTGCTTTTCACTCATTCTAGAAAATTAACCTCTTCCAGACTAATTTTCTTTTCTAAAGGGGGGAGGAATGTAGTGATCCTAAATCACTACTCTCACCCACTTACCTATAATCCCAATCCAAGTGAATCATATGAGCGACAAGTTAAACCAAAAATTGGTTTGCCGCACATTGATTCAAATTCCTAATTACCTCACCCATAATCCAATTGAATCATATGCACGACCAAATTAAACCAAAATCCATTTGTCGTACATTGATTCAATTCCTAATAATCCTAAACATTATGAAATGCGTAATACTAAATGCATTTCATGATTTCTCTTTCCGGGAATTTGTTCAGATAAAATTCGTATACACTTCCGGGAATCCTATTCCAATTGAAGCATACAAAATTTTGTTTGGGCTTCTTGGAATTTTTAAGTAATATTTTTTAACAAATCTCTGTTGCCACAGAGTATAAAAGGCGAGTGCATTTTGGATTCGAGATGAGTTTGGATCCGGAGGCCAGAACGGCCACAATGATTAAAATAAATAAAATAAAAACTAATTAAATCTCCTATTTTCATCTTGGACACAAGGCCAAAAGACCCGGAACCGAGGTAAGAAGAACAATCTATACAAATATAACCCTACAGAGGTCTTAAGGAGAATTGTTGACCCCGTATGTGAGGGAGGACGATTCCGGAGACGCTACAACCATGAGTTGTACGGAATCTACCTTGAAGCTAATGAAATATCAAACTCGATAGACTCCGGTGAGCGGGACACCTGGCTCGAATGAGCGAAGAGGAGACTGCCTAGAAAGTCCTTTGTGGCAGGATGTATGGAAGGAGACAGCGCGACAGACCTTATCTGTGATGGAGGGATGTCGTAGACCAGGACGCCCAGAACCTGGGAGTGCCAAACTGGATGACATCGGCTCGAAACCGGACCGGCGGATAGACTTGTTAAATAAGGCCAAGACCGGATCCCGATGATGATGATGTATTTGCAATGTAGTGGTTGAGTGGCACAACTGATCTAACTACCTCTAAGATTAACTTGGGAATTAGATTCTTGATCTTCCAACCTACAAGAAAACAGCAGCACCGATGATCTTAGCCGTTTAGAGGTCATCGAGCCCCCAGGTCCGTGGTCTTTTCAGGTTTATTCACTGCTACTTATCTCCGCTATCATAAATCGCCGTGATCATCTGCATACAGTGGCTGCCCCTGAAAACATCGCACGAACATCGTAGCCAATGTAATGAACTTGGGCTAAACGCAACATAGAATTCATGGTCTCTATCCTCCATTCTTCTTCACACCCAAATTCTCCTGATCGCGGTCGCTTAATGTGAGCTTGCCGACGGTAATCACAATATTTTTGGGTGGTGGACAATTGCAACACAACCGAACCTCCACAACTCTTAATTACTATGTTCTACGTTACTGAATTGAGTAAGAAGTGTGGGAGAAGAACCTAGGAAAAGATTTGAATACCAAACATAAAGATCGGTTAAATAATATTAGGCTGGAGAAAGAGAACACAAATTATCACATGTGACACCAGATGATTGGAATTTTAAAGTAATTTGTTGGTCCTACTCCAAGATTTTTGAGCCTATAAACTTGTCACTATCTGACACAGCACATGTGTTCTCTGCATCCTTCCTCTCATACACGGTCAACGCTCGAGAATAAATTGCCAATCTATACCGATTGATAATTGCCGACCGTGCAGGTCGATATGTAATTTTCAATATCTGTTTTACCCTTCATTTATGGCCCATTCCAATCATGACGCAATATCTGTGGATCGAATTTGAACATGCTTCACAACATTGTTTGTTTACGCTTGATTTTCGGATAAATGTTTACATACGATTCTTGATAATCGCTGACACTTGTGTTTACACATGTGCCAATGAATAGTCAACAACTCCAAAGAAATGTTTGTACATCTTCCTTTCATCGTTTCCACCCATTTGCTTATTTTCTGGGAAGGATTTTTTTGTCTGTTGCGCCATCATAGGTCTATTCGAATGCGGCTATCTACACCCTGTATATGCATTTCAGCGCATAGTGCATTGTCACAGTTTTACCCATGAATAATCATAGGTAACCACCCTCGAAGAAATCATGACAGCGGTCGTCATGGAGTTCCCCGTTTTGAATGTGATCCCAAAGGAAGCGGGAAAGAGCTTAAGAAGAAAACCAGATGGCATACACGCTGCCATGATCCGCCTACCGAGAGAAAAACCTAGCATATTGCTGGCTACCGGTTTCCTATAGATCGGATGGGTGAGATGCAGACTACGAGAACACATCACACCTGGCGATACGGACATGTGGCGAAATCCTCTAAATCCAAAGAAGATCGTTCGGAAAAGGCCACAAAGCGATGGGCTGTCAAGCACAGCCCAAATGCAATGTTCCGCGAATCAGGGTCCGAAGGCACCAACACTCAGCAGGGATATAAATGCCGTGCATTCAAAACCGCGGTGGCCAATCTTCTGAATAAAAATGAATAGGTTTAAGTGCATTCAAATTAACCTAAACCATTGTGAAGCCGCACAAAGGGGTTAGTAATATGGTGCCGACGTGGTACTCATCAATGAGCAGTACAAGATGTCTGGCACTGGCACAGGTACATGGGAAGAAGACAGCAGCGGAACAGCGGCTATCTGGATGACTGGTAGTTCCTCCCTAGAACACAGAAGTGCCCAGCGACAGGAAGGATTCACCTATGCTAAGATTAGAGGAATTCATTTCTACTGTTGTTACGCTCCGCCAAGGTGGGAAATAGAAGAATTCCAATGTTTTTTGGATCGAGTAACCAGGGAGCTACTTGAGAGCATATAGAGAAAACCTTTCTCGCGCGAGTGTTGCAATTTGCAACTATTCAAAAAGAACTGCAACAGTTATTTGGTGACGATTTGGCGCTATAGTTTCGCCTCTTCCGAGAGAAGTATAATAAAATTAAAAAACAAAAAAAAAAACGAGCTAGAGCTAAGAGCCCGCTTATAATTGCTGGATATTTCAACGGTTGGGCGGTAGAAGGGGGAAGCACCAGGACCGACAGTAGAGGCCAGGTACTACTCGAAGCCTTCGCAATCCTAGATGTGGTGCTACTTAATGGTGGCGCTGCTGACGCCTTTATAAACGAGAGGACGGTCCAAAATCGAAATCACAATTGCCAGCTCTATGTTGGCAAGAAATATGGAGTGGCGAGTTTTGGACCCCCAAACCCATAGTCACCACCAAACCGTGATGTACCAAATACTCCCACACAGGCGACTCCTCACTGGCAGATTGGCGAAGAAAGTACAGAAAAATGGGTGGAAAGAAAAGGACCCAAATGCGGACCTGCTCAATCATATACTGGAAGACCAAATCGAACACTTCGACGCAGATCCCTATGCGAACGAGCAAGCTGGAAAAGTGTGCCATATGAGGTGGCTAACTAACCCATGTGATGCTTCTATGCCTCGACAAAGACAACCATCAGGAGATATCAAACCAGTGTATTAGTGGAGCGCAGAAATCGCCCATGTGCGACCGGAGTCCAACAGGTTTTATTAATTTTTTTTTTATTTTACTTCTCCCAGAAAGGAGAACCTATAGCGCTGAGTCAGCACCCTGAGATGTTTTTTTTTTCTCGACCGTATATAGGTATGCAGATGATTTGGCGATAGTGGCTGTAGCTAAACATATAAACAAAAAAACAGATGACCTGGAGAGTATTTGTTCCCATACAATCCAGAGCATTAAATGCTGGCTGTATATGGCCCGACTGAAACTAGCCGCACATAAGACGGAGGTAGTTTTAATAAGCAGCCGCAAGAAAGTTGAACACCTTAATTTGAAAATATAAGGACACATCATCAGATCTAGTTCCTCTATAAAATATATTGGAGTTACCCTCGACAATAAGTTGCTCTTCAAGGATCACCTGGGGAAAACGAGTAAAAAAACGGCAAGAGTATGCAATGTTTTAGCGAGAGTTCTACCCAATGTTGGAGGACTCCGGCCTCACATAAGGAAACTGATAACCAGCGCCAACACCTCCATTATATGGTAATGTATGTCGCTCACATATGGGCAGGAGCCGCACAGTATAAGTCGTGCATGAGGAGTGTGAACTCAGCACATAGGCTATCATCATTAAGAGTATACAGCGCATAACGAACGGTATCCGAAGATGCCATGAATGTCTTGAACGGCAGGAAACCACTTAACATTGCAGCTAAGGAAACCCCTGCTTTGTATGAGGTTGACGCACTAGTCTCGCAAGAAGATCGCCGGCGTAGCGGTCACAAATAGATATATCAAGCCAAAGAGAATGACAGCGAAGGTGGAATTGTTTCACCAAAGGAATACCAGATATAAAAGCATGGGTGAAAAGAAAACATGCCCAACTGAACTACAACCTGACTCAGCTGATATAAGGACTTGGATAATTTCGACAATACTTGCACAAGTATAAGCATGTCAATCACCCATACTACTTGTGCTGCGATGGAAAAATAGAAAATGCGGAGAACGTGCTCACAGAGTTCTTGAGATTCGAGACCGCGCAAATTATGTTTGAGAGACATATGAAACGGACAGTTATTCCGATAGGAGTAACAGAATACATGCTAAGTTCAAAACAAGCATGGTCCGTAACAAATATGACATAATGCAGCAATTGCGACGTGACGAGCGAAGTAACAGGTAAACTCCGTACCGCCCCGCGATGGAATATCTAAAAGAAAGTTACGCGGGGAGCAACGGGAATATGTGCTATCGGGAGGTGGTTTTAGTCAGTAAAAATCCGACATTCCGGTGGATCGGTCCAGATGTATCTTTTGAAAATGTCCACCTTGCTACCAAACAAAGAAAAAACATGAATAATCCACCCAAAAAGCACCAACATAAACTCTTTACAAGCAGAGCTCAAGACTTTCTTTCGATGTTTGGATAAAAATTATTTTATCGTAGGTGGAGATATGAACGCCAAACATAAACATGCAAATTGTGTATCCAATACTAGAGGAAATCAGTTGACTACTTGGTTAAACCAATATCACGTATAATATAAAACTGACCTACTGACTACGGAATATCCACCGCTCCCTAGAGGTAGATCCTACTTAGACATCGTGTTTATTGACTGAGGACTAAGACTATTAAACACCAGCAAACGAAACAGAAACTATTTACGAACAACTGAGTACGCCAGTGACCATTGCGCATTCACGGCTGTGATAAAACTTCCAACCGAATTGGCAGAACTGGAAGAATTCGTTGTTCCACAACCCTACAACAATGAGGTAATGCGATGACCGTGGCTCACCAGATCGTTAACAAGAGAATTGTGGTTGAGCAACATTAACTGCCAATAAACAACATAACGGATGACGAATTCGACAAATACAATCACCACATGGACGAAACCATAAAACGAACAATGGACAAAACAATTCCAAAAGCAACATCTCTGATAGCATAAACATGTACAGAAACACAACATAAACGCACTTCGCAGAGAAAAAGCAAACTCCTTTCAAAGTTCAAACTACTATATAGACAGTTCACTGATAGACTAAGACATCTTCAACAACTAATAAGATGTAACTACAGGTCAGCAACAACTTTGTATTGGAATAACAAAATTCGGACTGAAACACCTCCCAACCCGGATATGTTTTCACAAATAAATAACATATTTAGGAGAAATAGCCACAACGTTATTCAATGTCCCCAAATACGTCGTACTAATAAAAATAACCAGATACTAACCCAGATAGGCATACTATAGATACAAAGAACACCATCCTATGCAATGAGCTCTTTGTGATCGTGAATCCCCTAAAAAAGTTAACACCGTGGGAGCTGTCTTTCAGGAAATATACGCATCCATCGAAACCACGACTTGGAAGACATAGTTCTACTGAATGAAATTACCAATTGGCAATCAGAGAATCTCGATTTTACTAAATTCAATGGCAACAATTTGATAAACGCCATTTTTACCAATGTCAGGCCTAATGGTCTGTTAATAACTAGGGAAGAGATTCAGAATATCTTCGTCCCATTTAGAAATAAAACGTCGATAGGAATTGATGGAATACCTAACTTACTGTGGGGGTTCTCTATACTACATGGAGAACCAACCCACAATCCCAACCTAATTTCGAGCGCTAACAGCGCGTCACATCAACCCCTATCCCACCGTTCAGCTAATTCACCTGAAATATCATATTTCTCAAATGGACGCATAGCTGAATTCATTATTCTATGCAGATAATGCATAATTGAATTCAGCTCCCTTTTGCCACACGACAACTCTATTTAATTAACCCTATGAGATTTCCACCGGAAATCTCAACGTCATATTGGTTGCATCACAGCAAAACCGCTGGGGTTATTTCAGCGTATTTGAGTCTGGTTCCCACGCTGATTATTTCCCAAGCATCAGCGGCGTCCTATTGACTTTCCTCAGACACTCTATTCGCTGGGGATCAATGATCTCTTTTTACAGGTGAATAGCTACAACCCATTTTTCTCTCCTTCCCTTTTTTATCTTCCCAGAGTTCGTGGCACTCTGAGCTCACCACAGTCACCGAAATAGGTTTTGGCGGATGTTATTGTTTTAATTGTTCGTCAAATGTTGTTGTCGTTGTTGGCTGCGGTGTTTCGCCGAACACTGCTAACACAAGGAACACTAAGGAGCGAAACAGCAAACTCAACTGAAACACGAAATGTTTTTTTTTTATTTATTTGGCTTTATTTCCTTCTTTTCTATAACACAAGGATTTACTCCACTTACGCCCGTGGCGATTTATTAAAAGCTATCTCCAATGTCACACACAGACTTTACAATTTGTTTGTCGCAAAATAACCGAGGATGCAGTTTCGATGTTCATAGTTCTTTCATGTTCACACACAAACTTTAAGATTTAGATGTCGCGCAATTACTGAGGGTGCAGTTTCATTGTTCCTCGTTTTTCATAATATTCAAACACAACTTTAAGGTTTAGTTGTCGCGAAACTACAATCGCGGGCCGTTCAACAATTACATTAAGGCGCGACGCGGATCGACCTCCTCGGTGGGGTTATCAGACTGTTCTCCTTGGATTGTCAATGTAGACTATTCTCTGTCCACGGTTTCCTGTTTTGTCACAAGCCAGATGTGCGGTTGCACCCGCACACACAGACGCGTATGTTGTTGCCTGTGTGGCCGAAGATCTTCCTGGGAACCCGGAGTTCACACCTTCTGTCGAATCGATCGGTGTATCTTTGGTGTGGTTTATTATTCCTAGCGATCCCTTTTTGGCCACAATAATTATCTTCGGTTGTGATAATTATATTTACTTTTCCCTATGAGAACAGCGTTTTAGTCAATTGCTGTTTCTCCGCAATGGCTTTGTTTGGACACGTGCGCTTTCCGGTTTTGGAATCTTGCACGGAATTAGAGGTGCTAATTGCTATTAGCTACAAGAAGAGATATGCATCATGCTGCTTGTGGTTTTAGGGAATTGCATTGATTAGATGAAATTGCGTAAATGGATTTGAATTGAATTCAATATTAAGAAATTTTGAACGTTAAGTTCGATTGATTTTTACTATTGAATTCAATGTTGGGGTATTTGGAATGTTATCTTTTGTTTCAGGCGGAAGTAAGGACTTTTGAGAAACGTGTCCCTGGGCACGTGTAATGGCTATAGGTGAGTATGTTCCTTTGGTGTAACGACGATATCTCAACCTATAGTGGGTTGTGTGGTTCGTAGAATCGCTACAAGGTCACTGGGCCAGCCTTGGAATTGCATTAGTGCCTTACCGCACAAGCCAAGTCAACCCTGAAGTTATTGCGCTCTCTCTTTTGTTCTCTTCATCCTTCGCATGTCCAGCGACTGTCGAACGAATGCGCAAGTGTTTATTCACCTCGCTGAGCCATGGAACTTAATAAATTCATGAGAGAGCGCGATGATGATTGGCTAATCCCTGTGCAAATACGAAATCCCAATTTCCATCCCTAATTGGGATCAGTAATTACTCAAACAGCCTGGCAGTCGGCCATGTCGTTCAAAGAAATCGAAATATATCAACTGGAGAGCAGAGGTGCGTGCGTACAATTCTGTAAAGATCTAGTCGCGAATTATTTGTAGTTTCCGAAATTTTATCGTCAAAAAAGAAAATCATTGATATACTTTGCAGTAACCAAACTAATAGAATAGGTGTAAATAAAAGAAAATCATTGGAATACTGTGCAGTGATCAAATTAATAGAAAAGGTGTAAATAAAAGAAAACCGCAAAACACAAAAAAAAACAACTCCAACGTGTTTTTATTTCTTCTTGGAAATTCGGGTGAACAATTTTCTGCGGATCATCGTTGGGGATTTCAGTGAATCTGTTTCGTACGTCGGCACCCAACTTCTACCCACACAATACTACTCATATATCTCCCCCTGATGTCAATGGATATAACACATCGTTCAATAAGTCACGAGATTAATTCAGAGATGGCGCCTCTAATGAAAAATCGTTATGACTTTTAGGAAGTACTAACCTTCAAACTATGTGTCGAAATTTCATGACAATCGGACCATAACATACTGTTGCGGATTCGCAAATAAATATAGCGGAGAGAATCTAGTACGTTCACCATCTAGTATATTCACCACCCAGCATATTCACCCCATGCCTGTCTACAGCCAGCTGACAAAGCGTCATCACCAAGGGACGCCATCCGACTGTCACCTATTTCAAATATGTGCAACGGTCCTTTAACGAGTATTTGTCAGCCTTTCACCGCGGACACATCACTCGCTCACCAGTCTTTGCCACCTCTTCATCTCGACCGCACTGCCGGTCAAATCAACGTTCTGTGGTTGCCTCCATTTTTATTAACAGTGCTCGTGCTATCGTTCAGCCTTTAATCAGTGAGTTTGGTTAGCTTCTCTATTCGAAATAATATGTTCTATACACATTTGTATGAATAAAGTCAATTCACCGGAACTTTTTTCGCTCTGGTCTACAAAACAACTCCCTCTGCAGCAATTATTTCCAAGGGGATCTGTGGCGGTTCCGCCAAACCCCACTGTCTACTTACCCGAAGAACCCCCATAACTACAACCCAGCCTTCATAAGTTTCTTCTAATGCAATCATATTAGCACCTTTAAATGCTTCACGCATCAAGTCTACCAAATGTATTTAGTTAAAGGCTCCTGGAAGAGAATTCTTACATTCATTCATTTATTCGAATTCAAAATTCTCTATAAGAATTCTGTTCCAAACATCATAAATACAAAACCTATTCGCCACCTTCGGTTGCGAGGCAAATTCCAGCCTCCCCATATTTGCATTCAATCACCAGCATACCTGAAACATTTCCCTTCTCAAGGGCAATTAATGCTTTCAACGCATTATCTAGGAATTCCTGTAAAGAATTTCTCCCACAAGGGCATACATGCATGCATCAATGCATCTCTGTATTAGCGACCAAGAACCGAATTCTCGTTTAGTGTAAATACTCACACTAGAATCCGACCCTTGAGATGCCTTAGATGCCATATATAATTGGCATAGATGTTATACAAACCGTCATTGTGTAACCATCTAAATTGCTTCGCAATGACTTGCAGCTATTGATACAGCTGCAAGCACTTTACCCCGAAATGCTCCTTTGTTTGAATCTCCAAACAATCATCAACTCCGCGCATAGTCGCCGGATTGAATTCAATAGCATCAACAAATGCAAATAAAGAATCCGTTTCTTACAACGACCAAAGATACGATATACAAATTGTATGATGTATCCCAAATGCATTTCACACCTAATGAGTTGCAGCTTATTTATTTAGCCTACCCTCATTACAGGCTCGCTTTTCCCGTTGTTCCTTTGCCCTCATTTCATGTTTCGTTTATCCTTTGCTAAATGCATCGATAAACACGGTGACGTGTATGATCACACATACACATACATTACTAAGTCCTTCTTCCTTGTTTTCACCACGAGAGAAACACTTTCTCTCTCGAGGAAACTCACCCCAGTTGCTAAGTGGCTCTGCACCGAGCAGAGCAACGCTAAGTCGTATTCCAACCACCGATCCGGTTGGTGCGTCTTCCGCTCCCCGTGGTGTCCGGGGATGCGCACACCCTGAGTCGAACAAGTCTCTGCGCGAGTGCTAAAGTCTCCTAGTTAGTTAAGTCTTTAGTTCCACGCCAATTCTTTGTAAATGTGAATAAAATAAAACCGAGTTAAAAACAAACAATACCAGAGTGCTTGTACTCGCCTAGTTATATTCCGTGAATGTGTACCATGTTTAAAATAAATATAAACATTTTTCATAATTTAAAATTAAATTAAAAACGGATCACCAGCAATAAAACCAGTTATATTAAACTACATACAGTGCGTTTCATTAACTTTCGCGTCGGTGCCATCGGTGTGTTTTGTTTCGTTCCTTGGGGACAATTCCCGGCGAACAATTTTTGGCGGAACTTCCTTATAGTGATGGTGGAGGAAGAAGAGAATCAGCGCCATACGCCGGTGCACTATGCTTCTTCCCCACAGATCTACTCTCACGACAGTGTACGGTAACAATATGAATGGCTAGGCGCCATACGGTTACAACGGATACCAAACAAGGGGACGACGACCACAATTACAAACACATACCGAGTTATCGTAATTTAAGTGACGCTATTTTTACAATATTGAAACCAATGGAAAAAGCCGAGTTTCGTGTGTTAATAAAACATTTCTTTTTAATGGGAAAAAATACCGCAATGGCTTAAAAAGTGTTATCCAGACTGTGCTCCTTCGAAACCAACCGTTTGTCGGTGGTATCCATGATTCAAAAATTAGTCGTACGGACACAAATGATGCTGAACGCTTTGGTCGTCCAAATAAAGCAGTGACTCAAAAAAGCATTAAGCAGGTTCTGAAGATCGAAAAGTGACCGTGCGTCAGAGAGCGGAAATTATGACCATATAAATTAGTAGTGTTTTTACTACTTTGCATCAAAATTTGGTCAAAAAAAGGCTTTGTTCCAAGAGGGTGCCGCGTTTACCCACAATGGAACTAAAACAACAACGCATTGATGATTCAGGGCGCTGTTTGGCACCGTTTACTCGGAATAAAAAGGATTTTTTGCGTCGATATGTGATAATGTATGAAACTTGGATGCACCATTTCACTCCGGAATCAAACCGGCAGACAGCTGAGTGGAGAGCAGCCGCTGAAAGCCATCCGAGGTATCGATGGAGAAATCCCTGGCTATCTTTCGGACCTTAACTGATGAAACGGTTCGAGAAAGGTTGGTTTAGGTGGTAAGTTGGTCCACCCCGTCACACTATACATTCCGCGATATCGTCGGGAGAAATTGCCGGCTATGTTTCGGATGTATGGCTGATGGCCCGCACTGATACGGAGGTAAGTCATGATGGTTCCTTCTGAGATAAAGAATTCCGGAGGTAAACTAGTTTCCGATTCGGATCTGGCGGGAGACTATGTCAGGGAGAATATCATGCAATTATTTTGATAAATAACCGAACTTTAAGAAATTCGTCATCGCGTACTCGGGTTCGTTCTCGAAACTCTGTCGACGTTCGACTGACAACGTCATTTTGTGGCATCAGGGGCATCGCTTTCACCAATACGAATGTAAACGCCGTCCACCAATATTTGCAAGCAGCCAAAGCTGATATCCTTGGCCTAACTGAGACCCAGATCGATTCGTCAACTGATTCGACATATCTTCGTTGCTCAGGATACGTCTTGCATTCGAGATTCCGTTTTAAGGGTGGAGTCTGCGTCTGCACGCATTCCGAACTGGCTTGCCAAAGGATAAAGGCGCTAGAACCCAATAGCTTGGGCATCACGTGGTTGAAGGTCGTGCTGAGGAATGCTGTTATATTTCTTTGTTGTCTTTGCCGCTCCCCGAATGACGATCGACACTTTTCGAACACCTTTTACGTATCGTCGACTGGAACAGATCAACCACACGGCTTCTGAAATTGTCGACCTGGGCGATTTTAATGTACACAACTGCGGGTGGTTAGTACATTCTAACAGAACCGACGAGACTGGGAGACTAGCGGAGATGTTCACTGTTAGCCGCAATTTCACTCAACTCGTGGGGGAACCTACGCGAGTGCCGGATACCCAAGGTGATTATGCGAACACGCTGGGTCTGTTTTTGACATCCGAGCCGAGCACTTATACCGTGGAGATTGCTGCGCCATTAGGAAACTCAGATCACTGCATGGTATCGGTCGCGCAACCATTTGCATTTCAAATGAATAACCGATCTAAGCAGCTTCGCCATGTATAGATGTATGGGGCTGCTAACTGGAACGATTTGCGAGATTTCTTCGAATCCGTTCCGTAGTCGGAGGTGTGCTTCTCGGGATGGAGATCTACATTCCGTATTCCATCAAACGAAGTTCATCTGATAAGCCTTGATTTGATAAAAAATGCGAGCAATTTACAGCGGCAAAAAATAGATCTTTTAAACAATGGCGCTCCAGTCCCACCTATGTTAACAGAGCGAATTCTGTTAGAATCAGAAACACGTCCAACCAGGCGATTGATACCGCGCAGAACGGTTACAAGAGCAGAGTGATCAATAAACGCCTTGGGTGCCCAACTGGTCCGCGTCTCTTCTGGCCACTGGCAAGGGGTGTTAGCGGTAACCTCGCTTCTTCCTCTATTCCTCCGTTGGTGAAGGACAGCGGGACGTGAGCCACAAATTCAAAAGATTAAGTTAATGTGTTCGCGAATTTATTTCCCACGAATTCAAACCTCGATGCCGGTCTTTTGTAGCCACCTGTGATCGCACTGGTATGGTCTTCGATGTGGGATATGAGGTCCCATCCGCCTACTGCTCAACGCATTCTACGTGGACTGGACTGTAAGAAGGCAACCGTCCCGGACGGAATGCCAGTAGGGGTTCTTAAGAACTGTGCTCCGGAACTGTCGCCGGTTCTTGCCAGGCTCTTCCGCTTATCTTATGCACGGAGGACATTTCCTACCTGCTGGAAGGTGGCTCGAGATCAGCCAATCCCAAAGAGGGGGAAAAAGTGTCTCCCGCAAAATTACCGCCCGATAGCATTACTGTCTATGTTGTCTAAGGTGATGGAAAAGGTCATCAATGCCGAGTTAATTAAGTATTTGAAGTGCAACGGACTTCTGATTGATCGTCAATACGTATTCCGTGGCATGGTAAGTCAAGGACGGTCGCACTGGATTTCACCAAGGCTTTTGACCGCGTCTGGCACGGGGCATTACTGAGCAAACTTCGTTCATATGGACTTTCCCAGCAGCTTCACGACTGGACGAAGAGCTTCCTCGAAAATCCATCGATCCGAGTGATTATGGACGGCGAGTCTTTGGATCTGTATCCTGGTAATTCCGGGGTGCCCCAAGGTTCTATTTTGACTTCAACCTTGTTTTTGCTTCACATAAGCAAAAAGGTGTCAACGGATAACAGTGTTCAGTTTACCGGGTGATGGTACTATTGGGTTTGCGGCAACGATAGTGAAGATAGTGTGATTCGAACCGACGCTATGACGGTTAGAATCACTAAAAATTGAACCAAGGCTCAACATATCAAGCCACTGCCGCGTGTACGAATTCGATTTCCAAACTCAAGTACACTCAACTGATGTGGAATTGCTATGTTATTGCAATATACGGCTGATGGTTTGTCTTATTCGATTTTCTTTCGGTGCTCTTCACTATTTGCTTGTGTATTGTGTGTGTATCTTCTTACAAACGCCACAGTACGCTTGTTTCCTATTTTTCGAGTGAGCGGCCGATTATTGCATCAACGTCGCAGCAACTGAGATGTAGCCAGATCGACTCTCTGAATCGGGATCTGGATAAGGTCCTGCAGTGGGGAAGACAACGAAGACACAATGTACAACATTCACAAAGAAAAATGGATAATCGATTCAACAGCTGATGATGAATGGCCAGGCTCTCGAATCTGGAGAGAGCTTGAAATTGCTCGCGGTCACCATCTGTGGGAATGTATCGTGGCATAAACACGTGTCGAACATCGCTAGGTCCGCCTCAGGAAAACAGAGTTATCATTTTAGATCCAAGAAATATTTTACTCCGGCCCAACTTTTTCTTCTGTATAAATCCCGAATTAGACCTGGGGTCGAATATTGCTCTCATGTTTAAAGCTCTGTTCCTAAATATACCCAGCAATGATAACTAGAAATTTCCCGATAGAACACAGAAGTGTCCAGCGGCAGGAAGCATTCGCCTATGCTAAGATCAGAGGAATTCATTTCTACTGTTGCTACGCTCCACCAAGTTTTTCGGACCGAGTAACCCAAGAGCCACTTGAGAGCATACAGATACGAGCGATCCGCCTGATCGGGGACACGGTGCTGATGTTGGGATTACAGTCGCTATCACATCGAAGGCGCGTAACCGATCTCTGTCTTTACAGATCTTATCACGGGTACTGTTCTTCGGAGATTCATGGTATTGTTCCGCGCAATTAAGTTTATATGCGCTCCACAAGACAATCCGAGAATCGCACCAATTTGCGGTTTAACTTCCGACGGCTCGAACATCTTTGCATCAGAACTCGTTCCGTTACAGGGCGGGAAGGCTGCGGAGTCCTCTCTCCGCGCGAGTGTTTCCGGAGCGTTGTAATCTGTAAATGTTCAAGAAGAACTGCAACGGTTATTTGGTGCTATTTCGGGGCGCCGTGTCGGCGCTATAGGTCCGCCTCTCCTGGAAAAAAAAGTGGCGAAACCGAGCATATGACTATGCGGAAAACATGGAACAGAGAAGCTTCCTAAGAGCTAAAATCAATGGAGTCAACTTCTACATCTGTTAAGCCCGGCGCCGTTGGACTACAAATAAATACCAAGCTATGCTAGAGGCAGAAGATCCGTCGTCATAGCCGGTGATTTTAAGGCATGGCCGAGCGAGTGGAACAGCAAATGCACCAACATGAAGGGACGCCGGCCATTGGAAACATTTGCACCGTTGGAAGTCATCGTCGCAAACACTGCCAAGAAAAACACATATTGTAAAGCAGGAAGAGAGTCAGTAATAAACATCACCCTCTTCTGCAACCCACTCCTAAGGCAGCTAAATGGAAGATCAGTGTCAAATACACCTGCAGTGAACACCAAGCCGTAATAGTGGAAATTGGCGGAAATAATGAAAGCTGCCACCACACACAAACAGACCATAAATGGAAGGACGAAGGTTCATTCAAAGCTGTGAGATCCTGCAACCCATTAATCGGAGGGTATGCGGCGTGTAACGCCGCAATGTCTAGACGTTTGGAAAAAAACCATGCCACTGGTAGACGAACGTAGAGTGCAAAGATCAAGAGAAAGAGTTAATTCCGTTGTTCATCCCATTGAAATCCTGCCACAAATCAACATTCAAATTAACATAACAAACAATGTAGAAGAAATACTGACAACCTCACCTTTGACTTCCAAGATCAACTTGATTACTTGAAGAAATCAACGCGCGATGTAAAGACGGCTATAAAAACAGCAAGGGAAGATGTATCAGACACATCTACAGAGAGACGGACATAAATCCGGGAAGAGCCGCCTACAGAATGATAATGGCTTGACTAAAGGGATATAAAACTCCTCACATCACTTGCCACAACAAGCTGTGCTAATAGTAGAGCATCTTTTTCCTTGAACACCCAATACGGACCAGAACATTGTAATAAACTCTGACACCATGGCCGTAGCAGCTCTGTCGGCAGAAGAAACGCAGATGACAAGAAGAGAATACGTGACAAAAAAAACGACTGGCCATGACAGGATCGGCGCAAAGCTAATAACCTTGCCCGGAAAAACGAATTATTATGGACAATTTAACAAGTCTCGGATATGGACCGGATACCGGCGGAGAGACTTGCTAAATAAGGCCAAGACCGGATCCCGGTTGTAGTGCCGATGATGATGACGACGACAGGATCCCAAACGAAGCGGCACTTAAAACGAGACCAGAGCATTTCCAAGCCGCGATATAGAAATCCCTCGAAGAATAAACATTCCGATGCGTAAAAATTCAATATATACTACTCTTGCTAAAAGGGGAGAATAAACCGTCTGATAACCCATCAACCTATCGCCCCATATGCCTAGAGAAGATTATATATGGTAGATTGCTAGCCACAGAGGAAAAAAATGGAGCGCTATCGGATCATCAATATGACTTCAGGAAATCGCGATCAACGCCATCAAAACAATGGTCGATGTGGCAGCCGCAGCAATATAAGGTAAAAGGTGGTAAGGAGGAACGAGGAAATACTGTACCGTGGTAACATTGGACATCAATAGCGCCTTTAACTCGGCCAAAAGGTTGTCCATCAAAAGAGTCCTTAATCGGACAAATGGATACTCCGCCCAACCTATAAAAATCATCATAAGTTACTTTACCAACAGAAAGCTGATAGGCGCGAGAGCAGAAAAACTCTATGAGGTTTCGACACGAGTTCCTCAAGGGTTAGTACTTGGCCTACTCCTGTGGAATATTATGTACGATGGAGTTTTACAAATAAAACTACCACAAGGACTGGAAATTATTGGTTTCGCAGACAACATCACTTAGTCAACAATTCCTAAACATACAAGAAAGGTAAATGCGGCCACTAGTCAGGCAATTTGACTTATTAAAGACTGGCTAGATAGAGCCTCTGGCGCAAGACTAATGACCTTGCCCGGAAAAAAACAAATCATTATGGAAAATTTAACATGCCTCAGGACTTGCTAAATAAGGCCAAGACCGGTTCTCGGTTGTAGTGCCGATGATGATGATGATAGATAGAACTAGCTGACAACAAAACGGAACCAGTACTCATAAATAGTCGAAAACGTGTGGAATATGCTAACTTACAGATCGGAAATCAGACCATTCGATCAAAGGAAGCTGTTAAGTACATGGGAGTCATGCTCGACAAAAGTCCAAGATTAAAGTCGCATGTATAAAAGCACTGACGTACCAGCAGTCCCATACTAGTATATTTCCAAACATCGGTGAACCAACATATAGGAAGAGAATTATCCTATCAAGGATGATCACATCAGTACTAGCCTATGCTGAGCCAGTGTGGCACCTGAAAAGAATGATGAGAGCCACACAGGTTTTGTGCGTTAAGGACTATATACGATTTCAAGACGACGAAGGAGCAGGGATGAAGTAGCTGGATCTATCACCTCCAAACCAATAAAAAAGAGAGGAGACGAAGTTTGAGAGCAGTAGAGGTGACAATGAAATCGAAGGAGGTGGACTAAGAGTTTGCCCACCGCAGCATTCGTGATAGGCGTTGGTTGGAGCCATAAGAAGTGTGATAGGCGTGCAAATAAAGAGACGAGGGTTTCGTCGGTTACGGGGGTTAGTGTGCAGGGGAGCATGCTGGGGCAGTTGATTGAGCCTGAGAGAAGACGGTGGACGAAGAGGACGTCAGTGTGAATTCTGAGCTCTTCAAGTATGTTGAGGTTTATTAGATGGAGACGACTTGTGTATGGGGGGAGAGCCCGAGATTTTCCCAGTTCAATCCACGGAGGTCAAAACGCACAAAACGACGTTGCACACTTTCGATCCAGCAAATATGGGACGAGTAGTGAAGAGACCAGACGGACAAAGGCTATATAGAATGATCGGGAAATGTAGGGATTAGAGAATTCTTTCCACAGGCGTTTCACAAATCCAAGGGCAGAATTGGCCTTAAGAATAACGTCATCAATATCTGGGATGTAGTTAAGCTCCCTATCACATAAAACACCAAGGTCACGAATCGAAGGTACAGATGATATCTGTTGGTTGACAAAGGCGGATTTCCAAACACTAGGGAAAAAATTGTGTGTGAGAGACAGATTAGAAATCTTAGAGAGCGGAAGTGATAGAGAGGAGGAACTTTTTTTAACAGGACAGCGGGAAGTCCAGGCCCAGGGCCGAACTCGTCTTTAAGTAGGTTTAATTTCTTTTCAACTAGATGATGCGGAATAAGCTGAGAGATGAAAAGGCCGATGGAGAATTCGGGCAGGTCTTTGAAGTAAGACGGGTTAGACTCGAAAGAGATGTCTGTGTAGGAATTTTTAAAAAAAGAAGCGAATAGTTTGGGGATCGGTTAAACTAATCGTGTCATAGGAAAGGGAGTTGGGATAGGCGTCAGATTTCTGTTTGTAATTAATAAAGTGGAAAAAAGATTTGGGGTCGTTGATCAAGTTGGTTCGTGTTTTTGAGATGTAGTTAAAGCAGAGGGAGTTGTAAAGCTCGGTAAATTTATATAAAGACAGTTGGAGTAGGCTTGGGTGGAACGCGTTCTTAGAAAAATTTTCCACAAATTATGCCTCTTGTTCCGAAGAGAGGGGAGTGTGCGCTGGTAGCATGGGAGCGATGAAACCGATGACCTATGTCGAGAATAGGGGACTTATAGGGAGATGGCGTAGTAGATCTCCTTATAGGGAGTGGCAGTAGCTTCTTCTACCTCAAGATGATCACAGCGAAAGACGATTTTGCTAAGATGCTCATTTAGAAGGCGAAAGTTAGCTTTGTGGAAGTTGTAGGAAAAACAGTCATGGAGACAGTTGGGCTACGTGATCACGATATAGGGATGAGAGAAGCGAGGTGGTTATTGTCAATGGTTGAGAGGGCGCGGGGACTAGGAGCAACTGAAGAACTATAGGGCTCCGTTGTAAACACGTGGTCCTGTTGTCTCCCCATATGATTTGGGACATTGCTTATTTGAGGGCCGGTGACACCACGATGGTATAGTGGTTAGTATAGTGGTTAGTATACCCGCCTGTCACGCGGGAGACCGGGGTTCGATTCCCCGTCGGGGAGCCTCTGACGCAAGACTAATGACCTTGCCCAGAAAAAACAAATCATTATGGAAAATTTAACAAGCTTCAGGACTTGCTAAATAAGGCCAAGACCGGCTCCCGGTTGTAGTGCCGATGATGATGATGATGACACCATATATAAAAAGTTCCTTGGTACTTGTGGAGTTAGAGAAGTAAAAGATGGGGGAGGTTAAAATCGCCAAGAACGACGATGTGACGATGTTGTCTAGGGGGGTGCTTAACTTGGTTAGATGATCTACCGCTTCTATTGCAAGTTCATATGACACGATAGGTCGTGGAGGAGGTATATAGAAGCAAATAACGTATAAAGACTTGGGGCGCCGGTTGGTTTTTATTGCGACTTAGTCGAGATTGGGAGAGGAAGAGGTGGCAATTAAGGATGAGACGAGTCTATTTTAAATGACAAACAGCACTCCACGGCATTGGGAGTCGGGACCTTGTCGATGAACATTTTTATCACAAAAAAACATTAAAGGGGGAAGGGAATAGTTCTAGACTATTAATACTACGGATAAGGTTGACCTCGGTCGGAGCGTATTGCGATTCTAGAGAATGTGTGGGGAGGGCGACTGATTAGGGTCAAAAAGACGTCATTATTAGGAAAGGTCTTTTTTTTTTGTCAATATATTGGCGTGTGTGTTTCTAACAGAGTGTGGTGTTTCTAACAGATACACGTATAATATACAAGCCAATAGTGACGAAAACCGAAATAAATTCGGATAAGCAAAAGCATCAGAGCCGAATACTATAGCGATAACACAGCAATTCCACATCAGTTGAGTGTACTTGAGTTTGTAAATCGAGTTCGTACACGCGGCATATCAATATGTTAGTGATTCTAACCGTCATAGCGTCGGTTCGGATCACACGGTCTTCACTATCGTCGCAAACGCTATAGGAGCATATTGAAATTTTTGTGGAATTTAATAAACATGTTGCGAAGGCTAGGAAAGTCGGCAGATATGCCTTCCTCTTGAATGAAAACCATGACGCTGGTTTTCGTTGCACCTGCATAACAGACAGAATCAGATTTGATATGGAGGTTTTATTCTACCCTCGTTCAAATTAATCTCGACAGCTTTTCGGTTTGATGTCAAAAGAACAGCCTCAACGTAACATAAACATCAACCTTTTCACGGAAATACACCCTTTTCCCCGCACTTAATCAGCATGCATCTTCCGTTCAATCGATTTGCGACCTGAGGATTTTACGAACAAGAAGATAGGCTCCCTCTCACATATTAATGGCATAATTCGTAAGGCCAATTGCATTTTTGGATTTGTGATCTAAAGAATTTTGTAATCCTTACATTACCCGATCTACATTACCTTTGTTTGCCCTCTGTTAGAATATGCTGGCCAGCTCTCCAAGATCTGAATTGGGAAAACACCTGGCGACCAAAGCCAGCTGACGATATTCGTCTAAGACCCTATAGCGTTTGGAATGATAGTGAAGAACGTGTAATTCGAACTGACGCAATGACAGTTACAATCACCAAAAATTGAACCAATGCGTAACACATCAGGCTACTGGCCGTGCTTTGAATTCGATTTTTAAACTCAAGTATATTCCACTGATGTGAATTGTTATGTTATCGCTATGGTATACGGCTCTGATGCATTTTCGTATTCGATTTTCGTTCGGTGTTCTTCACTATTTGCTTGTGTATTGTGTGTGTATCTGTTACAGACGCCACAACCCGACCTCCGAAGAGAAGCTACCCTTGTTAATCCTAATTCGGAATTTACTCGTTAGTTCGAAAACCGATTCCACATTTAGATAGTTAAGAAGAACCATTTTCCGCAGTGGACTTAACATAGGTACTTGTTTCTAGACGCAGGTGTTTGGAAATCCACTTGTTAACTTTGGATTCGACACAAAGCCCACCGCACAAACCGACAAGTTTAACTGAAAATCCTTTGATTGTCACAAGAGTCGAAAGATGTTTTTATTGAAGCGATGGAGCATCGTCGAATTTAGTCTGAAGAGTTGGTAATATGAGATTACTTGGCAATTAACCTACAATTGGACCCGTCGCACTCTCTAAAGAGACTTTAAATACCCTCGTAGTATTAAAAAAAAACTAGACATGGTATACCGGAGATAGAAGGATTTCTAAACACACTGTGAAATAGGCGAATTCTGGTAGTAAGCTGAAATAAATGTCAGACAGTGTATACCATGAACCATTTACCATGATAGATGGTATATTATAGAAACAATTTTAAGTTATACCTTGACTCCGTCGGTCATGCCATTGAAATCCTGTCGCAAATCAACATTCAAATTAACGTAACAAACACATGTAGAAGAAATACAGACAACCTCACCTTTTCATTCTCCCTTTTGACCTTTTCGAACAACATCTTGGCGGATTCCTGTGGATCAATTTTAATATTGTTTAGCGAGCCTCTAAGTACCTCAATCGTATCACTAAAGTTGTTATCATGTGCCGCATAGATATCTAAAAGCGTTTCTTTGGGTATATCAGGAAAGATTTCACAAAGTTTCATACATGTCAGATGTGATGCCAGATCTTTTGGTTGTGCTGGTGATGAATTACCAGCATCGAGCTGTTCCTTGTCGGTTTTGTACAAGAGCCAAGCATATTCCATGTCGAGGAGTTCTTTGATATTCTGTGGAGGTTGTTGAAGATCCTCATACTTGGGGTGGTTAAGTAGTCGTGCGAAATCTTCATCATCCTTCAATACCTTCTGTCGTTGTTCTTCTATTTGATTGTACAAGGACTCAACCCAAAGCAAATAGATTTCTTTCGCTAAGGATTTTGGCATAAATACAAAGCTTTTGTACCTCTCAGGTATTTCTAGAGCAGATGTCTCTTCTTTAAATATATCCGACAACTGTGTTATGATATCACGGGACAGATCGATTTCAAAAGTATCATTATCATCATCATCATCAACATCCAACTCGTTGTCATTGTCTGTTTCTACAGGATCTGTTTGAGTTTCAGCATCACAAAGTGTCTTCCGGGGGGATTGTTCTTGAATACCATATCGTTTGTTCCGTATATTATTAACATGACTGGAAAAGAATTCTTCTCCAACCACGAACTGTCTTTCGATTGCTTCTTTGAATCCATCATCCACTTCTCGATAGCGAACACGATTTCTCGTGGAATTACGCTTAGGCCTCGGTATTGGCAGAACATTAGGAACACTCGATGTTGGTTTTAGTACATCATTGCAACCACAGTTGAAGTTGTCACCCGTTTCTGGAGGAGTGTCATTGGAGAGGTCACATTTTCTATAGTCTTCATCGTTGAGTAGGATATCTACAGCCCAATCAATGCTGCCCTTGCATTTCTCAAATAAGTCCCAGAGCTGATCAACTGGTATGTTAGGATAGATTTGTCGCAAGTAAACAAACGATCCATTTTCATGCTCACATCCAACACTATGGCGCTGCAAGGTTTTTGTACCCATTTCAGTCTCATCCAACAGTTGATCCTCTTTTTTGGGTACATTAATAGACTTGACACCTTCCTTTAAGAGTCTTAACAGGCCGCATGCCTCATTGGAATCTTCGCTGATGTCAGTATCAACATTCATGCTTACTGACGCCTTTTCTGGGGATTTCAAAATTGGTGTTGCTGGTAGTATAAATGATTGTGGTGGTGGCATCGAAGCGGGTACGGTCCATTCGGTGGAAGCCGTTGGCTCAACCGGTCGCCATGCTGGAGTAGACTTAGTACGAATATGAAATGTTTCTTGTACATTTTCGAGGAGCTCGGAATTTTGGTTGCTAATAAATTCGGAACACCAATAAGCTGCATCATTCACTTGGAATGCGTTGTCTGGTTGAGGATCCATTTTATTAGTTTCATCTTGGACGCATTCCATATATTGTTCCTGTAATACGTCTTTTGTCTTTCGTCGAGGCAATTTTGAAATACATTCTGCCCAAACGTCTGAAAAAGCAGGTGCTCCATATTCAGTCTTCTCTACTTCTTCATTAGATGACCATGTTGGATTGACTGTCGTTTGCGTTTTCAATGAATGAGGCTGCTGGGTTGATGGTGAAAGAATGCTGTCTGGTGGTGGAAACGCCCTCATCTGAGGTAGTGGTACTGAGTACTTAGTTTCTTTTAGCATCTAGAATGGAACAAAACGTTTTTTTTTTGAAAAAACTACTGAATGGCATTAAACTTACGTTTATCAAATCGGTTGGAGTGGCATATTCAAAATTGTTAAGCATGCGTTCGATTTTATGTTTAGACACATTATGAGCATTTTTTAAAGCCAACTTTGACGCAGATTTGCGCCAACGAGTCATTGGCTCCAATATATCGATAATGTATCCATTTTCAACAGCGCACTTAACATATGCCATCATTTCCCAAGTCTTCACATTGGTGTTATCAATGATTACTGGACTCCAACCAAGAGTCATCTTCTCTCGTGCTCGAGTCTGGCAATAACTATGTGCATCGTCCAACTGCGATACATTATATCTGTATCTGCCTAAGCTATCAAAGAAATAATCATCAGCACTCAGTATGAAATCCTTATAATCACGCCCTGGCATCAGTGTCTTAATAATCGACTGCGCTAGGTGAGTTTTTCCACTTCCCGGAGCACCACGTAACAGTAAAAGCACCTTATATCCCTTCGAGATATTACCATAAGCATTTGTGTACTCCACGGGCAAATCGGACGTCATTTTACCTAGAACAATTGGGTTCTCCTTACTAGTATGCAAACCAGATTCAGTGTTCGTAGTTAGTAAAGCCGCTGCATAACTCGCTTTAGTTGTTTCGTCGGGCACATTAGAATCGGTACTTATCAGTTTATCAATACATAAATCCACTGCAAAGCAAAAGCGCATACGGTACTTAGTAGGTCTCAAAGTCTAAGGCAACACTCACCGTTCCACAAGCATTCTTCACAAACCTGGCGAATTTGCGACAAAGGAACACCAACAAACATATCGCTCATCTGTTGAAGCACTTTTTGTTTAAATTGTGCTAATTCGGTCCCATATTTACTGTTGTGCAATAAGGAATCCATTTTCGTTTATTTGTTTTTGTTAGTAATTGTTTATTGTCAATGCGGAATGATGCTAAAAAGCGGGAACGTGTTCAAAACGACGGTAACACGTAAGAATATCATCAAGTTGGTCTTCCTTCACAGCTGATCAAAGGATTTTGTCAATTTTGTTTTGTTCTGTCATTCGTAACAGGTTACTCAACTGCGTGTAATTAATTCACGGTTTTATCTAAAATAAATTCAGTATTTTCGTTATTCTTCAGATTTGAAAGTTCTTATTTTATCAAAAATTAAAACATATAACAATATTTTAACCTTTAATTCAGGGTCTTTGTAATTCAGGATCGTTATACAGCATTGGGATTTTTTTTGTTTTGCTTTTGTATAGCTCTTTCAGGAAGGGAGCACCTGTAACATTGGATCAGCCCCATGAGATACTATGGGATCCACCGGAATCTGACTACAAAAGGTATTATCCAAATGAGACCTTATATAACGAAGCCTACATAAACAGGGTGGATAATTTGATGATCCAATTAATCAGAGTACATATTGCGAGAGCAATAGTCGCGGCCAATGACTTAATTTTCGGTTATTATACAAAATTATATACCATATATACAATTACAGAGTGGCGCAAAATTAATCAGCCATTTGGTTTTTGAATTACTTTTTCACTAAATTAAAAAAATTATTTTGAGTGATGGAAATCTTTGTTTGGACCTTTACAATTTTTTCTGTTAAGTTAAGAGATGACTGTAGCTGTCTAGTTCACAAATGTCAAATATGATTGACGTACGACGCCATTTTACCATATCAAAGAGGGGCTCTGATATGGCGGACTATTTAAAACCCAAAGATTCATAGGAACAAAAACGAATAATCAATATACAAAAAACAATCCCACGAAAAACCCGGTAAGTGTAGGTGTGATGAGCAGACACTATCATAACGGAACAAATCATCAAGAAAATGTATGGCCCACTCTATATAACGTTCGAACATTCCATGTGCCGACGGGGCAAAAGGAAAACGCAGGCAAAGACGGAAAAGCCGGATATACGCGTCGGCACATGGAATGTTCGAACGTTATATAGAGTGGGCCATACATTTTTGCAAATAGCAACACTGGATTTCTTAAAAACCGTTAGGGGGAGCGAGGCGGGATTGGCGGGGAATTGTTTATACGTTTATTACACCCCGCCACTCGCGCGAGTTACGGTTGCCACCGGGCGCCCCGTCACCCCTTAATACCTCCTACACCTAAGTTCCACCCACTAAATCTGCTTGAACAGCAAATCCACCCATCAAGGTTGTTTTCCCACAGTTCCTTGACTCCGATGCAACATCAGCAACGAGCCGGAAAAGTGAATCGTAACCTTAGAACCAAGAACTCGGTGTGGAACCTACAGAGGTGACAAATTGTAGACTCAGCGTCTACTGAACTATGAATCCTTTGTTCAAATGCGTGGGAAGCACTTTTGCAATCCAATACCGAAGTGTAATGTCCAGGTAGGATGGGAGATGCAGTTGAGTTGGATTTTGAACGTGATAGTGCCCGGTCGTTTGTGGTTTGATAGATTTAATTAAAGCAAAGAACAGTAAATTTATTTTAAATAACATTTATTACACAAATAAGTTAAATAAAGAAAAAATTAAGAATAGTAAATTGTACGTGGTTTTTTTTGGCATTTCCCGACTCGACACACGTAACTCGCGCGCTTCCCTCTAACGGTATATGGAAATCAAGTGTTGTCACTTGCAAAAATTTAAGGCCCACCCTATATAAGACAGGCGCAATACGATCGGTTGACGGTCGTGGGGAACTCGAAACAATATAAAATGGACATCATCGTGCTTCAGGAAGTCCGACTCCGACGAATTCTACGAGACCCTAGAAGAAGCATTTGATGGGACCTCATCCATCGATGTTAAAATCCTCTGGGACCTTAGTGCGAAAATTGGAAAGGAAGATATCTTCCACCCAACTATAGGTAAAGAAAGTCTACACAACGTTTCAAATGATAATGGAATTCGAATTATCACTTTCGCAGCGTCAAAAGATCTGGTAGTAAAAAGCACGATGTTCAAGCACAAGCATATCCATAAAGACACATGGATATCACGGGAATATAAAATAGCAGCGGGTGTACCTCAGGGATCTATATTAGGTCCTGGTATGGCATATCATGTATGATGGTGTGCTCAGGGTAAACGTACCAGAAAGGGATAAAATCATTGGATACACAGATGATTTAGCAATAGTGGCCGAAGCTAAACATCTAGATGATCTGAGACAATATTTACTCCCAAGCAATCCAAACCATTAAATGCTGGCTAGATATGGTCGGACTGAGTCTACCCGCACATAAGACGGAGGCAGTTTTAATAAGCAGCCGCAAGAAAGTGGGATACGCAGATGATTTGGCAATAGTGGCCGCAGCTAAACATGTAGATAACCTGGAGAATATTTGCTCCCAAGCAATCCAGAACATTAAATGCTGGCTAGATATAGCCGGACTGAAACTAGGTGGACATAAGACGGTGGCAGTTTTAATAAGCAGCCGCAAGAAAGTCGAACACCTTGATTTGGAAATAGAAGGACAAATAATCAAATCCTGTCACCATATTAAATATCTTGGTGTTATACTCGACAACAGGTTGACCTTCAAAGAACACTCGAGGAAAACGAGTGAAAAAACGGCGAGAGTGTGCAAAGTTTTGGCGAGACTGCTACCCAATGTTGGAGGACCATAAGGAAACTCATAACCAGTGTCTATTATAATATATGCAGCTCACATATGGGCAGGAGCCGCACAGTATAAGTCGTACATGAGGGGAGTGAACTCAGCACATAGGCTGGCATCACTAAGAATATACTGTGCATTCCGAAACTGCCATAAATGTTTTCGCCGGAAAGACACCACTTGACATTGCAACTAAAGAAAACGATACGTTGCATGTGGTGTCACTAGACAATCCAGCCTAACAGAATGGGAACGAAGTTTGGATTCTTCCACTAAAGGAAGATGGATACACACCATGATACCTGATGTAGAAACACTTTGTGAAATGAAAACATGGCGAGCTGAATTACCATTTGACTTAACTAATATCAGGAGGTGGATGCTTTCGGCAACACGTGCACAAGTATAAGCATGTGAATCAGCCGAACTGCTTGTATTGCGAAGGCAAAATAGAAAATGCGGAACATGTACTCACAGAGTGTTTGAGATTCGAGACCCCACGAATGATTTTGGAGAGACATATGAGACGGACAGTTACTCCGGGAGGAGCAATAGAATACATGCTGAGTTCAAATCGGGCATGGTCCGTAGCAAATGATATTCTACGTGACATGGTGCAGCAATTGCGACGCGACGAGCGGAGTAACAGGTAAACTCCGTCCCGTCCCGCGATGGAATATCTAAAAGAAAGTTCCGCTGGGATCAACGGGAATATGTGCCTGGCGGGAGGTGGTTTTAGTCAATAAAAGTCCGGCGTGGCTCTGGATCGGTCAGAGGTATCTTTTGAAAATTTCCACCTTGCTACCAAAAAAAAAAAAAAACCGGCTTTCACCCGACGGCGTAACGCGTAACCAAATAGACCACTTCCTCATAGACGAAAAACAACACTCGAACTTCCTTGACGTAAAATCCGATCATCTTCTAGTGGTGCGCAAAATTAGGAGTCGGCTCGCAATAAGCCTATAGCGTTTGGGATGATAGTGAAGAACGTGTGATTCGAACTGACGCTATGACAGTTATAATCACCAAAAATTGAACCAATGCGTAACACGTCAAGCTACTGGCCGTGTTTTGAAATCGATTGTTGAACTCAAATATATTCAACTGATGTGAATTGTTATGTTATCGCTATGGTATACGGCTCTGATGCATTTTCTTATTCGATTTTCGTTCGGTGTACTTCACTATTTGCTTGTGCATTGTGTGTGTATCTGTTAGAAACGCCACAAGCTCACATGGACAGTTACGGGAGATGAGCAAAAAGTTCGACATTAATAAGCTAAAAGACCTGCGTAAAAGGGCTGAATATCAAGACGAACTAACGAATAGATTTAGCATCCTAGAGCATGGGAACAGTGAGGAAGAGTAATCCAATAATGTGCACACTAAATGGACATCGATCAGAGACACAATCAAACACACAATCCACAAAGTATTAGGATCTAAGAAAACATTAAGTCCAAACCTTGGTTTGAAAATGAGTGCAGGGCGAAAATCGAATAACGTAAGCGCCTCAGAGTGATCCACTTAGAAAGATATGATAAAGTCAACGCAGAAAGATACGCGACTATTCGGAAAGAGACAATGAAACTTTTCAAACGCAAAAAACCTGAATGGGAGAAGACTCGGATCGAAAGAATCCTAGAAAATGCCAGAGCAAAGAACATCAGAGGTATGTATGCCGGCATAAACTTGTGGGGGACCTACGGTTGTTACTGGTCTCTCACGTGGTGGACGTCTGTCTTTTGGTAATTACGCCACAGGGACGCAGGTTCACCAATATTCCCGACACGATCTGGAGGGGGCACGACACCCTTATGTAACTGCAGGCAAGCATCTAGTGTCAATGGTTCTTATTTCGGAAGTAAAAAAACTAGACTCACTTGTGACACAATTTATTTATTTTTATTAACATAAAGGATCATTCACTATAAAGTACAATTTCATTTTTCTGATAACTAAAAGGCCGCATCGACCCCTATTGTAGTGCTATAAAGTCAAACACTAGATGGTGCATAATTAGTTGCTAAATTATAAAGTTAAACGCTAGGTGATGTACAATTAGTTGATGAATTATAAAGTTAATCACTAGGTGATGTATAATTAGTTGATAAATTATAAAAAGGCACACCGCACAATATGGGTATTCACTCAGGCACCGCGGAATCTATATTGAGATTAATTACTGCCACCGAAGCGACAGAATACCAACAATTCCATCCTTCGCTTCAGTGACCATATAAGGTATCATCCTCGCATTTGGTCCGGCAAGAATGGGGTGAAACACACACACGATGATCATATCTGCAGCTCGTGGCGTGTGTGTATTTCAAGCATGCGGGCCGTGGATCGATCAAATCTACAAGGGGAACATTAGCTGGCATGGTAGAAGCTGGTACAAATATCTCGACATAGGGATTGAAGTGTTTGCACGATCAGCGACTGCGTAAAGTATTTATGCTGATCGTGCACATGTTGGTGGCATCTCCACGTAGTCGAATTCTCGATGGTAATTTTCCATTTTGAGACCTCGACTTGCTTGGGCGATCAGCCATATGCCTTCATGTATTTGTCGGTCGGATGACTGATCGATGTAGGCATGTATGCAAAAGGGAAAAGATAAAACATTTCCTGCATGTGTGCGGCTGGTGCGTAAGGGTATATCTCATTGATATAGTTCGGACAATGTTGGTTGCTGAAATTGCCTTTATGTGTGGAAGATACCCGTTACATGATGGAAATCGATCCGAGACATGTTCAATGGATTGGTTCGGTTCACGTTGGTTGCGTGGTGATGCGACCAAACTGCCCATAAGGAACATGCCTGTTTGGTGCCATGAACCATGAACAGGTAAGTACTTGCTTTACAGGTTGCTGTATGCCCTAGGTGGGAGTTTCTACTTGTTAATGGGAAGATGATTGGTGGCGTTCAAGGGAACCGTAACAAACTCAATTAGAAATGGCTACCGAGGCAAACCAAAAATAATTGAAACGCAAACGACTGTCTGGTTACAGAAACAAACAATATCGTGACAAGATGGAAGCAGTACTTTGAAAACCTGCTCAATGTGCGCACCCATGAACCACAAATAAACGCACTAGACGTACATACAGCCGAGCCTCAAATCCTTTTTCAACAAAATTGTGGACGCAATAAGTCGATTGAAAAACAACAAGGGTCCCGGAGTCGACTGCTTACCGGCAGAGCTTATGAAGTATGGAGGAGAGGCAACCGCTCGAAAGATCCTCCAACTGATTAAAACAATATAGGTTAAGGAAGTCACCCCGGAAGAATGGAAAACCTCAATAGTCGTCCCCATTTTCAAAAAAAGAGACAGATCTGACTGCGAAAACTACAGAGGAATATCATTGCTCCCAACCACATACAAAATACTAACAAATGTTATACTGGCGAGAATTACACCGTACGCAGAAGAAATACTGGGAGGCTACCAGTACGGATTCCGTAGGAACCAGTCAACGAGCCACTAAATGTTCACAGTAACGCAATTGCTGGAAAAGAAGTGGGAATACGGAGAGACGGTTTACCAACTATTCATATTGTGGTTGAACTGGGAGTCCCGAAATCGTTCCCTGTCCTGTGCACTCTTCTTCCACGCTTGACCATCTGATCCGATCTCCATGGAGCTTTATGTTACGTGATAGCAGTTTACTGACTGTGTGCCAACTAGCGTTGCCGGGTGAATAAATAAAGCGAAGAACTACCGAAGGCAACGAAGAGAACACTACTACTACTACTATTTATTGGCCTGTTGGAACCCGAAAGTTCACGACCTCACCGACTCGACTCCACCATTGTTCCCTGTCCCGTGCACTCTCCTTCTACACTTGACCATCCGATCCGATCTCCTCGAGGTCCAACCAGAATTCTATGCACGGTCCTATCGTTGCCCATTCGCACCACGTGTCAGGCCCATCTTAATCTTCGCGACATGATTACTCTCACTATTGTAGGTTTGCGGTATAGCTCTTCCAATTCGTGGTTGTGGAGTTTCCTCCATTGTCCTGCCTCCTCGTCATATTTACCTCCAAAGATACCCCTTAAAACTTTATTCTCGAATATGCGGAATTTGTTTTCTTCCCGTTTTGTGAGAGCCCATGTTTCGCATCCGTATAGAACAATCGGCATGGTTATGGTTCTATAGACACGGAGCTTTATATTCCGTGATAGCAGTTTGGATTTCAGCAGTTTACTGATTGCATGCCAAGTTTGGTTTTCAGCAGTCTACTGCATGCATTGCCGGAGTGTAATCTTTTGTTAATTTCCTTCGACATTTCGTTACTGGCCGTCAGTATCGTTCCCACATATTTAAATTCGTTAACTTTTTCAAATATCTTGCCTCTGACGTTTATATGCGTTCCCTGAGGTCCACCTGCTCTCGCCGTAATCATGTATTTTGTTTTGTCTTCATTTATTTCTAGACCCACCTTTTCTGCCGCTTGCATGATGATTTCACTGTTTTTAATTACAGTTTCTAGATTTATCGCCCAGAACGGCGATGTCATCCGCATATGCGAGCACTTGTGTGATATCGTTCAGGGATGTTCCGGCCATGTTGTCGTCTTGTACCTCTCTGGTGACATACTCGAGCACGAGATTAAAAAGACACAGTGATAGACCATCTCCCTGTTTTAGTCCGTCGCAGATTTCAAATGGTTCTGAGAGGTGGTTTTCTATTCTAACTTGCCATTTGTTTTCGTTCATGCAAATTTGAATGAGGGTGGCATTTTTTTTTTGAGATTGCCAGCTCAACTAAAATATGGTCGAGTCTTTGCCTTGCGACTGAGTCGTGGGCTTTTTTTAACTCAACGAACAGTTGGTGAACCATCTCTCCGTATTCCATTTGGTCCACATTTCCACATTTGGTCGCTTGTTGACCGGTTCCTACGGAATCCGCATTGGTAGTCTCCCGGTATTTCTTCTGTGTACGGTGTGATTCTCGCCAGAATGACATTCGTTAATATTTTGTATCTAGTTGAGAGCAATAATATTCCTCCGTAGTTTTCGCAGTCAGATCTGTCGCCTTTTTTGAAAATGGGGACGACTATTGACGTTTTCCATTCTTCCGGAGTGACTTCCTTATCCCATATTGTTTGGATGTGCTGGTGGATCTTTCGAGCTGTTGGCCCCCTCCATGCTTAACAAGCTCTGCCGGTAGGCAATCGACTCCGGGAGCTTTGTTGTTTTTCAATCGAAAAACCATTCTCTAGGATGCTAAATCTGAAGAAAAGAAAACCTAACGTTGGTCAACCTATCAGGGTAGTGGAGCACGAATTTGAAGTAGTGCAATCCTTTAACTACCTTGGGTCAATAGTATCAGCCGATAACAATATGGAAGAAGAAATACGCGAACGGCTGATCAAATCCAACAAAGCCTACTATGGTCTATCAACGCTCTTTAAATCCCGAAATTTATCCAAAACATCCAAGCTACTACTGTACAAGACCATGGTCTTACCAGTACTCATGTATGTATGCGAGACCTGGGTGCTTAATAAAAGGCACTCTGAACTCTTGGCCGCGTTCGAGAGAAAGGTCTGAAGGAGAATTGTTGGCCCCGTATGTGAGGGAGGACGATTCCGGAGACGCTACAACCATGAGTTGTACGCAATCTATCTTGAAGCTAATCTTGTAAGAAAAATCAAGCTCAAGGTAGACTCCGGTGGGCGGGACATCAAGCTCGAATGAGCGAAGAGGGGCCTGCCCAGAAAGTCCTTTGTGGCAGGATGTATGGAAGGCGACAGCGCGGCAGACCTTGTCTGCGATGGAGGGATGGCGTAGACTAGGACGCCCAGAGCCTGGGAGTGCCAAACTGGATGACATCGGGTCGAAATCGGGACCGGCGGAGAGATTTGTTAAATAATGCCAAGACCGGATCCCGGTTGTAGTGCTGATGATGATGGTGAGGATGCTAAATACATTCGTTAGTTTGTCTTGATATTCAGCCCTTTTGCGCAGAATTGACGATGGAGGAGGTTAAAATCGCCAAAGACTACAATGTCGTCTTGGGAAGAACTCAGATCTGTTAAGCGGTCGATTGCAGCAATTGTGAGTTCGTATGACTCGATAGTTGCGATGGTGATAGAAGCATATGATGTACAGACTTTAAGCAATGTTCAGTTTTTATAGCGACATAGTCGAGGTTGGGAGAAGAAGAGATGGTGAAAAGAGAAGATGTTAGTCCGTTTTGGATGGCAAGCAGCTCGCCTCGGCAGGTGAATTCAGGACAGAAACGATGAACATCGTCGTCGAGAAAAACTGTGAAGGGGGCTTTTGATACTAGGGGTGAGGTTACTTTCGGTCAGAGTGTATAAGCGGTCAGATCGGAAGAAAGTGAGTATTTTGTAAGATCGAATGGGTTTTGAACCGAAGTCTTCGACATTCTGATAGTAAATGGTTAGGAGGAGAGTATTGGGAGACCCCATAGAGAGTGGGGTAGGCAGCGGATTAGGGCCAAAGAAACTTATTTTTGACGAGTTGGCTGCGTTGGGGACCAGATGGCATTTTCTTCCAAATGTATAGTCGAAAAGCTGAGAAGTCTTTTGTTACTTTAAGGGGGATTATGGAGTTTTCATGGAATTTTTACGTACAGATTACGATGGCTAGGGAAATCGGTGGGAGGACATTCCTGTTGAATGGAAACCTTAACGCTCGTTTTCATTTTGCCTTCAAAGCAGGCTGCATCAGATTTGCTATGAAGGTAAGCTAGATAGATGCGGACGTTATCGTAAGTCCGACTATTTCGAAGCTTCGAGGGGGCATAACGGCATTCAGATGACTTAAGGGATTGTTGTGTGATCTTGGCGGGGGGCGGTAGCAGGGGAACTTAAAGCTTTGTTTTATCTACCGTTTGGTGTTTCTTGATGCTACTTCGCTGTCACGATTTTAGGATAGCAAATTATTTCATCTGTACAAGAATCAAAACTTTGAGTCACTCACATTTTTAATTTGGTTCAATGACCAGTAACTAATTTAATAACTCGGCAGGCAATTATAATACATGTCCGTATAACGTGTGCCATTCAAATATGGATTTAATTTGTGATTTGTGAATTTGAAAGAACTTGTGACTGAGTTTCCCGAAGGCGTACTTGGCGATATTCGACACGTGTTTATCCCACGATACATTCCCGCTGACTACGATGTGGATCAAGTTCATGCTTTCCCTATATTGCGTCTTCATTGCATTCAAGTCGACGAGATTAGTCTTTCTCCATTGTGGCATTGTATAGATCTGTGGGGTGGAGAAGTAGGTTGCACCGGCGTACGGTGCTGATTCACTTCCTTTCACCAGCTTAACCAAAACAAAGTTCCGCTGAAAGATAGTTCACCTGGTGAGTAAAAGTTCCAAACCGCAGAGCAAGACGTATATCCGGAAAGAAAGTCAAACGTACTGAATTAAGTTATTAATTAGATCATCACTTTATTTGTTCCTTTAATGGCAGGCGCAATACAAACTACTTTAAAGATAAGCACAATTAATGTCCCCGCTAATGTAGACATCACACTTTATCAGACTACACATCAAACTTATTACTGAAATAACACTTTGCTCATAATTGGGAGTTGTTTTACTTTATGCGATTTAAATTGTTTAACTGTATGCGATCTGAATGTCACATTCAACAGGCAGGACGGCGGATATTGGCGTTTGCCATTTTGCACACTCACGACTCACAGGGGTACGAGCTCCGATCGCACCCCTCGATGGTTAAAAGGCGGCCCATCGTATTTACGCGACCGCAGCGCTACCGTAGCGTAGTGGAGACCCGACCGACTCGGTCTGCTGATGTAATTGGACTCAGCGATATTCGGCTCTTGCGGAGCCGACTCGCTAATGGGGTGAGTTCGGTGGTATGGTGAAAAGGAAATGAAATTTCCTTTGACCAGTGACCAATGGAAGGTGATCTCTGGGACGCGGTGGTGTACGTGTGTGTTCCTATATATCGCCGTGTTTATCGATGCGTTTAGCCAAGGATAAACGGAACCTACAACGAGGGAAAAAGAACAAAGGGGGAACGACCTAAGGCATCGTTCGGTAATGAGGGTCAGCTGTCTAAATAGCAGCCACTCATTAGATGCTAAAAGGGATCGCGATAATTTATACAACAGAGATCGTATATCGTCTCTCTGCCGACTGGGAGAATCGGATTCTTTTGTTTGCATATGTTTATGCTATTGAATCCAATCGGGCGGCTAAGCGCGCCGCTGGTGATTGTTTGAAGATTCAAACAAAGAAGTATTTCCGAGAGAAGTGCTTGCAGCTGAATCAATAGTTGCAAGTCTTCGGAAAGCAATTTAGATGGATACACAATGACGGTTGTGTATACCATCTGTGTCAATTATGCATGGCATCTAAAGCGACGCCAGGATCGAACTATAGTGTGAATATATATAGTGAAATACACTAATTGGAAATTCGGTTTTTGGTCGCTTATGCAGAGATGCATTGATACATGTATGAATACCCTTGTAGCAAAATTTCTTTGCAGGTATTTCCAGGTAATGCATTGAAAGCATTAATTATCCTTGGGAAGGAAATGTTTTTGCTGTGGGGAGATTGCGGTACAGGTGTGGGAAGGTTGGAATTTGCCCGGCAACCGAACGTACAGAAAGAATTCTTGTAGGGAATTTGTATGCGAAGAGATGCATGAAAGGTAAGAATTCTTTTACAGAGACTTTTAGGTTGTGGACTCATGTATTGTAATCAAAAGTGAAACCAATTCAGTCAATCATACAAACGTTTAGTCAATTCTCTGTATTTCCGCCATCTTCAGGATGTGCGTTTTGCGGATTTTTTGTTTTTGGAAAGCAGTCGAAAAAAGAAGTTAGTTAAAAGTGGTTGCTTCTGGTAAATCTATTTAGTGATTAAATTTGTGGAAGGCAAAGATTATAAAAGGAGTTATCGTCAAACTCGGATGAGTGCATCCAGCCTACATATCCAAGTTTTATGAGTTCCTCAGGTGACTTCGGCCGGCCCACGAAATGTGGATCAATGATTAGAAAATATGCTTGATTGCCACTGATGTGCAAGCCAGCAATGCCTTTAGACGATGTATCGACATCGCCAGCCATCATCACAACTCCACCGCCATCTTCAAAGTACTCCTTCAAAATTTTCGCGTATTTCTTGAAATCCTCTTGTTCTAGAACATGTAATATTTTGCGCGGAACATCGTATAGACTGTCGATGACATAAAATACCTCCAAGGCACCAATCCACTCGCGAGAACCGAAAAATTTCGCTGGTTTATCGCCAATTATTATAATTATTTACTGGCCTGTAGGAACCCGGAAATTCATAACCTCACCGTCTCGGCTCCGCCATTGTTCCCTGTCCTATGCGCTCTCCTTCCACGTTCGATCATCCGATCCGATCTCCTCAAAGTCAAAACTAACATTGTCCTCCCATCTCCGTCGCGGCCGTCCTGTCGGTCTCTTCCCCGTTAGTTTACCGTCAAAAATTCTATGCACGGTCCTATCATCGCCCATTCGCGCTACGTGTCTGGCCCATCTTAATCTTCGCGACTTGATCACTCTCACTATTGTAGGTTTGCGGTATAGCTCTTCCAGTTCGTGGTTGTGGAGTTTCCTCCATTGTCCTGACTCCTCGTCATATTTACCTCCAAAGATACCCCTTAAAAATTTATTCTCGAATACGCGGAATTTATTCTCTTCCCGTTTTGTGAGAGCCCATGTTTCGCATCCGTATAGAGCAATCGGCATGACTATGGTTCTATAGACACGGAGCTTTATATCCATCGCCAATATCGATCAAAGTCTGTTGGATTTGAGGAATCGATGGCACTGTTGCTTGGTTATCCTTTGATTGTCTATTTGAAATACAAGAGCATGCTGTTTGGAGTGCTCAATAGGCACAGCCCCAGCCAATATCGTTGTATCCGTCACAGTTAGAAAAGTCCGTCCATTGGGTGTTGGCGCAGGTAAACAGTGATGTATGTTCTCTAGCAAAGGGTGTGGTAAAATGGGCTGTATCTTGATACTGTACAAGTGGCTCGAGGAAAACGCCGGCTCTTGGATTTGTTGGTCATCGATGCACATTTCCATGACGGGAAAAAGAAGTTTCACAAATACTTTGAATATTTTGGTGGTAGTGACTTTTCGGGGCGGTTTTCTGAACTACATTATATTTCAAAGCTGACCGAACCCTAAAAATATATACCAGGAAGATTGACGGATATTTCGGTCGATTAGAAGATATAATTTCTCGACGATTATGTTAATCTCGATAGGCAGTTAACAGCCGTGACCGAATATTTATACCTTAGATAACCTAGATGAGTAAAGCATTTAAGGGGCTAATGCGATTGCATTAGCGAAACTTATATGGTTGGGTCCAAGTCATGGGGGTTCTTCAGGTAAGTAACAGTGGGGTTTGGCGGAACCGCCACAGATCTCGATTCAGAAAGCCGATCTGTTCGAATCTCAGCTGATGTAACATTGATGCGTTAATGGATCAACGACTTAAAAATGAAGAAAAGAATTATTATCGTCCAAAAAATTCGATTTTTTACCCGTACATACATACTAATAAATTACTAATAATTAGCAGAACTGAGGTTGACAAGATAGAACAGTAGGGCACTCCGGATTTTATGTATTCGCCATTTAAAAAACCCGAATCGATCGAAATAATTCTTCATCCAAGTGTAAAGTTGTTTGAAAAATGTATATGGACGAAAATTACTTAGTAACTACTCCAAACCTAGTTTCCTAAAAAAAATTGCCAATACCAAAGCAATTGTCAAAAAAGAACTAAACGTTCAAAATGGCTGCAAATGTCAACAAAAGCATCAACAAGATCGGAACTCTTTTTCTTCGTTTGATTTATTAAGATCACGAACGTAAAAAATTCTCTTTCCTTGTTGATCATCATCATCATCATCATTATCGGCACTACAACTGGGAACCGGTCTTAGCCTTATTTAGCAAGGTTGAGGCTTGTTAAATTTTCCATAATGATTTGTTTTTTCCGGGCAAGGTCATTAGTCTTGCGCCAGAGGCTCCCCGACGGGGGATCGAACCCCGGTCTCCCGCGTGGCAGGCGGGTATACTAACCACTATACTATCAAGGAGCCCGTATATAAATGTTCCTTAATAATTAGAGAAGTAAACAATAGATGTATCTTGTTCAAAGAATATCCAAAATTACATTATATGCACTTTTTTTTTAAGGTAAGTTAAGTATCAAGTTCCATTAAATAAAAATGTATATTGTATAACAATAACAAATGGTTTATTATAACATACTTGATATAATTGAATTACAAATTATTGTAAAATAATCAATAAAATTATCTAACTTAAATTTAAGCCCCATTCACAATAGGAAGCAGCTGTCATTAGTCTAAGAAACTTTCAAGGAAGTAGACAAAACAAAATTGAAGTAATTGTGTGTGCTTTTTGTTATAAACACAACACAAAAAGAGAATAAAGGAGTATAGTATGGCGTTTCCGTCCTCAAAAACTCTGTAACAATAAGCTAAGGTGAGAAAATGGCGAACGTTGCCAACAATCAACTCTCTAAAATTGTCATTCAATTTTTACGCAATTAGAACGAAACAATGTACTTTCCCGTGGGCTGGCCCAAGGCGATAAATCTGTCAATTGATGCCGAACAGGAAACTATTCGACACATAGCTTGTGATGCCGTAAAAATTCTCATTGCCGCCATAGGCGAAAATTTCCTGGGCATTTGGTATGCGAATCCCTTGATTCCAATCACATCCTGCCAACGGAGCGACGAATCAGTTCAAAAACATGGAAGCAATCGAATGATTATTTGGAAACCAGATTCTAGTAAATTAGCAATCGTCACCGATTTTGGTCATTTGTTGTTCTACAAAATCGAAGTCGATGACAACAACGGTGGTGTTCTGGTACAAGTGGATTCTCCCTTGGCCAACTTGCGGAGAGATTCAGCTGAATTGTTTATCAAGGAAGTGATACCTAGATTATATTTGAAAGCGCTATGTGCGATTGAAATGGATTCAGTAACAACGACCTTCTGTTGTATCAGCTTGACGGAAGTAGTTGTTACGACAACAAATTGTGAATTCCTAAGGACGCAATGGGATGATTTTGAGGATAATCAGACGACAGTTGACCTAAGGAGTATTCCGTTCTATTTGAATCAAAACAGTAATCTGAAAAACTTGCCTCCAATTGGTAAGAACTCATTCATAGCGACAATGGAATATTCACCGTTTATTGGAGGATTTGGTGTTGTTTTCAACGATGGTCGCGCGGCGTTTTTGAGTGTTCATCAGACTATGCATGGATTCTGGGTTCCCGATGTCGACGATGCAACTATTTGCAGTGTGAATCATAAGTTTAGGTTGTTAGCCTATGGGCGGAGGAATTCTGAAGTTGCTGTGTATGCAATAGAAGACACAACAGGCGGACTAGAATTTTGCCACAAACTGTTGTTGAATTCAAAGGATTTTCCTGGAATGTTGGGGGCTGTAAATGAGCTTAAATGGTCTCCAGATGGTTGTGTACTAATTGTAGCTTGGGACAATGGCGGCATATCGTTGTGGAGTACTTTTGGAACAATGTTAATGTCATCACTTAGCTGGGATTTTGGCATTCATGTAGATCTACTTCGAAGTAATCCGTTGGTGATTGACAAAATGGAGTGGTCTACTGAAGGCTACCAATTGTTTCTGATACGTCGAGAGGGTACCGTCCTTCAAATGAGCTTCGTGAAGAGTGCTCTAACCATGAATCCTTGTATGACTGCTACATCACACATTTTACTGCAAGCTGATGATACATTGTACCTGAATCAGGGTGATAATCTGGAAAAGATCTACTTTGGATCAAAATTTAATTTTCCCAACAATCAAAGTGACTTGGACGAGCATTCGACGTTGTGTAGGGATAATTTCGAAGTTCAGAAGACGGTCGATATATCAAGTATTTTATCTGAAAGTAAATATTGGGGTGTTCTCCAGTTGCCACAGACATATGCTGCCACTAACTGGCCAATCAGATACTCGGCGATAGATACCGATGGTGTCCATATCGCTGTGGCAGGTCGTACAGGTTTAGCGCACTACTCGTTGGTCACCAAAAGATGGAAACTCTTTGGAAATGAATCACAAGAGAAGGATTTCGTCGTTACCGGTGGTTTGATGTGGTGGCACGGATTTGTTATATGCGGATGCTTTAGTCTTCTAGATCGAATCGACGAGATCCGTTGTTACCCAGAAGAATGTAAACTGGACAATCAATTCGGCAACAAGATCCAAGTGCGCGCAGCTGTTATATCTCTAAACATCTTTAAAAATCAACTGATTTGCTTGACTGCTGATGGAATTGTGACGACATTTGCTCTGAAGAAACTAAACGCCTATAATATAGACGTCTCCTGTTTGTATGAGATGGATATTAAAGGTATATGCATTCATCCCGCTTGCATAGTTTCACTTACCCTGACTAATCTTAAGAACGATCTCGCGTCGAAAGTCAGCACTCCAGAAACGATCATTTTCAACGTGAGTGGACGGATTCTAATGGTTCAAAGGGATTCAAGAACGAATATTATCAATCACTTGATGGCAACTTGTTTAGCTTCGTGTGTCGAATGCTTTTGGTTATCAAACTCGGAACGAAGTTTGATGGGAGATTGCCTATGGCTGTACAGTGGAGCTAATGGAATGCGAGTGTGGCTTCCCGTTTTGCCACCCAATGAAGAAGTCCGTGATACACATCGACTGCATTCATTCATGTCGAAAAGGATCATGCTATCATTTCCTTTACGGTTATATCCCTTGGTGATACTCTTCGACAATGTAATCGTCCTTGGAGTGGAAAACGAAACCACCCTCTATACGAATGAGATGAACTCACACTTCTCGTTACCATTCTGCCTATTGGAAAGGAAAAGTCAAGTTTACCTACACAAAATACTCCGACAGCTTATCAAAAGAAACTTAGGCTACAGTGCCTGGGAGATAGCCAAACAATATCGATCACTTCCCTACTTTCCACATTCATTAGAATTACTACTGCACGAAGTTCTCGAGGAGGAAGCAACCAGTAAGGATCCGATTCCTGATGCTCTTTTGCCAAGTGTTTTAGATTTTATTCGCGAATTTCCTGTTCACCTGCAGACCATCGTCCAATGTGCTAGAAAGACAGAAATTGCTCTGTGGCCATATTTGTTTTCAGGAGCAGGCAAGCCAAAAGATCTATTCCAACAATGCCTAAAGAATGAAGAACTGGAAACAGCGGCAAGTTATTTAATAATTCTCCAAAATCTTGAACCGTCGGCAGTGAGTAAACAATATGCAACCCTTCTGCTCGATATTGCTTTGGAAAACCGCAAGTGGGAGCTATCGAAGGACTTAATCCGCTTCCTCAAGTCAATAGATCCTAACGAAATAGATTCACCACGTTCTTCAATGATTGTAAATCAGAAAATCGCCCCAACTCAGCAGCCAAATCAGGTAAATCCAAATCCGGAAGTTTTTAATCTGATTCTTGGTTCTATAGCGCGTGAGCGCAGCTTTTCAACGACACTTACATCATCAAATCGCAACGAAAAGAAAGACAAAAAGGATAAAGAGAAACGGGAAAGTATATCAGGCAGTGCACCTCAAACAACGCCGGTACTAGCATCACAAAAGGACACTCCACCTACTGGCTCGGGTGCCGGTATACCCTTTCGACGTAAATCGGAAAGAAGTATGTCCAAGGAGAAACATGAAACATTCTTCATCGACACCATTCTTCAGCGTCAAGCTCGCACTCTACTTGAGAATTGTAAACTCATAGACTTGGGATACATGAGTGCTTACCTGGATTTCCACTTAGTTAGCTGGCTATCTCAAGAGAAAGATAAATCTGCCAAACTTGACGATTTCGTATCAACTTTACTTCTTCTTCACAAGGAACTCAAACTACCGCCACCGTATGTGAAAAACGGTCGGGACTCACCTCACGACAGCAACTTCCTCCTCAACAACGATATTTCAAAGCGTCGCAATACATCGAGCCAGACATCAGAATCTGGATATTTTAGTTTACCTGTGGCTGAAAATACTCATTACACTCATTCCATACCGGCAATAAAAGAAACTGAGGAGCTCACACTGACAGGCAAGTCTCGTTCCAATTCTCAAGTGTTCGATATCAATTACCCTGCACGGAGGTTTTCATCTCTGTCACATGATGAGTTGATGCTTGCCGGAGTTGGTTTACATTCCGAATATCGAGTGAAAAACCTTCCCGAGAAATTGAATGTAAAAATTCGTTACCTCCTGCAACTCTTCATCGAGGCCAACTGCATCGATTATGCTCTTATCCTTTCTATCCTGCTTTTTGACGCAGCATCTATTGGGCGCATAATTAACTTCGTCGTTCGCAGCGAATCAATAGCATCTTGCAATCGAATTCAGACGGCGTTGAAGAAGATTACTCAATGGTCATTCGAGGAGCACTGCATTTATCGTGGCTTCATGATTGGACTCCAACCACAGCTGTACCTTCTTGATCAGTACGTTCAAGCAGCCAGCACAAGAAGTGCTGACTGTACACCATCAGTGGGAGAAAAGTCCAGTTTAAACAAAATTTCCGAGATCCTAGACACTCCGTCCAATGTCACTGCGAGTCCCACGAACTTGATGTGGATAGATGCCTCAAAACACTCAAACAATACTCGTCAAACGAACAAAATTGGACTTGCCGCCAAGAACAATGAATCGAACATATCAAAAAAGTTGGCCCATGTACAGAAGAGCTCCATCAAAGATAATCAAACGCAAGTCATTAGGAACGAAAACGGTTTATGTGGTATTATGTAGTTTTGTCTATACTTCCTTTCTTTCTCTTCCTCCATCTCTTGTTTTTTAATTTTCTTCCTTGTACTCATGATTTATATGGGTTACAAATATACATGTATTGTTTATAAAATATTGTTCGTCAAAGTATTGCCCTTTACTGTACCTTAGATATTCCAAAAAGGAACGATTCCCGCCATTAGAAGAACGTGTAATATTAGTGTACGCATTGTTGACCGTTTGTACTTTATTAGAATTTTTTTAAAATTAAAATATAAATTTAATAGATTCTAAAAAAAAAAGCATTTTACTTGAGTTGAAGACCGAAGATGATTATTTAATAATTTACCTAAGTGTCGTGATGTTCTCATACTCGGGGACTTCTGGGCAGAAAGCCTCTATTTTTTTTCACCCAATGATGGAAGGGACCGATCGACAGCAACTGTGTGGCGTGTGAACGAGTACAAGTACCAGGCTCAGTGAATTCTTTGCTCAAAGCAGATTCCTTCACCATTACCATCCTTTATAGGAATAAGCGGAAAAGCCCACTTGATTATACGTTGGTGACATTGATGTGATTACATCACGGTTTATATCGCAGTTGTCTAGATCAACATACCTCGAAGCAACAAGCGGTGGGAAAAGCCACTGATCTTGCATTATAACTTATCTTATAAAACATTCGCAGAGGAGGGAAGGACGGTTGGAAAAGTTGCGCGAAATGACCAGCCTAAAGAAGACACTAGATGAGCTAGCGATCTAACAGGAGAAGACGCGCATACCATTCGAATGAGTCATTACGACATACAGAAAGGAGCCGAATGGGAAGGAACCGTCGCGAAAAGACTACAGACCCTCGAACGTATATAGGCAGAGTGCGGTGGAACTTGTACAGTACCATACATAGAATCTACCACGGAGAACCGTCCATCCATACTTTGCAATGGACAAATACGCAAAAATGCAGAAGCTATATGAAAAAGCTCATGAATACATTACCACAAAAACAATGAAGCGGAAGCGACAAAAGAAATGCTCACTCAGGATGAGGAAGAGGAACAATCCCGTACATATCACTGCACTACACTCGGACGCATTTGTGGTGATCCGTTTGTTTACTTCGGATCCCACGGAAGACTTGACGCGAATTAATAAAAACAATCGAGTTAATATTAAATATCAAATGATAATTTTATTTTATTTTATCTTTTCTTAAAGAACATTCATCTTTGAATTCCTAATCGAGACTGCCTGCCAAAATCCTCCTCCAGTCTCCTTTTTACTTTTTCCCTTCTTTGCTTCCATGTTGTCCTTATCATATTGCAACAGACCAGCAGATCTTTGTCGTGAGGACTGTGGGAACTTTCCCTTTTTTTGCAGTAGTGTTGAATGCATTAACTACAGCATGTGTGCTGAGGACTGTGAGAACTTTTCCTTTTTTTGCAGCTAGTGTACCGGAGACATTCCGGTTTGTTCAATTCAAAAATAATATGTTAAAATTTGGAAACGAAATCTTAGGCGGTTTCAAAGTTATAGGTCATTAAAGGGTCGGTTCTCCCGCGGATACAAATTCGTATCATAGGTGGCAACTACCTTGTAGACTATCCATTTATGGGCATTAATTTGCTTCGCTGTTGGCTTGGGCCAACTGCCACTTCTTTGAATATGTCGCAATCTTGTGCGACTGAACAACATGTTCATAAGCGGTAATGGATAGTCGCTCCTGTGTATATTGTTTTTACATTCGGGCGTACTACGGGTGACCTGCGATTGCCTGAGTTTTAGTTAGTTTCATATATATGAAACTAACTTGCCCGTTGCACGGTGCTGGTGGTTTTTTCTTGTTTGGTGACTATCGAAGATGTTCCTACCGGTGACGTCGCGGGGTAGATATTTTTGATGTTTCTTTGTTTCTTTTTCATGAGGAGGAAAAAGTATTTAGTGTAACCGTGGTCTCAGAGCGTGCAGTGCTCGCGTTTCATACGTTTTTCAACGGTAAATTTTTCTAACATTATGTTTAAAAACGTTAAAGGTTCGCGTAAGTCAGGGGTGCGTCCAGGGAATCGATATAAAAAACGAAAAGGATTTATGGGAACTGTACATGAACTGGAAATGGAGTATGCGACTACATCGGCACAAAAATTGGCTACATCGCCCGACTTCGCTCCAACCGTCACAGTGACGGCAGCATACGTGATGTTACATTTTTTTCCAGTTTTTTCCGAACTTTCAAACGTTATAAAGTGTAAACACTGTGACGGTTCGAGAAACTTTTCAAAAAAATCTGAGAAAGGCCTAGGATTCAAACTGATCGTCGAATGCAACTGGGGTGAGAGGGTCATCGAGTTCTGTCCACGAATCGCCAACAAAGCTTACGAAATGAATCGTAGAATAGTATTCGTAATGCGCATCTTGGGTGTCGGGTTAAATGGATTACATTGTTTCACTTCACTGATGGATATTGGCGAATTTACGAAGCACATCTACTACGCTGCTCTCGATAATGCACACACCGCTTGTATCGGCGTTTTTTCTTGCGTGATAAAAAAGGCTAGCAAAGAAGAAAAAGAAAAAACTGATGAAAGTGAAGATAAAAAATTTACTGCTTCTGGAGATGGTAGTTGGAGCAAAAGGGGTCATACTGCTAATTATGGCGTTATGACATTGATCGGCAACAAAACAAACAAAGTTCTCGATCTTACTGTGAAATCGCGTTATTGTCAAGGCTGCAACCATATGAAAACAAAGAAAGGCACGCCTGAATATGATACTTGGTGGGATGAGCACGAACCAGTTTGCACATTGGATCACAATGGAAGTTCGGGTAAAATGGAACCTGACGGAATGTTAGAGATGTTCGACCGCGCTTTTGATCTGCACGGCCACATTTACGAAAGGTACGTTGGAGACGGGGATGTAAAAATAATGAATGCGTTGCAGAAATCATTTCCAAATGTTGTAAGGGCCGAGTGTATCAATCACGTCGGAAAGCGAATCGGTTCGCAATTACGCGGTGTCATAAAAAAAGCAAAAAAAAAACATACCAATTAGGAGGAGCTGGTCCTGGCAAACTTACGGGAAACATGATAACAGAACTGACGACTTATTACGAACTTGCGATTAGACGCAATGCTCACTCTGCTGAAGAAATAGCGAAAGAAATTTGGGCAACATACTACCACAAAATATCAACGGATGAAAATCCGCAACATCAAAACTGTCCAGAGTCATGGTGCAAATGGAAACGCGCGGAAGCTGCGAATGAGCTGTCAAAGTTCCACCACGACAAACCTCCCTTGGATCCTAAAGTACGAACAGCTATTTACCAAGTTTACGTAAAACTGACAGATCCCGATTTATTAAAAAAATGCGAGGGAGGTTTCACGCAAAATAACAACGAAAGTTTCAATGCTACTATCTAGCAAATGGCGCCAAAACACACATACAGTGGTAAGAAAATCATTGAAGTTGCGGCTCTTACCGCAACTTGTATGTTTAATGAGGGGTTTTACCCGTATTTCTAATAATGCAAGTCATGGGCATCAAAATTGGGTACGCTGCGACAGCGTTTGCGAACGAGAGGGACAGAGATCGGCTGCAAGACGCTGACCGCAGCCTAGTACGAGGGTTGCCTTTTATATTTCGGGATTAGAGAACAAAAACAAATATTGATCATCGAAAATCACTTTATTGTTTTTCAAAATATTCCCCATGAAGATCTATACACTTTTGCATGCGTTTGAACCAATTGTCGAAGCACTTTTGCCACTCTGATTGAGGTATCTCCAACACATGCATTCTGAATGCAGCAACCGCTTCTTCAGGTGTCGAAAAACGTTGACCTCTCAGTTTGTTTTTTACGTACGGGAATAAAAAGAAGTCATTCGGTGCCAAGTCAGGACTATACGGCGGATGACCCATCAAATCGATTTTTTGGGTGCTCAAAAATGCAGTTGTCGCAGCCGATGTGTGAGAGCTCGCATTGTCGTGGTGAAGAGTGATCCGTCTTCGGCGGTTGGTTTTCCTGATTTCTTGGAAGACAACTGGCAAACAAATGGTTGTGTACCACTCAGAATTGACTGTTCTGCGTTGTTCTAGTGGTACGGTTGCGACATGTCCAGTTTGTCCGAAAAAACAGGCGACCATTTGCTTGGAAGTGCTTCGTGCGCGAACAACTTTTGTTGGATTTGGCTCATCTTGAAACACCCAGGCAGTCGACTGCTGTTTACTTTCGGGCTCATACGCGTAAATCCACGATTCATCACCTGTCACGATGTCATAGACGTGTTTCGAAGCACCGCGACCGTATTTTTTGAGCATTTCTTTCGACCAATTGACACGAGCCTTTTTTTTGGGCGATTGACAAATTGTGTGGGATCCAACGCGAACAAATTTTTATGCAATATTGAATGTATGCTGGTCCCACTAACGCCTAAGGTTGTCTCAATCTCACGATAGGTCACATGACAATCTTCCAATATCAGTTCGCGTACAGCATCAATGGTTTTCGGAACAACAACTGATTTTGGACGACCTTCACGAAGTTCATCTTGGAGTGAACTACGACCACGATTGAATTCACCATACCATCGATAAACACTGGTCCTTGATGGAGCTTCATCGCCAAAAATTGAATTAAGTTCATCCATGCACTGTTGCTGAGTTAATCCACGCCGAAAGTTGTAAAAAATAATCGCACGAAAATGTTGACGATTTAATTCCATTTTTGGGCCGAGATGAATCTTTTAAGTTACTGTAAACAACACAAATAGCGCTCGTATGTCAAAACGTTCTGAGTGCGTATAACCTCAAAAATGTCCAACTTTACGACAGAGCTGTCAATTGCCGGATTGCAACACTAGGGTTGCCAAATCCCGAAACATAAGAGGCAACCCTCGTATACAACTCGCACGAGGCACGAACAGCGAGGAAAAAGGCGAGAATGCAACTAGAGGACGAATTCGAAGTCGTGGAAGGAATTGTTTATGGTCCAGGAATATATGTCTAGCTGTTAGTATAAAAAATCCCGATGTTTTCATGAAAAAAATCACTTTTATCTTTTGTCTAATTTATCTCCAAACTTTGAATGCGTTTTTCTCGAAACGACTTTTTTGAGTGCGATGTATGAAAAGGGTGCATGCGATTCTTATGAAAGTTCGCACACATATTTTTAACAAGCACACACAAATTGTGAGTGAATTACTTTTTTATGTATTTATTTATTTTTTTAGTTATAACTAAAAAATAGAGTAAAAAAGGACCGAAAAATCAATTTTTTTTCAATGGTCCGCCATTTTGTTGTTTTTTATCAATTTTAAAATTTTTTTCACTCATATTGGGCTAAATGTATTTAAGTTCAATAAACTTAATAAAAGGGTGCATGCGATTCTTATGAAAGTTCGCACACATATTTTTAACAAGCACACACAAATTGTGAGTGAATTACTTTTTTATGTATTTATTTATTTTTTTAGTTATAACTAAAAAATAGAGTAAAAAAAGGACCGAAAAATCAATTTTTTTTCAATGGTCCGCCATTTTGTTGTTTTTTATCAATTTTAAAATTTTTTTCACTCATATTGGGCTAAATGTATTTAAGTTCAATAAACTTTTTGCATTTCTCGTATTTTTTCACCGGGGACGAAAATAACCCTTACACGAGCAGAACGGATGGCTAACTTTGAACACTTTAACTTGGGGGGGGGGGGGGGGGGGGGGGGGGGGGTCCGGTTCCGGAGTGACTCGACAAAATTTACAAACGTAGTCGAAAGATGAATAAAATGTTTAAAAAAAATTGTTATATCTTTAATACTTTCTCTTAAAAAGAATCATGAAAATAACCTATTTGTTGACCCGACAAACCGGAATGTCCCCGTAAGATACCCTAAACGGATTACACAATTGATCATTCCGATACAGTCATCGAGATGGTAAGGAAACAAAGGACTGCTGTGTGCGGGCTAAGAAGGATCTGCGCAAGGTTAACTAACTCCGAGGCATATGAAGCCAAACAATTTTGCCAACTAAATATGAAGTGCCTCGAGCGATGATGGGAAGATATCGAAGCTGCCCACGCCAAAATATGCGAGGAATCTCCTGATCCGAAATCGCAAAGAATACATTATTGTGGAAGGCTACGACCGAGAAGAAGAGTCACAGGGATGGTTAATCAAACTGTAGTAGGTGACAAGAGGACATGCACAAGAAAGCTGAAATCCGACCGCACATAACAGCGGTCTGGGACTTAAACACCCGGAAATAGGGAAATGGTGTTGCATGCATGCCTATACTGTCTACCAATATACCACTTGTATATTCCCCCCTTTGCCCACCTTTTGAGAAAAGGTTGGTTTAGATGGTAGACGGTCCCAAGGTGAGATACCACCCCGTCACGCTGTACATTCCGTGATATCATGGAGAGAAATCTTCGACAGTATTTCGGATGTCTGGCTGATGGCTCGGACTGACACGGAGATAAGTCATGATGGTACATTCTGATATATTATAAAGAATTCCGGAGGTGAACTAGTCTCCCATTCGGATCTCTAGCGTGGGGGGGGGGGGGGGGGGGCTATGTCAGATTGAACATCATGCAGATATCATGATAAATAACCGAACTTTAAGATATTCGTCATCGCATAACTTTAAGATATTCGTCATCGCATAACCGGGCTCGTTCTCTAGGCTCTGCCCACGCTCGACTTGTGACGGCATTTTATAACATTAGGGGCATCGGTTTCACCAATACGAATGAAAACGCCGTCCACCAATATTTGCAAACAACGAAACGATATCCTTGCCCTAACTGAGACCCAGGTTAATTCGTCAACTGATTCGGCATATCTTCGTTGCTCAGGATACGACTTACATTCGAGATTCCGTTTTAAGGGCGGAGTCTGCGTTTTCGCGCGGTCCGACAAAATTTACAAACGTAGTCTAATGGAGGCATTGGAACCCAATAATATGGACATCATATGGTTGAGGGTCGTACTGAGGAGTTCTGTTAAATTTCTTTGTTGCGACATTTTTCGAACATCTTTCACATACCGTCGACTGGATACAGTTCACCCACCCAGCTCCTGAAATGGTTGTCCTTGGCGTTTTTAATGTGCACAATTCCAGCTGGTTGGTACATTCTAACAGAACCGGCGAGGCTGGGAGGCTGGCGGAGATGTTTGCTGTTAGCCACAACTTGACTCAACTTGTGGAAGAACCAACGCGAGTGTCGGATGCCCGGGGCGATCATGCGAACACCCTGAATCTGTTTTTGACATCCGAACCGAGTATTTATACAGTGGAGGTTTCTGCCCAATGGGAAACTCAGATCACTACTTGGTGTCTGTCGCGCAAGCACTTGCATATCAAGCGAATAACCGGCCTAGGCAGCTTCGCCATGTATGGAAGTATGGGGCTGCTAACTGGGACGATTTGCGAGATTTCTTCGCATCCTTTCCATGGTCCGAGTTGTGCTTCGGAAACTCCGATGTTAACGCTTGCGCGGATTCTGTATCAGCGATTATTCTTCTGGGGATGGAGATGTATATTCCACATTCCACCAAACGAAGTTCATCTGATAAACCGTGGTTTGACAAAAAATGCGAGCAGATTGCAGCGACAAAAAATAGAGCATTTAGACAATGGCGCTCCAGTCCCGCCGATGTTAACAGAACGAATTTTGTTAGAATCAGAAACAGTTAGAATCCATTCACTCAACTCTCGACTCGCCACTAGACTTCCTGACCAACAACCGACTACCCACCTATCTTGTTCGTACTTCATTACGTTACCTCGGGGTCAACACCTCCCGATTACGACAATGCAATTTTATTTCGCAGTGACCTGATTTCCGCATTTTAACTTCAATTCGCAATTGCTTTGTACTGCGGCGTCAGCTGATATTTCTTCATCGATTTGAGCCACAGTTCGACATCCGCAATTGTGAACTGACCTAGTTAATTCTTGCGCAATTAGCGTAGTTTATTAATTGAACCGAAATGTGCATTTAATTACTTTTTTTTTTCTTTTGATTTATTGTGTGCAATAGATTACTTTTTGTGGTTAAATGGTTACGCCGAAATGTGCAATTAATTGCATTGTCGTTCTGGGGGTTATCCGAGTTCAGAATTGGATAGCGTTTTTTGATTTGAGTGCATCAATGACCTCATGTACATCATCTTTGTCTATGATGTCACTGACACACTTAACACGTGCAACCAGGCGATTGATACGGCGAAGAAAGCTCACAACGACAGGGTGATTAATAAACTCCTTCGGTGCCCGGCTGGTTTGCGCTCCTTCTGGTCAATGGCAAAAGCTGTCAGTGGTAACTTCGCATCCTCCTCTTTCCCCCCGTTGGTGACAGACAGCGGAACGTTAGTAACGAATTCAAAGGATAAAGCTAATGGGTTCGCGAATTCAAACCTCGATCCCCGCCTTTTGGAGTCACCTGTGATCGCGCCCGTACGGTCTTCCATGCGGGATGTGAGATTTCGTCCTCGCATTATTCAGCGTATTCTACGTGAACTGGATTATAGGAAGGGAACCGGCCCGGACGGAATACCAGCAATAGTCCTTAAGAACTGTACTCCAGAACTATCGCTGGTTCTTGGCAGACTCTTCCACTTATCTTATGCACGGAAGACCTTTCCTGTCTGCTGGAAAATCGCTCGAGTTTAGCCAATCTCAAAGACGGGAAAAAAGTGTCTCCCACGAAATTACCGTCTGATAGCATTACCGTCTATTTTATCTAAGATAATGGAAAAAGTCATCAATACTGAGTTAGTTAAGTATTTGGAGTGCAACGGACTTCTGAATGATCGTCAATAAGGATTCCGTGGCAAGCAATCCACGGGAGAGCTTCTGACACTTATAACCGATATATGGACATCTGCGATTGAGCGGCATGGTGAGTCAAGGGCGGCCGCGTTGGATATCTCCAAAGCTTTTGACCGTGTCTGGCACGGGGCATTGCTGAGCAAACTTCGTTCATATGGACTTTCCCAACAGCTTTGCGACTGGGCGAAGAGCTTCCTTGAAAATCGATCGAATCGGGTTGTGGACGGCGAGTGTTCGGATCTGTATTCTGTTAATTCGGGGGTGCCTCAAGGTTTTATTTTGGCTCCAACCTTGTTTTTGCATCACATAAATGATTTGTTGGAGACAACGGATAATAAAGTGTTCAGTTTTGCGGATGATAGTACGCTTCTTTCCCCATTTTCGAGTATTCGGCCAATTGGTGCATCTACGTCGCATCAGCTGAGATATAGACAGATTGACTCTCTGAATCAGGATCTAGATAAGGTCCTGCAGTAGGGAAGGACCAAGAAAAGTGGATCATCGGTTCCACAGCTGATGATGACTGGCCGGGCCCTTAAAGCTGGGGAAAGCTTGAAATTGCTCGGCGTCACGGTCTGTGGGAATGTATTATGGCATAAACACGTGTCGAGCATCGCCAGGTCAGCCTCAGGTAAACTGAGCTATCTTTTTAGAGCCAAGAAATATTTTACTGCGGCCCAACTTCTCCTCCTATATAAATCCCAAATTAGACCCGCGCCCGAATATTGCTCTCATGTTTGGAGCTCGGCTCCTAAACATACCCTCGGCCTACTTTAGAGCATACAGAGACGAGCGATCCGCCTGATCGGAGACTCGGCGCTGACGTCGGGACTACAACCTCTATCACATCGAAGGGGCATAGCCGATCTCTGTCTGTTTTATTGATATTATCACGGGTACTGTTCTTCGCAGATTCGTGGTGTTGTTCCACGCAATTCGGCTTATGTGCGATCCACAAGACAATCCGACGGATCGCAACAGTTTGCGGTTCATCTCCCGACCGCGCGAACATCCCTGCATCAGAACTCGTCCCGTTACAGAGCGGGGAAGCTGTGGAACTCCCATCCCACGCGAGTCTTCCCGGAGCGTTACAGCCTGCAATTGTTCAAAAAGAACTGCAACAGTTAGATGAAATGCTGTCCACTCTACGATTCAATGCTGTTGCTTGTTTCGAAGTGGATGGTCGTGGAGGCTCGGGATTATCCGCCTTCCTTTGTGTACTTTGTGTTCGACAGTCTTGGGCATCGTGGCCATGTCGATCACACTTCGTACACAATGGTGTGTTTCGGCGTCGAAGGCATTCGCCGTACAAATGCCCTTTTCTATTGCAGAAGGTGCAACTCATGCGTGCAATCCATGGATGTGGTGCACGTTTATCCCTGCGTTGAGTACAGGTGTCACTATGATAGTCACCTCCGCCTCTTTGCTGGTGCCGTGGTACCTCAGGCTTCTTAGGCTTAGACCCTGTTGGTCTTCTGGTAGAATGTGGTGGTGTTTCTGACCTAAACGGTTTTTTCCCAGGTTGGGGGCGTGTAACAGGGTGAAGTCGTTCTGGGAACCTAGTGTTCGTGTTCCTATTACCCGAGATGCATCGTTTTCAGGCCTATTTTGCCTTTGCCTCGATTCCTGGGGGTTTGGTCGTGTATCCCCGTAGGTCCTATCTGAAACCCTATTTGTTTCCTCTGGGGAATCCTGTTCATCCTCCCAATAGTAGAATGGGTTATTCTTAAGCATGTTTTGCCTATTTGATGAGATGGGGGTGTGGGGTGCGAAGTAGGTGTGCCAAGACAGCGGCACGGATTCACTTTTATCCCTGACACTTGTTCCGCCGAACACATTTCACACAAGTATCCAATAGAAAAGAAGAGAAGAAATAAAATATCCTTGTTTTATGTGTTTAACGTTTTTTTTTTTCTTTTTTATTGTATTTTTGTTTATGAGTTCCTTATTATCTATTTACAGTATTCAGAGGGAATAGTTTATAATTGCTTTTTAACACATGCGGATACACTGATCCACCACAAGGATAAAAAGAAGAATGAAAGCACTTGTGGGTGGCTGTGAGCACCGTTTAATATTGTTTTGTTGTTTTCTTTTCTTCACTTAGAACCTTTCGTTAATAGTATTAAATTGTCTTTCATAATTATATACAAAATGAAACAATTCTTTCTCGACACGGTGACCATGGTGATTGAACAAAAACATTTGACTTGACTTTGGTGATAGGTTGATGGCGAATCCGGAGACCTGTGGAAATTGTATAACGACTTGGTGCGGCGTAACCGACACCGAGGATAGATGACAAGCGACTGACTTCAATTAGGGATGAAATTTTAATTTTGCATTCGCACGGTTATTAGCCAATCATCATCGCGCTCTTCTCATCAATCTTGTCATTTGCATGTCTCAGCGAGGTGAATAAACTTGCACACCGCTCGACAGTCGCTGGGCATGCGATGGATGAAAAGAACCAAAGAGAGAGCGCTTCGGGGTTGGCTTAGCTTGTGTGCTTGTAACAGTGCAGCCTCTGAAGGTGACTTACTGCCCTAGTGCGATGACTGTGGTGATCTCAGAGTGCATTGCACTACCCGGGGAAGATAAAAATGTGAAGGAGAGGAAAATGTAGCTGGTGCTATTCTGCTATGAGTGAACAAAAACACGATTATGAAGAAACGAGCCAACGGTGAGAGACAAGAATCAACCTAGATACCAGTGGAAAACAAGGAAAGAAAAGACAAAAATGAAAATAAACCACCAGAAACAAGAAAAAAAAATATTTGGATTTATATTTAGACTTTTCCACCCAACGTTGATTTCGTCCCCTCTCCTGTAAATTGAAAAAAGAAAAGGGGAAAAGGAGAACAATATTTTTAATTATTTTGTTTATTTTATTATGGCTTTTTATTTTTTATCCTAGCCGCTATTTCCGCTAGTCGGCGTAAGTGCGTAAGAGCCTCGGGGCTCTTCCCACCACTGGATTTGTATCCCCGACGAATTCGATACAAGTCTCAACTGGTGGAAACCGACTGCGCCAAAATTGTTGTAGATTTTATCACACAATTTAACAATATAGTTTATATATTTCACTTTAATGTAGTTGAATATATTTTAATTTAATATTTAATATTCGGGGTTAATATAAGGGTAAGAGGACTTATAGGAACTTACTTGGTAGACCGTTGAGCGGGCGCTGTAGCTTGGTATCAGGCTGCAGGGGGGCGTAGAGCTTTTGCTCCCCTGTTCAGCTTCCTGTTGTCCTTTTTGATTCTTCGATTCTATCGGGTATCACAGAGATTGGTTTCGAGCTCGTCGTCGTCTTGCCCCCGTTATCTCCACTTCTATATATTGAGTCAACTAATTGTAAGCCTAAAATTAGACTCGTAGATATTTGGTTTTGACTTTCCTCATTCGAAGTTTTACGTCGAATCTCATTATTTGTTTTTTTTCGCCGTCGACGTATATTTTTTTTATTCGGCGCCAACGCCGTTTTTTATTATTTTTCTACCAAGTAGAATTTGCACAAAGTAGTTTATGCAAATTAGCTACTTGGCGATTTGTTTTCCTTTTACAGGTAGAGGGGGTGTGGGGGCTGGTAGGTGGTGGTGCCAGACATGGGCACAGATTCAACACCCACTGATAGTTCTCCAAAAATTGTTCACAACAAACTCCACAAGGTTCGCCGAAAGAGAAAAATAAAACTCACTGGTTTGTCTAGTTGTTCGAGTCTTCTTTTATTAATTGTAGAACACAATATTTACTTAAACTCAACCACCGTTTTGTTCGGCTGTCTTTATTTTTCTTTCACAATGTTTATTAAACTAAACCTCCCGTCTTATTCGTCTGTCTTTATTTCTTTTTCACAAATTTTATTCGAGCCGAACACCTCACTCACAGCAGGTACTTTATTGGTCGTACAGCGAAAGCAGAGCCATGTGTGTGAAGAAATGACGAAACCAGTATTTCGGATTTTTATGCGTTTTGATGCAACTGAACTTTGAACGTAGTACACTCGATATATGATTCACGGACTTTATTAACTCACGCGTTACAATAGATACTCGTTCAATTTGACCGACCGAATGTGCGACACTACGTGGTTTGATCTGCGACTTGACTCCGTAAAGGATGAAATTTTACTCGCACACGAACTCTTCGATTATGTTAAATTTGACTCCCGGGTCGGAGCATGTGCACACTTTGCGTGATAAAATCTGACTCCCCGTTGCAATCCATATCCGTCAGATTCAACGGTGGTGGATTACATCGGTATGGGAGAATTCGACACGTGTCCGTATAGGACAAGCACGATGCCCTACATTCTGCATATCGGCAACGACGAAAATCCACATAAATCAACAAAGGAACAACATAAGGGACTGCAGGCAATGCGGTCATAAAACCTTGCTGACCTGAGCCTGAGAACGAAATAGGTTTTTGCTTTAAGGTAAACAAAAACGCTATTTCAATGGTCACGATGAGATGCGCATCGTGTTTACTCAGGCGTTCATGATAATGCCGTTGTAGGCTATACATTCTTAGGTGACGACAGGTCAGCCGAAAATTTGGGTCTTGTTTACATGACGGTGCTGGTACATGAGTACAATGGCGAGGAATTAGCCTTGCAGATGTGCAAGCGTACGTCTCGCCCAGGGTGGCCATGGACCAGCGGTTGGTTACTAGCATAAACAGTGATGCTACCGTGTGCTTGTTTGTTTTACGGCCGGAGCATTGTTAGGCATGATCTAGAGTATGATTGTCTAACGTCAATCATATTCGTGCCCAAATCCCATGATCGGTAGATAACCGATAAAGGAAATTGGTCGCAAGTGTTGCGAACCTCGGATTGGGGCAATAAATTGTTATGAACCGCAGCAAAAACCATCGGCTACAGCTGTGTCAATAATTACGCTAGCCAGCGAGTGTTTATTTGTAATTGAAGACAAGCCGGGCCGATAGGAGATGAACTGGTTCATGGAATATGAACCAGAAAAGTTCAGAATATATGTATGCCGTCGGGTAGGTTTTCTTTTAGGTATGGAAAATGCAGGTGGGAGTTTACGCTGCCCAAAATTGCAGGTAAGTAGGGAAGAGGAAGGTGGTTAATTTAAAGAGGGTGGGTAGTTCTTTGGGAATGCCTTAAAGAACCGCCACAAGGGGAAACTCGCGAAAGGGGATTAGTGAGTGTTAGAGAAGGACCTGAACGCGAGGTAGGTCCGTAACAGGACTTGTGTGTGAAATTGTGGGTGGTTCTCAGCGGAGTTTTAAAGAACCCCAACAGACCCGGTCGAGAAAAAATAGCATCTCAGCGCTATGGGTTGTCTTTCCTGGGAGAAGTAAAATAAAAAAAAAAAATAAAAATATTAACCATAAACGATATTGATATGATTATCAAGCATTCTTCTATCTCTCTATACGCCGACGATACTAATTTTTTTAAAACCATCTGCTTTCCACTTGATGTTTTCCTTTTTCAAACAGACCTCGACAGTTTTTCCATTTGGTGCTAGAAGAATTGCTTGGAAGTTAATGTTGACAAATTCGAGTCGATTACGTTTTCACGAAAGCGCACACTTCCCCCTCCTCGCCCCTACCCCTATTCTTTATACGCTCGATTCGTGACCTGAGCATCTTATGTGATAAGCGGCTAAATTTCCTCTTACACATCGACGACATAACCCTAATAAAGGCCAGTTCCGCTCTTGGATTTGTTAAACGCTGCTCGTTGAAATTTTCCGAAACCCATGTGACCCGGTCACTCTACATTTACTTTGTCCGTCCTCTTCTAGAATGTGCCAGTTAGGTCTGGTCCCCTTATCACATGGCTTACATATGCAGAATTGAGAGCATTCAACGAGGCTTCTAACGTTTTACTTGAATGACCTTTAGCCATGTTTTCGACACTTAACTCAGACTTCAGACATCAAAATCGACAGTAGAACTTATAGTAGATCTATAACCACGTCATCAAAGCTACACACTCGATCTTGCCCCGGAGTGAATTGCTGAAATAGGGGTGCTCCGTAGGGATAAATAGTTACAAGTTGAGGCGGGTTTGTCCGTAGGCACTACCAGAAATCCGGAATGAATCGGCCATGCAAGCAGAGTCGGGCCGCTTGTACCTTCTTTCCAGTTTGCAAAAGAAAAGATCAGTTTTAGTCATACATATTTAATAAAGAAAAGAAAATATTTAAAAATAAGACAGCATTGTTTTTGAGAAATAAAAAACCAAATAATTGTTTACAATTAAATTAAATTATTAATTTTAATTTATTTAGTCGAAAATATCAGAGACATTCCTATAACTGTTGTGTTTTCGGTTACAAATTACAGAAGCGGATTTTTGTTGTTGTTTCCTTTCATTTTTTATTAATTAGAATTCCCTCTGTTCTTTCTATTTAGAAATTACTGGCTTAAGTTAACGTGATAAAATAAGGTAACTAAACTATAATCAATTTTAACGTTCATTTTAGCTCCTGCTTAGTTTATATATTTGTCGGTGTTTTTGTTTATCTCTATTTCTATTTTGTTGTTTTTGTTTTTAAAGTAATGCTTTCAATCGTTTCTAGTCCGTAAAGCAAGCGGACACAGTCGTCTAAACATGGCTTTGAATTACATGTTCTTAGTATTACATTAATTATTCTCCTCGTCTTATATCCCTGTTTGACAAAAACAGTTTTATCCATTTATCTTTATCTTACCTAATTTTTATTTAATTATATATATATTTTTTTGTTTGTTTTACTTTTTCTTTATTTAGAATAAAAAATAATATCACTTGAGAAATATGTATGCTTGTCTTATTTGTTGGTAAACTTTAAATTATTCAGTTAGTTTTCTTTGATTCAATTTTCTTATTTGGATAAAGAAAATCATTCAAGTAGGGACAGATCTCGGGCGGGGATTTCAGCATACATTGGTAAAGGATAATCATATACGAACTAGAAATTTATAATTAAACGAAAGAAAATATCCAAAATAAAGAATTAAAGAAAGATTAAATATAGTGGGGATTGTGTGTGTTAGGTCTTTCATCATAAATAAATAAATAATAATGAATTTGGGCGGAAAGGAGAAACTTTACATTAAAAGAAAACTAAGATCACTTTTATCCAATTGGCAAAATGTATGAAGGGTAAAGTGTGTGTGGACAATTGTATATGTACAAGTTGTGAAATTTATGGTTTTTACACATTCAGATTTTATATTTCTTTATATATTAAAACTGTTGATAGAATTGATAACATAGTAGTATTGGTTTGTTTACTTGTTAGTGGTTTTTGATGCTGCATCTGGAGGAATTGATTTAGTTTCAGCTTGGTACAACGGTGCACATTCTTTGTTGCCTTAACCACTCCACAAATTCGTCTAACATGACGGGCCCTGGAAAGATAATAGATACATAAGAGTTTTTTAAATAAAACTGAAACAAACTGAATATGTAAATAGTTAGAATTATAGCTTATTTTATACCCGTTGAGTGAATTTTGAAAAATCGACGCTTAGGAATCGCTCTCTCTGTCGCCGACGCGTCCTCAGCTGGTAGCTGACAGCTGACAAATGCGACCATACTCGAATTTTCCGATAAATTTAATTGAGAGTCCGCAACACAAGTACAACCAATTTTTTCAAGATAACAAAAATGACAATAACACCACGAAGCTACGTTACACAAAAGGTATTTAGGTTAAATATAAACATAGACTTATGAAGTGAACCATGATAATGAATTGTAATCTGGATCCCTGTGACTATTAAAGAGAGCAAGTGCTATCTTGAGTGGAACCTTATTCAGTGTTTTCATTTGTAGTTATTTGCTTCGATGGTACAAGTATTTAACGGAAACTTAAGGGGGTATCCTGATGTACCGGCTTCATCTTAATCGATAGTATACAACTTTTAGAACATGCTGTCAAAGCCCCAAGTATGAATTTTTAATTTAGCGGGTCAAAATGAGCTCGATAAGTACGCAGCACACTGTACAATAAAATTTGGGAGGAAGCCCCTTAAATGCATTTTTCTCAAAATCATGTTTTTGAAACGCGTGTGCAAGAACTCATAATTCTAATGAATTCATGGTTTTTTTTTTTAAATGAAAGGCTAATTAATTTGCCACTTGAATTGATTGATCGATTGATTGATTGAAGGCGGAACCCACATTTTATTTAATTTAATGCAAGCTTAAAATTAACTTAATATAATGAAGAATGTATTTCTAGAGGTTAAAATTTTGTTTATCATCATCATCATCATCATCATCATCGGCACTACAACCGGGGACCGGTCTTGGTCTTATTTAGCAAGTCCAGAGACTTGATAAATTTTCCATAATGAGCGGCGAACGTATAGGGCAAAGTTACTGATTGCTTTCAACCCGGCGACGGCCAGGACAATCCTTGTCCCTGTTCAAGCCAAGTTGACATGCAGTCTCCACGTGACACCCTTGGAAAGTTACTTTCGCACACGCCAAGTAGTGAACCAATGCATGCAGCGACATCCTGAGAAAGGCTGGCGCAAGACATGCCCGTAAAAATGAATTATTATGGCAAATTTAACATGCCTCGGATGTGGACCGGATACACGACGACGACCACGGAAACGAAAATGGCTAAACGATTTAAGAATTTTTTCATGGGACGTCCGCTCACTATACAGAGCTCGAGCTGCACAGCAGCTAGCCGATGCCCTGTTCGAATATAGGGCTGACATAACAGCATTACAAGAAATAAGATGGACGGGGAGTGGTGTTGTGGGGGTAGAAGTAGGTGTGCCAGGACAGGGGCACGGATTCACTTCTTCCCCAACGATGTTGCTTGACGAATAGGTTGAGAAACTTGAGTTCAAACACTGGTACACAACATTAAAAAGAAGTTTCACTATATTTGTAATGATTAACAAACCCTAAGCACTTTCATTTGGTATTTTAACATAGGTGCACATTATGAAAATCCGACAAAACAAACTTGCTGAACGAATGAAATTGGGATTGATGTAATTTAAAATCGAACTAGTTTTAATTCATTCTAACACTCCTTTTCGGCGTCCAGTCATAATTTAATGAATAAAATTTCTTACTAGAAGTGTTTACTGATTGAAAGAATACTATTGATTATTACGGACGCACGCGCGTGCGGACACGGCGGTGGTGGAAAGACGATTCGTGGCGGTGTAACCATCCACGATGATGTTTGAGTCAAGACTGATTCGAAAAGGGATGAATTTGGATAATTTAATTTTTGCAATTGACAACCAAAAGAGAACATACTTCTGCTCTCTCATTGCCACGCTCGTCGATGTGTGGTGGATTACATCGGTAAATTGATGATCGAAGAAAGCGGGAGAATGAGAGAACAGAAACTCGATGTATGATTATCTTGGGGTGGATTTGGTTGTATCTGCATGAATCAATGTAGTTCTGAGCGAAACCCATTGACCTAATTCGGTAATGTGGTGGACTCAGAGTACATTGATCTGTACGAAGACAGAACTGTGAAGGAGAGGAAAATTAAGCTGATGCTATTCACCTGCGAAAAGAGAGCATTGATCCCCAGCGAATGAAGTGCCTGGAGAAAATGGAAAGGACGCTGAGTTGGCTAGGGAAATCTGATCATGGGAACTAACTTAAATGCTTTAATAATTTCCCCAGCGGTCGCAAGATTAAGCAACCGCCGTTTGATCAGACTATGCCGTTGCTAACCGACAATATGCGATTTCCTGTGGAAATCTCATGGGTTAGCGAAATGGTATTGCCATATGGCGAAAATGGTAGATAAACTCAATTATGCATTATCTGCATAGAATAATGAGTTTAGCTATGCGTCCTTGGGGAATACATGTTATTTCAGATGAATAGCATATAAGGGGAATGAGTAACGAGTATGACATTTATTACTGCTGTCATGCAAAACACCATGTGCTCGGGGTAGGCTTTCTAGTCAGACAAAAACTGAAGCCTGCCATCGGCTTTAATGCAATAAACGAAAGGCAATGCACTCTTCGCGTGCGAGGCAAGTTTAAGAACATAAGCCTCATAAACGTTCACGGACCTACAGAGGAGTCCCCTGACGACGAAAAAGAAGAATACTACGAGAACGTCGAGCGGGCCCTCAATGCCTGCTCAAGATACGACGAGAAAATCGTTCTCGGTGATTTGAATGCAAAAATAGGTCGGGAGCCGGTTTTCAGGCACTACGCAGGTTCCCATAGTTCGCATGAGAACACTAATGACAATGGACTATGGGTCATCGAAATGGCAGTATGGAAAAACCTGGTCGTTGCAAGTAACAGGTTTCCGCGTAAAGATATCCACAAAGCCAGCTGGGTATTATCTCATGGAGCCACTCCCAACCAAATTGACCACGTGTTGATAGATCGCCGCCACTCGTCGAGCCTGACGACGGTACGAACGTACCGAGGTGCCAACGTCGACTGGGATCACTATCTTTTTGATACAGATTTCCGGGCGTAGAAGAGAAATGGGCATGCCTTAAGAATACTGTCATTAGTACTGCCAACTCCATCTTAAGCAGTAGTCGTAGAGACCGGACCGACTGGTTTGATGATGAGTGCAAACTAGCGACTGAACGTAAGAAAGCTGCATACCGGGCAATTCAGTAGTCTCAAAGGACGCGGTTACGCGAGGAGAAATAAAAGAGCTCAGAAGATCTGAAAAAAGACTTCACAGACAAAAGGAAACCGCCTGGGAAAAAAATCTAGTCTGTGAAATAGAGAAAAGTAGAGAGCGAGGTCCGAGGTCCGCACCAGGCGCGAAAGTTGTACCAAATAATCCGCAGTATGACGCGGTACACACCACACTGCACTTACTGCAAGTAGTAGTCTCAAAGGACGCGGTTACGCGAGGAGAAACAAAAGTGCCAGGGAAAAAAAATCTTATCTGTGAAATAGAGAAGAGTAGAGAGCGAGGTCCGCACCAGGCGCAGAACTTCTGCCAAATAATCCGCAGTATCACGCGGTACACACCACATTGCACTTACTGCAAGGATAAAGAGGGTAATCTGATCACCGATCCTGAAGGCATTCTGGAGCGATGGGAAGTGCACTTTAATGAATTGCTAAATGGTCAGCTCACAGAAAAATCGGAGGCTCCACCAATGCAAATGCTGCCGCCACCAAGCATTGAGGAAACATTAAAAGCCATTAGACAGCTCAAATCAAATAAAGCCCCTGGAGCTGACGGCATACCAGCTGAGTTGATCAAACAAGGAGGGACAGCGTTACATCATGCAATTCATGAAATCGTGGTGCACGTATGGGAGCAAGAGGAGATGCCGGAAGATTGGCGTCGTGGTATAATTTGCCCCATACATAAGAAGGGAGATATCACACTGTGCTGCAACTATAGGGGTATAACATTGCTGAGTACCGCCTATAAGATACTCTCCACTATTCTACAAGATCGGATAGCCCCATGCGATTAAGTCATCATTGGTCAATATCAGTGTGGCTTCATCCCAGGCAAATCAGCGATTGATCAGATATTCACCCTTAGGCAGGCGATGGAAAAATGTCTGGAATTTAAGATTCCATTATATCATCTATTTATAGACTTTAAGTCCGCCTACGACAGCATAGCCAGGGTAGAGCTATATACTGCCATGAGAGAATTCGGCATTCCGAACAAATTGATACGACTTTGTAGGTTGACCATGACCAGCGTAACTAGTCAAGTAAAAATAGCGGGATAGCTGTCCAAGCCAATAAACATCTTTAATGGACTCGAACAAAGGCACGGTCTGGCCTGCCTCCTCCTCAACCTGGCGTTACAGAAAGCAATCCGTGACTCTGACGTTACAACTAGAGGGACTATTATCACCAAGTCCAGCCAGATACTTGCCTACGCAGATGACATCGACATCATCGGTACAACCGAATCGGCTGTACAGGAATCCTTCACCCAGATCGAGCAGGCAGCAAAAAAAAAAAAAAAGAAATTATTATAATAATGTATACATATAGATGTAAACGAGGAGTCCCTCTAATATATGACCTATTTCATATATATATATATAAGAAGAAAAAAAGATGTACGCCGAAAGGCATAAATAAAAATCCAGTTGTAATGTGTAATTTAGAGAGCTCGCATAGAGCCAGTAAGTTAATTTAAGGACTGTGGTTGTACCCCTAATATTATACATGTAAAAAGAATTAGAAAAATAAATGTGGTTTAAAAACTAAAAAAACAAAATAAACAAAATAATCGAGCAGGCGGCCCAAAAAACTGGGACTGCACATTAATGAGGGAAAAACTAAGGACATGGTGGCAACTTCTGCGAAAAGAAGACCTACTGTTGGTCAAACTATCAGGATAGTGGAGCACGAATTTGAAGTAGTGCAATCCTCTAACTACCTTGGGTCAATAGTATCAGCCGATAACAATATGGAAGAAGAAATACGCGAACGGCTGATCAAATCCAACAAAGCCTACTATGATCTATCAAGGCTCTTTAAATCCCAAAATTTATCCAGAACATCCAGGCTACTACTGTACAAGACCATGATCTTACCAGTACTTATGTATGTATCCGAGACCTGGGTGCTCAATAAAAGGCACTCTGAACTCTTAGCCGCGTTCGAGAGGGAGATCTTAAGGAGAATTGTTGGCCCCGTGTGTGAAGGAGGACAATTCCGGAGACGCTACAACCATGAGTTGTACGTGATCTACCTTGAAACTAATGTTGTAAGAAAACTTAAGCTCGGTAGACTCCGGTGGACGGGACACCTAGCTCGAACGAGCGAAGAGGGGCCTGCCCCTCCTTTGAGGTAGGTTATATGGAAGGAGACAGCACGGAAGACCTTGCCTGCGATGGAGGGGCGGCGTAGACCAGGACGCCCAGAGCCTGGGAGTGCCAAACTGGATGACATCGGCTCGAAATCGGGACCGGTGGCGAGATTTGTTAAATAAGGCCAAGACCGGATCCCGGTTGTGGTGCCGATGATGATGATCAACATCATGGTGATGCATAAACAAGCAAGTTACTTATAATTTGCTTGTTTATGGATAAAATTTAATAAAAAAAAATTAATTTAAACACTTCTATGTATGCACAATAAATGCTCAAATTTGCAAAAATATATATAAAATAGTTTTTTTCTAAAACAAATCGTTTTTGTTTTTTTGCCTTCTACACAAGGATACCCCCTTAATAGCTGCAGGGAATCAGCTAACCAGCCCACACAGTCAACACGTCACAGAATGTCAACACCCACCAAACATGACAAAAGATCCAACATTGTTGAGTGACCGAAGTCGTCTGGCCCTATTTGACGTAAACGGCGACTTCGATTGTTTATGCTCTTTTACGAAACTCACTCGCCAGTTCGAAAGTACAACTCATGGTGTTTGCTGGAAATTTTGATAAGGACATCACTTCTATTAGTAATTTTCTTAATCCTTAAATGGGGCTCGTAGAATCCACACTGCAGTGAAACTGTTATTTTTCGGCTTTAGTTTTTCGGGATTGAAAAAGGGGGCTCTTCACGAGAATGGGAAAAAAAAAAAAAAAAAAGACCAGCAACAATATTGGCGCACAGTTATAGGACCTACCAAAAAAAAATATTAGCGAAAAATTTGAACATCCTCTATATAAAGTGCTGCGAGCAATTTTAGACTCAAACGTACATTTTTAGTTTTCTTGGAATGAGTAATAAACTTTTATGACTAGTTTTGGACTTCTGTAAGAATGGACGTCAAAAAGTACGATGTGTTGGAAAGGCGCCGTATTCATTTAAGGGGGAGTACTAGTTGTGTTGGTCAGAAAAATCGATTTTTATTGCATATTATTTGAATGCATTATCTCAAGATTACTTTCACCACATTTTATAAGAATCTAAGCATTAGATCCAAAGTTGTAGGTATTTAAAGCGCGCTACTTGGAACTATGAATCACGCGCAGCTGCCGCTCACGGTAATAAGGTATACTCTCACCGCTCTATGGTATTGCTTAAAATGTGTGGCCTTGTAAACTTTGAAATACGTGTATATTATAGTATATTTAGAAACATCAGTTTGAACTTTTAAATATTGGGGCACTTTACGTGTAGGGATTCGAACGTTAAACATCGAATACTTTTAGTTTATTTACATTTACTCGTAATACATCGAACTTTTTGCATTATAAATATGCCCACTTCACATCATAAAAGTACGCGCCAAACAAGATCATCTACAGGCAACGTAGCCCTACTCAAGATTTTCGAGGCACTACGAGTGCCTTGAGGCCGAAATGCCCATAACTATGTCGCTAGCCAGGATGAATCCCGTATTACGAATGCCGAGCAGCGCGCATAAGCAGCTACAAGAAAAGGTAGAATGGTTCGAAGGCAGCATCAAATGAATGTTTTAGAGATTGCAGCAGATGCAGAAGGGCTACTATATGGTCCTGGAATCAACGACACAGTACAAGTTTTAAAAAATCAATGTTAAATATGAAAAAAAAAATCTCAGATTCGTGTTTTTTGAAAAAACACCATTGCGGTGGACACAATTACTAAAAAACTATTTATCCGATCAATCCCAAATTTATAGTACTTATTTAGTATGATAATAGGGGTAGAGTCTGAACGAAGGATTTTCAAATTTGTTGAATTTTTTTTTTTAGAGCAAGATAACCGAATATTTAGCACCTTTAAAAATAAATTTTTCGTTGAAACTCTTTTTTTTTTTTTAATTAAAATTTTTATAAATCCTTCGTTCAAACCCTAGATAATGTATAGCGTTTGAAATAATAGTGAAGAAAATCGTGTGATTCGAACTGACGCTATGACAGCTCGAATCACGAAAAAAATTTTACCTTAAGCGTTACACACCAGGCTACTGACCGAGTTTAGAATTTTATTTCCAAACTCGGGTATATTCCACTGGTGTGAATAATTTTTATTTTATCGCTTGGTATACGGTTCTGATGTATTTTTCTTATTCGATTTTTTTCGTTCGGTGTTCTTCACTATTTTTGCTTGCTTGTGAATTGTGTGTATCTGTTAGAATCGCTACACACTCCCGCCGCAGTAACTTCGTTACGATCAGATTCGTATGCGGACGACGGACGAACGAGAGAGAAACGAGAAAACGTCGGAGGCTGGGCTCTATGCGGAAGTCGTGACCGTGTGTGAAGTTCTGCTTTACTATGGGAAGTGAATGCTGCGTGTACAAGATCACGTCGGGGTCACCAATTATAGGGTTTGAAATAATAGTGAAGAAAATCGTGTGATTCGAACTGACGCTATGACAGCTCGAATCACGAAAAAAATTTTACCTTAAGCGTTACACACCAGGCTACTGACCGAGTTTAGAATTTTATTTCCAAACTCGGGTATATTCCACTGGTGTGAATAATTTTTATTTTATCGCTTGGTATACGGTTCTGATGTATTTTTCTTATTCGATTTTTTTCGTTCGGTGTTCTTCACTATTTTTGCTTGCTTGTGAATTGTGTGTATCTGTTAGAATCGCTACAAATGCAATATATTAACGTAATCTTTTGGAACCCTGTTTCAGATAAGCCGTTCTCGAATTATCTTGTCCACCACAAGTGATGTCCAAAAAAGGCGCTGCTGAAAGACAGCTGTAGTTCGGTTATTTTGCCTTCTTTAACTAATACTCCCCCTTAATAACGCTAACAGAGGACGAAGATGTCATATTTCAACAGGACAACGCTCTTATCCATACAGCACGAACAACAGCATAGTGGTTTCAAGAGCAAGGAATTAAACTTTTGCGGTGGCCAGCTTTAAGTCCAGACATAAACCGCATTGAGAACATGTAGGGGATCTTGGCAAGGCCGGTTTACGATTAGGAAAAGCCAGAAATTTCAAACGTGGAACAACCCAAAGAAAGAATTGTTGAAGAATGGAATAATATATCGGACAACACTTTAAACAATCTTATTTCCACTCTACCACGAAGATTGTTAACTATTATAAGAAATAACGGACAAAACATATTAAATAAATTATACTATTACTATTTATTGGCCTGTAGAAACCCGGAACTTCATGGCCTCACCGATTCGACTCCGGCATCGTTCCCTGTCCTGTGCACTCTCCTTCCAGCCGATCCGATCTCCTCAAGGTCAAACCTAACATTGTCCTCCATCTCCTTCGCGGCCGTCTGCCAGTTTCTTCCCCATTGGTCTACCGTCAAGAATTCTACGCACGGTCCTATCATTGTTCATTCGCGCCACATGTCCGCCCCATCTTAATCTTCGCGACCTGATTACTTTCACTATTGTAGGTTTGCGATATAGCTCTTCCAATTCGTGGTTGTGGAGTTTCCTCCATTGTCCTGCCTCCTCGTCATATTTACCTCCAAAGACACCCCTTAAAACTTTATTCTCGAATACGCGGAATTTGTTTTCTTCCCGTTTTGTAAGAGCCCATGTTTCGGATCCGTATAGACCAATCGGCATGATTATGATTCTATAGACACGGAGCTTTATGCTACGTGATAGCAGTTTGGATTTCAGTAGTTTACTGACCGTGTGCCAACTAGCGTTGCCTGAATGTAGTCTTTTGTTAATTTCCTTCTGTAATATTTTGGGTGCACCACCGTCCTTCCGGTTTCCCGGGAAGAGTGGGCTACCTTTGTTGTCCTCCTGACCTACACTTTCCGCGCACTATCGACCATGTTGCCGCACGATTACACTGATGTTCTGAATTAAATGTCACCAAAGAGTTTGCTGCTGAGCAGTCACTAAAACAACACTTCCGTTTCTGTAACAAACTGATTTTATTTTTGGTTTAAATATACTGATTCTAGTTTACTTTTTACATTACAACTTATATTATTTTTGAGGAGGTATTCTCCTCACGCGCGAGTTAACACCCAAAACCCTAATTATCTATAATGAGTCAATCCGCAATATACACTACAATCTACATTACGGATGACTCAAATCTACATTACGGATGACTCAACATACAATCTACATTACGGATACATTTATTATCTATAGAATACTCATTAGCATTTCTTTATCTTCAATAGCATCCTTATCAACTGAAAATGTATAAAAACGAAACATTCACAACTAGAATGGCAATTACTCTAAGTCACGACCATAGGTTCGGACATTGTTTTCAGAAGTCTTTTTGTAAATATAGTCATATAAGTGAAGAAAAAATTAAATATACCGTCAAGGAAGAACTAAACCTCTTCCTGACAAAGAAAAAATATTTTTTTCCTTTCTGTGGCGACAGAGAGAATAACTCGCACTACACATAAACTCTGCCAAGCGACTCCAGTTTAGTCACCTTCTCACTTCAAAATTCTAATTTTCAAATATCTTTATGTTCTTTCGAAGGTCAAGATGCATCGCCACTTATCGTTTGATCCTTTATTGGGGTTTTTATTTGTATTAGCCATCTGGCTAATGCAAACAAACATTTTCGTGCATTTCAAATAGGTAGCACAAGATCCGTGGAAATTGGTTGTTAGTTTAGGATCTGGGAATCCGTGTCTATTAGCTAGTCATAAAACATCTGGTATGTGAAAATATTATATTTATGATTGCAAGAATTGTGTGTCGGCCTATCGAATAGATATGCCTTTGTTTGGAGACATGAACTTTTAGGTTTTGGACCTTGTAGGTTTTTTAGGTGCTAATTGCTTTTAGCATACCTGGGAAAATAATGCATTATGCTGTTTGATTTTAGGAAATTGAATCGAACAAATGCATTAAATTGAATAAATAAATGTGAATTCAATAAATGAGAATTTGAACGTTTAGTTCGATTTGGTTACAATGTTATGTTTGGAATATCAAATGGATTTTCTTATAGGTGGGAGGAAAATGTAATGTGGGAGATAAATGTAATGCGGGAGAAAAATGGTAGAGTTTCTTGTAGCACTACACTTCGACATTTCGTTTCTGGCCGTCAGTATCGTTCCCAGATATTTAAAATCTTTAACTTTTTCAAATATCTGGTCTCTAACGTTTATATGTGTTCCCTGAGGACCACCTGCTCTCGCCGTAATCGTGTATTTTGTTTTGTCTTCATTTATTTCTAGGCCCACCTCTTCTGACGCTTGCATGATGATTTCACAGTTTTTACTTACAGTTTCTAGATTATCGCCCAGAACGGAGATATTATCAGCATATGCGAGCACTTGTGTGACATCGTTCAGGGATGATCCGGCCATGTTGTCGTCTTGTACCTTTCTGATGACATACCCGAGCACAAACTTAAAAAGACACGGTGAGAGCCCATCCCCCTGTTTTAGTCCGTCGCAGATTTCAAACGGTTCTGAGAGGTGGTTTTCTATTCTAACTCGCCATTTGTTTTCGTTCATGCAAATTTGAATGAAGGCGGCATATTTTTCCGGGATTTCCAGCTCAACTACAATATGGTCGAGTCTTGCCTTGCGACTGAGTCGTAGGCTTTTTTGAAGTCAACGAACAGTTGGTGAACCATCTCTCCGTATTCCCATTTCTTTTCCAATGGTTGCCTTATTGTAAACATTTGGTCGCTTGTTGACCGGTTCCTACGGAATCCGCATTGGTAGTCTCCCAATATTTCTTCTGCGTACGGTGTGATTCTCGCCAGTATGACATTTGTGTTAGTATTTTGTATGTGGCTGGGAGTTTTCACAGTCAGATCTGTCGCCTTTTTTGAAAATAGGGACGATTATTGAGGTTTTCCATTCTTCCGGAGTGACTTCCTTATTCCATATTGTGTTGATGAGTTGGTGGATTTTTCGAGCGGTTGCCTCTCATCCATGATTCACAAGCTCTGTCGGTATGCAGTCGACTCCGGGAGCCGTGTTGTTTTTCAATCGATTTATTGCATCTACAACTTCGTTGAAATGGGGCTCCGGGATCGAGGCTCGGCTGTATGTACGTCTGGTGCGTTTATTTGTGGTTGATGGGTGCGCACATTGAACAGGTTTTCAAAGTACTGCTTCCACCTTGTCGCGATATTGTTTGTTTCTGTGACCGTCGTTTGGGTTGCAGTAGCATACAAGAACTTTTCATTTCCCACGCCTTATCGCAAAGTATTTAAATGCCTACCTGAATACATTTACCGAGTCTGTACGATTGGCCCAAAATATTATTTACCCGTAGAAAGAACAACACTTCCCACAATCCAAAAAGTTTGCTTCGTGGGTTCACCGTTTTCATCGACCCTTTGTACTAGGATAAGGATAATTGCGACTCCTTAGAGCTAATGCAGAGGGCTGGCTTACAGTAAATTTGAAACGAAGGAAATCAAAAAGTATTATGGATTGGTGAGAACAAAAAAATAAGAGACGATGACCATTTAATGTCCACACTATTGGCTTCCTCTTCCCCACTGCTCCCATTCTCTAGGATGCTAAATCTATTCGTTAGTTCGTCTTGATATTCAGCCCTTTTACGCAGTTCTTTTAGTTTATCAATGTCGAACTTTTTGCTCGCCTCCCGTGACTGCCCATGTGGGTTTGCTGCGAGCCGACTCCTAATTTTGCCCATCAGTAGAAGATGATCGGAGTCGCAGTCTGCTCTTCTATATGATCTTACGTCAAGGATATTCGAGTGGTGTCTTTTGTCTATGAGGAAGTGGTCTATTTGGTAACGCGATACGCCGTCGGGTGATATCCATGTGGCGTTATGAATTTGCTTGTGTTTGAACATGGTGTTTTTCACTACCAGATCTTCTGACGCTCCGAACGTAATAATTCGAATTACATTATCCCGCTTGGTAGAAACGTGGTGCGGGGGCTTAAAATTACAATGAATCACTCAGGATATGCCGACGCTTCCAGTAGGGCCACCCATGTCGCTCAAGCTAGCGAGGAGTAACACACAAAGATCTACCACCCCTAATACAGGGTATTACGCCTCACCGTGCCCAATTGGATGGTTTGCAACCAGGGGTATACCGGCTGTATTATATCAGCGCCTCTCTGACACCGGGTCAAATCAGAGCAGTAAACAGATCTTACCTATCAAAGAGGGGCTCTGATATGGCGGAATATTTGAAACTCCACGACTCGTGGGAACAAATGAAATGAAATGAAATAAATTATATACGGTTTTCCAATAGGGACTTGACAACTTTATTTCGGTAGTAAATTTTTATAATTTGCAGACGTTGTTCGTGTACCTAACCATGATGAAAATGTTAAGTTTACTGAATAAATTGACAGTGACATTTCGATGATTAGTGAAAGGGTGCGTTCACAAATTAAATTCAAAGTTGTCAAGTCCCTATTGGAAAACCCCATACAAAAAATTTAAATATAAATGTCTTGAGTTTATACTTTTTCACACGCGAAATTTGGATTATTTCAGAAAATTAATTACCATTCCTGGTAAAAAAGCAATTCAGCAACTAAGCCATTAAAAGATCTTAACTGAGTTGGTGTCGGTTGACAATATTTTATCACAAAACTAGTCATAAAAGTTTATTACTCATTCCAAGAAAACTGAAAATTTACGTTTGAGTCTATAATTTTTCCGAGTACTGTATATTTTCTTACTCACTTCTCTCAGCAGAAGTGAATTTCCAGCGCTGAGATGCTATTCGTACGATTATGGAAGAAACAATGAACTAGCAAATTAACAATGAAAACAATGTTTCAATGAATGAAAAATGGGATTTGAAATGAATGTTTTCTAAATGATTTACAACGATAACAAAAAAACATCCTACTTACATGCACCATCGATATCATAATTAGACAAATCATTACTAATCGTCCTTGAGAATTCCAGTATATTACACCACTGATCCTTGTTAATCACTTTGTACTTCGATTGATCCAAAAATTGTGCAAATTGTGGATACAAAAGCCAATGTTTACCCAGTAGCAAGAGCAACATCGCTTTCGCTGTAACAACGTCCATACTTCTCTGATCTGAATCCTGTAATTAAGTAACCAATTAATTCTTATTCCGCACAAAAAACAACTATTGTAGTATACCTTCGCAAAATCATACGCATATCTATATATACTTTTAAATATATTTGAATCATTTAAAATCCCCTTTAAATAACCTAATTTGGATTGCATTTTAGCTGGTGAATCACATTCCAATTCAGTTAAACCTTTTAACCATTCGTATTGACTAAAGAATCCCATTTGTGTGGCACCCATTTTATAGGCTAATACCAACATTACTACATTTTCAGGATCAACACCGATGTCTTCACAAAATCTTTCCATTCCGTCAGGTCCTTGAAAGAGTTGAATATACATCATTTTATTGTTAATTACAGGACATCGTGTACAATCTATCACTCACCCAGTGTGTTTGGCTCATCTGGATTTGTGTATTCTCTAAACCAAGCGATGCATCTCTTAGAGCTAAATGTGTCTTCGGATTTAATGTGACGCCTAGAACTTAGAAAATAAATTAGAAAGTATTATTTTATAATTGGTGTTTTATGCGTATTTCATTTTAACTGCATAAAATATTAAAAAATTACTTATCCATTAAAATCAGAGTAACAAGGTGCTAACTATAATTATGTGATAATTATTTATCCGCGTTCAAAGACAAAATAAATTCAAATGTTTAAATCAAAGTAGGAAACAAATAAAAAAGTAAAAGAAGAAACAAATAGACACTGCGAATTGTTGACTAAAAATAAATTAGTTCGAGAACATATTCGGTGCACCAATGAAGATTTTAAAAAAAGTTTGGTGATAATCAAGAGCACAGAAGCGACGACTGTCAAAGAGCTTTTTCCTCAGTTTCTCTTTTAGAACACTTGCGTTATAGGTATGAAGATATTCTTAGGAATTATACGTCTGCCAGCTGCAAGAACTATAACTGAGTGAACAAGGTCATCTAGATACAGGTGGAATGACATCCGACTATAAATGATTAGAAGCAGAAAATGAATATAGAAAAACGATTTCCCATTCACTATCCCTTTTGTTTTTGATTATAACTATTTAACTACTAATACGTGTATTCTACGATGGCGTGCAGTAAGTAAAATGCTTCAGAAATGTATAACAACATATGTAGATGCATTTCAGCCACATCAACCGCTCAAGGTACTTCCTGTTATGTGATAGTTGGTCAATCAGCTTATTTATTCCTACAAAATAGTCATGTATCGCTGGAATTAATTTCGAAAGGGTGTGCACCTTCCTAATTATTAATTTTGTAGTGTTTTCTCCTTGCAATTTAAAAAAAATACCACTGGCATTACTATACATGTCAATTCTTAAACTCATCTCAAACTTTATGAAATTAATTTCAGGTTTTATAATTTGCCCATCTTTAGTTGTTGAGCGCTGATGATCCTACACCCATACACTGAAATCGTGATGGCAAGTGATTTCATTGTGCATAGCTCCTCAATTGCTTCCCTATTCTAGGGAGCCAACTACCGAAGATCAGTATGCCCAGTTTTTCGCAGATTCACACAGTCTAATTTAATTCATAAACGACTCAACATGGGTACCAGACAAAGAAGATTATTCTACCAACACACTGAGTCCGTTTCTCACCTTCCACCATAGTAAACACGCAATAGAAGTGCCTTCGTTCTTACGCATTTTAGGCTGCTGTGTTATGTCAGTGAAATTTCATCCAGCTAAAAGCAACATTAGCGAACAAGTTCCCAAAAGAATAATAAACTATTCGAGAAAGCTTTTGGCGGTTCTTTAATACATTCCCAAGGAACCGCCCATCCTCTTAAATTAACTACTTTCCAGCCCACCATACCTACCTGCAATTTTGGGGCAGCGTAAGCTACCCTTCATTCTCTTTCACCTGAAGGTTATATCTTAAGGCATGCATCACATTGAATTTTTCCGTTTATGACCCGTACCATATCTCCATCGGAACGGCTTGTCAGCAATTATAATAGATAAATACTAGCTGGCCAGCGTAATTGTTGACATAGCTGAAGCCGACGGTTTCTTGCTACGGTTCATATCCATTTATTGCCCCAGTCCCAAGGTTCGCAACACTTGCGACCAATTTCTTTTGTCGGTTATCTACCGATCTCGGGATTTGGGCACTAATATGATTGACGTTAGACAATCATAACCCAAATCATGCTAACGATGCTCCGGCCTGTAAAACAAACAAAAGCTACCATAGCCTAGGTCATAGGCGAGCAAACCATCGGTTTACTTATCGCCACAAAAAATCTATAGCCTACAATGGCATTAGCATGAACGCCTAAGTAAACACGATGCGCATTTCATCGTGACCCTTAAAATAGCGTTTTTGTGTATCCGGAAGCAAAAACCAATTTCATTCTCAGGCGCAGGTCATCTAAGATTTATGACCCTCGAAATAGCGTTTCTGTTTATTTAAGACACAGAAACCTAATTCTCCCTTCGGCGATTCTTCGCCATCGCATATCTCTATAATACCAATTCATTACACCAGCCCATGTTTATTTAGGTGCATTTTCGTCGTTGCCAATATGCAGGCTGAAGGGCAACGTACGTGTCCTATAGGGACACATATAGAATCCTCCCACACCAATGTAATCCGCAGCGTTGAATCTAGCAGATACAGATTGTAGGTTGGAGTCAGATATTAACCTTACAACCAGCAACACGTGTCGGGGTCGTTGCGTTGAAGGAGTCGTTAACGATAACTTTTATAATATTATTTCGAGTCGGCCGGAATGCACAAGAGCGCGAAACAGAACCTTTTCAAGTTCAATAAGATTTTGTTGTGAAACAGTTCGTCCAAGGCCGCATTTGGTGAAATCCAATAATTGTGATCTTATTAAAATTACCTTAAATAAAAGACGAACATTAAAGTCAATAATCCTTAATAGTGAAACTAAATGTATTCTCGAGAGGGAACTTGTGTCAAATCCGAATAGATTAAAGTAAATGTTAACAATAAAGAACTGTGTGACTGAAAATAGAAAGTGACGGAAATAAATGTATAAAAAAAACCAAAGTGTTTCATTTCCTTTTGCCGCTTGGGACGTCGTCGCAGAATTGCAAGTGATTCCAGAGGACCAGCAGTTGTGAAGTAGTGGAAGTTAGTGAATCCCGCGTCCGTGTCGACGCACTGACTAATCTTACACCACAAGCTATTTGGGAAGGTCTGTTTTTAGGAATTGTTCGTTGTTTAATAACGATGTTAACGCAGAAACAGGTACCATTCTATGTGGGAGTAACATGTATCAAAACTCAAGTCGAATGTGCGGTTCATAAATGATTGAATAATTTGAACCACACATGAAAATCGGGAAAGATTCAAGAGGGCTGATAATGACTGCAATGCGCAAATTTCTTATGCCAGCATAAAGTGAGACTGTTAAGACACACACGCAACCCTAGAGTACACACCACAAAAGTATCGAAAATAATGCATTAAACCAAATACCCGAGCATCAACGTAGCAATCACAGTTTATGTAGTGAGTTAAGACATCCTCTCGCAAATGCGCGGCTGTGATCTAATGCGTCAGTGCTTTGGTTCTAAACTTTTCTAGTGTAGGATCGATACACAGTCTTCACTACCATCTCAAAGCGATACAATCCGAATTTGCTTCTTATTCAAGAAGTAGATTGCTGTTATTGACATGCCTGACTGTGGGATTCGAATTACAGCGAAAATTTAGTTTTTTTTTTGAATTCAACGCCCACTAGTAGTCGCTTGTCTACTGAGGGAGAAGTTCGTCAACTCCATAAGAGCGCAACGAATTTCTACAAAAGAGCAGGGACCGCAAACTTTTCCTCTTCACGTGCATTGACATTGATAACATTGACCAGCACACAAAAGCATTGATATCAAACTGAATAATATCTGATCAAAATTGGTAGTATTGGAAGAGAGGGGTTTCGGGGGCGAAGATCGTATGGAGGTTTTAGAGCAGGGAGAAGAAACATATCTCCACTGATGGTACGAATGAAGTGAGGGCGGAACCCTCATTTATTTTGCTTACTACAAGTGGTATACATATAAAAATAAGACGAACTAACTTAAAAACTAAGGCATGGGGGTTTGAAGGATTATCTTAAAAATGACTTAAAACTCCGAGGAATGGGGAACTAAAGAAGGTGGAGAAGGGAGTTTTTTTTTTTTTTTTTTTTTTAACACAAACGCACCCACAAATGGGGAATTTGAGTGCCCTTAAATGTCAGAACACAGTGCGAGGGGAAGGAGAGGAAGTGGGTAAGGAAAGGAGGTATCGATGTACATTGGTCTTAAATGCCTGGACATTACAACGACGAAGAAACACATGATCAGGTAGAGTATTCCACATTCGTGTGGTTCGGCTAAAGAATGACTCTGTTTGTTTTTTCGCCTGAAATTGACTTTAAATGTGAACTGATGCGAATTCACAAATTGGCGAGTATCGGGGGAAAATGTCTGAATGGGGCAGAACACATCCAACAAGTTCAGTTGAGCAACCACCGTGGTAATACCTATAGAAAAGAGATAGGTACGATACGTTCTAACGATGGATATAAACGACTTACGACTGGGTCCCCAATAAGTTTTACTGGTCGTTAGGCATCCGATCGAGCACGTGTAGCGCACTTTTGGATATGGCTGATCAAATATGGGAGTTGAACTCCTTGTAAATAGTGTACGCCTTGTAAATAGTGGTCAGGTTGCATGGAGTGAAGTACGTTTTGCATCTCTTAAGGAACTCCATACATTTGACTGCAGTTTTCGCAGCTTTAAATATGTGGTCATTCAAATTAAGGGTCGAATTAATTCGAGTGGCAAGGATTGATAGTCCCTTGGCTTCGTCGATGCAAGTACCATTCATCGACAATATATTTATTTTGGGGTTCGCCTTTGACGACAAGAGACAGCACTGAGTTTTTAAGACATTGATTTCCACTCGGTTAGACTATCCCCATTAAAATATCCTGTTGGAGCCGGAATTCAATGTATAAACTATAACCTGCTGATTGGTAATGACATTCGAAGAGTTTGGTCGGGAATGTTCGTATGAGTATGAGAAATTCAATATGCTATCATCAGCAAACGAGTGGATTGGGTTGTGGGTAAAGGACACAGATCATTTATAAAGATGAGGAAGAGGGTGGATGAGAGTACAGAACCTTGGGGAACACCTGCATTAATTTGATGGGAGACAGATTTGACACCATCAAAAGCCAGTTGAATTGAGCGGCTAGAAAGATTTCTTATCCATCAGGTAACGCGGGAAAGTGTCTGAAGACACATCCAGCAAGTTCAGTTGAGCAATGACCGTGATAATACCTACAGAAGAGAGATAAGCACGATACGTTGCGCCTATGTTCTAACGACGGAATTGGGGTCCCCAATAAGTTTCACTGCTCGTTTTTGCATCCTATCGAGCACGTGTAGTGCAGTTTTGGATGCGCCTGACCAAATTTGGGAGTTGAACTCCATTTTGGGACGAATATATGCTTTGTAAATAGTGGCCAGGTTGGATGGAGTGAAGTATTTTTTGCACCTCTTAAGAAACCCCATGCATTTGGCCACACAAGATTTTATCCGGGAATGTTCGTATGAGTATGAGAAACTCAAAGGGCTATCATCGGCAAACGAGTGGATTGGGTTATGGGTAATGGACAAGAGATCATTTATAAAGATAAGGAAGAGAGTGGGTGAGAGTACCGAATCCTGGGGAACATCTGCATTAATTTGATGGGAGACGGATTTGACACCATCAAGGACGACTTGGATTGAACGGTCAGAAAGATAGTCTCTTATCCATTGGATCAGGGAATTGTTCACTCCATATGAATGTAATTTTGATAAAATGGGTGGATGCCAAACTCTGTCGAAGGCATTCGAGATATCCAGTGCAACAACCTTGCTTTCTCCGAAGTAGTGGATGGAATGACTCCACTTTTCGGTAAGGTACGCCATCAAATCTCCTGTGGACCTGTAGCTATGAAAGCCATATTGGCGGTCATTTGATTCCAGATATTTCGGAAGTTGACGGTTAATCAGTGATTCCATTACCTTCGAGAGAATAGAAGTTATTGCTATGGGTCGATAAGAAGAGAGGGATGATTTGTCGCCCTTTTTGGGAATTGGCTGAATATTCGCATCTATTTGGGAAACGGTCATTAGAACAAGACAAATGGAAGAGTTTCCGCTGTGGTTTAGAGAGTGAAGAGGAACATCTCTTCAAGAGAATTGGGGGCATGCCATCAGGACCAGCAGATTTGTTTGCGTTTAGCTCCTTGAGTGCCCGGGCAACAGTACGCGTTCGGAAACGAATCTGGCTCATGGCATGCTCCTTATGCTCAAGTTGAGGTGGAACTGATGTGGTATCAGGCAGCGTCGAGTTGGCTGCAAAATGTGCAGCAAGTAGATTCGCTTTCTCTATTGCACTGCTGACTGGTCTGTCATCGACTACGAGGGTTGCATTTTATATTTCGGGATTAGAGAACAAAAACAAATATTGATCATCGAAAATCACTTTATTGTTTTTCAAAATATTCCCCATGAAGATCTATACACTTTTGCATGCGTTTGAACCAATTGTCGAAGCACTTTTGCCACTCTGATTAAGGTATCTCCCACATGCATTCTGAATGCAGCAACCACTTCTTCAGGTGTCGAAAAACGTTGACCTCTCAGTTTGTTTTTTACGTACGGGAATAAAAAGAAGTCATTCGGTGCCAAGTCAGGACTATACGGCGGATGACCCATCAAATCGATGTTTTGGGTGCTCAAAAATGCAGTTGTAGCAGCCGATGTGTGAGAGCTCGCATTGTCGTGGTGAAGAGTGATCCGTCTTCGGCGGTTGGTTTTCCTGATTTCTTGGAAGACAACTGGCAAACAAATGGTTGTGTACCACTCAGAATTGACTGTTCTGCGTTGTTCTAGTGGTACGGTTGCGACATGTCCAGTTTTTCCGAAAAAACAGGCGACCATTTGCTTGGAAGTGCTTCGTGCGCGAACAACTTTTGTTGGATTTGGCTCATCTTGAAACACCCAGACAATCGACTGCTGTTTACTTTCGGGCTCATACGCGTACATCCACGATTCATCACCTGTCACGATGTCATAGACGTGTTTCGAAGCACCGCGACCGTATTTTTTTGAGCATTTCTTTCGACCAATTGACACGAGCCTTTTTTTGGGCGATTGACAAATTGTGTGGGATCCAACGCGAACAAAATTTTTTGACAGTCAAATGTTTATGCAATATTGAATGTATGCTGGTCCCACTAACGCCTAAGGTTGTCTCAATCTCACGATAGGTCACATGACGATCTTCCAATATCAGTTCGCGCACAGCATCAATGGGTTTCGGATCAACAACTGATTTTGGACGACCTTCACGAAATTCATCTTGGAGTGGACTACGACCACGATTGAATTCACCATACCATCGATAAACACTGGTCCTTGATGGAGCTTCATCGCCATAAATTGAATGAAGTTCATCCATGGACTGTTGCTGAGTTAATCCACGCCGAAAGTTGTAAAAAATAATCGCACGATAATGTTGACGATTTAATTCCATTTTTGGGCCGAGATGAATCTTTTAAGTTATTGTAAACAAGACAAGGTTGCCTCTTATGTTTCGGGATTTGGCAACCCTAGTGTTACAATCCGGCAATTGACAGCTCTGTCGTAAAGTTGGACATTTTTGAGGTTATACGCACTCAAAACGTTTTGACATACGAGCGCTATTTGTGTTGTTTACAGTAACTTAAAAGATTCATCTCGGCCCAAAAATGGAATTAAATCGTCAACATTCTCTTTCTCTTAAATCTTTTCCGGTTTTCCTCAGTATTGTTTGATTTCTACAAAGAAGAAGCTCAACTCTTTAGCCCTAATGGCTTCGCTGCACCCGCAATGGAACCACATATTTTTCTTGGGTTTGATACTCTTTACCCTGTGTGGAATAAAGGTCCGCATGACAAGTAGAATCGTGTCTGTCAATGTGTCCGCTATAGAGTCAACCTCGTTTAAGAACGAGAGAAGTGAGGTTGAACTCAAAAGAGGTGGGGTAAGAGTTTACCCAGCGTAACATTCGCTAAATGGGTTCATTAGAACCGTAAGAAGTGTGGTGGACGGGCAGGTAGGAGAGACGTGGGTTCCGCTTCGGGGGTTAGTATAAAATATAATGGAGAAATGCAGGCTTTGACAGTTGATTGAACCTGAGAGAAGACGGTGGATGAAGGGGACGTCGGCATTAATTCTGCGCTCTTCAAGTGTTTTAAGGTTAATTAGGAGGAGCCGGTTTGTGTATGGGGCTAAAATCAGAAGATTTTCCCAATTCAATCCTCAGAGGGCAAAAAGCAAGAATCGATGTAGAATGATGTCGATCCTAAGAATGTGGGACGAATAAAAAGGGGTTTAGATCTGACTAGCATATTCAAGGAGAAGACAGAGGACAAAGGCTTTGTAGAGCGATCGGGTAACGTAGGGATTAGAGAATTTTTTCCAACAGCGTTTCACAAAACCAAAAGCCTTGAGGATTAATAGTCAATATGCGGGATAAAGTCCTCCTCCTTATCACATAAGATCGCTAGATCACGAATCGATTGTACAGGTGATATCTGTTGGGTAAGAAGGAAATAGGAACGCCGCGGGGAAAGGGAGCGCTTATGGGAGAAAGTGATTGAGTGACATTTGACTATATTTAGTTTGAGGCAGTTGTTTTCGCACCAAGTAGAAAAGCTATCGAGATACGTTTAGAGAAGTGAGGAGTCGAGAAGAGAGCGCATCGTCTTGAAGAGCTTAGTATCATCCGCGTAAAGAGAGATGGAGGAGTGCTTGATATAGGAGTCTATATCGTAAATGGTAAGAATAAATAGGAGAGCACCAAGATGACTGCTGTTACGGACCTCGCGTCCATGTTCTCGCATAACACCCACTAATTCCCTTTCGCAAATTTCCCCTCTCTACCTGTAAAGGGAAAACAAATCGTCAGGTAGCTAATTTGCATAAACTACTTTATGCAAATTCTACTTGGCAGGAAAATAAAAAAAAAGGCGTTGGCGCTGAATAAAAAATGAACGTCAACGGCGAAAACAAAAATAAAATCATTCGACGTAAAACTACGATGAAAACCGCACAGGTCAAGAAATCGATTCGGACGTAAATAAGTTCGAGAATGTTTTAAATATTTGTAGTAATTATCGTAAGCTTCGTTTAAATTCTTTAAACAATAGAAATAGTATTCAATAAAATAAAAGCACGACTGAAACGGAAAAGGAGAAACCAAGGAGTCTCTACAGGAAGCTAGAGACAGGAAATTAGCAATTGGTGTTTCCGAGAGTGACAGAGGAATTATCAACCCAACAGTAAGCTGAACAGGGGAGCACAAAGCTCAACGCCCCCTGCAACCTGCCAGCAGCAGCTACAGCAACCGCTCCACGGTCGACCAAGATCAAATCAAGTAAGTCTCTTACAATTACCCCTTCCTATATTTAAATTGTGTAAAAAATATATAACGCTGCCCCGAAGAACCCCTGAAGTGGGGAGGAAAGAATTGAAAACGGATGGATTTAAATCTGGCGGTAGGTTCGATCGTTAAGACAAGAAGAAATTTATTTAATTAGTAGGGAATCGAAATCAAGGGAGAATAATTTAAAGAGGATGAGATTGCGGAAGATTTGGTCGAAGGCCTTGCTGAAATAGGTGGTGATTACGTCGACTTTGCAAGGGCAAGGAGAGTGTCGGAAGAGAATTCCATTAGATTGCTCGTGATAGACCTGCCAGTGAGAAAACCATGGTAATTGGGAGAGATGAAGAATTTGCAGCGGAAACATAACGCTTCATACAGAGTACCCTCGAACATTTTGGGTATGTGCAAAAGTTTGGCGATGGGGCGATAGTCTATATATCGCTTTTGGGCCTCTTGGGTGTGATATAAGAGGATTTCCAAATTTCTGGGAATTCACCTTGTGAAAGGAATAGATTAAAGATCGTTTAGAGCAGGAGAGAAAGAGAGGAGTTTGGCGATGGGGCGATAGTCTATATATCGCTTTTGGGCCCCTTGGGTGTGATATAAGACGATTTCCAAATTTCTGGGAATTCACCTTGTGAAAGGAATAGATTAAAGATCGTTTAGAGCAGGAGAGAAAGAGAGGAGTTTGGCGATGGGGCGATAGTCTATATATCGCTTTTGGGCCCCTTGGGTGTGATATAAGACGATTTCCAAATTTCTGGGAATTCACCTTGTGAAAGGAAAAGATTAAAGATCGTTTAGAGTAGGTGAGAAAGAGAGGAGTTTGGCGACGGGGCGATAGTCTATATATCGCTTTTGGGCCTCTTGGGTGTGATATAAGAGGATTTCCAAATTTCTGGGAATTCACCTTGTGAAAGGAATAGATTAAAGATCGTTTAGAGCAGGAGAGAAAGAGAGGAGTTTGGCGATGGGGCGATAGTCTATATATCGCTTTTGGGCCCCTTGGGTGTGATATAAGACGATTTCCAAATTTCTGGGAATTCACCTTGTGAAAGGAATAGATTAAAGATCGTTTAGAGCAGGAGAGAAAGAGAGGAGTTTGGCGATGGGGCGATAGTCTATATATCGCTTTTGGGCCCCTTGGGTGTGATATAAGACGATTTCCAAATTTCTGGGAATTCACCTTGTGAAAGGAAAAGATTAAAGATCGTTTAGAGTAGGTGAGAAAGAGAGGAGTTTGGCGATGGGGCGATAGTCTATATATCGCTTTTGGGCCCCTTGGGTGTGATATAAGAGGATTTCCAAATTTCTGGGAATTCACCCTGTGAAAGGAATAGATTAAAGATCGTTTAGAGCAGGAGAAAAGAGAGGAGGAACATTTATTTAAAAGGACAGCGTGGAACCCATCGGGGCCATGGTTGAACTCGTCTTTAAGTAGGTGAGGTTGAGCAGCCATGGTAAACGGATAAGAGAAGCAGGGGGCGGTAGTTGTCAAAGGTTGAGAGAATGTGAGGACTAAGGGCAACTGAGAAGTTATAGAGGTCCGTCATGAACACAAGGTCAAGTTGCCTGGCTATATAGTTTAGCACATTACTTATTTGACAGAGGATTGAGTCTATGAGACCGTCTATAAAGAATTTTCTTTAGCACTTGTGGAGTTTGGGGTTAAAAGAAACCATCGTCTGATAACGTCCATTGGAGATAGGGGAGGCTGCAATCGTCAAAAAGAACTATGTATGTCAAGGGAAGTACTTAACTCGGTTAGGTTAGGTGATCAATAGCAGTTATTGCGAGTTTGTATACCTCGATGGTTTGCGAAGATGGTATATAAAAGCAAGTGATGTATATATGACGTCGACCAAAACGCAAAAAGCATGATAGAGCCAAACTGAGTAAAATCACCTTGATATCGGGACTATTGGAACAGAAGAATAAGGATTTGCAGCGGAAACATGTAGATACTGCATAAGTAGGCCTTGGAATGTTATTGCCTAGAACGCAAAAAGGCAAGCTGAGTAACACTTGTTTTAAATCGTTAGTGTTTAAAGAGATGACTACTGGAGGCTAAAATTGAATTCCATTTGTAGAGCCGAATGGGCAAATGACCAGCGGTTAAGACTATACATTCGCTAGCAGAATAGCATTGGATAGAACGAAAAAGCATTGGTATATCAAACTGTGAAACATTCGCTCAAAACCTGGACTGATCGGACTCTGGCGGTAAGTAGTGGTTCTGAACAATTTCCCACATGCTGTTGTTAGTCTGGACAGTTAGTAGTTCACTCCTTACCCGTTTTTTCCTCGATACGATTCCACGACACACTGTAAAACGATTGAAAGTTAAAACCGAATCCAGTTCGCAGAGATGGATAAATACGTAGACGAGGGGTCCAAAGATACTTCATTCATACATTCGCCAGAACGTAAAACATATTCGGCTGGGTTGTCAAATGCTTTACTGGGGTCGGTTGAGTCCATGTCGACCTCTTTACCGTGCTCTAGTGCTGAGTGTGAAGGAAGTGAACTCAACACGATTGGTTGTAGTTGATCGGCCATTGAGAAAACCATGTTGGCTTGGTGAAATATAAAATTTGCAACGAAAAATAAGAGATTCGGATAGAATGCTTTAGAGAATCTTGGGTAAGTGGGAGAGGTTGGCAATGTGGCGGCAGTTCACATTGTTTTTGATTTTTTCTTGTGGATGGAGGTGATAATGGAGGTTTTGGGGGAAACACCTTGAAATAGTGAAAGATTGAAGATTATCGAGAGAGGATCAGAGAGAATAGATTACCATTTGTTGAGGAGAATTGCAGGGATACCAGCATGGCCCGGTGTGAACTCGTCATTGAGTTGGAGTAGCTTAGATTCAATTAAGCGCGGATCAAAGGAGTTGTCGAGAAGAGGGCCGAGGGAAAGGCTAAGTAGGTAGTTGAAGTAATATACCATAATGTTAGGTAGATAGTTGAAGTAATATAAATAAAACAAATGATACAAACGGTCATAGACAACGCTAAACAATATACCAAATGTATGCCCAAGTTTTTCCGGTTGAACTAAGAGATGGTCCCAGCGAAAAGTACACAGCGTATTAATCGTTCAGTGATCATCTCGAGTTTTGTGCCTGTAAAAGAACATTTGCCGCACGCATTGCTTTTCTTATTTAATCCAAAGAAAAGGGCCATTGAAAGTCATCGTTCGCCGGTAGAAATATATGGTGAACACGCTCCATCAATTAGAACTTGTGAGGTATGGTTCCGATAATTTAAAAGTGGTGATTTCAATCTGAAAGAGTGAGAGCTCTGGTAGACCACAATGATGTGAAGGTGAGCAATAGCAGTGTTTAGTGGCCAGAAGGTCCTAATGCAGCGAGGGAACTGCATAACTTCCACGAAAGCTGTGTCAGGACTTTAAATTGTTTGCTCCGTTACGGATAAGCCAGGTTTTTGTTTATTTGATTATTTCTTTTTTTTAACAGGGCAAAGACTCTGCTTTCAACCCGGCGAAGGCCACGTCGAGCCTTGACCCTGTTCAATCCAAGTTGGTATGGTCTCCACGCGACACCCCTGGATAGCTACTTTGGCACCCTCCAAGTAGTGAACGAATGCATGCGGCGCCATCCTGAGAAAGGTTGGCGCAAGGCTAATAACCTTGCCCGGAAATACGTTTTTTATGGACAATTTAACGAGTCTCGGATATAGACCGGATGCCGGTGGAGAGACTTGCTAAATAAGCCAAGACCGAATCCCAGTGGTAGTGCCGATGATGATGAACATTCAGTACAAACCAATGAAGAGAATATAATTACTATTACTATTTTACCATTTATTGGTCTGTAGGAAAGCGAAAGTTCATGGCCTCACCGGCTCGACTCCGCCATCGTTCCCTGTCCCGCGCGCTCTCCTTACACGTTCAACCAATGATCTGATCTCCTAGAGGTCCCACATAACATTGTCCTCCCGTCTCCGTCGCGGCCACCCTATAGCGTTTGAAATAATAGTGAAGAAGATCGTGTGGTTCGAACTGACGCTATGACAGTTTGAATCACGAAAAAAATTGAACCTAAGCGTTACCCATCAGGCTACTGACCGTGTTTTTAATTTGATTTTTAAACTCAACTATACTCCACTAATGTGAATTATTTTTGTTATCGCTAGGTATACGGTTCTGATGTATTTTCTTATTCGATTTTCGTTCGGTGTCCTTCACTATTTTTGCTTGTGAATTGTGTGTATCTGTTAGAGATGCCACAGCCCTGTCAATCTCTTTCCCGCCAAGAATTCTATGCGCGGTCCTATCGTTGCCCATTCGTGCCACATGTCCGACCCATCTTAATCTTCACGACATGATTACTCTCACTAATGTAGATTTGCGGTATAGCTCTTGCAATTCGTGGTTATGGAGTTTCCTCCATTGTCCTGCATCCTCGCCATATTTGCCGCCAAAGACACCCCTTAAAACTTTATCCTCGGATACACGGAATTTTTTTTCTTCCCGTTTTGTGAGAGCCCATGTTTCGCATCCGTATAGAGCAATCGGCATGATTATGATTCTATAGACACGGAGCTTTATGCTACGTGGTAGCAGTTTGGATTTCAGCAGTTTACTGACTGCACGCCAACTAGCGTTGTCGGAATGTGGTCTTTTGTTAATTTCCTTCGACATTTCGTTACTGGCCGTCAGTATCGTTCCCACATAACATTGTCCTCCCGTCTCCGTCGCGGCCGCCCTATAGCGTTTGAAATAATAGTGAAGAAGATCGTGTGGTTCGAACTGACGCTATGACAGTTTGAATCACGAAAAAAATTGAACCTAAGCGTTACCCATCAGGCTACTGACCGTGTTTTTAATTTGATTTTTAAACTCAACTATACTCCACTAATGTGAATTATTTTTGTTATCGCTAGGTATACGGTTCTGATGTATTTTCTTATTCGATTTTCGTTCGGTGTCCTTCACTATTTTTGCTTGTGAATTGTGTGTATCTGTTAGAGATGCCACAGCCCTGTCAATCTCTTTCCCGTCAAGAATTCTATGCGCGGTCCTATCGTTGCCCATTCGTGCCACATGTCCGACCCATCTTAATCTTCACGACATGATTACTCTCACTAATGTAGATTTGCGGTATAGCTCTTGCAATTCGTGGTTATGGAGTTTCCTCCATTGTCCTGCATCCTCGCCATATTTGCCGCCAAAGACACCCCTTAAAACTTTATCCTCGGATACACGGAATTTTTTTTCTTCCCGTTTTGTGAGAGCCCATGTTTCGCATCCGTATAGAGCAATCGGCATGATTATGATTCTATAGACACGGAGCTTTATGCTACGTGGTAGCAGTTTGGATTTCAGCAGTTTACTGACTGCACGCCAACTAGCGTTGTCGGAATGTGGTCTTTTGTTAATTTCCTTCGACATTTCGTTACTGGCCGTCAGTATCGTTCCCAGATATTTAAATTCTTTAACATTTTCAAATATCTGGCCTCTAAAGTTTCTAGGCCCACCTCTTCTGTCGCTTGCATGATGATTTCACAGTTTTTACTTACAGTTTCTAGATTATCGCCCAAAACGGCGGTCATCCGCATATGCGAGCACTTGGATGGTCCGGCCATGTTGTCGTCTTGTACCTTTCTGATGACATACTCGAGGACAAGGTTAAAGAAACATGGTGAGAGGCCATCGCCCCGTTTTAATCCGTCGCGGATTTCAAATGGTTCTGAGAGGTGGTTTTCTATTCTAACTCACTCTTTGTCTTCGTTCATGCATATTTGAATGAGGGCGGCATATTTTTCGGGATTCCCAGCTCAACTACAATATGGTAGAGTCTTTGCCTTGCGACTGAGTCGTAGGCTTTTTTGAAGTCAACGAACATTGGTGAACCGTCTCTCCGTATTCCCAATTCTTTTCCAGCAGTTGTCTTATTGTGAACATTTGGTCGCTCGTTGACCCGTTCCTACGGAACCCGCATTGGTAGTCTCCCAATATTTCTTCTGCGTACGGTGGGATTCTCGCCAGTATGACATTTGTTAGTGTTTTGTATGTGGTTGGGAGCAATGATATTCCTCTGTAATTTTCGCAGTCAGATCTGTCACCTTTTTTTGAAAATAGGGACGACTATTGAGGTTTTCCATTCTTCCGGAATGACTTCCTTATCCCATATTGTTTTAATCAGTTGGAGGATCTTTCGAGCGGTTCTCTCCTCCATGCTTCACAAGTTCTGCCGGTATGTAGTCGACTCCGGGACCCTTGTTGTTTTTCAATCGGTTTATTGCGTCTACAACTTCGTTGAAGAGGGCCCTGGGATCTGAGGCTCTGCTGTATGTACGTCAGGTGCGTTTATTTTTGGTTGATGGGTGCGCACATTGAGCAGGTTCTCAAACTACTGCTTACATCTTGTCGCGATATTGTTTATTTCTGTCACCAGACAGCCATTTGTATCTCTCGGATTATTTTGGCTCTCCGTCGGTGGCCATTTCTAATTGAATTTATGCCAGCATACATACCTCTGATATTCTTTGCTCTGGCATTTAATAGGATTTTTCGATCCTAGTCTTCTCCCACTTACGTTTTTTGCGTTTGAAAAGTCTCGTTGTCTCTTTCCGAATTGTCGCGTATCTGTCTGCGTTGACAGTCTTTCTAAGTGGATCACTCTGAGGCGTTTACGTTCTTTGATCTTTGCCCACTCATCGTCAAACCAAGGTTTGGTCTTAATTGTTTTCTTAAATCCTAATACCTTTTGGGCTGCTTGTGTGATTGTGTCTCTGATCGATGCCCATTTAGTGTCCAGATTATTGGTTTCCTCTTCCTCACTACTCCCATTCTCTAGGATGCTAAATCGATTCGTTAGTTCAAGGAGAATATAACAGAATGCCGAATAAAGGATGTTTAAAGAAAAATAAGTAAACTGGAACATCCCATTATACCAATAAACAGACACACAGAACAGTAACTCAATATCACTAAGTAAAGACAGAAATGGAGGTCTAGTTATTTTCTCAAGTACAAAGGATTGCAAGTGTTATGAACATTGCGACATGGTGTGTTGATTTACCAACAAAACAATCACCCGTGATGAACCATTTCATTGTCCCTCACATTAAAATAGAATAAATGGTACAGACAAAGGCCAGGCAAAATAATTCTGTGATAGGTTTACTATCTTCGGTGTTTTCAAATTGGTTCATATGAAGCGTTTAGTCGACGTTTCACTAAATAAAAATGTGCCGCGGACGAACTAAAACCAGGCAACGCCGCGTCACAGGGCATAGAGTGCTTGTCCTCTCTTAAGTGCTAGCTTAAATTCAAAGGCTGGAGATGTGCAAGTACATTTCACAGCCTACTTATTTACTTTTAAGGAATAAATTACCTATATGTTAGGAGCATACGGCATACGGCACATATCAACCTTGAAGTAATAACTCGGCGATATATTAAAAGTACATTACTTATTACACTTGTACTTCTTTAAGTAATAGATTGCAAGCCAACGATTGGGTGTTTGCAAGGAGTACAACGCATATGGTACAAGTTTACCTTTAGTAGTTCATAGCCTGCAGTTCAAAGATCGACTGTATATTGGACGTATTAAACGCTGAGATCTTGGTTGGTCATCACATCCCATTTTGGATGCTGGTGGCTAATTGTAGATGCTATAATGAACATTTCGTAGGGTTAATCTACGCCAGTGTAGACTGCAAATCGCAAACACGTTGCAGAGGTATGTCACAATATAGACAGCTCTAATAATGACTTTTTACTCAAATAAAAGATTGTCAGTATGATTTTGTAGCCTACACATGTGTGAATGCAATACGCCTGGTCGAAGCGGTTGGAATGAATGCGCGTTTATATTAAAATATAGCAGTGTCCAATTCTTTCCAAAGTTTAACAACTCAGTAGAAATTAGACAGAAAATCACTGAAATGCATCGAAATACATTTTTATAAGATGCACAGGAACCAACCTTTATAATTGCACATATTGTTCTCTCCCGAGCACACCAATTAACAATGCTCTCTTAATATAGACATCCCCTAAATTATACTTTAGCGAAAATCCTCTTACCTGGAATTATTGTTTCTTTGCCTCTTATTATTTTGTCTTTCTTCATCTCCTGGGCCCATATCAATATTTGATCGCCTCTTTCCTCGTGGCATGGCAAGAAAATTTATCCTTTTTATAAAGTTGATTTGATCGGTGCGATCGAGAACTAAACGTATTTCTTTACGGTAATTGTAATGTTAATTCTACTTAATGCATCAAACTTAAATGAGGTCTTCTCCCAAGCCGGTCGCCAAGTTCTACAAAATTTCTGAAAATTATTCAAAATATTAATTCGCAAATTTATCGCCCTTCATCCAAATACTCGCTTCACAAACAAATTTTTTGCAAAGGAATAAGAAAAAAAAACTAACCAAGTTCTAGGTTACAATACCGACTACTTGATGCGGACAAATATTCAGGTTGTTTAGGTTAAGTTTCCTTAGAATCAGTATAAATTACTTCACTAACACGGTCTACGATATAAATTGTTTATGTTTCTATACCACCGAATGTCTTTTTAAAGCGATTTATTATAAATAATTCTAAATTTACATCAGCTTCTTTTCTCGCTTTTTTGTTTAAGGGAAGGGACTTGGGCGAAGCCGATATTGAATTTTTGACAGAAGTAGAAGCAAGGAGCACAAGTTCCCGTTTCATGTGAGCTGTGAATGACAACGGTTAATTCGTATAATGTAACCGCAAGCGCACAACTTAGGCGACAATCTGTTTTTTGAACCAATCGTGTGGAAGATAGAGCTACTTCCAGTCGTGATTTCTTCGATATCTACATTCCTTACTTACCCGTAAAAAATGTGGATATTATTGTAAGGGAGCAAAACAACTCAAATTTCCTGTAATTATTTTGCACTGGGTTGATGTATGTGTCGACAAATCTGTGTCGTACCGAAGTGTTCTACATGCGAGACTCGTATAATTATAATCGATGTTCGAAAATCTAACATTATACCAATTAGTTTAAATATGTTTTTTGTTTTTTTTTTCTAATACACAAATGAGTATGACTGATTTCCGTGATGACTCAAAACAGATTTTCCAAAGTTTTTGACAAAATCCTTCCACAAAAAATAATCACAAAACTAAGTGTAATTACAAGTAAAAATTGTTCCCTTTGTTCGGGCTGCCGCACTACCAGAACCGGATTCAGCTCTGGACGAAGGGCGTTTTTGTCTTGTCCGGTACGACTCAACTTTAAGGATCAAATTTTATTTCACAAAAAATAAAATTAAACAAGAAGTGCTTGCTCACGATTTATGTGGCGATGGTTGTTTTTGCTGCTCCGACGGTTAGTTTAGTGGGGGCAGAACCCCCATTTATTTAGCTTAATGCAAGCTTACATTATCTTAAATTAAATTAATATAAAAGCCTTACAAACTATCTTAAATCTAGAGTAAGAAGGAGAAAAAAACCCAGGAAGGTGAAGATGACTGTGGGGTGGGGGAGGTAGGACGCTAGGGAAGAGCGAGTGTATGTGGGGGTGCTAAAATCGGCATTTGTGAGACAGTGACAGTGAAGGGTATGTCTACGAACTGGTAGGGGGCGGGGTTGGTGAGCTGCGGGGAGAGGTTGAAATTGTGGGCGGGGCTGGGGGAACTATTTTGAGGGTAGGAGAGGAGAGGTAGGATTGCAGGGTAGAGGGGATTATTGGAGGGAGGGGGGAATTTAGAGCGGGAGTGGAGATGTTGAAATCGAAGGAGGTGGGGAAAGAGTTTAGCATGTCGTAGCATACGCGAGATGGGTTCGTTTGCGCCGTAAGAAATGTGATGAGCAGGCACGTAAAACAGTCGAGGGTTACGTACGTTACGGGGATTTGTATGCAATGTTAAAGGGGAGAGCAAGCTTGGGCAATTGATTGAGCCAGACAGAAGGCGATGGACTTGTGGGGGTATAAGTGTTGATGATGCCCGCGTACGGCACGTATTCCTTATACCTCCCATCGATCCGTGGGTAATGTTCATCTTTATTGAAGAATGTGTAATTGTAAACATTTATGGGACGCACGTCCACTTCCTGGTTGTACCGAATTCGATGCGCATATTGGACGACATCTCCTTCGAGTGGATAGATAAATAAACGATTGAAGTCTAATTCGAATAAGTGAGTTAAGACACCAAAGTAAACAATAAAAAAGATAACAGATAGCACTGCCAGCAAGCGTTTTAATTTATTGAAAATATTCACTAGAGACAACATTCCGATGCGGTCACACAACACATAACTTAGATAATATTTCTAATAATTACAATTACAACGTACTGGTTGAAACTACTTATTACACAGTGTAGGATGTCCGCGGACGAGCGTGTGCATGAGCATGCACACGCGGTGGCAATTCGCGACACCACCTCCCTTGATTAAACACGTTAATCGACTGACTTGAAAAGGGAAGAAATTGGATACAACCAAAAGAGAACATACTTCTGCTCTCTCATTGCCACGTCCTTCGATGTGTGGTAGGTTACATCGGTAATCTGATGATCGAAGAGAGCGGGACAATAAGAGAACAGAAACATGCTGTACGATTATCTTGGGGTGGATTTGGTTGTATGTGCATGAATCAATGTAGTTCTGAGCGGAACCCGTTGACCTGATTCGGTAGTATGGTGAGTTCAGTGTACATTGATCCATACGAAGGCAGAACTGAGAAAGAGAGGGGAATTGAGCTGATGATATTCACCTGCAAAAAGAGAACATTGATCCCCAGCGAATGAAGTGTCTGGAGAAAAGCCGAAGTAACGCTAGGGAAATATTATCACGTGATTCAATCGAATGTGCTGATAAATTTCCCAAACAGATCTGCAATGATACGACAACTTTGTCCGGCTGGATTTGGTTGTCGCTGAACTACATGGACACGAGTTGCCGTATGGCAAAAAAGGTAAGCTAAACTCATTTATGCATTGTCTGCGTGGTACAATGAGTTTAGCTATGTGTCCTTGGTGGAAACATGCTTTGCAGGTGAACAGGTAAGTAGGGGGAAATGGGGTTGATTTGACGCGCTGAAAGGCGGTCGAAATTAGGTAGGAAATGTTCGTTGGAATTGTGGGTTGTTTCTCATGTAGAATAGAGAAACCCCCCACAGACAAAGATGACGTCGGCATGGATTCTGCGCTCTTCAAGTGTGTTTAGATTGATTAGACGGAGCCGGCTTGTGTATGGTGGTGGAATCAGTGGATTTTCCCAGTTTAGTCCGCGGAGGGCAAAGCGCAAGAAACGACGTTGAACTCCCTCAATCCTGCGAATGTGAGTCACTTGATATGGGGACCAGTCCTGACTAGCGTATTCGAGTAGTGGCCGGACAAAAGTTGCGTAGAGTGATCGGGTGACAAAGGGGTTAAGGAATTCCTTCGACCGGTTCGGAGAGATGATGGGTGCGCAGCGAAAACATAACGCCTCATATAGTAGGCCTTCGAACAGTTTAGGAATGTGCGAAAGCTTAGCAATGGGACGATAATTGGATATATCGTTTTTTTTTCCTGTTTATTATGGGGGTTATATAAGAGGATTTCCAAAAGTCAGGGAATAGACCTTGAACAAGGGATAGATTGAAGATTCACGCGAGCGGGCGAGAGAGAGAAGAGGAACATTTTTTTAAGAGGATAGCAGGGAGTTCGTCTGGGCCGTGACTGAAACCGTCTTTCTGTTCTTCAAGTTTTTTTGTGACTTGGTGTTGTTGAATGTGTAGAGGGATGAGAGGGCCGAGGGAGAATTCAGACATGCCAGTAAAGTAGGAGGGGTTAGGCTCGAACGAGTCGTCCGTGAAGGATAGTTTGAAGAAGGACGTGAAAAGATTGGATATGGTTTGGGAGTCCGTTGTAGTAGTTGAGCCGTAGAAAAGGGAGGTGGGATAGGCATCAGATTTCCGTTTGTGCTTGATGAAGTGGAAGAAAGATTTGGGGTCGTTGGTCAGGTTGAATTGAGTTGATGAGGAACCTACCGGAGTTTCGATGATGTTGAGGTTGCCATCTATTTGTTAGTCTGCCCAGTTTTTTTTTTTGGGTTTGCACTTAGTTCTTTTACCCAGGATTGCCTGCACCAGTTTTCTTTGTTCTTCTCTTTGATTTAGTGGGTAAGTGCCCCATTTATTAGCTTAGTACAAGCGTATATAACAAATTACATTTATTACAATTAACCATATATAATTTAACTATATTTAACCTAAGAAAAGACAAGAAAAAATAAAAGCTTTTAATTTTATTACGAAGGTTGAAGGTTAAGACGAGTGGTAGGATAGGAGGATCGGGAGTTGAAGTCTGTGCGGATAATAAGGGTGTGGGCGGCGAGTGGGGTGGGATTAGAATGGGCAAGAGAGGAGACGTGTGGGGATTAGAAGTATTGTGCTTGGCATGGGCACTCCGTTCACTTCTTCCCCATCATTCACTTAACGAAAGTTCTGCCAAAAGTTAATCACCAAATAAATGAACGAAACGCCGCCACGTTTGTTAACATCCGCCACTAAAACACAAGTTGTTCTTAATTTATTTTTAGTTTATTTCACTTTCGTTATTAAAATTGTGAAGGCTAATTCTCTTAATAAATACCACTTTGTTCTCAGCCATTATTAAATATGTTAGTGTTTTTATACTTCACTTAAACTTATTATTACTGTTAAATTGATTTTTATGAATTTTAAACAGAATGAAACACTTCCTGTCACGACCCGACTCCTGTATATATACGCTTCTCCGCCGAGCGACGGAGAGCGGGAGATCGCGCGACCAACGTGGTCGGCGGATGTAGTTGGACTCAACGATATTCATTCGTTGTCAAAAGAAATTCGGCCAGTGAAAGTGTGAGTTCGTTTAAGCAAACAAGCCGAATCTCATTGGATGCTAATTGGGTTTATGATTGCTTATGTGAGAAGGTCGATGATGAACGGATCCAGGAATATGTAAGACAAAGGGATCGTTGATGGTCGTTGTTTGCAATATGCATAGCAGCTGTATTGATTTCCGCAATGCATCATGAACATTGTGCTAATTGGTTTTAGCTTGTTTACCGGGAAATGGGGTTTATGCCATCGCTGGTACAGGTAGGTATTCAATTCCTATTTGCATTTGCTTATGCTGTAGGATTTAAATGATGCCTTAAGACGCAAGATTCGTATATTTGTTTTTGTCCCTGTTATGATGGTTACATTGTATGTAAACCAAATCATTTTGTTCTCGCCGGTACAGTGGATGGCGGACGACCCGTCTGCTTTGATGGTTGTAATTAGACTCAGCGATGTCAATTCGCTATGAAAGGAAATTCGGCAGGCGGTACGGGCTCTCTTAATTTAGGGTGTGTTTTCCTATTACAAGAGAAACGTTAAGTCTCTCTTTGGGGTAGGTAACCGGATCTCATAGAGGAGATCGTGATGGTGTTCATGCATGTGTGAACATTGGTTCTTTCATGGGACAAGGCCATGAGAACGAAGCTGAAACAATCAAAAGGGATAATGGGCATCAATGAGATATGAGTTCGGCTAAGTAAACAAGCCGTATCTCATTGGGTACTAATGGATTTCTGTTTGCTCATGCCGCGAGGTCATGAGAAGCGGATCCAGAAATATTGAAAGACAAGGAGATCGTGTAGATCATTGTCTATGATGTGCATTGCAGCTGTATTGATAAACCGCAATGCATCGTGGACATGGTGCTAATTGGTTTTAGCATATTCACTGAGAATTGGTGTTTATGGCATCGCTGCCAAGGGTATGTACACAATTCCTATTTGCGTTTGCTTATGCCATAGGATTTGGTTTATGCCTTTAGACGCAAGATGCGTGTATTTGGTTTTGTCCCTTGGACAAAGGTCGCCAGCCAATGTGTATGTAAGGAAATTTATTGTACACATGGTGAGGCTGGCAATAGGCGACGCAGTGATCGTTATCCCTGGTTATGATGGTTACATTATATGTGAACCGAACGATTTCTTTACAGGAATTCATCTAGGGAATAATGCATATGGTAAGATTGGGATTTGCCTGGCAACCGAAGGTGCCGAATTGGGTTTTGGATTTATGATCCGACAAGATGGACAGAATTCTTGTAGGGAATTTTGAATGCGAATTGGTGCGTGAAGGTAAGAATTCTCTTCCAGGAGCTTTTAGGTTATGCGTTAGATAACCTTGATGTGTGAAGCATTTACAGGTGCCAATGCAATTGCACAGTTGGTTAGAGTAGTAAGAAGTGTGATGGGCGGCAGATAGAAGGGGGGGGGGGGGGGGTTCGTAGGTTACGGGTGTTAGTGTGGAGGGTGATGGAGGAGAACAAGCTTGGGCAGTTGACTGAACCAGTGAGAAGACGGTGGATGGGGATGTTAGCGTGACGTCTGCGCTCTTTAAGTGTGTTGACGTTTATTAGATGCAGGCGGCTTGTATATGTGGGGAGAGCACGAGGGTTTTCCCAGTTCAAGCCACGAAGGGCAAAATGCAAAAACCAACGTTGGACGTTTTCAATCCTGCGAATATGGGACGAGTAGTGAGGAGACCTGACTGGGGTACTCTAGAAGGGTTCGGACAAAGGCTATGTGGAGTGATCGGGAAACGTATGGATTAGAGAATTCTTTCCACCAGCGTTTCACGGATCCAAGGGCGGAGTTGGCCTTAAGGATAATGTCATCGATTTTTTTAATTAACTTTTAATTACTACTTTAGATTTTAAGTTAGTCTGTAAGGTATTATATTATATTAATTTATGCTTGTATTAAGCCTAATTATTTCGTTTTGGTGGAGAACGAACAGCCACCAATTACTGCATTGAGCTCCGGCGAACAGGGGCCTGACGTCTGGGACGATCTGGCAGCACTCCGTGTCAGATGTTATTTGGTCCGATGCCTAAAGTCAACGAAATCCAATTAAAACTTAGTTAAATTAATTACCTCTTGGTGGTCCACGACGAGCGACGCAGCAACCCAGAAATCCACTCAAATGATATGGTCTTGCAGACCAGCTTAACAAGGCACGATATAGGTCAACCACACTGCAAAGCGCGAACAGTCAAAGCAGCAAAGTAACCGGATTTGGTTTTATTAGATTTTCTGTCCCAATTGGCCTGCAGCAGCCAATGAACTAGTTAAGCTTGAAACAACACAATACAGTTCGGATATGATCGACGAGTCTAAAACAACACTCTTTACAGGAATGGACGAATACACTAAACAAACGAACGATCATGTTTTTCAACTTTGGCGAAGTGCACTCTTTATTTCTTAATAATTGTATAACTTCTCTTTCAATCGTTTTTGACTACAAACGCAACGTTAGAGATTCAAATTCCGAAACCCGTTTTAATATGAACGAACACTGTCAGATGGTTGTTGACAGATGTGTCATGCGTGTTGGTTGGGGAGTGGACTAGACGATAAACGTACTAGATTCTCACCGCTGCATGTATTTGCGAATCCGCAACATTCCGCCCGCCTTCGCCAATCATTGGCGAATCATCTTGCTTCAGGGGCCGGAGGCCCGGAGCCAGAGGTGTGCGGTCCGCTGGTGGTCGTTGTCAGCTGGTGGTGTGTGTGTGGTTTGCTGTCCACCTTCACGCGGATGGTCGGTTGGGAGGGAGTCGCCCGCCATGGAGAGCGCTGAGGGCTTGAGGGTCTTGGACGGCCCGGAGGGTCGATGACGACGGGATGGTTCTTTCCATCGCTGGGGTCCGTTACCTTTTATAGTCGCGGAACCGGCCAAGTGATCTGGGTTGGAGTTGTAAAGTCGCAACCCACGATCAGTGACCACGTGATGGCTGGTGATGGGTCTCGCTACATCGAGACCAGTGGTGGCGAAACGTGCTGAGCCCCTTGGCCTCCGTCCGAAGTTAGCTGCCGGCGGGATGCGGCTGTTGGTGTGTGAGGCCGCGGCGTCGAGTCGGGTGCAGTGTTGTCTATGACACCGTCCGCGGGTCCTGCCGGAATGGGAGGCGCGGACCAAATGCCTCTCGAGCTCATTCGAGTACCGCCTTTACTGGTTAACTGAGAGGCGTGCTGGTTCAATGGGGTTCGGTCGATCACTGGATATTGGAGAGCGCCGCCCGCCAAGCGGGGCATTGCGCGCTTCTACTCCTCTTTTGGTGTCTGCGTGTATTAGCGGTCGGCCTGGGTGGTTCTGGTCCTTGGCAGGAGCTTGGCCACCAGGTGTCCTGGGTGTGGTATCGTGCCTTGAAGCCCTTGGGTGGTCAGGTTCCTGGCCCTTCGATGCACTTAGCTCTGCGGCGGTTCAGCGGGCGAGGGGTATGTCCGGTAGTTGGGTCACGCAGGTGGTCGGTGGCTGGTGGTTCCATGGGCCACGTGTGTGGCCCCCGGGGCCGATGCCGACGAGACCTCCCCTTGGTCTTCTGATAGGAGGTGCGATCAGCAGTCGTATGGTCGACCAGTTCCTCTGGGTCGGAGTTGTAAATTCGCAACCCACGAGGAACGGCCATGTGGTGGCTGGTGACAGGTCTTGTCACTTCGAAGCTGGATGCCGTAGTGGGCGCTGCGTCCGTTAGCACCCATCCCAATTCAGCACCCTGTGCGACGAGGCCGGAACGTTGGTCCTTCCTTAGACCTGTTACGGTATTATTAACAATATAAACTTTAATATTTAGTTTTAATATTTAGTATAGTTAATATATTAGAATGGTAAGTTTTAATGGACTTTAAAGCACTTACTTGCTTGATCTTGATAGACCGTTGAGCGGTCGTTGTAGTTGCTGCTTGTGGGCGCTGCGACTGGGTGCAAGGGACGTTGAACGGCTGCTCCCCTGTTTAGCTTCGTTGTATTCTCTGTTTGGAGTTTATACGTCCGTATTCGATTATTGGTTTAAAGCAACTCTTCCACAATTATTAATAGTTATAATTTACCACCAAATCAAATTATAACGAAATCACACGCTTAGCCGCGTCTAGTCAAATTCACAATACTTCGCGATTGATAGCTTAACGTTGAATGACTTATTATTTATTTCCGCCGTTGACGTTTTATTTTTTTATTTGGCGCCAACGCCGTTTTATTATTTTTTCTTTACCAAGTAGAATTTGCACAAAGTAGTTTATGCAAATTGGCTACTTGGCGAGTTGTTCTCCTTTTATAGGTAAAGAGGGGAAAATAACAAAGGGGGATTAGTGGATGTTGGGGGACCTTCAAGGTCCCAATGATTATGTCCACCTTATCGGCGGAGGCGATTTTCGGATCGGCTAGTTCCAGATCCGCCACGAACGAGAGATCCCTCGTCGGTGATTGTGGCAGTGGTACATACCCCGATAGGTGGGACAGGATGAAGGGCCTCAGTGTCCACTGTTTCGAGCTGTGGAGGCGAGGAGTGATGCTTATGGCGGATTGAGTTCCTGTGGCAAGGTCACGAGTGCCCCCGACACCGTAGGTGGGGACGGGTGGTGCTTGGCATCGGAGGTGCAACCTTTGGGCGAGTGACGTTGAAATGAATGTGTCGCTGGAGCAGGGGTCCAGCAGAGCACGGACTTCAATCCTCCGCTAGCGCTCCGACGTCACGATGACTTGAGCGGTTGCGAGCAGCGCGGATTGCTGTGAAGGGGTGCTGACTGTGTGTGCGCAGGCCCCTTTATGGCGGTCGATCCGGGGGGCGGGCCCTTTGGCCCCTGGCGGCGGTGAGGTTGTCTCATTGATGGCGGTTTTCTGGACATGCAGCAAGGTGTGATGTCTCCGCCGCTCACGCTATGCTGGAGTGGCAGTCGCGTAAGCGGTGGCGACCCAAGCAGTTGAGGCACAGGTTCCTCCTGTGTGCCAAGGACCACCGGTGGGCAGGTTTGGGGAATCGGAAACCATTGCAAGCGTGAATGTGGTGTTGTGCCCCGCAGAACGTGCATGTCGCCTGTTTCCTTAGGGGCTCCGGCGCTGGTCCGTGCATCGGGACCTGGGCCTGGTTGATCTTTGGCCGGCGACACTCCGGTCGGCGGCCTGCTGGTGGTCACTCGCCGGAATGCGGTGCGGTTCCTTTTCCGCCTGCTTGATGGCGACTGTTGGCAGCCGCACCGAAATGGGGTGCGTTCCTTTTCCGCCTGATTGGTGGCGACTGGTGGCAGCTGCACTGGGGGCAGCTCGCTAGGGTGGAGGTCCCGTTTGGTCGTCTCCATGCTGGTCGGGCTTAGTTCCCCCTGGTCCTGGGGTTTGAGGGAGATTCGCAAGATCGTTCCCTGTGCCGCGAACTGAGCGGCGATAAGCTCCTCGACCATGGTCCCTTGTTCAATGTTAAGTTGTTTGGTCTCATTGCCCTTCTAGGATGGCTTCGGTAGATCGTCTTCTTTCTTTGCCAGTGATTTCGATATCAGCCGTGAGGACGAAAATGTGAAAACGAAATGGTGAGAGCAATTCAAATAATTCATCCTGTAGCTTGGGACCTACCATGAGGGTGTCGTTTAATGAAACGCCCGTTGTCGTTTTTGCGGAGCCATCGAAAACAACCCGAATCTTGGTGGTTAGGCTGCTCTCCTTCACCACCGCATGACGAGGAAGAAAAAAGCCTTTGGGCTCTTGATTCACTGCAAGTGAAATGTGTCCCAATGACAGGTACTCATCTAGAAATGCAGTATACTCACGCTGCACCTCGGGCTTGGCTTGGAGTTTGCACTCCAAGGCATAAAATCGTCTCAATGCCATAGTATAAGACTCGCCTAAAGCGGTCTTTTTCTGGTTGAAAGGCAATTTTACTTGATATCTCCCGCCAGGAAGTCTAATGGTGTGGAGAGCATAATGATCCTCGCAAGCTATTTCTTGAGGCGAACGAATTTACTCAATTGAGATCTCCTCAGATTCCCAGAACCGAGTTAGATTCACATCTGGGGGATTGGATTGAATCGACAGATGGCAGGATATGTTAGCTGCCTGATAATTTGGATCGAGATCGCCAGCAACAATCCATCCTAATTGCGTTTTTTGCAATAATACATTCGGCTGTTTCCTCAACGATATTTGGCCAATACAAAGCAACTTGTAAAATAGTTTGACGCCTATTAAGGCATCGACTTTCGACGATTTGAAAAAACCTGGGTCAGCCAAAGGAATGTTTCTTGGTAGATCAAGAACATGTGGATCTATAGGAGTTGAAGGCATTGGATGCCCAATCTGCGGTACGATCAAAAATTCAATGGATTTCTCATATTTGGTGGCACGCGATCTCAATGTTGCCCGTGTTGAATCTGTAACCGTAGTGGAAGTACTGTCGATTCCTGAAACGTAAACGTTGGACGGCCTTTTGACGAGGTTTAGACGATCCGCTGTTTCCTGAGTTATAAAATGCACTTGAGAACCTGCATCCAGGAATATGCGGCATAATTGGCTCCTGCCTTGACTATTAACAATGTCAACTAGGGCAGTGGCTAACACTCCATGAGTTGCGCTTTGAGCCTGCCTGCTCGTGTCGTCAACTGCGAAATGTGACGCAACCGTGTTTATCCTATTTGTCTTTTCAAAATGTAACAAGGCGTGGTGACGTTGATTGCACTTGTTGCATGGCTGCCCGACATTCGATGTCCTTTCCTTAGACATTGTATGCACCACTGGCCGGTCTTGGCGGCTTCGAAACGCGCTTGCGGAGTTAGCGACTTAAACCTGTCACAAGCGTAGATTTGATGACTAGTGTCACTGCAGATAACACAACCCCGAGTCGTAGCCACGAATGTCTGTTGCGATCTCTGGTTGCGACGAGTAAAGGACCTTTCCGATGGTAAGCTAGAATTGGGTTTTGCTCGAGAGCCTTCTACTTGAGCTCTTCTTTTGATGAAATCAACAACGTTTTTTAAGGTGGGTTTAGCTATACTGCTGCTACAGTGTTCCCATCGCCCCCGAGCGGAGGGATTAAGCTTTTCACGGAGGAGTAGGATTAATATGGAGTCCCAAGATTCAACGGGTTCATTTAGAGCTTGTAATGCGCGCAAATGTTTTTGTAAATCATCCACGAAAGATTAGAAAGAGAAATCCTTAGTTATTGAAGGCATATCGATAATAGCCTTAATGTGACACTCGCTGATGTTTTTTCGATTATCGTACCTCTCTTTCAAAAGCGCCCAAGCGATCTGATAGTTAGAATCGGAGGATTCGATGGATGCGATAACCTTAGCCGCTTCCCCTTTCAGGCAGCCTTTTAGGTAAAATAATAGTTTGACCGGCGCGATTTTGATGTCCTGGTGGACCAACGCATTGAACAGATCATAGAATCCTATCCAGGATTCATACGAACCTTCAAACGACGGCAACGATATGGTTGGCAACTGGGAGGATTGAAAGTTTTCGATTAGATTATGGGACAATTTCGAGATTAATTGTTGACTTAGGCTTTCCATGTCTTGTGCCTTATGCACCGTTGGTTTTGGGCTTTCTGGCACGCCAGGGGCACCGGAAATGGATGAAAATGAGGAATTTGATGGAACCGGTGGAGGACCAAGAGAGTTGCGGTCGTGGGCGATATTCTTGTTATCAACCTCGGCCGCATCTGTTGGCTCAGTCAATACAACAGATTCCGGAATAGACTTTCTTGTGTGATCGGCTAAAAGTTCTGCTGCAATACCACACGCCTTGTAGTATGAATCCTCAAAGGCGTTGTTATGTTCCAAAAGTTCGTCAGAAGGCTCTAGCAAGCCTTCCAGAGCTTCCTGACACGACAAAACCTTCTCGCGAATCCCTTCCATGTCCGAGAACCGTTTTTCGAGCGCGGGAAAATCAGTTTCGGGGTTGAACTTGTCTAAGAAGTTCATGCAGTTGGTCAGGGATCGTTTGGCACCAGCCCGTTTGCTGATTAATGCCTTAATTTGAGCTTCGGCCATTTTATAAAATTAAATACCGCGACACGAGTTGGAAAAACAGATTATGCACGGGTAGAAGTCATTTTTGGACACTTAAAGGAAGGAAGGAACTAATAGAGGAGGACAAAAATCACTACGACACTAATTTGATGGACGCAAGTTATGCACAAATAAAAGAACAATACGGAAAGGGCCAAGAGGTAAAAAAAAACAATAGAAAGCTCTTTATTTTTAAGAATATTTTGTAGGTAGCTCTTTAATAATCCTTAACACTAGTGACTCACCTGAAGTTTTTACCACGTCCTCCTTTCTGGCTTGGTCTAAAGATGCTCGCTCCAATATAATGGTGTAGAAGACGCGCTACTCTCGTTCTGATTATAGCTGGTTGTCGAAACTAGTCCAAACGATGCGTAGATTGCCGCTTCAGTATTGTTTTTTCCACCGAACACAACAATTCACGAAAATGTGATCCTCTTTCTTCGAACGGAATAAAGCCAATTAAACTAATCACTGATTTACGAGTTCAGTTTTCAAAAGGACCGATTAAAATAGCACTGATTCTGAAATGTGCTAACCGATCCGGCTCGAAGGACCAATGTTTTGGACACGATTCGTTTACCGTGCAGAATTTAAAGTTCGTTGAAACTAACGACGACAAAATAAATAAAATACATGAATTGTATATCACTACGAAACTTTATTTGCTGTGATGCAAGCGACACGATTACAATTTTATTAGAATTGCACGAAATTAACGAAATAACAAACGACAATTGAAAACACACTATTGATCCGGCTCGAAGGACCAATGTTTTTGGGCACGATGCGTTTACCGTGCAATACGAACAAATCTTTAGCGAAACTACTGACGACAATAAATGCGACTAATCGAAATGTTTATCATTTATAACTTCAATTGAAATGCGAAAAAAAACACGATTACAAATTTGTTGGAATCGTACGAAAATTATGATTGAAGCGACTGTTACGCTTTGGAACGACGAAAGAAGTGAAAGAATTGTGAAGAGATCTTCATCGTTGAAATCCTTAATGGCCGCCATCTTAACGAAAGTCCTTTGATGAACGGAAGTAGGCAGGGCTATGCCTTGCAGAACGATAACTGGACGAAACTGGAACGTACGACTTATGACAGTTAAGGTATCAATACAATTTTGACGGTATTGTCTTTCGAATGTTGTTGGTATTCAATGTTGGCTATGCTACTTTGTGAAGCGAGATGCGACAGTAATAGTAATCATATTATATTAGAAAAACTGTTAAATTTAATTACTAAAACGATGAAATTTTCTTTATTAATTTTACTAATATAATATAATTTAAAGTTCTTGTGAAAGATCAGTAAATTACATTCAGTAATATTTTTGTTAAAACAGATTTTAACAATTAATCTAGAAATATAAAGGGTTTCTCCTTGGTTTGATGATTGCTCTCGAATTGAAATAAATAATTGGAAGCAAAAATAAAAAACCAAAAACAAAAAAAAAAAAAACCAACGATTTGTCAAAACTGTTATTTATATTGTTTAATGATCCCATTTAAACCTTTATATTGTAGCGAGCTTAGGGTTCGCTGGATTAATTATTTTGAATAAATAAGTGCCGTTAAATCGATTCTGAATTAATGTAACACTTTATTAGTCCGTTAACAACAACCGTTACTTTTTACCGTACACATAACGATTTCTTCACTTATCGCTTCCGTAATTATCGCGCATTTTACTGCTTACTTCTTACTCATTACTTATTACTTCCGCACTTATCGCTTGCTTCACTTTCTACTTCTTACTCATCTCCATCATCTGTGTGCGACGTATTTATACCGTTTCTTCATTCTGATTTGGCGTTTCGTTTCCGTCCGTTCCATAGTCTCGACTTTTCTATTCCAGTTTTCCAGTACTTTCTAAAATAATCTAGTACTTTGTTTCGGACTTTCTCGAAGATTCCAGTACTGATTGTCATATGCGTCACACTACCCTCCGCCTATATTAGTTCGTCCCGAACTAAGTTCATTGGTCTCCCGGGCCAACAAAAGCCGCCAGTCGTTCGCGATGCACCACTTTCATCTTGGCGTTCGGTGGTGGAAGTTCTTGACCTTCTTCCAAATTTTCTACTGCTCTCCTTTTCGCGTCAGCTCTAGCCTGTCGCCATTCTTCCTTTTCCTGACGACGGAACTCCTCTTGCATTTTAGGTATCTCATGCGAATAGTATAAGAGAAAATGCATGTGCGCACCCTTAAGCTCTTCTGGAGTCTGCGCATCACGTAAGCGGTCTAGATCTTCATCTTTAATTACACGCATATCATCTGGTATTGGAGCATCTGTCGATTTCATAACCGTATCCAACTGGTAGTTCCGCATCTTTTCAAATAACTGGAGCGGTTTGTTCTTTGGAGCTGACAGTATACACCAGCCTGGGTCGTAGTAATAGACTTTCCATAGATCGTCGCACGTTAATTTTGGTTTCACGTGTTCTTCCCGTAGAACGCAATGAACGGCACCTCTAGCTGTTGATTACGCCTACAATCTAGGGCTTGCTTGATCTTTCCCCCCGTATGTGGTGGCTTACAATAGCGGTCTCGACCTCCAACATCCGTTGATCTCTCTTGGTCGGAAACAGTTGCTTTACAAAACGCATGTTTGTAAATCCATTCAGCTTCATCCTGTAGTTCATTGGGTCCTTCTGGAACAGACGCAACCAGAACTTCGCGCAATTGCATTCGCTCAGGAATATCCGTTTTACGGATTTCATTGTCCAAATCTGTAAAGTGACCCTTTTCCAATTCACTAGGTTCGTATTTGGGTTCATATCCGTCCTCGTCATAATTAGTGAAATCCTCATAGTCGAAATGTACACCAAAACTGTCCTGACCCTCTTGCAATGACGCGTCAGTGACTAGATGTCGTCTTTTCTTTTTCTTCTCAGCAATTGGCCTTCCTTGGCCATCTACAATAAAATCCTCAGCATCAGACTCCGATTCCTCATCATCATTGAAATGTTTTGCCGCCTCAGTTTCCCTGTGACTACGTTCAGAGCGGTGTTCAACATCGTCTTCGTCGTCGAATAGCTGTTCGGCTATAGCCTCACGAGCTGAACCTTCATCGACGTGCTGTTCCTCTCCATCACTTTCTTCGTCCTGTGTACGACGCAGACGCTTGGAACGCTTTCTGCGTTCGACTTTCAAACCAAGATTCTCTTCAATAAGGTCACAGTCGTCGTCTTCCAGTCGGTCGTCCAACTCGTCATCATCATTGTAAATCCGTTTCGGGGAACGACCTGAAGTTTCAGTGTCTTCACCATCACTGCCATCCTCTTCAATCGGGTTATCATCGATGAGATCCTTCAGTTCTTCACATAACACATCATCGTCATCTTCCTCCTCTTCCTCACTGCTGTCGGGCATAGCTTTGCTCTTCTTGAGTTTCTTCCTCTCATGTGGCTCCAATTTCTCCTCATCCTCAGATTCCTCCGCTTCCGAGTCCCAGAATTCTTTCATACACTGCCTTTGGGCATCCAATTTTGCCTTAAACTCTGCAGCTCGCGCGTCCAATTTTGCATTAACGTCTGTAGCTCGCGCATCCAATTCTGCAGCTCGCACATCCAATTTTGCTTTAACGTCTGCAGCTTGCGCGTCCAATTTTGAATTTTGGGCGTCGAATTTTGAATTTACGGTGTCGAATTTTGAATTTTGGGCATCCAACTTTGCATTAACATCTGTAGCTTCCGCGTCCAATTTTATCATCATCACCCTGAGCATCTCCGAAATGTCCAACTGTGGCGAACTCTTCTCCGTTACATTGGCCCCATCTTGACTCAGTGTTTCTTCTCCATCCGGACAGTCTGGCGCAAACGCAAAAACATATGTGTCAACATCAATACCCTCTTCCTCCATTGCTGCTTGTAGATGCTGTCGAAGAATTTGCTTCTGTCCTCTGCTATCCAGATTCCGGTCCTCAAGTTCCTTCTTCAATTCAGCAACGCGAAGATCCTCCAAATGTCTATCTGACATCGTCACAACACACTTTCACAGACTTATTCACTTCACGAATAATTAATCCCGCTTCTGACACCAATTGTAGCGAGCTTAGGGTTCGCTGGATTAATCATTTTGAATAAATAAGAGCCCTTAAATCGATTCTGAATTATTGTAACACTTTATTAGTCCGTTAACAACAACCGTTACTTTTTACCGTACACATAACTATTTCTTCACTTATCGCTTCCGTAATTATCGCGTATTTTACTGCTTACTTCTTACTCATTACTTATTACTTCCGCACTTATCGCTTGCTTCACTTTCTACTTCGTACTCGTCTCCATCATCTGTGTGCGACGTATTTATACCGTTTCTTCATTCTGATTTGGCGTTTCGTTTCCGTCCGTTCCACAGCCTCGACTTTTCTATTCCAGTTTTCCAGTACTTTCTAAAATAATCTTGTACTTTGTTTCGGACTTTCTCGAAGATTCCAGTACTGATTGTCATATGCGTCACAATATAGTGAATAACAGGAAACAAAAGAAACAAGCTTCTCACAGCTATCCTGCCATCGGTTCACCCTAAAATAAGATGCACAGGATTGACATTTCTGGACACATTTTAGGTAAAACTATTATTTTTAGATTAACAGCATCAACGTTGCAATTAGAAATTGAACAAATACCTATTCCCACGGGAAGATTAAAGTTTCCAAGCATTTTGTTCAATCATTTCCTGAATTAGTACCGCGACGTACTGAATGCGATGGATTTATAACATCCCTGAGCTTAAAACATTCAGCTGAAAAACTTAAACACACTGATGCGCACAAATACCGCAGTTTTCATATTACACTGCATTCGTGTGGGCGACTTTTTCAGTGGAAGTATTCAGAATTTAATTGAAATTAAAAAAAGAAGGGATACATTTTTTTTCCAAAATGGCTAAATACGATAATGTACCTGTGGTTAAATTGGTATTTAAAATAAGTCGTCCACGGTGAGGTGTTTCCATATTATTATTACATATTCATTAACTAATTAAAATTAATACCATTCCGATTAGTTCAAGGATCCAACGAAGAAATCGTGCTTATGACAAGGATCCCCAAGCTGAAGAAATCGATGACAGCCCGGATTTTGGTGGTTGGTGGAAAACAAAGAAATGCTTGGAAATTAGTGGCCAAATGGCCATACAATTTGGGCAGCGACGCTTCGTGAAGGCTCTAGATGATGGATTTCTTATGCTAGGACCAGCCCATAAGGAGGGAGAAGGACCAAGCCCAGACGAAATATTTACATCTGTTCGTATAAGCAACATTAAAATCGCGATTCAGTCTTGTTACGGAAAGTTTATGAGGGAAGAAAGAGATGGCCAGGTTACTGCACGATCTGATTCGGTTGGTAGCTCAGAAACTTGGGAGCCAATTTTTCAGGCAAGTGGAAAGAGTAATTTTAACATTTTTATTTTATTGTTTTAGTAGAAACAATTTATAACAATTGTTTTATATTTTAATGTAGCGCGGCAAAATGGCATTGCTCACTGAATCAAAATATTTTTTGTCAATTCACCCACAAGATAGAGCTTGTGTAGCTTTCAGGCGCAAGGTTCGTGCTCCACAAATTGCTGTTATTCGCTGCAATGGACCGCGAGTAGTTGCCCCACAAACGGTTCCGCAAATAACAGGACCCAGTACAAGTCATTAAACGGACATTTATATGTAAGCTATTTAAACCTTGCACTACAGGGCGCGGTTTACGATGATCGATCATTAATAAAAAAAAATCTTTCAAAGAATTCCATTATATGTGTACGCCGAATTCCAATACCGAAATTGTATGTGGACATTCCCACAGAACGAGCTTGGATGAGGCATTTAATTTTACTTATAATAACCAACTTATACTATACTTTGTAGTGTGTTAATTTTTTTAAAACAAAATAAATTTATTGTAGTAAAACCCTCTTTGAGAAGGGTTAGTGAATTTTTCATGTGTTTGTCCTTTATTAAATTGTTTTTAGAAATGTTTACTGCGTTAACATTAAATCTGTTAATGCAGTCATATAATGTTTTCAAAAAAGAAAAGTATGGCGTGGTAATTGATTTTTCCTAGCAGAGTTGTTTTTTGTAGTTCCTGTGGATAAACACCACAGAGTGGGCGGTGGGGAAAGTGAACTTTGAAAGGAGAAGAAGGAAGATGCGATACCTTACTTTTCTACAGCTTCAGCTAAATACAGGACAAGCGCTGAAAGGACGTATCCCATTTGAATACTCATACCAACGTTTTCCCATGTCCACCTCAAAGTTCCCTATTCAAACAGTAGGCAGACGCACAAAAGACAAATTGACGTCAATAAGCAAAAACAAACATGAAAATCCTGTTGAGCTTTCCAATGAGCGCAGGCCCAATACTGTTAAAGATTACCTGTTGTATCTACCCTTTGTAATGGAATATGGCAGGTGCCACGAACACCATCAAATAATCAATATATCTGGGATCTATAATCCTGTATAGCACCCCAGCCCATTTTTGTAATTACCTATGGGCTAGCACGAACTATTTGCTCATCCCTAGTTTTTTATTTTTATTTTGTGCACAAGGCACCACAAGTTGAAAAAGTGAAGTGGACAATTCGTTTTGATTTGTAAACGTTATATATCGCGTCTTCGACGGATTGAAGTCGATGAGATTGGTAATTTTCCATTACATGATTCTGTCCAGATACCGATTCAACGGGTCGATCTGCCTCCATATCCGCTGGTGCGCCGTTAATGAGATAATCGGTGGATTGTTCGAAAATGGAGAAATCAACGCAATATCGTCGGCAAAACTGAATGTTAACCGATGATATCAATAAATCATTAAATAGGATTGGGGCTACGATAGAACGCTGAGACATCCCCGAATTAATAGTTAGAGCTCCAAGGTTATACCGTCTACAATCACCCGAATCGAAGGAACTCTTTATATAGTCGCAAATTTGTTGGGAAAGGCCTTTTTATATCGGAGCAGAGTGGGTGCGGACGGAGAGGAAGTGGATAAGGAAAGGAAGTATCGCGTATATTCGTCTTAAATGCCTCGGCACTACAAGGGCGAGGAAACATGATCACGTAGAGCATTCCACATTCGTGCGGTTCGGTTAAAGAATGACCCTCTGTGTCTATTTGTGTGCCTAAAGTTGACTATCAACGTGGACGGATGCATATTCAGTGATTGACGGGTATCGGGGGAAAATGTCTGAAGGGGCGGAACACATTCAGCAAATTCAGTTGAACAAAGACTGACTATAGAAAAGAGACAGGCATGATATGCTGTGCCTATGTTCTAACCACGGAATTGATCGACTTACGGCTGGATCTCCAATAAATTTCACTGCTGGTTTTTGCATCCTATCGAGCACGTGTAGCAGAGTTTTGGATGCGCCTGACCAAATACGGGAACTCCGTTTTGGGACGAATGTAGGCCTTGTGGCTAGGCTGGATGGAGTGAAGTATCTTTTGCATCTCTTAAGGATCTCCATACATTTGGCTGCACTTTTCGCAGCTTCAAACATATGGTCGCTGCAATTGAGAGTCGAATTAATTCGAGTGCCGAGGATTGACGTTTCCTTGGTTTCGTGGATGCAGGTGCCGTTCATTGATAGTATATTTACTTTGGGATTCGCCTTTGACAACTAAGGTTTTTAAGGCATTCAATTCTACCCGGTTAGATATTCCCCATTGATATATCTTGTTGAGGTCGGAATTCAATGTATCAAGCATAACCTGAACGTAGCATATTTAGTACCATCCTATGCCGGACACACTCAAATGCCACTGCTATCGGTTCACCACGTTTTTCAATAAAAAAAATATCATTCAGGAGTCAATTGCATTCCATTTATTTAATCAACTCGTCATTGATGACCTTTTCTATTACATTCCGGTTTTCCAGCAGGTATGAAAGGTTTTCTGTGGATAAGATATGTGAAAAAAGTTTGTGGCGGTTATACGAACCACACAACCCACTATAGGTTGACATATCGTCGTTCCACCAAGGAACACACTCACCCATAGATAAATTACACGTGCTCACAGACACGTGTCCTCAAAAGTCCTCCACCACACCTGAAACAAAGGTAACATACCTCTGGGAGGCAAGAACCTCACGTGCCCACAGACACGTGGGTCACAAGTCCGACCAATCGTCCTACGCCTGCACGGCGATCGAAGAACCCAACAAACTGACAAACATTGCCTTAGCAAGGACATTTAACGCATCGTCCTAAATTCCTAAAAATACTTCTACACATCATACAGGCATCGTAAATTTGAAAACCTTATCGGCGCCCCTGTTAGCCAGCGTTCCCTGCACACGTGTACAGCACATTTCCCTGGGTTATCCATGGCTATTAGTACTATTGCTAGTATTCCATCCGGGCCGGCTGCCGTCTCACAGTGCTGTGCTGAAGAATGCGTTGAACAGCATGCGGGCGGAGCTTCACGCTTTAATTCGTGAAAAAAACAAATTGGCTGTTGTAGCTTCTAAGATGTTGAGGGGGAGCAGATGGAACAGCGTCCAGGGGATGAGGTGAACGAGTAGGTAGCGTAACCCGAGAGACGCTACAAGATAACCAATATTGGGAGCTATAGAGGCGAGGGGTAATGGTGGTCGTTGTTTGCGCCTTCGCAGTAAGGCAGCTAGTACCTGCGATACCCCAAACAGCAACGGACGATGCTTGGCGCCGGAGGCGTAACCGTCAAGCGAGCGATTCCAATATAAAGGCGATCGTAGCACACGGGTCCACCAGAGCACGAACTTCAATCCTTCGTTGAAGTTCCGATGGGACGATGACTCGAGCGGTTGCGAGCTGAGGAGCGGTGTTGGCCGTATGTTAGTAGAGCCCTTGATTGGATATGATTGGAGAGGCGGGTCTTATACTCACTCCTGGAGATGATGAGGGCGGCCTGTTGACGATGGTTGTAGCAAGGTGTGATGTCTTTTTTGACATTGTCGGGATTCCTTCCTGCAGTGGCAGTCGCGCAGCCGGTGTCGACTCAAACAGCTGTAGCACAGGCTCATTTTGTCCGCAAAGGACTTCCATCGGAGAAGTGTGAACGATCGAAAGCCTTCGCAAGCGGAGGTGTAGAATGCGGCCTCGCAGAACATGCAGAGAGCTTGTTGCCTTATTGGTGGTGGTGGTGATGCGGTGTGCCTCGAGGAACGCGACACGGTTGCAGGCGACTTTAAAGCCAAGGTGGGACCGAGGGCCTTCTTGTGGGGTTTTTGCTTGCGATTGACCTCCAGGCTGGGCAGTTCTATAAGTTTCCGTTGAAAATTATTATAGGATTGTGACGGCTGTACCGAGAGCGTCGGTAGTTGCATGGAAGGCAGCTCACTACCGGGGACGGAACTGACATTGATGTGCATCGGGGCTGTTGTGAAAGCTATAGATGTTGCAGGAAAGTCTGATTCAAGCTCGTATTGAGCATCGACGAGCTTCACCTGCTCGTCAAGGTACACTTCCTCGGTCTCGGTGATGAAGTCTTCCGCGAAATACTCCTGGTTTCGATGCTCGGGGGTTGCCATTTGCACACTTTTTGCCGTCTGAGAAGACCTTCCCATTTGAGGGGGAGGTCACACTTGTGAGCCTCAATTGCGATCAACGTTGGTGGTCCATTTTTCTTCAGCTTAAGGAACGTCCGAAACATATGGTCTTGTGACGAGAGCTGAGCGGCAATGAGTTATATATCGCGTCTTCGACGGATTGAAGTCGATGAGATTGGTAATTTTCCATTACATGATTCTGTCCAGATACCGATTCAACGGGTCGATCTGCCTCCATATCCGCTGGTGCGCCGTTAATGAGATAATCGGTGGATTGTTCGAAAATGGAGAAATCAACGCAATATCGTCGGCAAAACTGAATGTTAACCGATGATATCAATAAATCATTAAATAGGATTGGGGCTACGATAGAACGCTGAGACATCCCCGAATTAATAGTTAGAGCTCCAAGGTTATACCGTCTACAATCACCCGAATCGAAGGAACTCTTTATATAGTCGCAAATTTGTTGGGAAAGGCCTTTTTATATCGGAGCAGAGTGGGTGCGGACGGAGAGGAAGTGGATAAGGAAAGGAAGTATCGCGTATATTCGTCTTAAATGCCTCGGCACTACAGGGGCGAGGAAACATGATCACGTAGAGCATTCCACATTCGTGCGGTTCGGTTAAAGAATGACCCTCTGTGTCTATTTGTGTGCCTAAAGTTGACTATCAACGTGGACGGGTGCATATTCAGTGATTGACGGGTATCGGGGGAAAATGTCTGAAGGGGCGGAACACATTCAGCAAATTCAGTTGAACAAAGACTGACTATAGAAAAGAGACAGGCATGATATGCTGTGCCTATGTTCTAACCACGGAATTGATCGACTTACGGCTGGATCTCCAATAAATTTCACTGCTGGTTTTTGCATCCTATCGAGCACGTGTAGCAGAGTTTTGGATGCGCCTGACCAAATACGGGAACTCCGTTTTGGGACGAATGTAGGCCTTGTGGCTAGGCTGGATGGAGTGAAGTATCTTTTGCATCTCTTAAGGATCTCCATACATTTGGCTGCACTTTTCGCAGCTTCAAACATATGGTCGCTGCAATTGAGAGTCGAATTAATTCGAGTGCCGAGGATTGACGTTTCCTTGGTTTCGTGGATGCAGGTGCCGTTCATTGATAGTATATTTACTTTGGGATTCGCCTTTGACAACTAAGGTTTTTAAGGCATTCAATTCTACCCGGTTAGATATTCCCCATTGATATATCAAGTCTTTGTCGACGACGCAACTGATAGAGTGACGTCTGAACTGCGGTGTGTTACGGACCGACCTTGAGTCCAGGTCCCCCCAACACCCATTAATCCCCTTTCGTTAGGATCCCCTCTTTACCTTTAAACGGAGAACAACTCGCCAAGTAGTTAATTTGCATAAACTACTTTATGCAAATTCTACTTGGCAGAGAAAATAATAAAAACCGGCGTTGGCGTCGAATAATAAAATAAAACGTCAACGGCGAAAAAAATAAATAAGTCATTCAACGTTAAACTACGCACGAGGACACATAAGCCCAACCTCTAGAATACAAAGAAAGAATTGATGACGTAAAGCAAAAGCTTCATTCGTTAAGCACAGGATCACCTCATGACCAATCGGAGGTCTACACCTCAAATCTATAATCAAGCGGAATTTCACTTCCGGACTGTAGTGAAGCTATAAAGGATTTAATTCAACAAAATCCATTCTTACAACATAAATTGGGTCGATACCTGGAAGCCAATAAATATATTGAGGATGACACTTCAAATAAATTCTTGAATGACATCTCTGAAAGTCTTGTACATACTATAAACAAAACCAACCGAAACCGATCAGGGGAGCAACCAGTCAACGCCCCCTGCACCTAGTCGCAGCAAACACCACCAACAACAAGCAGCAACTGCAGCGACCGTCAACGGTCAAACCAAAGTAAGTCCCTTTGTACTTACCATTTAAATATATTAAATATATAACCATAAGTATATTCAAATAATTGTTAAATTAATCCATAACAGGTGTGAGCTCAGGAACCCCCACAGGCGAAGGAGAACGCGACGCGTTGCCAACATCGTTGATGTTTACTCACACATTCACTTCCTAATCTCTGGTTCAATTTATCGCGCAACGTAAAGCGATAACGATCCAGTTCGAAGGACCAATAAATGTTGTAGCCTCCAAGATGATGCGGGAAAGCCGATGGAACAGCGTCCAGGGGATGAGGTGAGCGAATAGGTAGCGTCCACGTGGCGTCCAGGATGATGAGGCAAAACTGATATAGCAACGACCAGAGTATGCGGTGATCTCGATGCGTTCAGAAAGAATGTGGTAATGTGGGTGTGTCCAGAAATAATGTGGTAGAGGCAGTGCATCCAGAAGGAATGTGGTAATAGCGGTGCGCCCAAAAACAATGCGGTACTAACGGTGTGTCGAGAAAGAATGTGAGGAGGTTAAGGCCGACCATCCAAGAAGGCACCAGTTGACATAATAGCGCTGAGAAACACCGCCCCAGGCAAGTTCAAGGCGTTGAATGAGAAAAAATCGTGAGGTGAATTTTGAAAAAGCGACGGTTAGGAATCGCGTTCTCCCTATCGCCGAAGCGTTTTTACCTGGTAGCTGACAGCTGGGAGATGACATCTGGCAAATGCGAACGTACTAGAATTCTCTGATAAATTTAATTGTGAATCCGCAACATTAGCTGGTTTTTTAGTTTTTGGCTTTTGTCCTTCCTAACATGCGTAAAGAGTAGGAATCCAAGTTGTTGCCAATAAAGCTTGCCATTGATAAGGAGAGGCCCGAACCAGTTCAGCTTTGCAGTCGCAGTCGTCTGATTGCATGCGTTTCTGATTCCGATATAATTCGTCCTTTTGACCTCCGTGGGATTAGAACGCCATTGTTTAAAATCCCTATTTTTAGCCACTGTAACCAGTTCATATTTTTTATCAAACCAATGTTTATCGGGATCTTGAAACTCGGGTTGTTGGTTGTCTTTGAAGTCCGATTATTTTCCGAAATTTCTTTTCGAATCGTTCACAAAACCCTACAAACAGCGTTTCTAATCACTTACACAACCGAGTCACGCAACACACGCTACTGAGTTCATTTTATGTTAATAATATCCTTTGTACTGCAGTAAAAAAAAAAAAAAAGTACACATAACTTATCGCTAGACCTTACACTGTAAGCTCATCATTAATGTAAACCCATTGTGACTGATCTAGTACAATAGGGCGCTAATGGGTGGACTTCCGGTTCCTTACTTTCTTCTTGATCGAGCAGTCCCGGCGAGTGGACGTAAGAAAGAAATTAAAATTGTGAATGTCGATAATTTAAATAAAAAAAAAATTATTAAAACATCAGGTGTGAGGTTTACCACAAAGTAAGTAATAAAATTTCAGCGGATCCCCGATCAAAATCATGGCCGATAGACCCGGAAGAACGAGATGACGGAAGCCCTGCACGAGGTAGGGATAGATGTCACGGCCCCAGCCACGATTGGGGGGATCCGGACAATATACAAGGAAGCGTGTGGTCATTGTGAGCTTGAAAATACAGGCGAAGAAACTTCCGGAACTTCAGGTGTGTTCACAACTTCAGGCGGGACATTCTCTTCTGACGGGGCGTCCACTTAGGGTGGAGCCCCTACTTCTGGCAAGGCGCTCGCTTCCAATGGTGCACCGACTCTGGCCTAGCTGCTCAGCAGATGGCTGGCGGGCGATCAACTTCTGACACAACTTCTGGGACCATTTCTGATGATGCTGGGGAACGAGAACTCGCTCGACTGCAGAGGGAGCTGCAAGATGTGGACCCGGTTCCAGTGACTACAAAAAAAGGTGGACTTCAACGACACTAAGAATGCCGTCCCTTTGTTCTCCGGGGACGACAATTATAGCATTCGTAAGTGGGTAGCAGACTACGAGGATGTGGCCCAGTCGCTTCGTTGCGATGATCGCACCAAATACCCCTCATCACGTCGACTTTTGACAGGAATTGCCAAGGTACTTTTGAGAACCGTTCGTGTTGATTGCTGTGATTCTCTTAAGGAGATATTGCTGGAGGAATTCGACCAAAAAATGACCCGCCGAGAAGTCTACCACAAGTTGAGTCGTCGATCACTACTAAAAGAGGAGTCTCTGCTACGTTATGTCATATCCATGCAGGAAACCGCCTCGAATACAGACATCGACGAGGCAGAATTACTCGAGTTTATCATCAAAGGTATTGGGGATACGTCATCAATCACCTCAATGCTTTACGCCGCAAAATCTATACTAGAGCTGAAAAGACTTCTTCCCCGTTACGAAAAGAGGAAGTTGTCGGAGCCGCTGTCGTCCCTTATGGCCAAAGGAGGTTCGTCGTCTACGTCAACAGTGCCTACAACTTCAGCAAGAGGACGCAGGACTCCTACAATAACATCTGCTAAAGAGCAAGAAAGGTGCTACAATTGCTCAAAATTCGGTCATTTTGCATCCAGCTGTCCAGAGGAGAAAAGGCCACCAGGCTCGTTTTTCCGATGTTTCGATACTGGACGTACTTATAAGAATTGCCCGAAGGTGAAGCCGAGGCGAGTTGGAGGCGTGGACCCTGACAACAATTCCCTTAACGCCAACGATAGTGATGAAGAAATAATAACACCTTTGAGTGCCATACAACTGGTGCGCGTTTCGTTTATTTTAACAGAAAATAATTGTACTAATTTTAAATATTTCTACTCTCTTTTGGATACCGGTGGTGCGGTTAGTTTTGTTCGGAAGTCATTGGTAGGTAAAGATATACCCTTAAGAAAGCTCTCGTACTCCAGCTATAAAGGATTAAGGAACGTCAAGTTATTCGCTTATGGTACGGGTTTAAAAAGGAAAATTTCCGTTATGATTATTCCAGATGACGCTATGCCGCTTCCTCTGTTGATTGGGTGTGACGGATTGCGAGTTTTTAATATTTCGCTACAAATACATTTAAAGAGTATGCCTACTCCGCAAAAATGTACTTCCAAAGTTAATAAAAATATTGATTATTGTTTAAGTTCTATGTATTATTGTACTTACGACCCTATAAATGGGAATACAGTCAGTTCTATTAGCTTGCCTAGTGAAACTAACAACAAATATTGCATGAACGGTAGTATACCGTGCGATAGAAAAGTTGAGTACGATTCGGGTAGGGATGATTCTGCTCTCCAAGCTTGTGATGATGAGAAAAATAACGGTGTTTGCGAGACTTGGGCTATAGAACCCACTTTCGGTGAGGAGTTAAATATTGGCACCGATCTTAGATTAGGAATTTCAAAAAAAAATTCTATCAGTCGTCGAGGACAAATATCTGAATGATGATAGATTGAAAGCTAAACCTCCAGACTTTGCGATGCATATTCGGCTTACGAATAATACCCCTTTCTTCTGTTCTCCCCGCCGATTATCCTTCGCTGAGAAGCAGAAGGTGAACGATATTATAAGAGATCTGATGGATCGAAAGATAAAACCGAGTGATTCCCCATATGAATCACCCATTGTTCTAGTGAAGAAGAAATCTGGAGAAACCCGAATGTGTGTAAACTATCGTGCATTGAATAAACTTACAATTCGTGATAACTACCCTCTCCGCTAATTGAAGATTGTTTAGAGTACCTTGCGGGAATGAAAATGTTCACATTGTTGGACCTTAAGAGTGGATTTCACCACGTTAAGATGTCACCTGATCCGACTCACTTGACTTCTTTTGTTGCTCCAGGTGAACAATATGTGTTTCTGAAGATGCCATTTGGGCTTAAAAATGCCCCGAACGTTTTTCAACGATTTATTTCTAGAATTTTTAAGCAGTTCACTGAGAACAACCAAATTATGTTGTATATGGACGACATAGTCCTGACGAGTACTAACATTGATGATCATCTGCAGCTATTAGAACGCATTCTTCAGTGTATATAAAGGAAAACCGGTTTAGAGCTTAAATTGTCCAAGTGCCGTTTCGGATATGCTACGATAGAATACCTTGGGTATCAAGTAACTGGATGCGGTATCCAACCGAGTGACTCTCATCTTAAAGCTATACTTAACTACCCGGTGCCAAAAATGTTAAAGAAGTGCATTCGTTCCTTGGCTTAAGTTCTTATTTCAGACGGTTTGTTTGTTCATTCTCCCGAATAACTAGACCTTCACACAATCTCTTAAAGAAAGACGGCCCGTTTAATTTCACCGCTGAATGCGTAACCGCCTTTCAATGGTTGAGGGGTTCTTTGGTTTCGTCTCCGGTGTTAGCTATTTATAGCCCAGATCGGGAGACAAAACTTCATTGTGATGCTAGCGCAGTTGGTTACGGCGCTGTCCTCCCGCAGCGGCAGGTTGTCAATAAGTTCTGTGGCGGTTCCGCCAAACCCCACGACCCACTTACTTGAAGCACCCCCATAACTACATCCCAATCACCAGCACCCGAAAACATTTCCTTTTCCAAAAACATTAATGCATACAAGCATTACCTTAAATTCCTAAAAAGAATTGGCATTTTCCAACAAAGAATTCGTTATGGAATAAACAGCATATCCCTGAAAGAAAACAATTCGGTTCACACATCTTGTAACCTTCACCAGGGACCATAAATATTGTGCCGTCTATTTTTCAGCTTCGCCATGGTATGATAAATCTCTTAACGTACACATTGGCCGGCGACCTTTTTCTCCCAGCAATAAAATACCCAAGCAGCTGCATTCCATTAGCGCAATCGACGCTGGGGCCAATTTCCCTAACTCGCACAAGTGCAAACAAAAGAACGTTGTTCCTCCATAGATACCCCTGGTGATACCCTAAACAATCGATATCGTTTGTGGTATCCTAAATGCATTTTTCATATAATGAGTGGCGGCTATTTACCCAGCTAACCCTCATTGCTGAACGATGCATTAGGTCGCTTCTTCCTTTGTCCTTGCCGTCTGCCTGCTTCGTTGTTCCATTGCCTTCGCGCACGTGTAAACAACACTGATTTGAACGATCACACACACACCACCATGGTCTCCATTACGAGATCTGGTTTGCTATTCCACCAAGAGAGACTTTACGTTTCTCTGGTGGTAAGTAAATACATATCCTTAGTGGAGAGGATATCTAGCACCACACCACAAACTCACCCGAAACGAAGGTTTTATCGTCGAGTCTAATTCCATCCGCCGACCACCACGGTCGTTGCCAATCCCGCTCCTCGTCGCGCGCCGAGGACGCGAAAATACCCGAAGTCGGGCAGTGAAAGGAAGTGTTTCATTCCGTATAAAATTTATGAAAATCAATTTAATATCATAATAAGTTCAAGTGAAGTGTAAAAACACTAACATATTTGATAATGGCGGAGAACAAAGTGATTTGCATATAGAGAATAAAACGGAATAAACTAAATCTCTGTGTTTCATTTAACTTGTTTCCTGTGTTGTGAAGTTTTGTTTTGGGTTGCATTCCTTAGCGCGTGAACAATAGACGATGGAGATGGAAGTGAACGGAGTGTCCGTGTTAGGCACAATACTTCCTAATCCCCACAGTTCCACCCCATGGCCTACTTTCCGAAAAGCACTACACCACAGGAATCACGGTACCACAGCTTCGAACTCGAGACCCTGGCACTAGTTTCTGCTCTTCGAAGAGTTCGCGTTTTTCTGGAAGGAATCGCGTTCACTGTGGTTACTGATTGTAGCTCTCTTCATCTTGATTTTGCATTGGTGGAGCCTCCAATTCTTCTGTGAGCTGGCCATTTAGCAATTCATTGAAGTGCACTTCCCATCTCCAGAATGCCTTTAGGATCGGTGAACAGATTACCAGATTATCCTTGCAGTAAGTGCAGCGTGGTGTGTACCACGTCATACTGCGGATTATTTGGTACAACTTTCGCGCCTGGTGCGGACCTCGCTCTCTACTTTTCTCTATTTCACAGACTAGATTTTTTTCCCAGGCACTTTCCTTTTGTCTGTGAAGTCTTTTTTCAGATCTTCTGAGCTCTTTTATTTCTCCTCGCGTACCCGCGTCCTATGAGACTGCTGCATTGCGCGGCATGCAGCATTCTTACGTTCAGTCGCTAGTTTGCAATCATCATCAAACCAGTCGTTCCGATCTCTACGACTACTGCCTAAGATGGCGTTGGTAGTACTAACGACAGTATTCTTAAGGCGTGTCCATTTCTCTTCTACGCCCGGCATTCTGGCCCCAGGACTTACTCTCCCTCCGTCGAGCTCTTCGAGGGCGAGTCGTAGCTCATGACCAAAGGTGTTACTGGTATTCTCATTGCGTAAGGCAGCCGTGTTGATTCGAACCTGATCCGCGGATGCAATACGTCTGCATAAGACGATCCGGGCTCGGAAAACTAAACCAACAATATAGTTATCCGAGTCGACGTTGGCACCTCGGTACATTCGCACCGTCATCAGGCTCGAGGAGTGGCGGCGATGTATCAACACGTGGTCAATTTTGTCTGTGGAGTCTGTTTCCAGATCTTCTACGCTCTTTGTATTTCTCCTAGTGTACCCGCGTCCTATGAGGCTGCTGCATTGCCCGGTATGCTGCATTCTTACGTTCAATCGCTAGTTTGTACTCATCATCAAACCAGTCGTTCCGATTTCTACGAATACTGCCTAGGATGGAGATGGCAGTAATAATGACAGTATTCTTAAGGAGTGTCCATTTCTCTTCTACGCCCGGCATTCTAGCCCCAGAACTTACTCTCCCTCCGTCGAGCTCTTCGAGGGCGAGTCTTTGGGCATGGCCAAATGTGTTACTGGTATTCTCATTGCGTAAGGCAGCCGTGTTGATTCGAACCTGATCCGCGGATGCAATACGTCTCCGTAAGGCAATCCGCGCTCAGAAACATATACCACCAAGATAGTGATCCGAGTCGACGTTGGCACCTCGGTACGTTCGTACCATCATCAGGCTCGACGAGTGGCGGCGAACTTTCAACACTTGGTCAATTTGGTTGCGAGTGGCTCCATCAGGTGATACCCAGGTGGCTTTGTGGACATATTTATGCATAAACCTGGTACTTACAACTACCAAGTTTTTTCATGCTGTCACTTCGATGAGTCGTAGTCCATTGCCATTACTGTTCTCACGCAAACTATGGGAACCTGCGTAGTGCCTGAAAACCGGCTCCCGACCTATTTTCGCATCCAAATCACCAAGAACGATTTTCACATCGTTTCTTAGGCAGGCATTGTAGGCCCGCTCGACGTTCTCGTAGTATTCTTCCTTTTCGTCGTCAGGGGACACCTCTGCAGGCCCGTGAACGTTTATGAGGCTTGTGTTCTTAAACTTGACTCGCACGCGATGAGTGCATAGCCTTTCGTTTATTGCATTAAAGGCTATGCACGCTATGTGAGGCGATGGACTTACTTTCCTCAAAATGGGATCCAATCTACCATGGCAACATACGGTCGACATCAAGAACTAGATAGCAGATCTCCACCTAGGTCGATTTGTCTTTTATTTTTTCACTAACCTCCTTACTAACAATTCTATACAATTTCATACAATAATGCCATTAATGAATTTTTTTAACGTTTCCATAAAAAAGTACTTACGTCAAATACGAAACGTTTGCAGCCAAATAACGTAAAGAGTAGTACATATCGTTAAGTGACATTTTGTTTTAGAAGCTGCTGTACTAACTTGTATTGATTGCTGGGAAGCGTTAAGTATCCAACTTGTTGTCGAGCTATACGGACGCAGAGTTTAACTGGTTAATTAAAAGTTTTTTTCTACGCGACAAAAAAAGAGATCCTATTTAATAAAATGCCTGAAGACGGGGACGTGATTATTGTTAGGTTTAATGTGCGAGTCCCGAGGAGCCAGTTAGTAATTTTATTAGAGATTATTGCGTTATAATTTATCTACCCAATTTTCTTTGTGTTCGTCAGAGCCAGGAGGAGTTGGAACATGGCTTATGAAAAGGATCCAAAGAGAATTGATGTTGATGATAGCTCATCTCACGGTGGTTGGTGGAAAACCACAAAATTTGCTGAGATCCAGGAGAAAGTTGCCATACAATTCGGCCGGAATAGTTATGTTAAAATCTTGGATGATGGATTCCTTCAGCTTGGACCACCTCATAAGGAAGGGGAAGGACCACATCCTGATGAGATTTTCACGGCTGTACGCATGAGCAATATCAAAATTGCTTTGAAATCTCCATATGGGAAATTTGTGAGGGAAGAGCGAGATGGTCTTATTAGTGCTCGCTCTGATTCGGTTGGAAGTACAGAAATGTGGGAGCCGATTTACCAAGTAAGTCACCATGTATCTTTTATTGTAATTATTTTCTAAGTTATTTTCCATATTAGCGTGGTAGAATGGCTTTGCTTAGCGAGTCGAAGCATTTTTGGTGCATTCATCCAGAAGATTATGCATGCGTAGCCATGAGACGTAAAGTTCGTGCACCTGAAATTGCCGTCATACGCTGCCACGGACCGAGGCCGGTTAGCAAGGAAAAAGCCCCTCCCCAACAACAACAGCAACAACAACAACAACAACAAGGGGCAAGTACCTCGAATTAATTGTCCATTTGAAAGAAAATATGAGTTATGGATCCGTCAGGTGGTTTCTTATCATTATTATATTATCATTAAGACTATAAAGAAACTACTTTAATTCCAAAACGGATGAAATATGTTTTACGATAACGTATAAAATGGACAAGTTTATTATGCATTAGAATTTATTATATATTCGGTTGTAGTGTTTAATCCATATTACGGTTTATGGTAAATATTGGGTTACCACTATTAAATAATTAGATATATAGACAGCTATCACTAAAAGCTCCTTTGAGAAATATTGACAAATGTTTGTTATTTGCATTTCACTTGAAAATGGTCAGTGATTTTGGTGGCATTTTTTTATTGTAGTGGTAAAACAAGTTTTACTTTAAATTGTAATTAATGGCAAATATATGTATTAACATTTTAATATATTCAATATCTACACATCTATTAATAAAATAGAAAAAACTCCTTTGGGAGCCATTTCAATAGTTGTTTTCTTGTTGTTTCGCTTGGAATTCTTGTTTCTGGAAATATTTGTACTTTCTAATTGCGCAGGTAAAATTCATTACTGTCTTGTTAAGCTTGCGCGTTTTAGAGTTCTTCGGATTTCTGGATACAACTCGAAAATAAGTTGCTGTCCTGGAGGGGGTTTTACTTGCCTTTGATAATGTGGTATTTATTTAACTCCAAAACGAAGCATGTATACATACAAAAGTGACGTATTATGTTACGCTCTACGCGTTACACTTTGTGAGTAAGAATCGCGATGGCCATGACTAGAGTGGTATGTATTTATCATGAATTGAACCGCGCTCTCTTTTGTTTTAATTATAGGAGAGTCGATCAAAAAGTCCATGTGTTTGAAATGAATACATATAATTTTTGCATTCTTTTTAATTTTTCAATGCAACCTTATTTTACATCGATACATGTTTCCCATAACTACTCCCATTTCTTTAATCCCTCCACAAATGTGATCTGTCAAAATCTTCAAAGTACTTTTGTTTGTTCCCAAACTATTTTTTTTTTGGTTTTTGTAGGTTTTTAAGTGGTTAAAAAATTGTTTTGCTTTGTCCTTTATTTTAAAGCCTGAAGTATCAGGAATATTTTAAGGTACAATAAAAATATCGAACATTGAGAAAGTTGTACAGAAGCAGTTACAAATGTGGGTCAAAAACAGGCCACGGCATCGTTTGGGTTCTGAAGAAAATTCTTGGTATTCTTGGTAGAAGGGGAATGCCTTGAACGTAACCTTGAAGAAATATTAAAACTTCTCTTCATATTGTAGATTAAAATGCGATTAAACAAATATATAAAAGTTTAGGTAAAAATGAATTGTTGGAATGTTTTTTAAAATGCTTTACGCTAAATAATAACGAGAGTGTAAGTTGTTTGGTCGATTTCACCAAAGGTGACTTAAAGCGGGGCAAAACTCGTTGAAATTGAGACATATATTGCATGAAATATTTGGATATTCGAATGTAGAGGGTAGCCAACACCGCACCCAGTAAGGTAAGTGATATTTAACAATAAACATATATAATGTCAAGAAAATTATTAACATGCAGCTTCAATGGCTGAGATGGTAAGGAAGTTGGGTCTTGCGCGTGATTGTGCAAACCCAGGTTCAACTGGCGACTCTAGCTACTGTGCAATTCGGCACAATGACTGAGTGGTAGGTAGGATCCCAAAGCCCACCCACCCGGTGAAATACCACCCCATTGATGATCTTTGAGCATCTTTCGGAGCTTGGCTGATGGATCCGGTCGAGAAAAAAAAAATAGCATGTCAGGGCGATGACTCAGCACTATAGGTTCACCTTTCTTGGGAGAAGTAAAATAAAAAAAGAAAGAAAAAAAAATACGCTTGTAGGTATCCTAAATCACTATTCCCATACAATCCCCATTATATCTATAATCCCAACCTTCTTCCCATAGTACGAGCAAAAAAAAAATTAACCAAAAGTTAATTTGTCGCAAATTGAACCAATTCCCAATTACCCTACCTGTTGGCGATGAATCACGTCGACACGAATCCCCAGGAAAGGCAATGCAAGCGCTAACATACCATTTCCAGGGAAACGACGATCAGCGGCACACCGATTCTAGGAAGCCACTAAGAAAAGCAGATTCCAGGAAATGAGCGAAGGAGGGGACAACTGCGGGCCTATATAAGGCGGGCACATTCGATGAAGTAGCAGGAGAATGTGGACCCACATTCTCCAAAGGGGCCTCGGTCGGTCTAAGCAACTGCACAACATCTTCAAGTGGAGCAACAAAGTTGACACCAAAGTTAAGCTTCTCTGCTATAAGCAGCTAATCCGATCTGGAATATCGTACGCCTTTTCCATATGGTCCTACATATCTTCGGCCCAAATGGAAAGACTTCGAGTTTTCGAAAGGAAACTCCTCAGAAGATGCATCAATCATTCTAGAAGGCCTGACGGTCGTCATTACCCCAACTCTCACTTATACGAAGGCGCCTCCATTACCCCTATCGACGAGTATTTGCTTCAATTAGCATATAAGTACCTCGAAAACATTCAGAACAGCGAGAACCTACTTGTACGGGACTCCTGCGTTCTTGACCCTTCTCTCTCTCGATCTCTTCGGATCAAACCACCACAATTTCTTATTCAGTACAAAACTGAAGAAAGCACCCTTCCCAACAACATTCCCCTCTATAATAGAGGATTCCTGGACCCATCCCATAGGGTCTACTATTAACAAACCACACACACGAACGCACAGTACAAGACGGCACAAACACAAACATACACACCGACCAAAGCGCAGATTATCAGACGCCAAAGACGTGATCTGCGTTCACTACCGCACCCAAGACCTACCGGTCTTGTACGATTTCTTTCCCACCACCCCTCTATAAAAGTAGTTAGAGAACACCCGGACTAACACTGTCCACACTATCCTTGGATACCCCCCCTTTTTCTCTTTTCTTTTCAGAGATCGCGAGACCGAGCCCAACATCCTCACGGATGTGGGTGATTCTGGTTATCGCAAGATGACCAGAAGTCAGAGACAAGATGAAGGACACATATGTCCTGTCTCGCTAAATTCGGCCTTCTCGCCACAATTTTTTTTTTTTTTTTTTTTTTTTTTTTTTTTTTTTGAAGTAGCAGGATGCCGCTGCAGGCGTACCACAGGGCTCCATTCTAGGCCCCATCTTATTTAATATCTACACCTCAGATATTCCTCGCCCTGTGGATGGTAGAGTAAACCAGATGTGCTATGCGGATGACGTCCTAGTATACACGTCATCTATGAGCCCAAAACTCGCAACAAACCGACTCAACCGTCATCTGGACGAACTGTATCAATACTACAGTCGATGGAAAATTCGACTTGACCCATCCAAAGCAGTAAGTATAATTCTGAGTAGTAAACACCCCCAACCTACTTCTCGATATTCACAGAATATCCAAATACAAATAGGAGGTACTACGATTAGACCACAGGATAGAATGAAATATTTTGGGGCCATCTATACCCCAGAAATGAATTTCATCAAACATGTGACCCACATTCTTCAAAGGGGCCTCGGTCGGTCTAAGCAACTGCACAACATCTTGAAGTGGAGCAACAAAGTTGACACCAAAGTTAAGCTTCTCTGCTATAAGCAACTAATCCGATCTGGAATATCGTACGTGCATATCTTCGGCCCAAATGGAAAGACTGCGAGTTTTCGAAAGAAAACTCCTCAGAAGAAGATGCACCAATCACTACAGAAGGCCCGACGGCCGCCACTACCCGAACTCTCACCTATACGAAGGTGCCTCCATTATCCCTATCGATGAGTACTTGCTAGAATTAGCATATAAGTACCTCGAAAACATTCAGAACAGCGAGAACCCACTTGTACGGCAATCTTGCGTTCTTATCCCTTCTCTCTTTCGTACTTTTCGGATCAGACCACCACAATTTCTTCTTCAGTACAAAACTGAAGAAAGCACCCTTCCCAACAACATTCTCCTTTATAATAGAGGATTCCTGGATCCATCCCATAGGGTCTACTGCTGAAACACTACAAACACGCACGCATAGTACAAGACAGCACAAATACACACGCACACACACCGACCAAAGCGCAGATTACCAGACGCCAAAGGCGTGAACTGCGTTTACTACCGCACTCAAGACCTACCGGGCTTGTACGATTTCTTTCCCACCAAGTAGTTAGAGAGCAATTGAACTAACCCTGTCCACGCTATCCTTAGATACGTCCTTCCCCCTTTCTTTTCAGATATCTTGAGACCTAGCCCAACATCTTCACGGATGTGGGTGATTCTGGTTATCGCAAGATGACCAGAAGCCAGAGACAAGAAGAAGGGCACATTTGTGCTTGTCTCCGTAAAGTCGGCCCCTCGCCTCTCCCATTTTTTTTTTTTTGAAGCAGCGGGAGTCGTCGAAGCAACTCCCAACAAAAAGGTCTTGCTCAAGACCAGCAGAGAGATCAGGAATAATCAAAAATAACAGATTGAATAATATACATTGATTAAATAGGAAATAAAATCAAGTAAACTTCTGCGACACATTTGTGGTCGATATTCTTTCTGGGTCGCGTCTCCACTTTGTTATCAGGGATCTGTACTGGGCAAGACAAAAACGCCCGCCAATCCAGAGAAGAGTCTGGCTCTGGAGTTGCAATCCCTCTAAGTTAGAAGAAATCATCGTTGGCCGGCCAGTGCAGGAAAATACAGTCCCCTAAGGCGAAACTGTTGGGACGTCGCTGAAGAAAGCGCCGTTCGCGATTAGGCTTAGCCTTTTGTTGTTGTAGTAACACTACCATTTATCCATGCGTAGATGCATTCGCCCCATTCCTCCTCTGGAGCTGATCAGCCATAAATGGAAGTGAGTGGCGGTCAGGAATTTCTTGTTGCTCGCCAAGTGCCATTTTATTCGTGGAGCATGTTGATTGGGCTTGCTCATAGACTGGAGGAAAGCCGAACGATATTGTTTTCGCAGAGGTTCGGAAAACACAGTGAACATGTTGGCCCGCTGTGGTAATAGTGTGTCTTACCTTCAATCCTGGTATCTGGCCGGAGTCGGTGCTGGGATAGAAAAAGTTTCGGAACTACTCAAACGCGTTTGTGCTGACTTGTGCAAATTCGTCGCTGTCAGAGGAACCGAAGATGGTTAAGATCAGATGCAACGCTGCTGCAAACCCAGTCCCATCGCTTTAGGCTCCTATACCGTCTGATTAGTAGGAAGACGGTCTATCCAGTGCCGACTAAGAAGTTGGTTTTAGAGCATCAATCGTGTGGATGAAAACAAGGTTCATCTCAGCCATCATTTATGTTGGACGGGGACCAATTAGTTCGGTGGCGTTCCTGCAAACTTCACAAATCACTGTGGGGTTAAATATCTTTTCGCCCAGCTATAGGGGTCATACATACTGGTGTCCTCGACCCCACGTATCCACAAACACGTGGGCCCAATTCCTCTACCAATTCCGCATGCCTGCACGGTTTAGAAAGACATTACACCAAAAACGAAGTTGCTTGGCAACCCATTAGCTGGGTAAACACAGGAGGCCCAGCGCGAAAGCGCCAGACACCGACAGCCATAAAAAATCCCATGCGACAAAAATACGGCCAAGAAATGAACAATCTTCTCTTGAGCCAACCGCAATTTGGTTTTCCCTTAACGAAAGGACTATTGTGGGAACAGAAGGTAAACACAATAAACGAATCGACAATGTTCCTACAAGGAGATACCAAGCTTGTAAAAATACCGCATCCGAAGAAAATGACTTCGGCCGAGGGAATCAACAAGGCCATAGACCACACGCGGGTAAATCAGACAAGGGATACTGCGGATGATATTCCCCGTCGGGGAGCCCCAAAAAAAAAATCATTATGGAAAATTTAACAAGCCCCAGAACTTGCTAAATAAGGCCAAGCCCGGTCTCCGGTTGTAGTGCCGATGATGATGATTATGATACTGCGGATGTGTGAAAAGCCTAACGATCCTCGGCGTATCTCCGGCCACATGGAGGGCAACGTTCGCATATATGTGTGTGGGTGGAATGAAAGCGTAGAACAAGATAGGATGCGATCTCCTGGAAAAGAGACACCACATGGAACACAGAGGATTCCAGAGAAAGGTGAGTTTAAGAAGAAAGAACGAACAACGCGATGGGTTTCCTTCTTTCGGGGAGGTTTTTAATTAGTGAGTCCAATAATAACACTCGCAGCGTAAGGATCCGCGATTACGAAAAAACGGCCAAGGGTGTGTCGGTGCGAGCGTCTCACGAACTTTAAAAAAAAATTAAATTAAAATAAAACCAAGCAAACAAAATTAAAAGTGACTTTTTATTCGTGGACAGTGGTTGGCGGAACACATCGATTAAAACCGCCAACGTTCTATCATGGCTTCTAGAATGCGCATGGTTACCTGAAGACCCGCGCGTCGGTGCCAAATTCTCTGTGGTAACAGCACTCTTGTTCACACCAGTCCCCGGGTTGGTCGTTTAATTTGGATGTTGACCTTGCTCTACAACGGTTCCGCTGTTGCCAACTGGTGGGTTATCTTGGATGATTACTTAGATGAGTGTTAACAGAGACATGACTGCATCCGTGGCTTCAAGAGGCTGAAGCGGGACCTCGCCCTGTCGCCGGGCGCTATGACATCGGCATGGTGTTGCTAACATGCTCGCCCCCTACTTTTAGTACACTGTGTCCCGAGGTTAAAATAACTTCAACAGATCCTGTGTTTTGGACTGCCAGCGACATCTACTTGATCACGAGCGTTCCGTCCTCGGTGGTGGCCTGCAAGCTTGCGATGGCTTTAGGTCCCCAAACTAGAGGTACGTGAGCCCCCTCTCGTGCGCAGTTCCCAGCACAATGCTCTCTTGTATAATTCTATATTTGTCCGCTATGAACGGACTGGCTAGTACATTGACCCATTGTCGAGCGCCGAGGAAGAGGGAAAAGCCTTGGCCATCGTCTGTGATGTTGTTCATTGGCAACATTCTTTCGGACTGATTGAACCATTCGTGGAAGTGGTTCACACCAGAAAGGTATCGACCTCATCTTTGCCATGCTCTCCTCCTGATTTTGTGGGATACGTATTGAAGCACGTAAGGTATTGACGCCACTATCTGGCAAAAGCGGGGTATAACTTCTTGCGTTGTCTTTTCTGACGCCTCCGATTTTAATTTCCGCAACTCCGCGGTGGTGAATTGTCATCACTTTGGGAATCTTACTTTTATAATTATCCACATATGTCGCAGATACCATATATATATATATATATATATATATATATATATATATATATATATATATATATATATATATATATATATATATTTATTTATTATATATATCATCATTATATTTATATATATATATATATATATATATTTATATATATATATCATCATCATCATCATCATCGGCACTACAACCGGGATCCGGTCTTGGCCTTATTTAGCAAGTCTCTCCACCGGTATTCGGTCCTTATCCGAGACTTGTTAAATTGTTCATAATAATTTGTTTTTCCGGGCAAGATTATTAGCCTTGCGCCAACCTTTCTCAGGGTGTCGCTGCATACATTGATTCACTACTTGGCGGGTACCAAAGCAGCTCTCCAGGGATGTCACGTGGAGACTGTATGTCAACTTGGATTGAACAGGGACAAGGATCGTCCTGGCGTTCACCGGGTTGAAAAAAAAAAAAAAAAAAAAATATATATATATATATATATATAGTATACATATATACCAGAGAAATGTGTTACGCCTCGGCTATACACTGTTGAAATGCTTTCCACCACCTTGGCATCGGACCGGATGTAGTTCGTGGGAAAAAACTCCGGTGTTTCCGTTGGATTAGTTATTAGTATCGTATATGCGGGGGGTTTTTTTTTTTTTTTTAATCCAACAACTATTTTAACCAGCCGATCTTCTCGGTCCTCCCCCGCTTGGTAGAAGCCTTGACATGGTGCGGGGGCATAAACTACAATGAATCACCCAGGCTATGCTGACGGAAGCACATGCTTCCAGTAGGGTCACCCATGTCAGACAGGCTAGTGACGAGTAACACAGAAAGATCTGCCACCCCTAATCCAGAGTCTTACGCGTCACCGTGCCCATTGGATGGTTTGCGGCCACGGGTGTCTGTATTATAACGGCGCCTCTCTGACACCGGGTTGAATCAGGGCAGTAGGAAGACCTTACCATATCAAAGAGGGGCTCTGACGTGGCGGACTATTTGAAACCCCAAGACTCGTGGGAACAAAAATGAATAATCAATATACAAAAAACAATCTCACGAAAAAGCCGGTAGGCGTAGGTGCGGTGAGCCGATACTACCATAAGGGAACAAATCATCAAGAAAACACCGACTTAGCAAAAAGAAGACATAGGGAAAAACTGAAAAAACGGGATATACGCGTCGGGACGTGGAATGTTCGAACGTTATATAAACCAGGCGCGATATAGACGGTCGTAGAAAACGCGAAACAATATAAAATGAACCTCATCGCACTTCAGGAAGCCCTACTCCCACATCAAGTAACCGAAACCAACGGGTTCACACAGGCGTGTGGAGGCAAGGACACACATAACCTCGTAACCGGCATCGAGACCCTAGAGGAAGTATTTGATGGGGTCTCATCATTCAATGTTAAAATCCTCCTCGGGGACCCTATCACCAAAATTGGAAAGGAAGATATCTTCCAACCAACTATAGGTAAAGAAAGTTTCAAAGATAATGGAATTCAAATTATCACGTTCGCAGCGTCAAAAGATCTGGTAGTGAAAAGCACGATGTTCAAGCACAAGTAAATCCATAAAGCCAGATGGATATCACCCGACGGCGTAGCGCGTAACCAAATAGACCACTTCCTCATATACAAAGGACATCATTCGAACATCCTTGACGTAAGATCATATAGAAGAGCAGATTGCGACTCTGATCATCTTCTAGTGACGGGCAAAATTAGGAGTGAGCTCGCAGCAAACCCACATGGGCAGTCACGGGAGAGGAGCAAAAAGTTCTACATTGATAAACTAAGAGACTTGCGTAAAAGGGCTGAATATCAAGACGAACTAAAGAATATATTTTGCATCCTTGAGAATGGGAGTAGTGAGGAAGAGGAAGCCAACAATATGGACACTAAATGGGCATCGATCAGAGATATAATCACACAAACAGCCGAAAAGGTATTAGGATTTAAGAAAACAATTAAGTCCAAACCTTGGTTTAACGATTAGTGCAGGGTGAAGATCGAACAACGTAAACGCCTCAGAAAGATCCACTTAGAAAGATATGATGAAGTCAACGCATGAAGATACGCGACAATTCGGAGAGCGACAATGAAACTTTTCTAACGCAAAAAACGCGAATGGGAGAAGACTGGGATTGAAAAAATCTTAGCAAATGCCAGTGCAAAGTATGCCGGCATAAATTCAATTAGAAATGGCTACCAATGGCTGGCTGCTCACAGAAACAAACAATATCGTGACAAGATGGAAGCAGTACTTTGAAAACCTGCTTAATGTGCAAACCCACCAAGCACAAATAAATGCACCAGACGTACATACAGCAGAGCCTCAGGTACCAGAGAGCTCTTTCAACGAAGTTGTAGACGCAATATATCGATTGAAAACCAACAAGGCTCCTGGAGTCGATTGCATGCCGGCAAAGCTTATGAAGCAAGGAGGAGAGGAAACCACTCGAAAGATCCACCAACTCATCAAAACAATATAGGATAAAAAAGTCATTCCGGAAGAATAGAAAACCTCAATAGTCGTTCCCGTCTTCAAAAAAGGCGACAGATCTGACTGCGAAAACTACAGACGAATATCATTGCTCCCAACCACATACAAAATACTAATAAATGTCATACTGCAGAAAATCACACCATACGCAGAAGAAATACTGGGAGACTACCAGTGCGGATTCCCTAGGAACCGGTCAACGACCGACTAAATATTTATTATAAGGCAATAGCTGGAAAAGACTTTATCATGTTGTAGTTGAGCTGGCAGTCCTGAAAAAATATACGCCCTCATTCAAATCTGCATGAAAATAAAGTGCGAGTTAGAATAGAAAACCACCTCGCGGAACCATTTGATATCCGCGACGAACTAAAACAGGGCGATGGCCTCTCACCATGTCTCTTTAACCTTGTGCTCGAGTATGTTATCAGAAAGGTACAAGACGACAACATGGCCGGATCATCCCTGAACGGGGTCACACAAGTGCTCGCATATGCGGATGACATCGCCGTTTTGGGCGATAATCTAGAAACTGTAAGTAAAAACTGTGAAATCATCATGCAAGCGGCAGAAGAGGTGGGCCTAGAAATAAATGAAGACAAAACAAAATACACGATTACGGCGAGAGCAGGTGGACCTCAGAGAACATGCATAAACATTAGGGGCAGGGCATTTGAAAAAGTTAAAGAGTTTAAATATTTGGGAACAATACTGATGGCCAGTAACGAAATATCGAAGGAAATTGACAAAAAACTGCATTCTGGCAACGCTAGTTGGTACACAGTCAGTACACTCCTGAAATCCAACCTGCTATCACGTAATATAAAGCTCCATGTTTATAGAACCATAATCATGCCGATTGTTTTATACGGATGCGAAACATGAGCTCTCACAAAACGGGAAGACAACATCGCGTATTTGAGAATAAAGTTTTAAGGAGTATCTTTGGCAGTAAATATGGCGTAGAGGCACGACAATGGGGAAACTCCACAACCACGAATTGGAAGAGCTATACTGCAAACCTATAATAGTGAGAGTATAGCGTTTGCGACAATAGTGAAGAGCGTGTGATTCGAACCGACGCTATCACGGTTAGAATCACTAAAATATAGAACCAAAGCTCAACGCATCAGACCACTGCCGCGTGTACGAATTCAATTTCTAAACTCAAGTACATTCGACTGATGTGGAAATGTTATATTATTGCTATGGCATACGGCTTTAATGGATGTGCTTTTGGTGGTGTTATTCTTCACTATTGGTCGTGTGTATCTGCTAGAAACGCCACTTCACTCCCTTCCCAGTAACTTTCGTTACGATCAACTTTAAAATGCGAACGACTGAGCGATCGTGTGTATCTGCTAGAAACGCCACTCACTCCCTTCCCAGTAACTTTCGTTACGATCAACTTTGAAATGCGAACGACTGAGCGAAGAGCAAGCTGGAGAGCGATCGGAGAATGTCAGAGCAGGCGAGTGAACCGGTGCTCTGCGTAGAAGTCGTGTGATTGTAAGTGGTAAAGTTCTGTGTGTGTTATGTCGTACAGATCACGTCGGGGTCACCAGTTATGGATGCCACTTTTGGTCAGGTGAAACGGTGAACTTTGGGGGCACGTGTCTGTGGGCACGTGAAGTTTAGTTCTAGGTGAGTATGTTCCTTTGTGGAACGATAGTATCTCAGCCTATGGTGATTTGTGCGGTTTGTGGAACCATCACAAGAGTAATCCGGTCCGGAGGATTAAGATGGGCCACACATGTGGCAAGAATGGGGAACGACAGGACCGTGTGTGGAATTCTTGACGGTAGATCAACGGGAAAGAGACCGACAGGACGGCCGCGACGGAGGTGGAAGGACAATGTTAGGTTTGACGTTGGGGTTATCGGATCGGATGGTCAAGCGTGGAAGGAGAGTGCACAGAACAGGGAACTAAGGCGCAGCCGAATCGGTGGGGTAATGAACATCCGGGTTTCTATAGACCAAAAAATAGAATAGATAGAATAGAATACATCATCTCGGTCCCCGTCGCTTTATTTTTTAGCTTTAATACTTCATTAATTATTGTCTATAAATTTATTCATTGGGTTAACTTTAACTTTATATTTCTTCAATAGTTTAACTTTTAACTTTGATTTCACATTTATTTAATAGTTTAAACAAAGAGAACAAGAGACGAACTTTCTCACAAATTACAGTTTAGAGTGCTTCCGAAGAAGTAATAAGAAAAATAAATAAATCAATTGGATTTAACATTTAGACTTAAGTAAAATGTGTAAATTAATTGTTAAATAAATGTGCATTTTAAACTGAAAAAAAGGCATTTTGTTTGGATGTTGGGGCTGCATCTTACAAGATCGGATAGCCCCATAGTCTAAAGTCATCATTGGTCAATATCAGTGTGGCTTTATCCCAGGAAAATCAGGGATTGATCAGATATTCGCCCTTAGGCAGGTGATGGAAAAATGTCTGGAATTTAAGATTCCATTATATCATCTATTTATAGACTTTAAGTCCGCCTACGACAGCATAGCCAGGGTAGAACTATATACTGCCATGAGAGAATTCGGCATTCCGAACAAATTGATACGACTTTGTAGGTTGACCATGACCAACGTAGCTGGAAGATATTCAGATATTCACCCTTAGCCAGGCGATGAAAAAATGTCTGGAATTTAAGATCCCATTGTGTAGCGGATTCGCAACTGAATGTACGGGAGGAATTAAGTATGTTCACCATCTGCCTGTTACATGACAACTGTCACCCAGCTGACTACGCGTCATCAAAGAACGGGGACGCCACCCAAGCGTCACCGAATTTGAATGAGCGCAACGGTCGTTTCATTCAGACTGCCACCAACCGCCAACGCATGCGCACCGACGGAAGGATCAAAACCCATGTGACCAACTGTAGTTTTGTTTCTGCCCCTTCGCTGTTTCGATCACTTTTCTAGTAATTTGGACCAAATCAATTTGCTTTCAATACATGACCACTGTGCAATACCAAATAAATAACCGCCTACCTAAATCTTCCATCCCCGTCTTGTTCGTAATACCTTCTTTTCACAAACATTAGCGGCCTTTGCTCTCGATACACGGGTTGTGTCGTGCAGCCAAACCAACAACGGATCCCAACCAAAAAAAGGGTAAGCAGTTGGATCCATCACTGTGCCGAAGTTACGAAGTGAAGTTCCTACACAACACATTGTATCATATATTTATAGACTTTAAGGCCGCCTACGACAGCATCTCCAGGGTAGAACTATATAATGCGACGAGAGAGTTCGGCAATCCAAACAAGTTGGTACGGCTTTGTAGGTTGATCATGACCAACGTAACTAGTCAAGTAAGAATAGCGCGATTGCTGTCCAAACCAATACACATCTTTAATGGGCTCCAACAAGGGCACGGTCTGGCCTGCCTCGTCTTCAACCTGGCGTTGGAGAAACCTATCCGTGACTCTAGCGTTACAAAAAGAGGGACTATTGTCCCCAAGTCCAGCCATATACTTGCCTACGCAGATGGCGTCGACATCATCGGTGGATCCGATTCGGCTGTACAGGACTCCTTCACCCAGATCGAGCAGGCGACACAAAAACTGGGACTGCACATTAATGAGGGAAAAACTAACTACATGGTGGCAACTTCTGCGAAGAGAAGACCTAACGTTGGTCAAACTATCAGGGTAGTGGAGCACGAATGTGAAGTAGTGCAATCCTTTAACTACCTTGGGTCAATAGTATCAGCCGATAACAATATGGAAGAAGAAATACGCAAACGGATGATCAAATCCAACAAAGCCTACTATGGTCTATCAAAGCTCTTTAAATCCCGAAATGTATTCAGAACATCCAAGCTACTACTGTACAAGACCAAGGTCTTGCCAGTACTCATATATGGAGCCGAGACCTCGGTGCTCAATAAAAGGCACTCTGAACTCTTAGCCGCGTTCGAGAGGAAGGTCTTAAGGAGAATTGTCGGCCCCGTATGTGAGGGAGGACGATTCCGGAGACGCTACAACCATGAGTTGTCCGCGATCTACGTTGAACCTAATGTTGTAAGAAAAATCAAACTCGGTAGACTCCGGTGGGCGGGACACCCAGCTCGAGCGAAGAGGAGCCTGCCCGGAAAGTCCTTTGTGGCAGGATGTATGCAAGCAGACAGCGCGGCAAAACTTGTCTGGGAGTGCCAAACTGGAAGACATCGGCTCGAAATCGGGACCGGTGGAGAGACTTGCTAAATAAGAAGACCGGATCCCGGTTGTAGTGCCGACGATGATGATGACGTTGGGGCTGCATCCCGTATAATCTAGAGCTGAACAGTTAAAGTAAGAACTGGGGCTTCGTCGTAAATTGGCATATAGTAGCGGAAAATGAAGCACATCCGCATACGTTCTTTTCCTTTCAATCCCATTCGTCTTTCTCAGTAATTCCTTAACCGGAACACAAAACCAAAAATACTGAAATCCTTAAACAGCAACTAAATGTTTGTAATATAATAGATTAATATATTATTTAAATAGATTGTTTCCAGTGTTTTTAAACGTTTGTTTTTATTTATTTAATCCGGAATCTATACAGGAGCTGAAAAATACTGCACAGGATGAAAAGGCACGGGATTTCCCAACACCTTAGAGCAGAAATAAAATCGGTACTGAAAACAATGACTTCTTTATATCCCTAAACTTTTCACTCCGTACAGCGGCTTCCGAATAGGGTACATTGCGCATTTTGCTGGAATTATTTACAATACCTATCCGCTTTCATTTTACTTCTACGGTCCAGTAGCGCCTCATGAAGGTTTCCCTTCTTTTTCGCCGTCTCAAGTTCTTTGACGTCAGTCGTGTTAATTCGAAGTTTTTTGTCTTGAAACTTCTGGAATTTCTTCCTAAAAGGAAAATATCTATCATTCCTGTGAATCAGTCGACAATTCTTATCACTTACACGTAGTTCTTTTCGATTTCATTTAAATTACCCTTCTCCTCCTTTGGAACATTATCGATGACGACGTCTCGTGGGGCATTGCACCGAATTACAGCTATCTCTGCTGGACCAACTTTTTTCTTTAACGCCACACAAGCGTCATCTTCAGGATCTATTGACATAAAATGACCAGTTTCGCTTAGTAAGGCCATTCTTCCTTCCTCGAAAACAGGTTCCCATTGCTCCATACTGCCTACAGCTTCGGATCGGCCTGTGACTATGCCATCTTTTTCGATTTTCACATATTTTCCGTAACCCGATTTGAAGGCGAGCTTTGTGTCATTTATTGGAATCGCTGTGAATATCTCTTCTGGATCGGGTCCGTCGCCGTCGTTGTGCGGAGCTCCAAGGGTAAACAAACCATTATCAAGTGCCTTGACGTAGCATCTTGGCGCGAACTGTATTGCTATTGTGCCTGTAATTTCTGATACATTTTTAGCCTTCCACCATCCGCCGTGTTTGAGGGCGTCTTCATCTATTACGACCTTTTGTCGTTTGTCTTTCTCATGATCCTTGTCCTTTTTCCGCTTCTTTGATCTGATAATGGACAATTTGTGGTAAGAACAGTTTTTAGTAGACACATTGTTGGGAAAAAACTTACTTTAACTTTTCTCCCTTTAGAACTAATTTACCAACTCGGACATTATCGTATTCGGCCATTTTTATTGTCTGTTGGGTATTATTTTTATTTTCCTGAATAATATTGTTTTTTGTACTCTGACAGCAATCAACAATATTCGCGATGACAGCAATTTGACACATGACAGCAAAGTCGTTCATTTTATAATTGATTGTCAGAGAAGTGCGAAAGTGAGAGTGTTCCTGTAAGGGAAGGTTACCTTTTAATTAGAAAAATAAAGGATGGAATCAGACGGTACTGCCTTACCGACAAAAAAAAAAAAAGGAACGCATTTCCGGCGAGTCTTTATTAATTCTTTTGAGGTCCCAGCTCCAAAAATATATGCATGGTTATTAAGTGTAAGACTTTATTTCCTTTATTGATAAATAAAGTATCTAGAGTTATAGAGACCAATATATTGTAGCGAGCTTAGGATTCGCTGGATTAATTATTTTTTTTAAATCGATATTGAATTAATGTAACAGTTTACTATTCCGTTAATAATAACCGTTACTTTTACCGTACACTTAACGATTTCTTAACTCATCGCGTTCGTACTTATCGCATCTTTTACTGCTTACTTCTTACTTCTTACTTATCGCTTGCTTCACTACTTACTGCTTGCTTCTTCGATCTACGTGCAACGTATTTATACCGTTTCCTCATTCTAATTCGGCGTTTCGTTTCCGTCCGTTTCATAGCCTCGAATTTTCTACGGCTCATTGTCTCCCGTTTTCCAGTACTTTCTATTCTAGTACTTTCTTTTGGACTTTCTAGAATATTCTAGTACTTTTTGTCATATGCGTCACACTACCCTCCGCTTAGATTAGTTCGTCCCGAACTAAGTTCACTGATCTCCTGGGTTAACAAAAGTCGCCAGTCGGTCACGATGTACCACTTTCATTTTGGCGTTCGGTCTTCGCTGAATCCTATAGACAACGTCGTTAATTCTTGTGAGAATCTTATACGGTCCTTCCCAATGTTGCTGCAACTTCGGGGATCTTCCTCTTTGCCGATAAGGGTTATAAAGCCACACGTTATCGCCTGCATTAAATCCAGATGCGTTGGCTCGAACGTCGTACCTTGTTTTCAACCTGTTACTTGATACCTTGATTTGCTTTCGAATATAATTCTTGCTGGAGAATGGCCTGTCGTATCGTGATTAGCCGATCTATAACTCACGAGAAAGGTTTGTACATATTTGTCCCAATCTCGTTGGTGATCACTATCGACCTTCGACAAATGCTCTTTTATTCTTCGGTTGAACCTTTCGACCATTCCGTCTGACTGCGGATGTAAGTGTGTGGTCTTGGTTTTCCTTACGCCCAGTGCCGCACAGATGCCTAGAAATATCTGTGATTCGAAGTTTCGGCCCTGATCGGAATGAAGCTCACGGGGGACTCCATATCTGTTGATCCAATTATTGATAAGCTGCTCAATGACGGTTGTTGCTTCTTGGTTTGGAATTGGAAGGACTTCCACCCACTTGCTGAAGTAATCCATAATGACCAACATGTATTTGTTGTTGTCATTGGTTTTTGGAAATGGTCCCGAGATATCAATCGCAATTCGCTCGTTGTACTGCTTCATAGCGCTCCTTGGTTTAGCCGTTGGTCATTTGGTCGCAGTGCAAGTTGTGCACTTCCTACACCAAGACTCGACGTCATCTCTCATGTGAAGCCAGTAGAATCGAGATCGTAATTTTGAAAGTGTCTTATTAACTCCCAGATGTCCACCAGACGCCCCGTCGTGCATTTCTGTTAGTACATCCTTCACGTTTGATGGTGTGGCTAGAATCTGCATTCGATGGGATTTTCGGTCTGCGGCTTCCCATTTACGCTTAAGAATTCCATCTTCCACCAGCAAGGAATTCCATTGTGCCCAATATGCCTTAAATGTTCCACTCTTGTCGGAAATATTGTTCCAAGTTGGCCGCTCGTTCTTTTCTTTGTATTCCAGGATTAGCGACATATCTTCATCCTGAAGTTGAGCTACGCGTATAGCATCACTCGTCCACCCATCTAGTATTTCTTCTTGTACATTTGGCAGGTCGTATGCCTCTTATTTTAAACTATCAATTTCTACTTCCGAATCCTGAAGAAGACGCTTTAAGGTTAAAATTTCAGCTTGCGTCTCTGCTAGATTAGTTGATAAGCGATTGTTCTCCCCAATGACCTTTTCTCGGCTGGTCTTAAGAGCAATTATTTGTTGATGCAAGGACTTACATTCGGCCATGGTGCTGTCCAAGTCTGAATCACACTGAAGGCTTCTCTTGTGATTAGCGTATGAATAACAATTCTCAATTGATGTTTTCCTACAGTCAACAGAGATGTGGCCGACTTCGCCGCATGTGCAACACTTCATATCAGGTCCGGGGTTCTCCGTTGTACATGCATTCTTTGGCAGGAACATTCCTGGACGGACGTTTCTCGGACTCTATATGCACTGCTGGTAGCCAGTTTAGCAGATTCATATGCCAATGCGAACGCCAATATTTCATTCGTCGTCTTCTTTCCTGCCAAACGAACGGCTTGTTGCAAGTCCCGATCTTGGAGTGCATTTATGAATGCATCCATTGCTACTTCGTTCAGAAATTCCTTAGTCATATTTGAATAAGACAAGTTTGCCAACCGCTCAATGTCTGCCTGCAACTGTTGAAGATTTTCTCCAGGTTTCTGCGTTCTGCTCCTCTAGAGACCTGTTGTATGTGGTTGTCTCCATACCTAGCTTCAAGGCCGTCTCTTACCGCTTGGAAATCTGTTTGCTTCTCTGCTGGTATGGTTTGTAGCAATTCTGCAGCCGCCCCGCGGTGTGACAAGACTAGTGATGTTGACTTTTGCTCTTCCGACCACTTATTATAATTGGCCGCGGCTTCAAACTGACGTATAAATACGGGGGAGAGTCCCGTTCCATCGAAGGTTGGTGGTTGCATCCTTGTATCTTTGCAGTCATGTTGATTGCTAGGCGTTGTCTTATTTCTCTCAACACACTCAAGTGTCTTTTCGATTCGCGTTATTTCATCGGTGATTTTTAGGTCCAGATTTTCTACTTCGTTCCGAATTTTTGACTGAATTTCTTCCTTAAAGTGTTGAAAATTACATTTCATCCATTGCGTTTGGGCATCCAACTTTGCATTAACATCTGCAGCTTGCGCGTCCAAATTTGAGTTAATATATGTAGCTTGCGCGTACAATTTTGAATTTTGGACGTCGAATTTTGAATTAATATCTGTAGCTTGCGCGTCCAATTTTGTCATCATCATCCTGAGCATCTCCGAAATGTCCAACCGTGGCGAACTCTTCTCCGTTACATTCGCACCATCTTGACTCGCTGTTTCTTCTCTATCCGGACAGTCCGGCCCAATCGTAAAAACATATATGTCGACATCAATACCCTCTTCCTCCATTGCTGCTTGCAGACGCTGTCGAAGAATTTGCTTCTGTCCTCTGCTTTCCAGATTTCGGTCCTCACGTTCCTTCTTCAATTCAGGAACGCGAAGATGCTCCAAATGTCGATCTGACATAGTCATACACACACTTTCACAGACTTATTTACTTCACCAATAATTAATCTCACTTCTGACACCTATTGTAGCGAGCTTGGGGTTCGCTGGATTAATTATTTTAATAAACAAGAGCCATTAAATCGATTTTGAATTATTGTAACACTTTATTAGTCCATTAATAACAACCGTTACTTTTACCGTACACTTAACGATTTCTTGACTTATCGCTTGCTTACTCTGCTTTATTTCTTACTTCTTACTTCTTGATTTATACCGTTTCCTCATTTTGATTCGGCGTTTCGTTTCCGCCCGTTCCATAGCCTCGAATTTTCTATGGTTCATAGTCTCCAGCTTTCCAGTACTTTCTAGAATATTCTAGTACTTTGTTTTGGACTCTCTAGAATATTCTTGTACTGATTGTCATATGCGTCACAGTATTAATAATAAAGTTTATGTTAATAATGAATTGTAATAATGAAATAAAAGTAAGTCATATTGACAGTGTAGTGTAACAACATACGCACGACAGACCACAGACAATAATATTAAATGCATTAATTGCCCGTGTCACAATTTCCGAATATCGAATAACCAGTATTCGTTGTTGACCATAAATTCAAGGTCAACTCATTTCATTTTCATAAACAAACGAACAGCTCCGGTTACGAAGAAACGTTTATAAATTAATCATTGGTAAGCAATTAATGAATTAATTGGGTCAATTCGTATTGTGGTTCTTCCATTGCACACTTAATTGATTGTAAGGAATGAAATAGCTTAAGTAAACAAAATTTGTATGAGTAAAGTTACTATTAAGAACAGAATAGCATATTAAGCAATATTTATATGAGTGTGCAATAAGAATTGTAAATAATTGAGCGATTGATTGGGAGTATAAATACCCCAGCATTTTCGGAAATAAATCAATCATTAACAACAAGTTCTTGATTCACATAACTGCGGCGCTTACGCCATACCCTTACAGCGAGCTGCGCTTTAAACAACAAAAATAATAGGGAAGTAGGGTTATAGATAAATCTTTCACTTTATCATAAGTACTACAAGTCTAAGTATTACAAGCGAACACAATATTTGGCAATAGCTAAAACCCCGTACATTACGTGAAAACCATGCAAACCATTACATGGCGATCCTGCCAAACCCTTCTACGCACAAACATTACAACAGTATGTTAAGTCATGGTGGCGGAGTACCTGACTGACTTTCAAGCCGACAATTTGTCTCTCAGTTTCTCTCGTGCTATTTTGTTAATTACATCAACCGTTATATTCACAATAATTGTCACTACCAATCATCTTGTTTTCTTTGCCTCGTTACCACTTATTCAAACACAAACTATTACCAACCATTACAAAGTCTAACGAAGGATTCCATTGAAATGGACTCTACCAACGATGATAAATGTTCGGAAGTAACGAAAGAAACCATTCCGCCAATTGTGGTTTTAAAATTAACCAGTGGTAAAGCGCGTAGCATCTTGATCAACATAAAAGTAGATAATTATGTAATAAAAAACATATCCCTCGGACAAAAAATATGTTCTCGATCAATGGACATTTATAACAAAATTAGATCTGAACTCCGGTTAAAATGTGAGTTCTCTACCCCCTCGCATAAGGAAAATCGCCCACTAAAGGTAGTGTTATCCGCACTAGACTTAATTAGTAACGATGTAGTCAAAAATGAACTAATTACATTCGGAATAAAGTGCTTAGATGTAAAAACCATCACCATAAATTCAACAACAAAAGCCTTGCACAAACACTTCTTGTACATTGTTTACATTCAAGGCGGTACTATAAAATTAAAGTCGTTCGATGGGACTTCAAAAAACATCATCCCCGTAAGGTCACCCAATGTCATATTTGCCAGCTTTATGTCATCGGCTCGTTGCATTGTCATATAAATAGCTTCTGTGATATCTGCTCTGGGAATCACAAACATCTGACTGCAAATTGAATGATGTTATCAAGTGTGCAAATTGCAGTAGGCCACATAAATCCACCGATCCTGAATGCATTAGCCGAAAGCAGTATTTAAAAATTCGCCGCAAATTGTTCCCACGTGGACGTGGTACAGACGATTCAGCTTTCCTACAGGCTCTGTGTGATAAGAAACAACCACTGCTGTTGTCGCGCCACGCCATGCTTCCTCGTGAATTGAGGGAAGAGTCGCGTTTACGAGTTTTGCCAAAGGAAAGAAAGGTTTTTACTTAATAAGATTTTTATTTTTAATCACATGTCCATTCCTGTGGACGATCTGTACAAAACTCAAACTTTACAACTATCGACAAGAAAAATAAAACTTCGGTGCACCATCCTTTCCTTTATTGGATTTTGGTAAATAAAAGAAACATGGAAATAGGTTTTTTTCCTGCGCTGCGACGGCGTAATAAAAGGATTAAAATTTTGTGTAAATGGGTATTATTTATTGACCCCAAATATAGATGTTCAATAAAACGAACATTAGTTAGGCAATTTGTATAAATGAAATTCTTCGAGAATCATATAATTGCAGACATGCATTTTATGGATCTGAAGAGTATTTTTTAATGATGCGTCTATGGGTAAGCATCTGGTTTTACACATTTTGTTTTATTTAATGTTTTGGGAATTTTGTTTGTTAGAATTTGAATCAATGTGCGACAATTGGACGTTTGGTTCAATAAGTTTGACATTGGATTCAATTTGAGGATATGGATGGATGTTATGGGGGAAAATGGAAATGTGGGAGGAAAATGGTAGGAAAGGAAAAGTGCAAAATGTATGGGGAAGGGAAATGGTAGTGTTTCGTGGAGCACTACATCCTCATCATCATCATCATCGGCACTAGAACCGGGATCCGGTCTTGGGCTTATTTAACAAATCTCTCCACCGGTGCCGATTTCGAGCCGATGTCATCCAGTTCGGCACTCCCAGGCTCTGGGCGTCCTGGTCTACGCCGATTTTATTTCTGCTCTGAGGTGTTGGGAAATCCCGTGCCTTTTCACCCTGTGCAGTATTTTTCAGCTCCTGTATAGATTTCGGATTAAATAAATAATAACAAATGTTTAAAAACACTGGAAACAATCTATTTAAATAACATATTAATCTTTTATATTACAAACATTTAGTTGCTGTTTAAGGATTTCAGTATTTTTGGTTTTGTGTTCCGGTTAAGGAATTACTGAGAAAGACGAATGGGATTGAAAGGAGAAGAACGTATGCGGATGTGCTTCATTTTCCGCTACTATGTGCAAATTTACGACGAAGCCCCAGTTCTTACTTTAATTGTTCAGCTCTAGATTATACGGGATGCAGCCCCAACGTCATCAACGGCACTACAACCGGGATCCGGTCTTCTCCTTATTTAGCAAGGCTCTCCACCGGTCCCAATTTCGAACCAATGTCTTCCAGTTTGGCACTCCGAGGCGAGGTCTGCCGCGCTGTTTCCTTCCATACATCCTGCCACAAAGGGCTTTCAGGGCAGACTCCTCTTCGCTTATTCGAGCTAGGTGTCCCGCCCACCGAAGTCTACCGAGCTTGATTTTTCTTACAACATTAGCTTCAAGGTAGATTACGTACAACTCATGGTTGTAGCGTCTCCGGAATCGTCCTCCTTACATACGGGGCCAACAATTCTCCTTAAGTCCTTCCTCTTGAACGAGGCTAATAGTTCAGAGTGCCTTTTATTGAGCACGCAGGTCTCGGATCCATACATGAGTACTGGTAAGACCATGGTATTGTACAGTAGTAACTTGGATGTTGTGGATATATTTCGCGATTTAAAGAGCTTTGATAGACCATAGTAGGATTTATTGGATTTGATCAGCCGTCCGCGTGTTTCTTCTTCCATATTGTTATCGGCTGATACTATTGAGCCAAGGTAGTTAAAGGATTGCACTACTTCGAATTCGAGCTCCACTACCCTGATAGTTTGACCAATGTTAGGTCTTCTCTTCGCAGAAGTTGCCACTATGTACTTACCAAGTTTTCCCCTCATTAATGTACAGTCCCAGTTTTTGTGCCGCCGAATCGGTTCTACCGAAGATGTCGATGTCATCTGCGTAGGCAAGTATCTGGCTAGACTTAGTGACAATAGTCCCTCTAGTTGTAACGCCAGAATCACGGATTGCTTTCTCCAACGCCAGGTTGAAGAGGAGGCCATTAAAGATATTTATTGGTTTGGACAGCAATCCCGCTTTTTTGCTTGTTACTATACTTGACTAGTTACGTTGGTCATGGTCAATCTACAAAGTCGTATCAATTTGTTTGGAATGACGAACTCTCCCATGGTATTATATAGTTCTACCAGTACCTGGCTGACTTTCAAACAGACAACTTGTCTCACAGTTGTGCTCGTGCTATTTATCTTAATCAACCGTTATTTTCACAACAATTTTCACAATTTAATTATCATTATCTTGTTTTCTATGCCTCGTTTGCCGCATACAAAAATTTGAACAAGTGTTATAACCGTTAAATTATGGCCCCTGGGCCACGTGTGTTAAACAAAATTAAGCGCAAACGGTTGCGTTACGATCCCGTTATTGGAGGCCAAACTCCTCCCGATAAACTTTCAAAAGTGAACAATAAAGAGCTAGAAAAATCTAAAAAGTGTTCAAACACTAACTTTTTTCAACCACTTCAAAGTCTGATGGAAGACTCTCCTGAAATGGATCCGACAAATGACGAACAGTGCGCAGAACTTCCTAAACAAACCGTTCCGCCAATTGTGGTGTTAAAACAACTAGTGCTAAAGTGCGTGATATTTTGAGCAACATTAAGATAGACAAATACTTAATTAAAAACATTTCACTTGGACAAAAAATATGTGCCCCAACAATGGACATATATAACAAAATCAGAACCGAACTCTTACGGTTAAAATGTGAGTTTTTCACCGACTCGCGTAAGGAAAATCGTCCACTAAAGGTAGTGTTATCCGGATTAGACCTGATTAGCAACGATATAGTGAAAAATGAACTAATTGCACTCGGGATAAAGTGCCTAGATGTTAAAACCATCACATTAAATTCTTCAACAAAAGCCCTGTACAAACACTACTTGTACATCGTCTATATTCAACGCGGTACTGTTAAATTAAACGAACTAAAACGGAACTACTCCACCTTGTTCAAAACCATCGTTCGCTGGGACTTTAAAAAACATAATCCAGGTAAGGTCACACAATGTCACAATTGCCAGCTTTACGGTCACGGTTCGATGCATTGTCATATAAACAGCTTTTGTGCAATCTGTTCGGGAAACCATAAAACATCCGACTGCAAAACGAATGGGGTCGTCAAGTGTGCAAATTGTAGTGGGCCACATAAATCCACCGATCCAGAATGCATAAGCCGAAAGCAGTACATAGACATTCGCCGCAAATTATCCCCACGCGGACGTGGTATAGGAAATACAACGTTCCTACAGCCTCCGAGTGACAAACAGCAGCCAGTGCCCGATTGATTGATAATTTTCCTCCACTACCCCGATCTGTGCGTCAACCTTCACTTCCTTTATCCACCTGGGCTTCTGGCCTCCATAAAACTCAGCAACCTTCCAACAGTGATACGACACACACGAAGAAAAATGCGTCAGAAACTTTAACTAATGATAACCTGTTCTCATTTAGCGAGATAAACTCTCTTCTTAATGAAGTTGTAACCAAGCTTAGTGCTTGTCAAACTAAAGCTGACCAATTTAACGTCATTACTTCATTAGCTATTAAGTACATATACTCGGAAAAAACATGTTAAGAAACTCTCTTAACATCATAACTTGGAATGCGAGAAGCATCAAAAACAAAAAGCATGCATTTTTTAGTTTCTTGATAAATTTTAATATTGACATTGCACTTGTTTCAGAAACCTGGCTCAAACAAGACATTTCTTTCTCACATCAAAATTACATTTGTTATCGCCTAGACAGGGTACATGCTAGTGGTGGAGGTGTCGCCATTGTTGTGAAAAAATGTATAGAACATTCCTTGCGTCCTTCATTGCACCTTAAGTTAATTGAGGAAATTAGTATAGATGTAACATTAAGTGATAACTCCAAGATGAGTCTTTTTTCGGTCTATTTCCTTGGTGGAAATAGAAACATTGAGAAATCTACTTACTTTAAGTGGGATCTGCAAAAATTGTAGAGTCAACACTCGAAACAAGGTAATTATTGGTGGTGATCTAAACTGCTGACATCAGTCGTGGAATTGTCTTAGGGCAAACTGCTGGGGTAACATTTTACTAGATGTTACTGAATCCAGCCCAAGTTTTTCCATACTTTATCCACTTCTCCCCACCTATATCCCAGCGAGCGCTAACAAGAACCCCTCAACTCTCGATCTATATATCACCAATATTCCAAATTACTGCACAGTACCATTAACTCTAAATGCGTTAAGTTCAGACCTCCTTCCGATCAGCCTCACAGTGAATCATACAGTAGCTGTAAATCGTACCAGTTTATACCACAACTATTCCGCCGCCAACTGGAATTGTTATAAATCATATATAAACACGAACTTGGTTCTAGGTGATACCAGCCTAAATTCTATAACCTGCAGCGAGCACATTGATATCCTATGTAACAATTTTGTTTCTGTTATCAATAGAGCGGCCGATCTTGCGATACCTAAATGTTCCACTGCTCCAGTTGATAAGGCACCGCTTCCTGAAAATATCTTACATCTGATTAGGCTACGAAACTCAGAAAGAAGAAAATGGCTGTGTTATAGAATCGATTGTTTTCTAGTTAATGTTAGAGTCTTAAATAATATCATTAAAAACGAAATCTCAACATATAGGAACAAGTGTTGGAATAAACACTTTTCCTCTCTTGACAAAGCTAGCAAACCGTTCTGGAAAATATCAAAAATTATGAAAAAGAGAGGGTCAAGTATTCCTCCGCTTAAAGTTCACGACAAGTTGTTTATTTCTTCAGTGGAGAAATCGAACCTACTTGCTAACACGTTTCGTAAGAACCACTCCATATCTATGCATCTAAGCGACGCGTATACTGAAGCTGAAGTTGCTAACACTATCCATGTACTTTCTCAAACACCAGCTGAAAGTACTTACGCAACTAATATCAGCAAAGTTAAAGAATTGATAAAAAAAAAATTGAAATCAAAAAAGGCTGCGGGTCTCGATAATATTAACAACAAATTAATCAAAGCACTTCCACCTGCTGCAAGTAACTATTTAACGTTCATTTTCAACGCTTGTCTTAAGAATTGTTATTTTCCGGACTGTTGGAAAACAGCAAAAGTAATACCTATCCCGAAATCCGGCAAACCGAAAAACAGCCCCGAAAGCTACAGACCTATTAGTCTACTTAGCTGTCTAAGTAAGCTCTTAGAAAAAATCATTAAGGACAATAACATCTTACCATACTTTCAGTTCGGTATCCGTAGTGGTCACAGCACAATCCACCAAGTCTTGCGCATTAAAAACCACATAGCTGGTAAATTCATCGACAAGGAGTCAACGGGACTGGTTCTTCTAGACATCGAAAAAGCCTTTGATACGGTATGGCACGATACCTTGATTTATAAGCTACTGAAGCTTAAGCTGCCTATGCCGCCTATCAAAATTATCCAGAGCTTTCTTCGTTCGAGAAAATATGTTGTGAGTATAGGAACCTATAGCATTTGAAATAATAGTGAAGAAGATCGTGTGATTCGAACTGACGCTATGACAGCTCGAATCACGAAAAAAATTTTACCTAAGCGTTACACACCAGGCTACTGACCGTGTTTAGAATTTGATTTCCAAACTCGACTATATTCCACTCGTGTGAATTATTTTTTTATTTATCGCTTGGTATACGGTTCTGATGTATTTTTCTTATTCGATTTTTTTCGTTCGGTGCTCTTCACTATTTTTGCTTGTGAATTGTGTGTATCTGTTAGAATCGCTACACACTCCCGCCGCAGTAACTTCGTTACGATCAGATTCGTATGCGGACGACGGACGAACGAGAGAGAAACGAGAAAACGTCGGAGGCTGGGCTCTATGCGGAAGTCGTGACCGTGTGTGAAGTTCTGCTTTACTATGGGAAGTGTATGCTGTGTGTACAAGATCACGTCGGGGTCACCAATTATAGCGTTTGAAATAATAGTGAAGAAGATCGTGTGATTCGAACTGACGCTATGACAGCTCAAATCACGAAAAAAATTTTACCTAAACGTTACACACCAGGCTACTGACCGTGTTTAGAATTTGATTTCCAAACTCGACTATATTCCACTCGTGTGAATTATTTTTTTATTTATCGCTTGGTATACGGTTCTGATGTATTTTTCTTATTCGATTTTTTTCGTTCGGTGTTCTTCACTATTTTTGCTTGTGAATTGTGTGTATCTGTTAGAATCGCTACAAACCGACATATCCTCTACTCACCAAATCCACTATGGTTTACCCCCAAGGCTCGGTCCTTGGTCCCATATTATTCACATTGTTTGTCGCAGATTTACCATGTCTAGGTGAAAACATTCAGGTAGCTATGTTTGCCGATGATACGGCCCTTTTCTCTTCGGGTGCCTTATTCACTAATGTCTACAACTCTTTGCAAGCAGCTCTTGACAAACTAGCAGTATATTACAGGAAATGGAAAATAAAAATAAATGGTAATAAAACACAAGCTGTCTGGTTTTCGAGATGTAGGAAACACTGCTACCTACCAAATGGCACTAAACTCAGCATGTGTGCAGTTGGTACGCCCCTGTATGGTGTGATTGTGCTCGCACACACAAAATAAAATTGCAAAGGTGTCAAAATAAAATATTGAAAATGTTGCTGAATTTGCCATGGCATTATTTGACACGTGAACTACATGAAAACGCTAACGTTAAACCGGTAGAATTCCTTATTGACAAAAATCAATCGAAACTTCTTCGTCAATTGTTCTTTTTCTGACAATGTTCTCGTTTCCCGTCTTGTGTTATCCTAAATCACTACATATGTACTCTGTCTATGAAAATTATATCGAGGTCATTACTATATAAAATAACCGGAAGCCAGTGCAATATTAGTCTTAAGATTCAAATAAGGGTTTTTTCTTGTAGTTTTCCCTTAATTTATTATTTGTTATTCATTAAAATTGTGATATTGTCATTATATAGATTTAAGATTATAGTTGTAAAGGAATTGCTATCCTAAATCTCTTAAGTACTAGTTGTAAAATATACCATAAATGTAATTATCTACCAAATAAAATTGAATTGAATTGAACATAGTTCTACCCTGGCTATGCCGTCGTAGGCGGCCTTAAAGTCTATAAATACATGATATAATGGAATCTAAAATTCCAGGCATTTTTCCATATCTTATAGGCGGTACTCAGCAATATTATACCCCTATAGGTGCTGCACAGTGTGATATCTTCCGTCTTATGTATGGGGCAAATTATTCCACGACGCCAATCTTCCGGCATCTCCTCTTGCTTCCATACGTGCACAACGATCTCATGAATTGCATGATGTAACGCTGTCCCTCCTTGTTTGATCAGCTCAGCGAGTATGCCATCATCTCCGGCGGCTTTATTTGATTTGAGCTGTCTTATGGCTTTTGATGTTTCCTCAATGCTTGGTGACTGCATTATTTGGTCTTGATATTCCATTAGTGGAGCCTCCACTTCTTCTGCGAGCTGGCCATTTAGCAATCCATTAAAGTGCACTTCCCATCGTTCCAAAATGCCTTCAGGATCGGTGAGCAGATTACCCTCCTTATCCTTGCAGTAAGTGCAGCGTGGTGTGTACCGCGTCATACTGCGGATTATTTGGTAGAACTTCCGCGCCTGGTGCGGACCTCGCTCTCTACTCTTCTCTATTTCACAGACAAGGTTTTTTCCCTGGCATTTTCCTTTTGTCTGTGAAGTCTTTCTTCAGATCTTCTGAGCTCTTTTATTTCTCCTCGCGTACCCGCGTCCTATGAGATTGCTGCATTGCGCGGTATGCAGCATTCTTACGTTCAGTCGCTAGTTTGCACTCATCATCAAACCAGTCGTTCCGATCTCTACAACTACTGCTTAAGATGGAGTTGGCAGTACTAATGACAGTATTCTTAAGGCGTGTCCATTTCTCTTCTACGCCCGGCATTCTGGCCCCAGGACTTACTCTCCCTCCGTCGAGCTCTTCGAGGGCGAGTCGTACCTCATGACCAAAGGTGTTACTGGTATTCTCATTGCGTAAGGCATCCGTGTTGATTCGAACTTGATCCGCGGATGCAATACGTCTGCATAAGACAATCCGGGCTCGGAAAACTAAACCAACAATATAGTTATCCGAGTCGACGTTGGCACCTCGGTACATTCGCACCGTCATTAGGCTCGAGGAGTGGCGGCGATGTATCAACACGTGGTCAATTTGGTTGCGAGTGGCTCCATCAGGTGATACCCAGGTGGCTTTGTGGCACCAGGCGCGGAAGTTCTACCAAGTAATCCGCAGTATGACGCGGTACACACTACGCTGCACTTACTGCAAGGATAAGGAGGGTAATCTGCTCACCGATCCTGAAGGCATTTTGGAACGATGGGAAGTGCACTTTAATGGATTGCTAAATGGCCAGCTCACAGAAGAAGTGGAGGCTCCACCAATGGAATATCAAGACCAAATGATGCAGTCACCAAGCATTGACGAAACATCAAAAGCCATAAGACAGCTCAAATCAAATAAAGCCGCCGGAGATGATGGCATACTCGCTGAGCTGATCAAACAAGGTGGGACAGCGTTATATCATGCAATTCATGAGATCGTGGTGCACGTATGGAAGCAAGAGGAGATGCCGGAAGATTGGCGTCGTGGAATAATTTGCCCCATATATAAGACGGAAGATATCACACTGTGCAGCACCTATAGGGGTATAATATTGCTGAGTACCGCCTATAAGATATGGAAAAATGCCTGGAATTTTAGATTCCATTATATCATGTATTTATAGACTTTAAGGCCGCCTACGACGCCATAGCCAGGGTAGAACTATATAATACCATGGGAGAGTTCGGCATTCTAAACAAATTGATATGACTTTGCAGATTGACCATGACCAACGTAACTAGTCAAGTATAGTAACAAGCAAAAAAGCGGGATTGTTGTCCAAACCAATAAATATCTTTAATGGCCTCCTCTTCAACCTGGCGTTGGAGAAAGCAATCCGTGATTCTGGCGTTACAACTAGAGGGACTATTGTCACCAAGTCCAGCCAGATACTTGCCTACGCAGATGACATCGACATCATCGGTAGAACCGATTCGGCGGCGCAAAAACTGGGACTGTACATTAATGAGGGGAAAACTTGGTAAGTACATAGTGGCAACTTCTGCGAAGAGAAGACCTAACATTGGTCAAACTATCAGGGTAGTGGAGCTCGAATTCGAAGTAGTGCAATCCTTTAACTACCTTGGGTCAATAGTATCAGCCGATAACAATATGGAAGAAGAAACACGCGGACGGCTGATCAAATCCAACAAAGCCGTGATAGACCATAGGCTCTTTAAATCCTGGAATTTATCCAGAACATCCAATCTACTACTGTACAGGACCATGGTCTTACTAGTACTCATGTATGGATCCGATACCTGGGTGCTCAATAAAAGGCACTCTGAATTCTTAGCCGCGTTCAAGAGGAAGGTCTTAAGGAGAATTGTTGGCCCCGTATGTGAGGGAGGACGATTCCGGAGACGCTACAACTATGAGTTGTACACGATCTACGTTGAAGGTAACGTTGTAAGAAAAATCAAGCTCGGTAGACTCCGGTGGGCGGGACACCTAGTTCGGATGAGCAAAGAGGAGCCTGCCCAGAAAGTTCTTTGTGGTAGGATGTATGGAAGAAGACAGCACGGCAGACCTTGTCTGTGATGGAGGGATGGCGTAGACCAGGGCGCCCAGAGCCTGGTACTGCCAAACTGGATGAAATCAGCTCAAAATCGGGACCAGTGGGGAGATTTGTTAAATAAGGCCAAGACTGGATCCCGGTTGTTGTGCCGGTGATGATGATGATGATGATATTTACAGATATCCAAACATGTATTCGATATCTCCAAATATTTCCCCGAGCTATACACCAATAAAAGAGCACGCATCACAGTTCACTTCACAAGTAACTTCAGACTTTCAGGTATTCACGGCAATGGTTTTTTTTTTAGTCCAACTATATGAAAGTGAAACGCTTTGGCGTCGTTCTTCATCGTTGCAATGTTCAAATATTTAGGACTAATGGACATCGATATCTCCTTTCCTTATCTTCTCCCATTTCTTCTGCTCACAATGTTTCTTAACATATTTAATCATCAAAAAATTCGTTTTACGCGCAGACGATAAAAAAGAAATTATAATAAATATCCTTAGTTGGTGTCTTAACATGCGTTTGTTTCGAAACTTTCAATATCTAGAAACATTATTTTCCATTCCCTATGACCACAGCCACTGTATTTATTTGTCGAAAGGGGATTTCTCCAATCTTCCAAAAGTAATGATTCTCAAGTAACTGCATGTGTAGAATAGAAATCGTTTGATACATTTGCAACTTTGCTGCACCTGAATTTATTTATAAATTGACAACCGACACTGGAGCAAGTTTGGAGCACATTATACCTGGTAAAAAAGGCACCCACACTTGTCGACTTTTATCGCACGTATTCGGCTTTAAAAATGCAGCCAACGTATGCGATTATTTCAGGAATGAATTTTACATCCACCTAGGGAAGTCTTCTCCACAGGGTTTGCCTCCTATCGTCTCGTGTGTAATGTAATACCCGCACGACTCGAACGATTTACTGCTTTGTACCACCACCAATGGGACTAAGAGAGTATAAATTTTCAATTGGCAATTACACACTGTGAGATCCGCTTTTCCTTGTCAAAGGGTGGTTAATGTGAAAACGGACAAAACGTTCGCATTATGTTAACAAATCTTGTCATTGCTTTTGTCCTTTTGTGATGCACCTCTTAAGAGGACCAAACTTCCGACACCACCCGGAAATACATGATGCTTTTCAATGAATTTTAATTATAATAATTTTATAATCTTTATGAATTAAATTACTCGTACACAGTTTATATAACATATCCACTTAGGTCGTAAACAGTTTAAGGACGTAGTGTTGAACTATTTTAATAAACTTAGTTTTATGGCTTCGTAAAATAGAGATATGACTGTCGTTGTAGACGCAATGGCAGAATATGTCCTGTTGTTATTTTGCCAAGGATGTATTCAATTTTAAGGCGGCTCTGATTTTTAAATAAAAGACTAAATTTGTGGGCGTAACTAATGAACGAAGCCAGATGAAAATTTAAGAATAGAAATGTATAGCTCAATAAATTAAACCATACATAACTTATTTTATTATCCTGTTCTTATTTGCTGCGTTTTGAGCCAAGAATATTGTTTTTGGTTTTGTGACGTTCTCTGCGGAATTGAATAGTGCGTCGTTAAAACATCTTTCTCACAAAAGGTGAATTAGGAAAACCGCCGTTGGGTCCGTCTTGGAAATTTAGCCAATACAAACAGGTTTAAAAGGCTATGAACGGCAAGATAACGCTGTATCCATTGTAGCACACTGCCAAAAATCTGTCCACCGAAAGATAAATTAAGCAAACCGCCGCTGGGTCCTTCATGGAAATGTAGCTAATACAAACAGGCTTAAAAGGCCTGCAAGGACAAGATTAGGCTGTTCCTATATTGTTGCACACAGCCCAAAATGCATCTTGCCACCGAAAGATAAATGAAGCAAATGGTCTCCAAAGACAATGTAAACGAGAAGAGTTTCCATGGAATGCTAACCACACAGCGGAAAATTGGAATAAAACATTACTCTTATCGCATCGCCGGTCGCACAGCCGGCCACGTCGATGCCTTTGTACTGCATACGTACCTTTAGCGTTTGAAATAATAGTGAAGAAGAACGTGTGATTCGAACTGACGCTATGACAGTTTGAATCACCAAAAATTGAACCTAAGCGTTACCCATCAGGCAACTGGCAGATTTTTGAATTTGGTTTTTAAACTCGACTATACTCCACGGATGTGAATTGTTATATTATCGCTAAGGTATACGGCTCTGATGTATTTTCTTATTCGATTTTTCGTTCGGTGCTCTTCACTATTTTGCTTGTGAATTGTGTGTGTATCTGTTAGAGTCGCTACATACCCTATCAGCGTTTTTTTTTTATTGCACTTCTCTCGGGAGAGGCGAACCTACAGCGCTGAGTGGGACGCCCCGAGATGCCACCAAATAACTGTTGCAGTTCTTTTTGAACAGTTGCAAATTGTAACGCTCCGGGAACACTACCGTGGGAAGGGAGTTCCACAGCATCCCCGTTCTGTAACGGAACGAGTTTTGATGCAGGGATGTCCGCGCCGTCGGGAGATGAACCGCAAACTGGTGCGATCCGTAGGATTGTCTTGTGGAGCGCAAATAACCCGAACTGCGTGGATCAATACCACGAATCTCCGAAGAACAGTGCCCGTGATAATATCTGTAAAACAGACAGAGGTCCGCTACGTGCCTTCGATGTGACAGCGACTGTAGTCCCGGCATCAACGCCGAGTCCCCGATTAGGCGATCGCTCGTCTCTGTATGTCCTCAAGTAGGTCGAGGGTATGTTTAGGAGCCGAGCTCCAAACATGAGAACAATATACGAGCGCGGTTCTAATTTGGGATTTATACAGGAAAAGAAATTGGGCCGGAGTAAAATATTTCTCGGCTCTAAAAAGATAGTTCAGTTTTCCTGAGGCTGACCTGGCGATGCTCGACACGTGTTCATGCCACGATACATTCCCACAGACCGTGACGCCAAGCAATTTCAAGCTTTCCCCAGATTCGATGGCCTGCCAATCATCATCAGCTGTGGAACCGATAATCCATTTTTCTTTGTCAATGTTGTATATTGTGTCTTCGCTGCATTGAGGTCGACGAGATTGGCCCTTCCCCACTGTAGGTTCTTATCTAGATTCTGATTCAGAGAGTCAATCTGTCTACATCTCAGCTGATGCGACATAGATGCAACAATCGACCGAACACTCGAAAAGGAGGAAATAAGCGTACTATCATCCGCAAAACTGAACATGTTAACCTCTGATTCCCATAAATAATTTATGTGAAGCAAAAATAAGGTTGTAGCCAAAATAGAACCTTGTGGCACCCCGAATTAACAGGATACAGATTCGAACACTCGCCATCCACAACAACCCAGATCGATCGATTTTCGAGGAAGCTCTTTGTCTATTCGCAAAGTTGCTGGGAAAGTCCATATGAAGGAAGTTTGCTCAGCAATGCCCCGTGCCACACGCAGTCAAAAGCCTTGGAGATATTCAATGCGACCTTCCTTGATTCACCATGCCGATCAATCGCAGATATCCATATATCGATTATAAGGGTCAAAAGGTCTCCCGCGGACCGCCGGCCACGGAATCTGTGGCAGTTCCGCCAAACCCCACTGACTACTTATCTAAAGAACCCCCATCTCTACGACCCAATCTTATAAGTTTCGCTAATGCAATCGCATTAGCACCTTAAATGCTTTACGCATCTAGGTTATCTAAGGTATAACCTAAAAGTCTGTGTAAAAGAATTCGTACCTTTCATGCATTTCTTCGCATACAAATTCCCTACAAGAATTCTTTCCATTATACAGGTGCATAAACTAAAACCTATTCAGTACCTTCGGTTGTCAGGCAAATTCCAACCTTCCCAGACCTACACCGCAATCTCCCCGCAGCAAAAAACATTTTCCTTCCCAAGGATAATTAATGCTTTCAATGCAACTATCGATACAGCTGCAAGCACTTTACCCAGAAAGGCTCCTTTGTTTGAATCTCCAAACAATCATCGTCTTCGCGCATAGCCACCGGATTGAATTTAAAGCATAAACAATGCAAATATAGAATTCGTTTCCCACAAACGAATTTCCCTGCATATACAAATGCAAGCAAGGGATTCGTTTCGTCCACCAAACCATTAGTACTTTTCCCAATGGCTATTCGCATATTTACACAAGGGCATCACTCATCTAAGACTCTTATGATGCCCTCGTCCCATATTTGCTTTTAGCACATCTCTTCGATGCATCGTCGTCTATTTTGGCCGCGATGCACATTATAAACCATGATCGCCCCGATTCCTTTGTCCTTGCTGCCTGTCTGATTTGTTTTTCCATAGCCTTCGCGCATTAGTAAACAACACAGATCTGAACGATCACGCACTTACCACCATGATCTCCATTACGAGATCTGGTTTTCTATTCCACCAAGAGAGACTTTACGTTTCTCTGGTGGTAAGTAAAAACATATCCTTAGTGGAGAGGATATCTATCACCAGATCACAACCTCACCCCAATTAGCGAGTCAGCTCTGCAGGAGCCCGTTTATCCCTGAGTCTTATTACATCCGCCGACCACCACGATCGTGACGCTCCCGCTCTCCGTCGCGCGGCAGAGAAGCGTAGGTCGTGTCGAGAAAGAAGTGTTTCACCTTGTTTAAAATTTATAAAAATCAATTTAATATTAATAATAAGTTCTAAGTGAAGTATAAAAACACTAACATATTAATAATGGCTGAGAACAAAGAGAATTATCCTTCACAATTTTAAAGGGAATAAAACGGAATGAACTAAACCAGTGTGTTTCCTTTTCATGTTGTGGACGTTGCATTGTGAAGTTTCGCTTGTGTTTCTCTCCCAATGCGTACTTTTCATCCTCCCGGTTGTGGACAAACGTGGCGGCGTTTCGGACAATTTTGGTGCTGCGATATTCGGTGGAACATTTAGTGACGATTCGGTTTGGCGGAACCTTTTAGAACTGGTGGAGACGAGGTAGAACCCCGTGTCGCGCGCCGGCACAATGACCTCGTACCCCACAAATCCGTATTGACGATCATTCAGAAGTCCGTTGCACTACAAACACTTAATTAACTCAGTATTGATGACTTTTTCCATCACCTTAGATAACATAGACAGTAATGCTTTCGGATGGTAATTTTGCGGGAGACACTTTTTTCCCATCTTTGGGATTGGGTGAACTCGAGCGATTTTCCAACAGGCAGGAAAAGTCCTCCGTGCATAAGATAAGGGAAGAGTCTGCCAAGAACCGGCGATAGTTCTGGAGCACAGTTCTCAAGGACTATTGCTGGTATTCCGTCCGGGTCGGTTGCCTACATTCTAGTTCACGCAGAATGCGCAGAATCCCACATGGAAGACCGTGCCGGCGCGATCACAGGTGGCTCCAAAAGACCGGGATCGAGGTTTGAATTCGCGGAAAATAAATTCGCGAATACATCAGCTTTAGCCTTTGAATTTGTGACTAACGTCCCGCTGTCTGTTACCAACGGAGGGAAAGAGGAGGAAGCGAAGTTAGTGCTGACAGCTTTTGCCATTGACCAGAATGTGCGCGAACCAGTAGGGCAGTTTATTGGTCACTCTGTCGCTGTGAGCTTTCTTCGCGGTATCAATCGCCTGACTGCACGCGTTTCTGATTCTAACAAAATTCGTTCAGTCAACATCGGTGGGATTGGAGTGCCATTGCTTAAAAGCTCTATTTTTTGCCGCTGTAATCTGCTCGCTTTTTTTTTAAAACCATGTAGATCTCCATCCCGAGAAGAATAATCTCTGTGACCGACTCCGCGCAAGCGTTAACATCGCAGTCTTCGAAGCACACCTCCACCACCTAGCAGTCCCATACCTCCATACATGGCGAAGCTGCCTAGGCCGGTTATTTGCTTGAAATGCAAGTGGTTGCGCGACAGATACCAAGCAGTGTTCTGAGTTTTCCAGTGGAGCAGAAACCTCTACGGTATGGATACTCGGTTCGGATGTCAAAAACAGATCCAGGGTGTTCGCATAATCGCCTCGGGCATCCGGCACTCGCGTTGGTTCCTCCACGACTTGAGTCAAGTTGTGGCTAACAGCAAACATCTCCGCCAGCCTCGCAGCCTCGTCGGTTCTGTTACAATGTACCAACCAGCCGGAATTGTGCACATTAAAATCGCCAAGGACAACAATTTCAGAAGTTGGGTGGTTGATCTGTATCCAGTCGACGGTATGTGAAAGATGTTCCAAAAATGTCGCCGGTCGATCGCCATTCGGGCAGCGGTAAAGACAACAACGAAATTTAACAGAATTCCTCAGCACGACCCTCAACCATATCATGTCCATGTTATTGTGTTGTGTTGTGAAGTGCATTTTTTATTTCCGTTTTTTTCTTAGAATCCGGATTAAAGGCTAGGCAAAAAATGTTTAAATTCTAGCTTAATTATCTTATGTTATAACCTATTGATCCTACGCAGACGCTCTAAACCAATCTTTACATGTCTATTGTACAATTTGCCTTTCTACGACAGGACTTTGTTTGTGTTTTAATTATGTTTATTTTAATAACAAAGAAAGGCTAAAAAAAAACTTTGTATCAATTTTGTTTTTTTTTTTTAACTTAAAATTAACTTTCATCTATATATTGTGACGCATATGACAATTAGTACTAGAATATTCTAGAGAGTCCGAAACAGAGTACTAGAATATTTTATAAAGTAATGGAAAACTGGACACCGTGAACAGTAGAACATTCAAGACTATGGAACGGACGGAATCGAAACGCCGAATCAGAATAAAGAAACGGTATAAATACGTCGCACACAGAGATCATGGAGATGAGTAAGAAGTGGAAAGTGAAGCAAGCGATAAGTAGAAAGTGATAAGTAAGAAAGTGAAGCAAGCGATAAGTAAGAAGTAAAAGACGCGATAAGTACGAAAGCGATAAGTCAAGAAATCGTTGTGTACGGCAAAAGTGACGGTTGTGATTAACGGACTAATAAAGTGTTATATTAATTCAAAATCGATTTAGCGGCTCTTATTTATTTTTAATAATTAATCCAGCGAACCCTAAGCTCGCTACAATATTGTAGCGAGCTTAGGGTTCGCTGGATTAATTATTTGTAAATAAATAAGAGCCCTTAAATCGATTCTGAATTAATGTGACATTTTATTAGTCCGTAATAACAATCGTTACTTTTTACCGTACACTTAACGTTTTCTTTATTATCGCTTCCGTAATTATCGCGTATTTTACTGCTTACTTCTCGCTCGAGACTTATCGCTTGTTTCACGTTCTACTTCTTACTCATCACTATGCTCTGTGTGCGGCGTATTTATACTGTTTCAGCGTTTCGTTTCCGCCCGTTCCATTGCCTTGAATGTTCTACTGATCCTAGTCTCCAGTTTTCCATTACTTTATAGAATATTCTAGTACTCTGTTTCGGACTCGCTAGAATATTCTAGTACTGATTGTCATATGCGTCACAATATATACACTTTTTTTGTAATTGCTTAAGAACCTTTTTTTTTTTGCACTAAGGCGCGCACAAAAGGGGATTTTGAAGTACCCTTAAATGTCAGAGCACAGTGCGAGCGGATGGAGAGGAAGTGGATAGGGAAAGGAGGTGTCGATGTATATTGGTCTTGTATGTCTGGACATCACAACGGCCAGGAAACACATGATCAGGCAGAACATTCCACATTCGTATGGTTCGGCTAAAGAATGACTCTCTATGTTTATTTGTGCGCCTAAAGTCTACTTTCAACGTGAACTGATGCACATTCACAGATTGACGGGTATCGCGGGAAAATGTCTGACGGGGCGGAACACATTCAGCAAGTTCAGTTGAGCAACGACCGTGGTAATACCTATAGAAAAGAGATAGGCATGATACGTTGCGCCTATATTCTAACGACGGAACTGATCGACTTACGGCTGGGTCCCCAATAAGTTTCACTGCTCGTTTTTGCATCCTGTCGAGCACGTGTGGTGCAGTTTTGGATGCGCCTGACCAAATATGGGAGTTGAACTCCATTTTTGGACGAATATACGCCTTGTAAATAGTGGCCAGGTTGGATGGAGTGAAGTATCTTTTGCATCTCTTAAGGAACTCCATACATTTGGCTGCACTTTTCGCAGCTTCAAATATGTGGTCATTCCAATTACGAGACGAATTAATTCGAGTGACGAGGATTGATAATTCCTTGGCTTTGTCGATGCAAGTGCCGTTCATAGCCAGTATATTTACTTTGGGGTTCACCTTTGACGACAAGAGGCAGCACTGAGTTTTTAGGGCATTGAATTCTACTCGGTTAGATAGTCCCCACTGATATATCTTGTTGAGGTCTGAATTCAATGTATCAAGCATAAGTTGCTGGTTGGTAGTGACGTTCGAAGAGTTTGGACGGAAGTGTTCGTATGAGTTTTTAGGACATTGAATTCTACTCGGTTAGATAGTCCCCACTGATATATCTTGTTGAGGTCTGAATTCAATGTATCAAGCATAAGTTGCTGGTTGGTAGTGACGTTCGAAGAGTTTGGACGGGAGTGTTCGTATGAGTATGAGAAACTCAACGTGCTATTATCAGCAAACGAGTGAATTGGGTTGTGAGTAATTGAGAAGAGATCATTTATAAAGATGAGGAAGAAAGTGGGTGAGAGTACCGAACCCTGGGGAACACATGCATTAATTTGATGGGAGACAGATTTGACACCATCAAGACCCACTTGGATTGAACGGCCAGGAAGATAGTCTCTTATGCATTGGATCAGGGAATTGTCCACTCCATATGAATGTAATTTTGACAAACGGGCTGGATACCAAACTCTGTCGAAGGCTTTTGAAATATCCAATGCGACTACCTTGCTTTCTCCGAGGTAGTGGATGTGTGGCGACTCTAACAGATACACACACAATTCACAAGCAAAATAGTGAAGAGCACGGGACGAAAAATCGAATAAGAAAATACATCAGAGCCGTATACCAAGCGATAACATAACAATTCACATCAGTGGAGTATAGTCGAGTTTAAAAATTAAATTCTAAAATCGACCAGTAGCCTGATGGGTAAGGTTTAGTTCAATTTTTGGTGATTCAAACTGTCATAGCGTCAGTTCGAATCACACGTTCTTCTTCACTAATATTTCAAACGCTATAGATGGAATGGCTCCACTTTTCGGTAAGGCACGCCATCAGATCTCCTGTGGACCTGTTGCTACGAAAGCCATATTGGCGGTCATTGAGCAGGTCAATTGGTTCCAGATATTTCGAAAGTTGACGGTTGATAAGAGATTCCATTACCTTGGAGAGAATAGAAGTTAGTGCTATGGGTCGATAAAAAGAAAGGGAAGGTTTGTCACCCTTTTTGGGAATTGGATGAATGTTTGCTGACTTCCATCTATTTGAGAAACGACCAGTAGAATAAGACAAATGGAAGAGTTTCCGCAGTGATTTACCGAGTGAAGAGGAACATCTCTTCAAGAGGATTGGGGGAATGTCGTTCGGACCAGTGGATTTGTGTGCGTTTAGCTCATTGAGTGCGCGGGCAACAGTAGGCGAATCGAATATTTAATATAACTTAAATCTTGCTCTACCCTGATCCTAAAAAAGCAAAATCTGTGTAAGCTGGTTGATGTTGGAGTTACTTTACCGACTTTGATACATAGGTCTTTATTTGTCATTCAACCACTAAAACTGTTGGTGCTGTTTAATAATGTCACCCCGGTCTCTATGGGAAATAGCGCTATTGAACCACAAAAGCTCTTCTTCGGTGCGCATGACTTCTCGATCGTAGCACAATCGCCCGTCTACGGAAGATCTACTTACATGATAAATCAGCGAAACTCCGGTGATGCCGTCGTTGTTCTTGTTGAGGGCATCATTACGATAAAAGAGTTGATACAGCTACAGGAGGAGGATTTGTTTTTTTCTTCCTTTTACGCGGTTTAGGTTTCCGGATTTTAACCTCGTGTATAGGGATCTCGTGCGTGCATGTTTGCGATTGTGGAACATATTCGCTAATTTACTATTGCTGGTATTTTGTGAACTTTACTTCACATTTCGCAGACCAACTGGCGTAGAAATTCTAACCGGTTCAGTGGTTACTGACTGAACCGTTCGGGGTTGAAGATAGACTGCTGGCGGGGCCATACCGGACAATTGGATGTTCTGGGCTGGCATAACCGCTGCGGTTGCCATTTGTAAATCTCCGACATCTTTTGGAGGAGGTGCCTGAAAGGTGAGATCTGCCGTATCAGCCGCGGCAGCTATGTGGTGAATATTTGTGCTATTCAATTGGTTGAGATTAATATTCTGGTTGATTGATTAAATTATGTTAAACTCCGTTGAAACTGCGTTGGCAGTTGTTGAACGACTGGTCCATTGAGACCATTTGGCACTTGTATTTGTGCGATGTGGTTGTCGGGCTCCTCGATAGTATAGTGGTTAGTATACCCGCCTGTCACGCGGGAGATCGGGGTTCGATTCCCCATCGGGGAGCCTCTGATGCAAGACTAATGACCTTGCCCGGAAAAAACTAAAATTTAGCAATAGGACTTGCTAAATAAGGCCAAGACCAGTTCTCGGTTGTAGTGCCGAGACAATGATAATGATAATGATCGTCGTTAAGTTGAAGTGGTAATTGTACATCCACACTTTGGCTTGGAAAGTGGCCGTTTATAAATTGGTGAGCTCGAGGTGCTGATTCAGCATGAAGTCTACTTCGTTGGGTTATAGCCGGTTGTGTAGTGTTGGTCTTGATAGTTTGTAAGTTCGCCATCTGCTGAGTACGGCTAGCCTGTGTTGAAACTAGGAATGTTGGAGTGGTCGTCAACTGCATAGCACCGTTTGCGTTTAGAATCCGAAGTGATTGCTTTGGCTGATGCCGTTGCAGTTGGGGACGTGTCCCACTTACGACACTAGTGCGTGGATGCCCAGTGTGGTTCAATATAGGTCCAAATGTGATTGAAAAGATTCGGGCGTTCGAAAGAAAATGTCTTAGAACTTGTCTCAGATTATATTGAACACCGGAATTTGACTATAAAAGGTATTATCCAAAAGAGACCTTATCTACGCCCTAGATTGAGCTGTATGTTTTAGGTCTAGCTCTTTGTGGTAGGCCTAACTTCATGTGTTGTGCTTCACCATAAGTTTAACTCTGTATCCTGGACCTAACAACATGTTTTAGGTCGAATTGTATGTGGTAAGGGGACATTCCCGTTTGTCGGGTCAAAAACTAGGTTATTTTCATGATTTTTTTTAAAAGAAAGTATTAAAGATATAACAACCGTTTTTTTTAAACATTTTATTCATCTCTCGTCTATGTTTGTAAATTTTGTCGAGTCACTCCGGAACCGGGACCCCCCCCCCCCCCCCTCCAGGTGTTCAAAGTTAGCCATCCGTTCTGCTCGTGTAAGGGTTATTTTCGTCCCCGGTGAAAAAACACGAAAAATGCAAAAACTTTATTGAACTTAAATATATTTAGCCCAATGTGAGTGAAAAAAATTTTAAAATTGATAAAAAGCAACAAAATGGCGGACTACATTTTTGCTCTATTTTTTAGTTATAACTAATAAAATAAATAAATAAATAAATAAGTAATTCACTCACGTGTGCTTGGTAAAAATATGTGTGCGAACTTTCATAAGAATCGCATGCACCGTTTTCATATTATCGCTTACATCATCATCATCAGCACTACAACCGGGAACCGGCCTTGGCCTTATTTAGCAAGTCCTGAGGCTTGTTAAATTTTTCCATAATGATTTATTTTGTCTGGGCAAGGTCATTAGTCTTGCGCCATATTATCGCTTACACCGCACTCAAAAAAGTCGTTTCGAGAAAAACGCATTCAAAGTTTGGAGATAAATTAGACAAAAGATAAAAGTGATTTTTTCATGAAATCATCGGGATTTTTTATACTAACAGCTAGACGTCTATTCCTGGACCATAAACAATTCCTTCCACGACTTCGAATTGGTCCTCCAGTTGCATTTTCGCCTTTTTCTTCACTGTTCGTGCCTCGTGCGAGTTGTATACTAGGCTGCGGTCAGCGTCTTGCAGCTGATCTCTGTCCCTCTCGTTCGCAAACGCTCTCGCAGCGTACCCAATTTTGATGCCCATGACTTGCATTATTAGCAATACGGGTAAAAACCCCTCATTAAACATACAACCTGCGGTAAGAGCCGCAATTTCAATGATTTTCTTACCACTGTATGTGTGTTTTGGCGCCATTTGCCAGATAGTAGCATTGAAACTTTCGTTGTTATTTTGCGTGAAACCTCCCTCGCATTTTTTTTTAATAAATCGGGATCTGTCAGTTTTACGTAACCTGGGTAAATAGCTGTTCATACTTTAGGATCGAAGGAAGGTTTGTCGTGGTGGAACTTTGACAGCTCATTTGCAGCTTCCGCGCCATTTCTTCAGCAAAGTGAGCATTGCGTCTAATCGCAAGTTCGTAATAAGTCGTCAGTTTTGTTATCATGTTTCCCATAAGTTTGCCAGGACCAGCTCCTCCTGATTGGTCTGGTTTTTTTTTGCTTTTTTTACGACACCGCGTAATTGCTAACCGACTCGCTTTCCCACGTGATTGATATACTCGGCCATTACAACATTTGGAAATGATTTCTGCAACGCATTCATTATTTTTACATCCCTGTCTCCAACGTACCTTTCGTAAATGCGGCCGTGCAGATCAAAAGTGCGCTCGAACATCTCTAACATTCCGTCAGGCTCCATTTTACCCGAACTTCCATTGTGATCCAATGTGCAAACTGCTTCGTGCTCATCCCACCAAGTATCATATTCAGAGGTGTCTTTCTTTGTTTTCATAAGGTTGCAGCCTTGGCAATAACGCGATTTCACAGTACGATCGAGAACTTTGTTTGTTTTGTTGCCGATCAATGTCATAACGCCATCATTAGCAGTATGACCCCTTTTGCTCCAACTACCATCTCCAGAAGCAGTAAATTTTTTATCTTCACTTTCATCAGTTTTTTCTTTTTCTTCTTTGCTTGCCTTTCTTATCACGGAAGAAAAAACGCCGGTACAAGCGGTGTGTGAATTATCGAGAGCAGCGTAAATTCGCCAATATCCATCAGTGAAGTGAAACAATGTAATCCATTTAACCCGACACCCAAGATGCGCATTACGAATACTATTCTACGACTAATTTCGTAAGCTTTGTTGGCGATTCGTGGACAGGACTCGATGACCCTCTCACCGCAGTTGCATTCGACGATCAGTTTGAATCCTAGGCCTTTCTCAGATTTTTTTGAAAAGTTTATCGAACCGTCACAGTTTTTAAATTTTATAATGTTTGAAAGTTCGGAAAAAACTGAAAAAAATGTAACATCACGTATGCCGTCACTGTGATCGTTGGAGCGAAGTCGGGCGATGTAGTCAATTTTTGTGCCGATGTAGTCGCATACTCCGTTTCCAGTTCATTTACAGTTCCCATAAATCATTTTCGTTTTTTATATCGACTCCCTGGACGCACCCCTAACTTACGCGAACCTTCAACGTTTTTAAACACTATGTTAGAAAAATTTACCGTTGAAAAACGCCTAAACGCGAGCACTGCACGCTCTAAGACCACGAAAAAGAAACAAAGAAACATCAAAAATACCTACCCCGCGACGTCACCGGTAGGAACATCTTCCATAGTCACCAAACAAGAAAAAACCACCAGCACCGTGCAACGGGCAAGTTAGGTTCATGTATATGAAACTAACTAAAACTCAGGGAATCGCAGGTCACCCGCAGTACGCCCGAATGTAAAAACAACTTACACAGGAGCAACTATTCATTACCGCTTATAAACATGTTCTTCAGTCGCACAAGATTGCGACATATTCAAAGAAGTGGCAGTTGGCCCAAGCCAACAGCGAAGCAAATTAATGCCCATAAATGGATAGTCTGCATCTTTCTAAATACACGGTAGTTGCCACCTATGATACGAATTTGTATCCGTGGGAGACCCGACCCTTTAATGACTTATAACTTGGGAACCGCCTAAGATTTCGTTTCCAAATTTTAACATATTATTTTTGAAGGAATTGATTTTTCGAACCGAACAAACCGGAATGTTATATATAGTTTATGATCTTCTAGTTGGGACTACATTTTTAAGTCCAACTTTATGTTCTAGGTTTAACATTCCATTCTAGGCGTAGCATTCAGGTTTAGGCATAATCGTTTTTTTCAAGTAAAACATTTTTTAGACCTATCCCTATATTTTGGGCCTACCTATGTGCTGGGTCTAACGTTATGTTTTTGATCTACTGCTATATGTCACGCTTAATTCTATATTATGATCTTCATCGAATGTGTCAGACCTCCGTCAGAAAAATGTGTCAGAAGAAAAACCGTCACAAACTATTCTGTTCAATGCTTAAAAAATGGATGTGGTTCGAAAAATTTCATCAGCATCTGTAATCGAAAACGTTGTGTGTGCAACCAGATAATATCCTTGAATTGTGGTACCGAGAGATACATTAAATTACACTCTCTGAGGAATTCTGTTTAACGATCAATAGAAATATTGAATTTGAATTGATTATTATAGATTTTGTTTGGTGTAGTCGTACCGCCGCACAATTTACATGCCACCAACACATGGCACCCGACCTTGTGTTCACAATTTGGCACTATGCACGCAAAGCCAGCGTTTGATTCGGCATTCACTTGCTGTCGCATTAGTCGTTCAAAGGACGTATTCCGCTTATTTATTAAATTTACCCCCACATCGTTGCAGTTCCCTTTCCAATTTGGTGTAAGTATTTAATTCCATTTATATCTTTAAAGGACATTACGTCTTTTGATTATTGCTCAGCGAATCGTTCCATCTACTCATCACATCATACCCCGAAGGAATGTCCTAGAAAGAGACGAAGGCACCGGAACTACGTCGCGACGATGATCGTTGAGGCGTTTGATTGCTTATTTAATGAGCAGCTCGACTACATACCTACAGAGCGCATTTCAGACTTATGTGAGGTCCTTCGGTCAGGATAATGTTGAAATGTTTTTCGGGTTATAACATGTTACGGACTGGAGCAAAGGAAGTAATTTCGGATGCGTTTGGACTTAAAAATGACCGACTATAGGGGTTTGAAAAACTTTTTCAATTTTTAACAGGATTTGTGTAATATCTCTTGGATGGTAGTGTTGCTGGTGAAGTACGAGTGCATACCAACTTAAAGTGCTGTGTGCAGTTTCGTCGATGCAATTTTGAGTCCTTTAATGTAGTTGAATGGGCTATTCGTTGGGGTATTTTCAGCACAAGAGGACATGCTTCTAAATAAAAACATGTTCTCAACAGAAACTTTCCACGTACAGATGTAGATGTGGTCTGGCAAAAGAGGTCGTTAGAAGTATTACCATGAAAAATGAGAAGCATCCTTAAAGCGAAGGCGAGTATACGCCACACACCATAAAAAAGGATGATACACACCTGTGTCAAATGATAAATGGAACCAAAGGACAGCGTGTTAATTTTTTTATGGTTTTTGAATTCATAGGGTTAAAGGTGATTACATAAAGGACCACGTGGCAGGGGTTGAAACGGGCTCCGGCCGTTGTCTGTTAGTCTTTGATTACTCCTGTACACATGAGGATCCGGTAAGTTTTGAATTATCTCCGAAGATTAATGTGTAGAAGGAAGTGCCAGAAATGGGGATAACGTTTGAATAGTGGTTTATGTCTCTTTATCGGATTTTATGTACTGCGGCTGGGGTTCGGTCTGAGATGATACCCGCAACCTTGAAATGTTTTAATCAAAGTTTTGGGGTAATCATTAAACCGGGTTAATTGCGTGACAAAACTTTGTAAATGAATTTTATTTACGCGTGAACAAGAAAGGAGATGAGATATAGAGTCGGCTGTTAGCATTTATGTCAACGAGTTTTCGAAGATTTCTGTTGAACTTTGAACGTAGCTGACTGGTTCTGCTGAAGGTTTTCGCATTATATCGTAATGACGATAGTAATTGGTTTTATGGTATATCACTTCACTCAAACTGTCATGGCTTATAGAACCAGTGAACGGGAAGTTAGTAAGGATGACATATATTGGGATTGTATTTCAGCAAGACATATTATGACAGGAACATAGTCTGGTAGTGTAGTTTTCATATGATCATTGGACTTCAATAAAGATTCGTGGCGTTTTGGAGAGTTATTGAAAAGAATTGGAAGGGTAAATGTCTTGAAATGCTGAAGACGCAAATTGACACACTTGTACCCAATCTTGAATATTGTTTTTATTTTTCAACATGGCGAAGACGTTACAATACTGAAACACTGAACGTTTTGTGTGTTAATAAGCTGTAATAGTTAGTAAGTTAATGAGACAAAGGGCAAGTTGTCGTGTCAGTTGCGTAAACTACCGTATCCGTGATTGGTTTAGAAGCGTTGCACAAAAAAGCATATTGTTATGCCTGTATAAGGGATTTTCGTGGTGATGGGGTGTAGTCTAAGTTGGATATGATTGCTAAGGTTAGCTGCTCTAACAATGACGATAAGTATTACGTTGGCGAAATACATATCTACTATTTACCCTAGAGGGCTGTACTGGTATATATTTTGTAAAGTATTGGAACAGTGATATTCTGTATTAAATTCAGTGATAGATACATCGTTCCAGTTATCATTCATAGGGTGGAGGCTAACATAGAGAAAATTTATTTTTAAAATGTTTAGTGGTTGGGAATGGCTGAAATTTTGAATACACACAGTAAATTCTGTTCAACATTGGTTATGTCGATTCCCTTCTTTTATTGTTAAGGTACAGTTGTTACATACACACATAACGTTACCTAAACAAGTACCCTCACTAAAAAAACTATTAAATAATTTTCAATCAAAATTCTTTCAGTGTAGCATTACTGACCACCTGTTGTAATCAACAGAGTTCTTTCAGTGTAGCATCTGTGCAACCCCATCACATGCCTACCTATTCCTAAACGCAATTCCTACCGCCCCCACCCTATGCTATCGCCGCATACCCCATTTCTTTTCCCATAACCTTGGTGGATATAATGATACTTTGAGTAACAACTAAATTGCAGTTCTGCAATTCCCAGATTCCATCCTATTACATATACGCTAAGGTTGCATGATATTGCTATACCCAATCCTAAACATCAAATAGCATATGTCTTCTGTCCTCATCACCTTGAATCGGTTTGCACATGGATTGTTGGCCGAAATTTTCCCATAGCCTTGGGGTAAGCTACAGCCAGAGTAGGAGTAATGTTGCCGTCTCAATGTGAATGGCAACAATATTGCAAGCTTGCAATTCCCATTCTCATTAGTATGGCCTGCGTCTAAACTAGCATCGAGTAACGATCTCAAGGTGAACGATGCGATCGTGGTAAGAAACGTAAAATCAGATTTGATTTTGGGCATATAAAAGGGGTTATTTTATAGGCACAAAACAATCAATTAAGTGAAGTGCTGGCGTCAAGAGCTAGCGTCAAGGGTGGACCTGAACCTACTTTGTTGTTAAGTACATTTGGAGAGGACTAATAAAGTAAATCACCGCAGCCGCGAACCAAACAATAAAGTACTGTAGTGTGTATTTCAATTCGGATGTACTTTCGAAACAAGAACAGCCAGCGGTCAACATACGTGCTCAACGAGGTGGAAGCCGACTACAAAATTAAAATGTTATTACTATAACACAGTATAGGTAAGTCTGTCATCGGAAATGTCGATGAGAGTATGGAACTAATCGAAGTAAGTCGATGTATTGGGACACAAAGCTGCACATGACGACGCCACTAATGAGGCAATTCGACTAATTAAAGACTGGCTACAATTCACGGGCCTAGAACAACCGACCACAAAACGGAAGCGGTACTAATCACTATGCTTAAGCGCGTGGAATATGCTGACTTCTAGATTAGAAATCAGAACATACGATCAAAGGAAGCTGTTAAGTGCTTGGATGTTATGCCCGACAATAGACTACGTACATAAGCGAATAAGAACGACGGAGGCGTACAGGCAGCCCGATCCGGTATATTGCTAAACATCGGTGGACCAGAATATAGTAAGCGAATTTGCCTGTCAAGTGTGTCCACATGACTACCATCCTATACAGAGCCATTGCGGCCGAAGATCCACAAACCAAACAGCTGAAAATAATTATGAGACCAATACACAGGTTTTGTGTCTTAAGGACTATAAGCGGGCTCAGAATGATTTCCAAGAAACTGCATTTGTTACAGCCAAACTGCTCCCCATGGGTATCCTAGTGGAGAAGATACATCGGATCTATAACGGATAAAGTACCAGGCGGAATGGGAACGATGGAGCTAGAAGATAGAGAAGCTTCTATTGCTTTAAGGCAGGCCACGAGCTTAAATATACCATTAAACTTATCCCAACTGTAGAAATTTGGGTAAATGGGTAAAGCACTCATACGGGAACGAAACTATCACTTTACGCAGTTTTTGTCACGAAAGTTCACATTTCTGTCCATAATATGAATAGCTAGAAGAGGGTCCTGACCACGCCATTTTTGTATACAGCTGTTTCGCTTAATGGAGGAACAACCTCCCGGGACTAAAACAGGTCTTTGATTATATTTCGTGATCAGAGGAGTGTTGGTACCCGAAATCTGTACTCTAGTACCTCTAGTACAGAATAAGTTGGGCGAACTCAAAAGAACAAGATGAGAAGGCTTCAAAGCTAACCACCACCGTAAAGTCCAAGAACGGTCGGGCGGGGAAAGTGGTACGAGTTGCAAGAGTGTGTTTTGGTACGTAAGCGTAGTAATGTGACATACTATACAACTCAGTGAATCGTGCTTGCCAAAGTTTCAGTATATGACGACGGTAGCCATTTCCTAACAATCACAAAAGACAAGGAACTTTGCGCTTGGGTTGTATTTCGGAAATCTTACTGAAGTGTAGGATGCTTTCGGTTTAGGGCATTAGCAGGTTTTCAGGCATCGGTGGGATTTAATCCATCATTATTTCAGGCGGAGGAAGAGGTAGGGGATGAATAAATAATCTATAGAAGTACGAGGGCGGTTCCAGAATTAATCGGTCTAACAAAGAAAGCACAAAATATTTGACAAAATTATTTATGTCTCAACGTAGTCTCCTTTTAGCTCGATAAACTTTTCCCACAAACGTTTAATAGTTTCGATACTTTGTTTATAGTAAGAAACATCGGCCCCCTCAAAATAGCCCTCTATTGGTGACATTCTTTGGGGTCGATTCTCCCCCTTTTTTAGTCCATTGTTTTGACTGTTCCTTCGTCCCGGGTGTGTAGTGATGTACCTATGTTTCATCTATAGTTATGAATCGATGCAAAAACTCGGCTCTGTAGCGATGAAATATGGCCAAACACTCGACTGAAATATCCTCACGACGGTGTTTTTTTCGATTGTGATTTTTTCCATGTTTACGAATTCATTATTAATGGGTGTCAAAGAAATGATTAACATTATAGCGTCTTCAAACTTGAAATTTAATCTTTCTAGGTTGATACTAAGAGGGCAGGTCAATAAGTCCTTAGAAAATCTAAGAGATGGCGCTCGTAGTATCGCTAATGATATGTTTTTAGTAAGCATAATTCTCACTAGGTATCTGTCAAATACAATATATAAATACCTTGTAGGTATCTAATAAATTGGGTATGGTAAAAATATCTGCGAGATGGGTGCCGCATTTGCTCTCAGTTGAGAACAAACGAAACCGCGTGGGGTCCTCTAAGGCTCTTTTGGAGCCCATGCGTCGCAACCCCGATGAGTTCCTGCGCAGATTAGTAACTGTAGATGGAACATGGATACACCACTGAACTTCCTAGACAAAAGAATAGTCAAAACAGTGGATTATTAAAGGCGAATGGGCTCCAAAGAAGGCAAAGACGGTGAAATCAGCTGGAAAGGTTGTGGCTTCTGTGTTTTGGGATGCACATGGCATTATCTTCAGTGACTAATTGGAAAAGAGACAGACAATAACTGGACAGTATTATGCTTCATTATTAGGTCAGCTAAATGAGAAAATAAAGGAAAATCGTCCTCATTTAAAGAAAAATAAGTCTTTCTTCTAAGAAAAAATAAGTATCTTTCTTCAAGATAATGCACGAGGGCATACATACGCACTTTCAATGGGTCAAATTGAGGAATTGAAGTTTGAATTGATAGACCATCCACCGTATTCACCAGATCTGGCCCCAAGTGACTTCTTTTTATTTTTTAATTTAAAGAAATGCCTCAGCGAACAATGGTTTACATCAAATAATGACGTCATCGCACACATAAATGCTTATTTTGAGGAACCACAATCATACTTTTCTGACGGCTTAAAACATTGGAGGAACATCTGTCAATGTGTATTGAACTAGAAGAAGATAATGTTGAGAAATAAAAAAAAATTTACCGCAAAAATTGTTTTTCTATCTGTTTCTAAGGACTTATTGACCTGCCCTCGTATATACTACAGTAATTATATTTTAATAACTTTTTTTTTTTCTGGTTTCGTTAGGAAGGTGGAAATCTTCAAAAGATACCTCTGGACTGATTTAGAGGCATGGGAGATTTTTACCGACTAAACCAGCTCCCGCCAGGCACACATTGCCGTTGATCCTGTAGCGATCCTAAATCGCCACTCCTATCTAAACCATGCATAAAGTTTATTTAAGATATCCCTACGATAACATGATGGCCGAAAAGTAATGCTCTCATGCTTGTGGAGGGCGAACAAGAACAAACTAGCAATTGGACAATAAGTTCATTAAAGTACAATTCGTAAGCTTCAAAATCATATATTTATTTTTCAACACAGTCACTGTTGAGGTTAATGCATTTCTCCCAAAGTGTACAAGTTTTTGTATTCCATCACTTAATCATCATTTGTTCAATAATAAAGGTGATATATTCCTTGGATATTGCAATGTGGTTTGCGATGTGATTTTGAGTGATTCGTCGGTCTTTTTGAATCAAATCTTTGAGGAGCTTGCGTTGATTATCGTCTGTGGCAGTGATTGGATGTACATTGTGTGTTCCATTAACAATTAAGGCTTTCCAGCCTCCCAGCTACTAAATTTTATTACCCACCGATCACAGTAGACCTATCAACAGCATCGTCACCATAAACAGCCATTAAACGATGATGAATTTCATTAGGAGTTACTTTTTCAGCAGTTAAGAATTTGATAACAGCGCGCTGTTTATATCGTGTTAACCTAGTACCAGAATAGGCCGCCAAACATCCCGCTCTCGAAATTGGATGAACACTCGACCTCGGGCCTGCGGATGTGTATTAAGAAAGAATGTCACTTCCATTTGCTGCCAGGCGCACTTCTAAATGTCACTCCATTCGCGTTCTGCAAACACGCGTGCTTTGCTTTTCAGCCTACTCTAGTATCTTTAGAAAAAGGAAAGCCTAGATATGTTTATGAACAATTGGAAGACACGAAGCAGCCCAGAGCACTCTTCTGGATAGGACTGTTATCAACGCATTAAAAACGGGTTGTAAGTTGCCGATAGATAAATTATTAACAAATTAGACGTCATGGGTCTAGATAAAATCGCACTAAATCCGGAAATGTGTGTGGCGCAGATCGGCACAGTTGCTGGGCTGGTAGGAGTTACTACTGTTTAAACGCCCAAAATACAACACAGAGTGAGGTCGCTTTCATATCGCCACCAGCTTGGAGCCGAATGGGGATACTTACAGTTTGGGGATCCTTGTTTTCGTGTGGAATAGCAGCATTCGCTATGCAGTGGCTCAAATTTGGATTATCGAATATTTTGGCCCAGGAATGTATGACGTCGGTGTCTGAAATGGCACGATTAGACACCCAATTATCAATGAATCTAGGAATACACCTTGTCGAGTCTCCTATAATCATAAGCGAAAGCCATCTTATAAATAATTTACAAGGAAAAAGTAGTATATATCCTTTCAGACTGACTCGGTTTCCCTCGGGTTGAAATATCTCTAATGTGTTTTGAAAATTTTTTTTATTAGTTGTTCCTGGTGTGAACTATTGATATATTAAGTTGGGGAAAGAGTATTGACGTTTTTAGTAAAAATTAATCGCATTTGTTTTATACGAAAATAGTTTTATTTACCCACATTTTTATTCTTTATTTATTCACCCATTTAAATTTGTTTCTGCAGATCAACATGTTATAATATCAATAAAGAGTGTTTAATTAAAAACGATGTATCCACACATGACCCCCCGCTTGGTAGAAACCTTGACGTGGTGCGGGGGCTTAAATTACAATGACTCACTCAGGCTATGCTTCCAGTAGGGTCACCCATGTCAGAGAGGCTAGCGAGGAGTAATACACAAAGATCTACCACCCCTAATCCAGGGTGTTACGCGTCACCGTGCCTATTGGATTGTTTGCAGCCAGGGGTATACCGGCTGTATTACAACGGCGCCTCTCTGACACCGGGTCGAATCAGAGCAGTAAGCAGACCTTACCACATCAAAACGGGGCTCTGATGTGGCGGACTATTTCAAACCCCAAGTCTTGTGGGATCAAAAATGAATAACCAATATACAAAAAACAATCCCACGAAAAACCCGGTAGGCGTAGGTGTGATGAGGCGACACTACCATAAGGGAAAAAATCATCAAGAAAACACCGACTCGGCAAAAAGAAGACGTAGGGAAAAACTGAAAAAGCGGGATATACGCGTCGGCACGCGGAATGTTCGAACGTTATATAAACCAGGCGCGATACAGACGGTCGTAGAAAACGCGAAACAATATAAAATGGACATCGTCGCGCTTCAGGAAGTTCGACTCCCACATCAAGTAATCGAAACCAACGGGTTTTCACTGGTGTGTGGAGGTACCGACACACATAACCTCGGAACTGGCTTCATCATAAGCAAGAAGATTACGCCCCATGTAAAAGATGTGCAATTCATTAATGGCCGAATGTCGGTGCAAAAAATACAGGGCCCATGGTACAATTATGTATTTATAAACGTACACGCACCAACAGAATCTACCGACGAAGAAACTAAGGACACATTCTACGAGACCCTAGAGGAAGTATTTGATGGGATCTCATCATTTGATGTTAAAATCCTCCTCGGCGACCTCAATGCGAAAATTGGAAAGGAAGATATCTTCAAACCAACAATAGGTAAAGAAAGCCTACATGACGTTTCAAATGATAATGGTATTCGAATTATCACGTTCGCAGCGTCAAAAGATCTGGTAGTGAAAAGCACGATGTTCAAGCACAAGCAAATCCATAAAGCCACATGGATATCACCCGACGGCGTAACGCGTAACCAAATAGACCACTTCCTCATAGACAAAAGACACCACTCGAATATCCTTGACGTAAGATCATATAGAGGAGCAGATTGCGACTCCGATCACCTTCTAGTGATGGGCAAAATTAGAAGTCGGCTTGCAGCAAACCCACATGGACAGTTACGGGAGACGAGCAAAAAGTTCGAGATTGATAAACTAAAAGACGTACGTAAAAGGGCGGAATATCAAGACCAACTAACGAATAGATTTAGCATCCTAGAGAATGACAGTAGTGAGGAAGAGGAAGCCAATAGTGTGGACACTAAATGGGCATCGATCAGAGACACAATCAAACAAACAGCCCAAGAGGTATTAGGATTTAAGAAAACAACTAAGTCCAAACCTTGGTTTGACGATGAGTGCAGGGCAAAGACCGAAGAACGTAAACGCCTCAGAATAATCCACTTAGAAGCATATGATGAAGTCAACGCAGTAAGATACGCGACAATTCGGAAAGAATCAACTAGACTTTTCAAACGCAAAAAACGCGAATGGGAGAAGACTCGGATCGAAAAAATCCTAGAAAATGCCAGAGCAAAGAACATCAGAGGTATGTATGCCGGCATAAATTCAATTAGAAATGGCTACCGAGGGAGAGCCAAAATAATTCGAAACACAAACGGCTGTCTGTTGACAGCAACAAAAAATATCGTGACAACATGGAAGCAGTACTTTGAAAACCTGCTCAATGTGCGCACCCATCAACCACAAATAAACACACCAGACGTACATACAGCCGAGCCTCAGATCCCAGAGCCCTCTTTCGACGAAGTTGTAGACGCAATAAACCGACTGAAAAACAACAAGGCCCCCGGAATCGATTGCATGCCGGCAGAGCTTGTGAAGCATGGAGGAGAGGCAACCGCTCGAAAGATCCACCAACTGGTTAAAATAATATGGGATAAGGAAGTCATTCCGGAAGAATGGAAAACCTCAATAGTCATCCCCATTTTCAAAAAAGGCGACAGATCTGACTGCGAAAATTACAGAGGAATATCATTGCTCCCAATCACATACAAAATATTAACAAATGTCATACTGGCAAGAATCACATCGTACGCAGAAGACGTATTGGGAGACTACCAATGCGGATTCCGTCGGAGCCGGTCAACAAGCGACCAGATGTTCACAATAAGGCAACTGCTGGAAAAGAAGTGGGAATACGGAGAGACGGTTCACCAACTGTTCGTGGACTTCAAAAAAGCCTACGACTCAGTCGCAAGGCAAAGACTCTACCATATTGTGGTTGAGCTGGGGATCCCGAAAAAATATGCCGCTCTCATTCAAATTTGCACGAACGAAAACAAAAGGCGAGTTAGAATAGAAAACCACCTCTCAGAACCATTTGCAATCTGGGACGAACTAAAACAAAGGGATGGCCTCTCACCATGTCTTTTTAACCTTGTCCTCGATTATGTTATCAGAAAGGTACAAGACGACAACACGGCCGGATCACCCCTGAACGGGGGCACACAAGTGCTCGCGTATGCGGATGACATCGCCGTTCTGGGCGATAATCTCGAAACTATAAGTAAAAACTGTGAAATCATCATGCAAGCAGCAGAAGAGGTGGGCCTAGAAATAAACGAAGACAAAACGAAATACATGATTACGACGAGAGCAGGTGGACCTCAGAGAACACATATAAACGTCAGGGGCAAGATATTTGAAAATGTCAAAGAATTTAAATATCTGGGAACGAGAGCGCACAGGACAGGGAACAATGGCGGAGCCGAATCGGTGAGGTCATGAACTTCCGGGTTCCTACAGGCCAGTAAATAATAATAATAATAATATCCACACATGACCAAAACGCCATGCCAGTTAGTGAATTTACCTTTAGGGTACTCTGCTGGCTATCAGTTGTTATATTTCGCCAAAAACAGCACTCAACGGGGTCGTTAAGATGCAAAGTCTAGCAACGAAATTCATACCAAACCGAAACATCATGCTTCCAATTCTGTCATTGAAACACAAGTGAAATGTATCCTCTCCTTATGCATATTATTACAAAGATTTCTCAACCGAACCCGAAAGTTACATTGTTTCTCGCTTAGTATTCGCCCACGAAAGCAGACATCCAGAATATGCACATTGTTTCACAGTACAGGTCAGTTTTAGACATACAGAAAAGCACAGGGAATCATTCTTCAGACGAAATACACAAGTGCCGAACGTTTTCCCAAATGAAGTGGCTACAATATATAATTATTCGTGATCAATGTGCTTCACAAATCATGTACTATAATTTATATATGTATATATATATATATATATATATATATATATATATATATATATATATATATAAACGTCTCTCAGAAAAGGCGAACCTATAGCGTTGACACGGCCCCCGCCATGCCACCAAATGACCGTTGCAGTTCTTCTTGAACAATTGCAGGTTGTAACGCTCCGGAAACACTGGCGCGAGGAGGGAATTCTACAGCTTTCCCGCTCTGTAACAAAACGACTTCTGATGCAGGAATGTTCGCGCCGTCGGGAGATGAACCGCAAATTGGTGAGAGCCGTCAAATTGTGTTGTCGCAAATAAACCGAATTGTGCGGAATAATACTAAGAACCGACGAGGAACAGTCCCCGTGATAATATCTGTCTACCGCCTTCAATGTGATAGCGACTGTAGTCCCGATGTCAGCGCCGTGTCCCCGATCAGGCGGATCCCTCGTCTCTGTATGCTCTCAAGTAGTAAGAGGATATGTTTAGAAGCTTTTGTGCGAGCGTTAGTGTAAAAAAAAGCGGAGTTCCAAACATGAGACTAATATTCGAGCGTGGGTCTGTGCCGGTTCCGCCAAACCCCACGGCCCACTTACCTGAAAAACCCCCATAACTTCATCCCAGTCTGCATAGGTTTTCGCTAATGCAATCGCATTAGCACCTTAAATGCTTCACGTATCAAACAGATCAAATTTATTTAACTAAAAGTCCCCGTAAAGAATCCTTACCTTTCATGCATCTCTTCGCATACAAGGTCATGAACTTCCGGGTTCCTACAGGCCAGTAAATAATAATAATAATAATATCCACACATGACCAAAACGCCATGCCAGTTAGTGAATTTACCTTTAGGGTACTCTGCTGGCTATCAGTTGTTATATTTCGCCAAAAACAGCACTCAACGGGGTCGTTAAGATGCAAAGTCTAGCAACGAAATTCATACCAAACCGAAACATCATGCTTCCAATTCTGTCATTGAAACACAAGTGAAATGTATCCTCTCCTTATGCATATTATTACAAAGATTTCTCAACCGAACCCGAAAGTTACATTGTTTCTCGCTTAGTATTCGCCCACGAAAGCAGACATCCAGAATATGCACATTGTTTCACAGTACAGGTCAGTTTTAGACATACAGAAAAGCACAGGGAATCATTCTTCAGACGAAATACACAAGTGCCGAACGTTTTCCCAAATGAAGTGGCTACAATATATAATTATTCGTGATCAATGTGCTTCACAAATCATGTACTATAATTTATATATGTATATATATATATATATATATATATATATATATATATATATATATATATATATATATATATATAAACGTCTCTCAGAAGAGGCGAACCTATAGCGTTGACACGGCCCCCGCCATGCCACCAAATGACCGTTGCAGTTCTTCTTGAACAATTGCAGGTTGTAACGCTCCGGAAACACTGGCGCGAGGAGGGAATTCTACAGCTTTCCCGCTCTGTAACAAAACGACTTCTGATGCAGGAATGTTCGCGCCGTCGGGAGATGAACCGCAAATTGGTGAGAGCCGTCAAATTGTGTTGTCGCAAATAAACCGAATTGTGCGGAATAATACTAAGAACCGACGAGGAACAGTCCCCGTGATAATATCTGTCTACCGCCTTCAATGTGATAGCGACTGTAGTCCCGATGTCAGCGCCGTGTCCCCGATCAGGCGGATCCCTCGTCTCTGTATGCTCTCAAGTAGTAAGAGGATATGTTTAGAAGCTTTTGTGCGAGCGTTAGTGTAAAAAAAAGCGGAGTTCCAAACATGAGACTAATATTCGAGCGTGGGTCTGTGCCGGTTCCGCCAAACCCCACGGCCCACTTACCTGAAAAACCCCCATAACTTCATCCCAGTCTGCATAGGTTTTCGCTAATGCAATCGCATTAGCACCTTAAATGCTTCACGTATCAAACAGATCAAATTTATTTAACTAAAAGTCCCCGTAAAGAATCCTTACCTTTCATGCATCTCTTCGCATACAAATTCCGTGTAAGAATTCTTTCCTAACTTATCAGGAATCCCAAAACCAATTCGGCACCTTCGGTGCCAGGCAAATCCCCTAGACAAATTCCTGAAAACAAAATGATTTGGTGTACATACAATGTAACCTTCATAGCAGGGATCATAAACATGGCGTCGCCTATTTCCCGTCCTCACCGAGTGTATCATAAATCACCATACATACACATTGGCTGGCGACCTACACCCAAGGGGCCAAAACAAATATACGCATCTCGCGTCTTAAGGCATCAATTAAATCCTACTTATTATTATTATTTATTGGCCTGTAGGAACCCGGAAGTTCATGACCTCACCGACTCGGCTTCGCCATCCTTCCCTGTCCTGGGCACTCTCCTTCCACGCTTCACCATTCGATCCGATCTCCTCAAGGTCAAACCTAACATTGTCCTCCCATCTCCGTCGCGGCCGTCCTACCGGTCTCTTTCCCGTTGGTCTACCGTCAAGAATTCTATGCATATCCTACAGCATAGGTAAATGCAAATAGGAATTGAATACCTACCGGTACCAGCGATGCCATAAACACCATTTCCCGGTAAACAAGCTAAAACCAATTAGCACAATGTTCATGATGCATTGCGGCTGTCAATACAGCTGCTATGCATATTGTAGACAACGATCATCAACGGTCCCCTTGTCTTACATATTCCTGGACCCGTTTACCATTGACCTTCTCACATAAGCAAACACAAACCCAATTAGCATCCAATGAGATTCGGGTTGTTTGCTTAGCCGAACTCACATCTCATGGATGCACATTTTCCCATTTTTTTGTTTTAGATTCGTTGCCATGGCTTTGATCCATAAAACCACCAATGTACACACAGACATGTGTACCGCCACGATCTTCTCTATGAGATCTGTTTGGTTACCCCAAAGAGAGACTTTACGCCTCTCTTGGAATAGGAAAATGCACCCCTTAATTAAGAGAGCCAATTTCAATGGCCGAATTTCTTTTGACAACGAATGAATATCGTTGAGTCCAATTACATCCGCCGACAACCACGGTCGTGCCGCTCCCGCTCCCCGGTGCGCACGGGGACGCGAAATTTCAACCGCGAGTCTAGTTTCTTTTATTTGTGGTGATGCGGTAAAGTCTTTTCGTACGGTGTGTACTATGATTAAAAAAATACTAGTTTTGCAGTGCCACAAACCATGTACACAATAAGAACATTTAAATTAAGATAATCGCGAATTGTTTAATTCACCAATAAAGTAAAGAGTTATTTAATAAACAATAAAAAGAGTGTTTAAATTTTATTTCCACCTTGTGCCATCTTCCCTCGGTGATATTCGGTGATCAGGCGCTGTACCATTTTCTCCGTTCTACTTCTGAGTTTCAACCAGGAATATCTAGTGAGTTTAGTGACAGATGGATGGGGATAGAAGTGAACCGAGTACCCGTGCTTGGCACATACTTCTCTATCCCCACAGGTCTAATTTGAGATTTAAACAGGAGAAAAAGTTGGGCCGGAGTAAAATATTTCTGGCGATGTTCGACACGTGTTTATGCCACGATACATTCCCACAGACCATGACGCCGAGCAATTTCAAGCTTTCCCTAGATTCGAGGGCCTGGCCATTCATCATCTGCTGTGGAACCGATGATACCACATTCTTTGTGAATGTGGTATATTTTTGTCTTTGTTACATTGAAGTCGACGAGATTGGCCTTTTGCCACTACAGGATATAATCCAGGTCCCGTTTCAGTGAGTAGATCTGGATAGATTTCATGCGGTGCGATGTTGATGCACTAATCGGCCGGTCCCTCGAAAAAGAAGAAACAAGCGTACTAATGTGGGGGAGGAAGTAGGTGCGCCGGCACGGGCGCTGGATTCACTCCCATCCCCATCATCACTAAAGGTTCATCCATTGTTCCGCCGACAACTGTCCACTAATGATTAATAAAACGCAATATTTTAGGAGTAAATGGTTCTATTATTATTTTTGATCCTTGCTATTGTATTTTATTTATTTGGACTACATGCACTTAGTAATTTTTGTTTGGCGCGGAAAGATTGTTTATATTCTATTAGTGTTCGGCTTACGTACTATCTTCACATTCATTCTTAATATAAATTACACCATTGTTGTACTACTACCCCGACACTAGTTAAATTCTATATGTTGCTGTTTAACTCGAATGGTATGACTTGACACACTCAGGGGTGTAGAACACACGACTATGGGATGTACGCATCCCCGGCGCGCTACGGGAAGCGGAAGGAGAACCGACCGGCTCGGTCGTTGGTTGGAAAACGACTCAGCCGAGGGTTGGAATCCGACTCTTGATTCAACCCCCAGTTCGATGGTGAGTTTGCGGGAAAAGAGAAAATCTCTCTCTGTGGTGTGGTAGAAAGGAAATGAAATTTTTCCTCTCTTCCAGTGACCAATGGAAGGCGATCTCTGGTACGCAGTGGTGTGCGTGTGGTGGTCTTAGCAATGTGCTAATGAATCACTGTTTACTCATTCAACAAGCTCATGAGAAACGGATTCTGAAACATTGAAAGAACAAAGGGCATCGTGTGTAATGAGGTTCAGCTGAATAAATGAGCTGCATCTCTTAAGGAAGCATAAGATGCTAAAAGCCATTGGGATACTTTACACAATAGAGATTGTATATCGTATCGCTAGAATGTCTGCGGAAGAACCGAATTCTTTTGTTTGCACGTGATGCATGCTGAAGAATTCGGTTTCGGCTATAATGCGCGAGATGCGGTAATTGTTTGTCGATTGGACAAACAGATCGCGGGTCGGTATATTGCAGCTGAATACACAAGCAGTCCAACGTTGCTTTTTATCGTTAGACACAAGGGCCGCCAGCCAATGTGCATGTAGTTTTCTCTAATTATGGCGGTTACATGGTACGGTAACCGAATTGTTTTCTTTCAGAAATATCATGATTGGCCTATAAAGAATTCTTTTCTAGGTAATGCGATGGATGCATGAAAGGTAAGAATTCTTTTACAGGGACTTTTAGGTTATGCATTAGATAACCTTAATGCGTGTAGCTTTGCAGGTGCTAATGCAATTGCATTAGCGGGAAGCAATGGGGTTTGTAGCTTCAGGGCAGGAAGCTTTGGAGGTAATTGGGAAGTAGTGGCGTTTAGTGGGACCGCCACACTATCATCCGCAAAACTGAACACCTTTTTATCCACTGACTCCAACAAATCATACATGTGAACCAAAAACAGGATTGAAACCAAAATAGAACCCCGATGCACCACGGAATTGACAGGTTACATATCCGAACACTCGCCGTCTACAACAACCCGGATCGATCGATTTTCGAAGAAGCTCTTCGCCCAGTCGCATAGCTGTTGGGAAAGTCTGTAAGAACGAAGTTTACTCAGGAATGCCCCGTGCCATACGCGGTCAAAAGCCTTGGAGATATCCAATGCGATCACCCTTCACTCACCATGCCCCTCAATCGCAGATTTCCATACATCGGTTATAAGAGTCAAAAGGTCCCCCGTGGCCCGCCTGCCACGGAATCCGTATTGACGATCATTCAGAAGTCCGTTGCACTCCAAATACTTAATTATGTCGGCATTGATGACCTTTTCCATCACCCTAGATATTATAGACAGTAATGATATCGGCCGGTAATTTTGTGGGAAAAACATTTTTCCTCTCTTTGGGATTCGCTGAACTCGACTGATTTTGCAACAGGTAGGAAATGTTCGCCGTGCATAAGATACGGAGGAAACTGCCAAGAACCGACGATGGTTCTAGAGCACAGTTCTTAAGGACTATTCTATCTATGAGATTCCGTCCGCCCCTGTTGCCTTCCTACAGTCCAGTCCACGTACATACGTTGAACAGTACGTGGGTGGAAGTTCACATCCCACATTGAAGACCGTAGCGACGCGATCACATGTGCCTCCAAGGGACTATTTAGTAAAGATAACTCACAGTTACTTAGGTGGGTCCTACCTGGGTATGGCGATGAATGACCTGGTCATTTGATTTTCCGGCCGATAATGATAATGATGCTGCTGTAACCTCAGTAGATTTGCTGTAGAGCCACTCCCTTTAATCGATGTCCCAATGGAGTTCCTCGTCAGGTTTAGTCAATGAAGTTGATGTAGTTGACGATGACGATGATGATGATAATGTCGTTTCTACACTATTCAAATTTGATGTGCCCATTTGCAAACAGTCATCCTCCTCTTTCACCGTTGGATTCACTTGGAAGTTGATGATGATAATAACAAAAGCAGGTCTGTGGGGGACGAGATCGCGACGCCGCACGGGCGAGAGTTCTACCTCGTCCCCACCAATCACTAAAGGTTTCTCCGAAGGAAATCCAAAACACCGTCCACCAACGCAAGAAGAGAAAGTAGATGAAACACACTTTTTTAATGTCCTAATGACTTTTATTTTAATGTATTTTAATTAAATGACAGCAATTAACAATGAGAAAAAAAAAACGTAAAATGGGTAAAACTGAAACGTGAGTGTACAATTTTCGAATATATTATCCTTTTAATAGGATAGTTTGTTTTTTCGGTTTTTTTGCATAAAAATTTATTTGTCGGTTAAGTTTTATTTTAACATCAATTCATCAGCTCAGCTCCTTCGATGTTTTAGTGCACCATTCAGAAGGTTTTGGCGATATAAGGTCTGGTGGACTTCGGCTTGTGTTATTGTCAGACCGCTTACCACATTAGCGGTACCTTTGGTGTCAAATGCAATTGACCAGACTATCATTATCAGTTATCACTTGCAATTCCAGTGCAGGAGCTGTTGATAGTGTTAAGCCTTGGTGAAGAATCGCTTGTCCGATGCGAGGAATTCGCTTGAGATCCGTATGTTGCGCTAAAATATTTTTAGTCAAAATAAAAAGGAAGGGTACTTCACCTGCAATTCATAGCCGCTGCTGTTCCTGGCCAGGTGATGTTTGTGTTCCGGTAGTCCTCGGCTGCTTCCGGTGATGTTTCCCGGACGATGGTACAGTTGAATGGTTAAAGCTGAGTCGAGTAAAGGTGAGGTGCTGTCGAGCGTTGGGATGGTTGCACCCATTTATTGTTTTAATATTTACACCAGCACTCGTCACTGTCTTTAACTTGCACCGTACCGTCTTTTTGTTTTTTATTAGGACACCGTTTTTCACCAAATAGTTTTCCGGCAATTGCCGCCACAATTGCCCACTGGAAAAGTCACTGTCCGCGTCTGACTCCAAGTCAGGAGTTGAAAGGTTGCGCGAACCTTTCGAGGTAGGTTGAAAAGGTAGCAGTAGTGTTAGTAGAAACGCCACAGGTCCATAATTGATTGTTAACCAGTTTTAATTACCATGAACAATTCACTACAATTTATATACATATAACGATTACTTAATTTATATATATATAAACCTTTTTTCTTCTTTTTCTCCACTCACGCACAAAGGAAAGTACCGCACACCGGGGCAGTTAAAGCGGAACCTCTATTTTTAAAATCTTTTGAGAGACAAAACTGTGTCTTCAGTTATCACCCTTTCCGTTACTTCCTTTGTTCATCGACACCGTTGTCTCAGCGAAGAAAACCTGGCTACGATTAACCTCGAACATCGCCGAGATGAGCTCATGTAGGTTTATGCACCAGCTATTTTTGTTTATTATATATTTTTTATACCAGTTGTAATATGTTTAAAGTGTGAAATGTACGTTATTTAATTAATATTTAATGAGGTAAATATTTACTTGTAAAATATAAACGAACGTTTTAATTTAAAAAGCTTGTTTGTAATGTAGGTATTTGATATTTAAATTGTTTAAATGTCTTGTAGGATATGTATTGTAGGTTTGTTTATGTGTTATTGTTCCCTCGCTGAGACAAAGGCGGTGGGGGAGTTACTGCGTAACAAATATCATACTTTGATGTGAGAAGATCTATGAGTTGAAAATTATTTCAGAAAAGCCTTTCAGAAATGCTACAAAGACTGGAAATTATCTTTCCGTTGACGTATAACTAGGGAAGTGAACAATTTTAAAGGGGACATGGCCGGTATGTAAAAAGAATAAAACTTATGATTAAAAGACTCAGTCTCATTATTTTTCTAACATTGTCATATAGATTTTGAAAGTAATAAAATGGTGTATTATTTCCACGAAAAAACACGTAATCAGATGGAGTACTCCAAACATGTGCAGTTCGGCTAAAGAACGATGTTTAGTATTTATCGATATATTTGAATATAACTTTTAGTGTAAACTAATGTTTTCAATCTGATTAACGGGGATCGGCAAGAAATATTTGGAAATAGTGGTGTTGCAAGGGTTGCACGCTGTCACGATCTACAATCTGAAAGACTTTCAACAAAAGTGGAAATCGTGGTCCAATTAAATCAATAAAAACTGCACGAGTATAACTTTAAGCGCAAACATTAGATGTACCTTCTGTTTAATTGCCTTGGGATATACATAAGTAGAAGTGACGATTTCCTAGTGGACATCGGCATTGAAATAAAAATCCGGCATGCGTCTGGATCTGTTACGGACTCCGCCACCGTGTCCTCGCCCAACTCCCACTAATTTTCGCAAATTTCCCCTCTCTACCTGTAAAGGATAGACAAATTGTCAACTAGCTAATTTGCATAACCTACTTTATGCAAATTCTACTTGGCAGTAAAAATAATAAAATAAGGCGTTGGCGCCGAATAAAAAATAGAAACGTCAACGGCAAAAAATAAAAACAAATTGAATTCTCAGATTCATTAGAAGAACAATGGCGATTAAGTTTGTGCTTATAAAAATTACATTAGAAAGAATTCTCATTAGAAGAACTACTGCGACTAAGTTTGTGCTTATAAAAATTACATTAAATAATAGTAGGTCTGTGAAAAAATATTGGTGAAAAGTAAAACCCACCAACCATCATCAACAAACAGCCAGCTGAACAGGGGGTCACAAGGATCAACGCCCCCTGCAAACGAAAACCAATAGCAACGATGACCGACGAAGAGGTCCGTTCAAGAACTGAGGCCCAAGTGAGTCCCGTTCCCTTTACTACCTTTACTATATTGTTTACATAAATTGTTAAAATTATACAATCATTTTGGCGCAGCCGGTCACCACCAGCTGAGATTTGTGTTGGATCCGTCGGGGAAACAAACCCAGTGGTGGGAAGAGCCCCGTGGCTCTTACGCACCTACGCCGACTAGCGGAACTAGCAGCTAGGATAACAAAAACAAATAAAAAGTCGTATAACAAAAAAATATATAGTAACAAAAATTGTGGTTCTCTTATTCCTTTTTTTTCAATTTACAGGAGAAAGGACGGAAGCAACGTTGGGCGGAAAAAACATAAATTTTTATATCCAGATATTTTCCATTGCTTTTCGCGTTTATTTCCAGGTTTTTGTCCTTTTCTTTCTTTCTTGCTTTTCGTTTTATCTAGATTGGGTCCCTCATCGCTGGTCCTTTGTTCCTAATAGTGTTTTTGTTCGCTACCACGATTAGATAAATCCGGGTAGTTCCGTACGAAAAACAAATAAACGCGCGATTTTAATATCCCTTGGTGCCAACGAGAAGCCACTCAAGGAGGAGTTCCGCGGAATGCACAAAGGAGGAACGCATCGCAGCTATGTTGGGTGCGGAAAGAATTTTGGACCTGGTCCAAAACAACGTGGCAGTCTTCAGTGGCCAGAAACGTCCCAATGCAGAGAGGCAACTGCATAACTTCCTCGAAAGCTGTGACAAGACTTTAGACTGTTTGTCCGAAGCGGAGGAAAAAGTTTTCATGCAGTGGCTACCCATGTGGTTAAGTGAGAAAGCTCCCCGTATTTTTAAGGAAAACCTCCCAGCAACTTTCAAGGAGTAAGAACAACGACTCCGAAATATGAGAGACATGCATGATGACATGCAGGTTCTGTAAAAGAAAAGCACATGTATATGAACGCCGGAACACACCATTGTGTGCGAAGTGCAACCAATATGGGCACGAGCAAAATGGGAGAAGTCGGAAAACTCCCAGAGGAAGTCACCAATTACTGAAACCTGTCGTTAACTCCCACGAACGAAAGCTCCAATTGTCGAGCTCTCATTAGACATCGGTTGTAGAAGCACTACACGTCTAATAGTGGACACAGGTGCGGAGATCAGCCTTATTAAGCTGAAGGCACTCTAATGTGGAACCACATTCGACAGAGAAAAAGTAACTACCTCCAAACGCTTTTTGGCAAGGGAAAGTCTATGGGCTATTGTAAGGGGATATTCAAATTACCCCAACAAATCTCCTGTAGTTTTCAGGTGACGTTGGCGCTGAATAAAAAATAGAAACGTCAAAAAATAAAAACAAATTGAATTCTCAGATTCATTAGAAGAACAATGGCGATTAAGTTTGTGCTTATAAAAATTACATTAGAAAAAATTCTCATTAGAAGAACTACTGCGACTAAGTTTGTGCTTATAAAAATTACATTAAATAATAAAAAGGTCTGTGAAAAATATTATTGAAAAGTAAAACCCACCAACCATCATCAACAAACAGCCAGCTGAACAGGGGGTCACAAGGATCAACGCCCCCTGCAACCGGAAACCAATAGCAACGATGACCGACGAAGAGGTCCGTTCAAGAACTAAGGCCCAAGTAAGTCCCGTTCCCCTTACTACCTTTACGATATTATTTATACATAAATTGTTAAAATTACACAACAGATCGGTCCATAAGCATCTTTTGAAGATTTCCATCTTGCTACCGAAAACGAAAACTCCGTGCCGCAGGTGTGATAAAGAGAACTATACATGATGGTGCCTTGGCGCAGGGCTAATAACTTATTATTATTATTATTTATTGGCCTGTAGGAACCCGGAAGTTTATGACTTACCTTGCCCGGAAAAATAAATTATTATGGAAAACCCGGTTATACGCAAGAGGTTTAGGTGTAACTTTTATTTTATTTTATTTCTCCTAGGAAAGGCGAATCTGTAGCGCTGAGTCAGTGCCCTGAGATGCTATATTTTTTTCGGGTCCACCAGCCAAGCTCCGAAAGATGCTCAAGGATTTCTCCCAATCATTTCATTTAATGGGGAGGTATTTCATCGGGTGGCTGCGCGTTGGCACCCTACCTACCACTCAGTAATTGTGCCGAACTGTACGATAGTAACAGTGGTCAGTTGAATCTTGGTTTGTACAATCAAATGCAAGACACAACCTCCTTACCAACTCAGTCATTGAGGTGGCAGATTGAATGAATAACTTATTGATAATGTTAATTTAGTTACACCTAAAAGTATGGGAGTAGTAACCAAAATTGAGGGACAGTAGCACTCGTTAATTTACGGGTAGGATCTGTCGATCTTTGCCATTAATCATGTTTTTTATCCCGGCTTGGTTTTAGTATAATATGAGCCTGAAGAACATTTTAAAGTTCAAGTCCTAACAGAACATAAGATAGAGGCGCAAGAAATTCCACCAAATTGTGAAGTTGAGAAACAGAAAGTTCCAGCAAAATGTAAAATTGAGGGATAAAAAACCCCAGCAGAATATCAGACTAAGGAACAAGACATTCCAGCAGAATGTACAACTAAGGAACAAAGTATCCCAACAAAATGTAAGACTAAGGAATAGGAACTCCCATTAGCATGTAAGACTAAGGAATAAGAAGTTCTAGTGAAATTTAAGGCTCCCGACAATATTTATAGCTCCCGGAATTTGAGATCCCAACAAGATTTCTGGCTGCGGAGGTCTCAGCAAACTGTAAGCACGAATGTTTTATTTTGAAAAACTGGTTACAGCGTTTCCTAAAAACAGGTATAGGAAGGAATCTTGTTATTCTGTCTTTTTTTGGTTTGTTGAGGTTGTTTTTGAGCTAACAACAAAATTTGACACATAAATGGCGGTTGATGTAAACAAAAATTATATTTTACGCCAACAATTTTTTCATATTGTTTTGGTATAAGGAAACAATTGAAACGTTTAAAGTTGGGGGTACAGACTGCTCATTTACTGCAATAAAATTATAAAATTTGAGATGAGAAACAGTCCGTATTCAGAAATTATATACACACATACATTCTACGGATTCAAAAACCTCTTACTTCACGGTATTATGATTTAATCAAAACTCTAAAATGCAATAAAACACTAGAAATGGGGTGAAATAGAGAAGAATACACTATCCTCCTGGAGACGAATTGCAAGACTCAAAACTTTTCCGCTCGACTGTAAATATAAATATTTTTCAGCGCTACATGTATTTCATTCATCCATCCAGAAGGGCATGCGCTTAGATTACAACATCTCCTTTACCCGGTAGTGCAATCGACATGCCAGACAACCCTCTGATACAAGATACATCGTACAACACAACAAACGCCAGCTCGAACAGCGAAATACGGAAAACTACCCTCTGAATTTATAGCTTTCACTGGCAGCACTGACATCCACCCCCAGCTATAGCATCAACATCCTTTCAACGTAACATCGGCATCGGCACCAGAAGCACCACCAAAAAACATTGTTTTCCCTCCCAAATCACACATTCACCACCAAGCCGTCGTCTAGCTGTCGCTGGCCTGTCGGCATTACACCAAGCACCTTCAGTTCCTCGCTAGCACTCGTTGGAGTCGGTATAAGGACGTATCCTGTCACATACACAAATTCACGTCACCATTATCTTGTACGGTAAACGGAAAATACTCGCTAGACGGATCCACAGTTCACATCTTGGCCCCCGGGGGAACGTGTTTCAATTCGAATTTCAAAAATTCGAATAACTTAACCGCCAAGGATAATAGCCCCTAAATTCACTTGGCTTGTAAATAAATTTCCCACACGCCGGGAACAACTATTGGCGACGGTTGTTTTATCGAAACAACATTAAGCAAAGTGACCGCGTAAACATCGCATGTGCAAAGTCTATATGAACATAACCACCGGCGCCAATGCTTCTGCCGCCACCAGTGCTCCAGCCTGAATTGTTGTCCCCCACCCAAATCAATGTCTGTGGTCCGTCTGTAAGGACTCCACTCGACCAGAACTAATCGGTATATTTACACTGTGCGCCCTGTGCCCGCCACTCACTATCACAGTATCGAGTTACACTTGTCGCACTTTTTGGCCAAAAGCGAAAACAATTTCGAAAGTAAACGTTAAACCGCCGCACTACAAATTGCGCCCCAAAGTTTTAGCGAGCCTTGACGAGGAGACCTTCTTGGCCCCCAACGTACGCGACACTTTACGGTACTTTGTGCATATCCAACTGAGTAATCATTGCAAAAGGAGTCTCTCAACTAGAACGGCTTCCTATCGGATTGCAGAGAGATATCGCAGATACATCCCCATAGACACGTGCAGGACGGGGTGTCAGGGGCCAACAAGCTAGTGAATTAGTGCACTCAGGTGTGTAGACGAGTTTGAAGTTCTCCTGTGTTGTTAAGTTGCGGTATTTGTTTCAGTGTGACTTCAAGTTCCTCCTCGCCGTTAAATGGTCGCCGTGTAAGTTTCGGATTGTCGTGATTCCCCGCTCGTTACATTGTTATTCGTTTTACCTTATTTTTTCTTGGTGTTGTCTTGTTGGCCACCCCTTCTTGTTCAAGTGCACATACCGGGAGTGGTACAGAGATATTCTCCGATTGTGATTGTGATTGTGAAGGGGGTAAGAATTGCACCGGCTAAGGGTTGCAGCGAACACTCGGAAACGGATGCATGGAGTGAACGTTTTGTGTAAGTACAAGTTGAATTGATTTATACAAAAATTTAACAAAACTGTTAATTAGGGAGCCGTTGCTGTTTGAGAAAAGGAACAAGATGATTGTCTTGTTTTCTTGGCCTTATTTCATTTGGGTGGGTGTAAGGGAGCGAATTAAGGAACCCTTTTTCGGTCTCATCGTTAGTTAGATGGTGAGTCCTTTTAGCAGTTGGCAAACTTTTACGTTATATCTTAATTTAGGGATACTCGGGCTTCATCACAAAACTTTTAAATGGGAAACTGGAATGAATAGAGTTAAATGGCCTGAAAGTGCTTCGGACACTGTCCGAAACTATATGGACTGCTAATGAATATGAATGGTTGGATTTAAATTTTTTAGTGTACAATATCCTTCCCAATGTTAGCACTGGAATTTCGTCATAACCACCGGAATGAATACGTCTCAGTTACGTGTTAGTTTATTGCTCTTGATAGTAACACCAGAAACTATCTATGTGTACGTGGGTCTTTGGATTTAATGTGCTTCTGCAATTTATCGTTCTCGTTAGACTTCCCGAAACATTTCTGCTTATTGTAAATTTAACAGTTTTATGTTTTAGTGCCGTAGTTTTCCGTACACGTTTCTGGGGTCTGTGGGCGAAGTTGTTGCTTAGGTCTCTATAAAACTTTAAAATGTAATAAAGTTGTAAGAAACACAATTTTAAAGCGAACAGGAGATTTCTAGAATCCCATTAAATTGGTTCCAACTGGTTACTTCAACATATTGATTCAAACATTATTTGAATTTGATTTATCAATTTGTTAATTGTTTAAGTTTCCATTTGGCAAGGAGATATGTCAATTGAAATGTACGTGTTGATACACGGGTTCAATTTCTGTTTGGGTCACTGTATAATGATTCATCGAAATATATGAATAAATATTTCCAGAAAGAGGCGGAATATGAAAGTGAAGTGATTGTCTTGATGTTATAAGAAAGGTGAGCAATGAGAAATTCACTTCGCGAGAATGTCGCAATCATTTGCAAGAAAATAAAGGTATTTGTAAACGATGTGTCGCATAAACACATTAAAAACCATAGTAATTGAAGCAATGATAAAAAAGCGCTACGGTTGTAAAATAAAGTTGACTAATTATCAACGAAAAACAACAGCGGTCTTTGCTAAGTATTTGGGTCTGTGTAAGTGGTCGCTTTTTCCTTAAAAGGTTCAATTCGAAATCAAAGGTAAGCTGATTTCTTTTTTACACAAAGGCGACCTTCCTTTTGATGTTGAAACGTAGTTCGAGAGGGAGAAGAGGGGGGCAATAAAGAAAGAAGGTATCGATGTACATTCGTTTTGAATTGCTGGACATTGCAATGACGAGGAAATACATGATTAGGCAGAACACACACACATGTGGTTCGGCTAAAGAAAGATGTGTTTATTTGTACGCCTGAAGTTGATTTTATATATGAACTTGATGTGCACTTTCTGATTGATGGATGTCGCAGAAAAATGTTTGAAGAGGTTTTTTTATTTATTTTTTATTAGACTTCTCTCGGGAGAGGCGAACCTATAGTGCCGAGTGGGCGCTCCGAGATGCCACCAAATAACTGTTGCAGTTCTTTTTGAACAGTTGCAAGTTGTAACGCTCCGGGAACACTCTCGTGGGAAGGGAGTTCCACAGCTTTCCCGCTCTGTAACGGAACGAGTTCTGATGCAGGGATGTTTGCGCCGTCGGGAGATGAACCACAAACGGATGGGATCGTCGGATTGTCTTGTGGAGCGCATATAAGCCGGATTGTGTGGAACAATACCACGAATCTCCGAAGAACAGTACCCGTGATAATATCTGTAAAACAGACAGAGGTCGGCTACGGGCCTTCGATGTGATAGCGACTGTAGTCCCGACGTCAGCGCCGAGTCCCCGATCAGGCGATCGCTCGTCTCTGTATGCTCTCAAGTAGGTCGAGGGTATGTTTAGGAGCCGAGCTCCAAACATGAGAACAATATTCCGGCGCGGGTCTAATTTGGGATTTATATAGGAGAAGAAGTTGGGCCGCGGTAAAATATTTCTTGGCTCTAAAAAGATAACTCAGTTTTCCTGAGGCTGACCTGGCGATGCTCGACACATGTTTATGCCATGATACATTCCCACAGACCGTGACGGCGAGCAATTCCAAGCTTTTCTCAGCCTCGAGGGCCCGGTCATTCATCATCAGCTGTGGAAACGATGATCCACCTTTCTTTGTAAATGTGGGATATTATGTCTTCGCTGCATTGAAATCGACGAGATTGGCCCTTCCCCACTGCAGGACCCTTTCTAGATCCTGATTCAGAGAGTCAATCTGTCTACATCTCAGCTGATGCGACGCAGAAGCACCAATCGGCCGAACACTCGAAAAGGAGGAAACAAGTGTACTATCATCTACAAATCTGAACACTTTGTTATCCGTTGTCTCCAACAAATCATTTATGTGAAGCAAAAACAAGGTTGGTGCCAAAATAGAACCTTCGGGCACCCCGAATTAACAGGATACAGATCCGAACACTCGCCGTCCACAACAACCCGGATCGATCGAATCTCAAGGAAGCTCTTCGTCCAGTCGCAAAGCTGTTGGGAAAGTCCATATGAACGGAGTTTGCTAAGCAATGCCCCGTGCTATACGCGGTCAAAAGCCTTAGACATATCCAACGCGACCGCCCTTGACTCACCATGCCGTTCAATCGCAGATGTCCATATATCGGTTATAAGAGTCAAAAGGTCTCCCGTGGACCGCCTGCCATGGAATCCGTATTGACGGTCATTCAGAAGTCCGTTGCACTCCAAATACTTAACTAACTCTGTATTGATGACTTTTTCCATTACCATATATAAAATAGACAGTAATGCTATCGGACGGTAATTTTGTAGCATACACTTTTTTCCGTCTTTGGGATTGGCTGAACTCGAGCGATTTTCTAACAGGCAGGAATGGTCCTCCGTGCATAAGATAAGCGGAAGAGTCTGCCAAAAACCGGCGATAGTTCTAGAGCACAGTTCTTAAGGACTATTGCTGGTATTCCGTCCGGGCCGTTTGCCTTCCTACAATCCAGTTCACGTAGAATACGTTGAATACTGCGCGGACGAAATCTTACATCCCGCATGGAAGACCGTACCGGCGCGATTACAGATGGCTCCAAAATGGGATCGAGGTTTAAATTCGCGGAAAATAAATTCGCGAACACATCAGCTTTATCCTTTGAATTTGTGACTAACGTTCCGCTGTCTGCCACCAATGGAGGAAAAGAGGAGGAAGCAAAGTTACTGCTGACAGCTTTTGCCATTGACCAGAATGTGCGCGAACCAGTTGGTCACTCTGTCGTTGTGAGCTTTCTTCGCGGTATCAATCGCCTGGTTGCACCCGTTTCTGATTGTAACAAAATTCGTTCTGTTAACATCGATGGGATTGGAGCGCCATTGCTTAAAAGCTCTATTTTTTGCCGCTGTAATCTGGTAGCATTGTTTATCAAACCGAGGTTTATCAGACAAGCTTCGTTTGATGGAATGTGGAATATACATCTCCATCCCAAGAAAAATAATCTCTGATACCGACTCCGCGCAAGCGTTAACATCGAAGTCTCCGAAGCACACCTTCGACCATGGAAAGGATGCGAAGAAATTTCGCAAATCGTCCCAGTTAGCGGCCCCATACTTTCATACATAGCGAAGCTGCCTAGGCCGGTTATTAGCTTGATATGCAAGTGCTTGCGCGACATATACCAAGCAGTGATCTGAGTATCCTAGTGGCACAGAAACACATACGGTATAAATACTCGGTTCGGATGTCAAAAACAGATCCAGGGTGTTCGCACAATCGCCTCGGGCAACCGACACTCGCGTCAGTTCATCCACGAGTTGAGTCAAGTTGTGGCTTACAGCAAACATCTCCGCTAGCCTCCCAGCCTCGTCGGTTCTATTAGAATGTAACAACTAGCCGGAATTGTGCACATTAAAATCACCAAGGAGAACAATTTCAGAAGCTGGGTGGTTGATCTGTATCCAGTCGACGGTATGTGAAAGACGTTCGAAAAATGATCGTCATTCGGGGAGCGGTAAAGACAACAAAGAAATTTAACGGAATTCCTCAGCACGACCCTCAACCATATGATGTCCATATTATTCGGTTCCAACGCCTCCATCCTCTGGCAAGCCAGATTGGACCGCGCGAAGACGCAGCCTCTACCCTTAAAACGGAATCTCGAATGTAATTCGTATCTTGAGCAACGAAGATATGTCGACTCAGTTGACGAATCGACCTGGGTTTCAGTTAGGGCAAGGATATCAGGTTTCGTAGTTTGCAAATATTGGTGGACGGCGTTTATATTCGTATTGGTGAAACCGATGCCCCTGATGTTACAAAATGCCGTCACCAGTCGAGCGTGGGCAGAGCCTCGAGAGAGAGCCCCGTTATGCGATGACGAATCTCTTAAAGTTCCGTTATTTATCATGATATCTGCATGATGTTCTCCCTAACATATCCCCCCCTCGGAGATCCGAATGGGAAACTAGTTTACCTCCGGAATTCTTCATATCAGAAGGTACCATCAGGACTTATCTCCGTGTCAGTCCGGGCCATCAGCCACACATCCGCAACACCGTCGAAGATTTCTCTCGACGATATCGCGGAATGTACAACTGACGGGGTGGTATCTCACCTTGGGACCGACTACCACCTAACCCACCTTTTATCGAACTGGTCCACCAGCCAAGCTCCGAAAGATGGCCAGGGATTTCTCCTGATCATTTCACGGAGCCTAACGCTTGATGGGGTGGTATTTCACTGGGCGACAGGGCGTTGGGACCCCGGCTACCACTTGGCCTTTAGTCGCCACTTACGATAAGCCGGCCTAGCTGTGAGTATATTCTAAAGCCCTACTTACAGGGCTTGGTGGAACGCATTCACCAAGTTCAGTTAAGTAACGATCGTGGTAACCCTCATGGGAAGGAAATAGATATTATACACGCCCATTGAACCTATCTTTTACAGATAGAACTGAAAAAGGCGTTCGCGTCAATCAATTAATCAATGAATATTAGTTTTAAATACCTTGTTATTTCAACGACGACGAACCACATAACCAGTAAGACTACTACTGTGTACAAATATGGCCCGGAAGTTGGTTACAAGATTTAAAATCTTTATTTATATATCCAAATTAATTTCATAGCCTTCCGGGTTCCTACAGACCAATAAATAATCATAATTCATAGCCTTCAAAGTAATCCCATTTCGATACAGAAACTTGCGCTACCCTTTTTTCCAATCTTCGAAACACCGTTAACGTTGATTGACGGTCTCCAAAGCTCGAACCAATTCGGACGGTGTCCTCAGAGTGTCGAAACTGTGTCCCCGGCGTGGATTTTTGAGTAAAGGAAATAGCCAGAGGTCACATAATGCTAAATCCAGTGATTAAGGTAGGAATGAGCACTATTTATATTTTGGGCTTGGCAATGCTTAGTTTTCTTCGGTATCATATGACATTTCTTCTAGAATTTTTGACAGTTTTGTCCATAATCCCCTTCAAAACGTCCAAGCGAAAAAATGTTGTTGTGAAAGTTTTGGTGCGATGATTTATTATGAATTTAGAGGATTATTAGGGCTGCCGTTTAACCATCAGCTTACTTTCACTTTTGGCAATGAAATTCCATCCTTTGCGACTGTAAAACCCTGTTATAACGAATTTAATTATGGCCGTCGTTCGCTCACCGACCAAAGTCGTGAAGGCCCTCTGAAAGTAGTTATTGTACCAGAAAACGTTGATGGTGTGTGAAAACTAATAATGCAAGATCGTCATGTAATGTACTGCATAGGCCTCTCGAAATGAGTCATGTTCATTTTCTGGTGGCGCCACCTATTGAAAAATCCCAGAACCTCTCAGCCCATGTAGTACTGTGAAATAGAAGCATCCTTCTTAATTACACCAGCATAATAATGCATAAGTATTTAGCCGTGAAAAAGATTTGTTCTCGTTAACGGGGGAAACCATATTACGAGGCTGATTTTTATGCTGTTTTTCATGATTTTTTTTTAAAGGCAGGAAGGATTAAAAATGATTGGGGCTTGGAGCTCATTTTATTTATATTTTGAACAACATAATATAAAATGCTGAAGAGCTTTTCTCGTAAATGTAATAAATTGTGCGAGTTGAATGCTGCTGTTCATGATGGTCCGTCATTAGAGTTTAGCAAGCAATTTACTAAGTTTATTTACAATGTATAAGTACTTAGTTATTAGTTTGAGAGTGGAATTCTGATCACCGACAAGACAGCATGTGCGCTCCTACCTTGTGATCCGTACCATCGCTTCAGTTGGTTAATCCATTATGGCAATCTTAACCCTTTCATGCCCGAATTAATTAATTAATTGTAATACCTCATCATCAAAGAACACTCCTTTTGTATTAGTTGTCCTTACGGTTTTCAAACCCGTGTATTTGGTAAAGTTGTCTACCAGTGGTATCAAGTGGTTAGCTCCTCCTCTTCCAGTGATAAAGGGTCCGAGATGATCCAGATGGATGGAAGGATATGAGCACCCTCTTTGCATAGTGTAGGTCTCCCACTGCCCCACCACGCCTTTTCTTTGTATACGCGCATTCCACATATCCATCAATATAGCCCCTGACAAAAGTACGCGTCCTTAGGAAGCAGTACGCCCTTCTCAGGGTTTCAAGGGTTTGTCGAAGTCCATGTGCGCCGCCTTATCGTGGCGCACCCGGAGAACCCACCATCGAGCTCGTTTCGACATGAACCACTTTCTTTGGTTACCGTCGCGCCCAAACAGTCATCTTCCGTCTAGCTAGTGTTCCTTATGGAGGTTCCTTCCATTCGTGCAGTTTGTCGCTCCTTTAAGTTGGTCGCGTAGCTTCTTGTCTTGCCATTACATGGTGACTAACCAACCCTTGTCACCAATGCATATGTTGAATACATTGGCGGATGACTCCTCCGTGTCCCTTTCTTTTTTTACTGGCCGACGACTCATGGCATCCACATATCCTGCTTTCCTCCCAGGTTGATGAATCGTTGTAAACTCAAATTCCTGCAATTTGAGCCACCATCTTGCGACACGTGGTATCATCCTTGGTTTGTTCTGAGTTGCTACTATGGCTTTACAATCTGGGATGACCTTGAATGGTTTTCGCAATAGATACATTCCGAACCTGTCCAGGCTTTTCACTATCGCTAAGACCTCCAATTCATAGCTGTGGTATTTTCTCTCGGTCTCAGTGTGTCATCGCTCTTCCCACGCTGCATCATTATACCGGCAAGTCCTAGTGGTGACGCATCCGCGTGGACCTCGTGAATACAATCTCCATCGTACAATACCAGGAGAGGAGGGTTAATTAGCGTGGACCCAAACTTACCGGTAAGGCCCAGAAATTGCCTGACGCGATGCACATTTTCTGGTTCAGGAAACCCTTTAATCGCCACTATCTTCCGTTCGCCTGGTTTTATTCTGATCCCGTCCAGTTGATATGCGAGAAACTCAATACTGGTTTTCAGGGACGCACACTTTCTGATATTGAAGGTCAGTCCTAACTTCTTCAGAACCACCAGACATTTTCCGAGTTTTTGTAGACCTTCCGGTACTGAATCACTTCCGACGATGATGTCATCTAAATAAACCGCTATATCTCCGGGGTTCATGTGTGCTTTTATCTGATTCATGCACTTATGGAAATATGCTGGGGCAGTCGCCTAACCGAACGGCATGCGAAGGAATTCATACAACCCGTTTTCCGTAGCAAAAGCGGTATACTTCCTACTTTGTTTCGCTATGGGTATCTGGTGATATCCAGAGTTAAGGTCCAACGTTCTTGAAGTACTTTTTCCCCGCTAACGTTGCAAGGGTCCCCTCCACAGTAGGCATCGGGAACTTCTGCTTAACCGTTACTTTGCTTAGGCCCCGGTAGTCGATACACATCCTTTCTACGCCATCTGTCTTCTTCGTAAGGACTATTGGTGCCCAAAAACTGGAGGTTGACGGTTGGATAATTCTCTGTTGCAGCATTTCATCGACTTTTTATTCTATTATCTTCCGGTTGGCGAGGGGTATGGGGTAAGGTTGAACGCACACTGGCTGTATGGTGTTAAGTTCTATTTTGCATTCCCTCCAGTTATACTGACCTAGTTTGTTAGCACTTAGGGCTAAGCAATCTCGGTGGGCGTTTACTAATTCACTTAGTTTCTCTTTCCCCTCTTTTCCGATTTCCCCCGTGTCCAGGTCATCACTTCGGATGCTGGTACGCTCCTGTTTGGCCGATTCGTCTGTGGCGGGCAAAACTTTCGTTTCATGGGTCGCAGTACAATCGCTAATTTTGAGTTCGTTGTGGCTCTTCTCGATTCGAACTTCCGTCGGGAAATTATTTAGTAAATTGTATAGGAATTCCTCTAATGATAAGTGAAAGACTCCCTTGCACGAAAGTTTTGCTGCTCGTATCAGTTTACTGATCGCTGTCATCATGACCAGTCTTCCATCTAGTTGGTAGACATCTCTAATTGCCTGGACTCTTCTTACATATGCCGGAAGATAGTCCTGCTGTATTCCTAGGGTCGGATTCACAGAGCTTCTCGGCCACATCCTTCACCGTATATCCAGTCCTTGATATCGTTTTCTCCTTTTTGGCGCTTATTCTTTGTTCTGGCGCAGGCGTCTCCTCCCTTCGTTCATTTGCTCGGATGAGCTCGATTTCCATCAGTTTTGTTTTGTCTTCATGGTCTCCATTTCGTTTATCAGTTTCTTCACTGTGTTTAACTTGTAGTTATCCGGTGTCGTTTCATCTTTGGTATCGCCTATTTCCTTGCTGCTTCACCTGGTTCATTTTCGCGTAGTCCTTCCTGGACTACCGACTTGTGCAGAATCTGGGACTTATCTTTTTTCCCCCTTAAGCCGCGCTTCTTCGACTCGTCCTCAGCTTTTTCATTTTCCTGGCTTTGTTTCTGAGCAGAATCTGGGGTGAATCTGGGGCTGAATCTGGGCTAACTCTGAGCTAAATCCGTGCTAAAACCCACTTCCGAAGTTGTAAAAGGTTCGTTTTCTTTATTTATTGTAATAATGTTAATGACGCTCACCACCAAAAAAAGAGAGATCGAGTGCCCGCCATGCACTCTTTTTATACTGCATACTCAACGAATAGTGAAGTTAGCATTCGTCCGGTGCCCGAGAACACAAGTAGACTTCAGCCGCGCCAGAGTCGGGGTTACATTGAACAGAATTGTTCTGCACATTTAAAAATTACGGCTATTGGTGGGATAGGTATATTACACATGAGTAATTGTTATTATCACTGACGCAATATTTATTCGGAAGTAAGATTCTGTGCAGCACGGCGCCACTGTGGGCTGGCCGGCTTGGGTGCCACTGGTTAGGTTTTTTGTTTTAATATAATTGCGTGTGATGAACAATGCAAAACTGATTAGCATGTGAGCATTTATCTTGGGTGGTCTCATTACGAAAGTAGTTCAGAGTGGTTGCTTGCATGTAACAACATGACGACTATATCCATCATTCCTTGATTCTCACGACACATATAGCTGCACATTCTGCAAAGAAGTCACCACACTAGACTGGTTAACCTTAAGGGGGGATAAATACTGTGATACTTTTAATAAATCGTCTGTTTTTGGATACCTCAATAGTCTATACCTGAAAGAATCATCATCATCATCATCGGCACTACAACCGGGATCCGGTCTTGGCCTTATTTAACAAATCTCTCCACCGGTCCAGATTTCGAGCCGATGTCATCCAGTTTAGCACTCCTAGGCTTGGGCGCCCTGTTCTACGCCATCCCTCCATCGCAGACAAGGTCTGTCGCGCTGTCTCCTTCCATACATCCTGCCACAAATGACTTTCCGGGCAGGCTCCTCTTCACTCATTCGAGCTAGATGTCCCGCCCACCGGAGTCTACCGAGCTTGATTTTTGTTACAACATTAGCTTTAAGGTAGAACGCGTACAACTCATGGTTGCAGCGTCTTCGTAATCGTCCTCACTCACATACGGGGCCAACAATTCTCCTTAAGACCTTCCTCTCGAACGCGGCTAAGAGTTCAGAGTGTTTTTTATTGAGCACCCAGGGCTCGGATCCATACATGAGTACTGAAGACCATGGTATTGTACAGTAGTAACTTGGATGTTGTGGATAAATTTCGCGATTTAAAAAGCCTTGATAGACCATAGTAGGCTTTATTGGATTTGATCAGCCGTCCGCGTATTTCTTCTTTCATATTGTTACGGGCTGATACTATTGACCCAAGGTAGTTAAAGGATTGCACTACTTCAAATTCGTACTCCGCTATCCTGATAGTTTGACCAACGTTAGGTCTTCTCTTCGTAGATGTTGCCACCATGTACTTAGTTTTTCCCTCATTAATGTGCAGTCCCAGTTTTTGTGCCGCCTGCTAGATCTGGGTGAAGGAGTCCTGTACACCAGAATCGGATATACCGATGATGTCGATGTCTGCGTAGGGAAGTATCTGGCTAGACTTGGTGACAATAGTCCCTCTAGTTGTAACGTCAGAGTCACGGATTGCTTTCTCTAACACCAGCTTGAAGAGGAGGCAGGCCAGACCGTCCCCTTGTCGGAGTCCATTAAAGATGTTTATTGGTTTGGACAGCAATCCCACTAATTTTATTTGACTAGTTACGTGGGTCATGGCCAACCTACAAAGTCATATCAATTTGTTTGGAATGCCGAACTCTCTCATGGTATTATATAATTCTACCATGGCTATGTTGTCGTAGGCGGCATTTAAGTCTATAAATACATGATGTAATGGAATCTTGAATTCCAGACATTTTTCTATCGCCTACCTAAGGGTGAATATCTGATCAATCGCTGATTTGCCCGGGATGAAGCCACACTGATATTGACCAATGCTGACTTTAGCGTATGGGGCTATCCGATCTTGTAGGATAGTGGAGAGTAGCTTATAGACGGTACTCAGCAATGTTATACCCCCATAGTTGCTGCACACTGTGATATCGCCAATCTTCCGGCATCTCCTCTTGCTCCCATACGTGCACCACGATCTCATGAATTGCGCGATGTATCACTGTCCCTCCTTGTTTGATCAGCTCAGCTGGTATGCCATCAGCTCCGGGGGCTTTATTTGATTTGAGCTGTCTTATGGCTATTAATGTTTCCTCAGTGCCTGCTGGCGGCAGCATTTGGTCTTGATACTGCATTGGTGGAGCCTCCAATTCTTCTGTGAGCTTGACCATTTAGCAATTCATTGAAGTGCACTTCCCATCGCTCCAGAATGCCTTCAGGATCGGTGATCAGATTACCCTCTTTATCCTGGCAGTGAGTGCAGCGTGGTGTGTACCGCGTCATACTGCGGTTTATTTGGTGGAACATCCGCGCCTGGTGCGGACCTCGCTCTCTACATTTCTCTATTTCACAGACAAGGTCTTTTTCCACTTTTATTTGTCTGTGAAGCCCTTTTTCAGATCTTCTGAGCTTTTTGTATTTCTTTTCGCGCACCCGCGTCCTATGAGACTGCTGCATTGCCCGGTATGCAGCATTCTTACGTTCAGTCTCTAGTTTGCACTCATCATCAAACCAGTCGTTCCGATCTCTACAACTACTGCTTAAGATGGAGTTGGCAGTACTAATGACAGTATTCTTAAGGCGTGTCCATTTCTCTTCTACGCCCGGCATTCTGGCCCCAGGACTTACTCTCCCCCAGTCGAGCTCTTCGAGGGCGAGTCGTAGCCCATGACCAAAGGTGTTACCGGTATTCTCATTGCGTAAGGCAGCCGTGTTGATTCGAACCTGATCCGCGGATGCATTACGTCTCCGTAAGGCAATCCGCACTCGGAAAACTGTTCCAACAAGATAGTCATCCGAGTCGACGTTGCCACCTTGGATTGAACAGGGATAAGGATCGTCCCGGCCTTCGGCGGGTTGAAAGCAATCACTGACTTTGCCCTGTATGTTCGCCCCCCCCCCCCGCCTCTCTCCACCCCACTCACCTTAAAGAATAACATACTCAAATTTCAAGGGTTGATGTCAAACAGTTTTTGAACGGAGGTTTTCTAAAGATCAGCGTCCAGTTGACGAGAGATGACTCGATGGAGGAATATGGAAAATTATCTGTTTTCATGCGAACAAATTAATACACATTGATCATTTATACATAAATATGTGCTCAAAATGTTGAACCCTTTGAAGGAGTACTGTGTGATCAAGAAGCGTTGAACACAACTCAAAATGTTTGTGTTGGCAATCAAGTGGCCAACACGTACTTGGATTTCCGTCGACCGAGGAATGTCGTCGAGAAAGATCTTTCTACGTTCCACCGACCGAGGATTGTCGTCGGGGAATATCTTTCTACCCTATCCTCCACCGACCGAGTAATGTCTTCGGGGAATATGGCACACTATTCACAATGTGGTCTCGAGGAATGTCGGCTGAACCAATGTGGTTTTCTGGCGTGCGCTACGTGGATTCCGTGTGTTGGAATCAACTGCTAATATTTGCGTTGAAGATGGACAAAGGATTACCTGTGAGTTGAGGCGCAGCAGGACCAGAATGTGTACTCAACAAGCGTTGAACGGGTTGAGGACGTTGGTGGTTATGTTGTATGTGCGCTGGGGGCAGCTTCGTGTTGCGCTACAAGCTTGGCGGCGGTCGGTCCTTAGGCTGGACCTTCTACGTTAAGGTAACTGCACTGGGGGCAGCTCGAATGATGCGCGACAAGGTTGGCGGTGGTCGGTCCTTAGGCTGGACCTTCTAAGTTAAGGTAACTGCACTGGGGGCAGCTCGAATGATGCGCCACAAGCTTGGCGGCGATCGGTCTTTAGGCTCCTTCTATTTACCAGCACAGTATTCGTTCTAAAATTGCTGAAGACAATGCTGTGAAATGGGAACAAGAATACCTTAACCAATTATCGGCAGAATCTCTATAAATACTCTTCCAAATAAGAAAACTAGTTGTTTTGATGATTGATTATACTTTTAAAATACTTTTATTTTAATTGATCGGTCGGATATTCAAGGATTCGCTCCGATTGCACATCTGATTGTTCCAAGTAGTTAACAGTTGTTGACAACCAAAAATACGATTGTCAGCCAAAAATACGATTACGTCAGCTGGTTGCTGACATTTGTTATTTGGTTGCCACGGGTAGCATTCAGTTGCAAATTCGCTGGTTGTGTCCGCTGCGAATCCACAACATGTACTTTTCTCTTAATAAAGTCCCCAAAATCACTTTAGTGCCCGCACTAGTTATGCCACTTAAATATCATAAATGAATAAAAAAATATCTCTCTCTGAAACATTAACCAAAGAATATATGTGTTAACAGATCACACCTATTCAAATTAAGTGGGGCTTCAATATATTTTAAATAAATGCAAAAAAAATTTCCGCCAACACTTCAACAATCCCTTAACGAAACCGAAGTAAAAGTAAATTTATTGGGTTTGATAAAACAACTTGAGTTTTAGCAGCGTGCATCAAGTCAACACTTCAGAAATGAGGTCATTGAAATTGGAAGTGGGAGGAATTAGCGCAAATTATAATTAAAGATACACAATTAACACGCATCACTCCATCCTGTAGTATGAATGTAATGAAACACACAACCAATTCCATTTTCTGATAAGCAACAGCTGTCTCAAATTCTGTGCAAATAGGATCAGCAGCTTACAGGATTGCTAAGATCTATTCTTAGGGTGTGGACACCAAGATTCATTTAGAAGATAGATCGATTATAATTATTAGTCGTAAGTGGATTTACGTAAAAGGATTCAATCGGCCGAAAAGAGAAATTATCCAAGCTAATAGAAAATGGTCCAACTTGTATCTTGGGCAATAAAGTTAGTAACTCAAATAAGAAGTTTCACATCGAGTGGATAGTAAATTACGTCCCGTTTGCTTGTTTTTGGTTACTCATCCATTGCAATGCCTCTCTACAACATCTAGCCCACAATTTAAATTAACATAAATGAAATTTGTTTTAAGTTACGTTGAATGGGTGTTTTTTCCTCAACACAAAAGTCATAAATAGTATAACGTAAGACTGTGTCCTTTTTGTAAATTTGATTTAGCAAAGTCCTTTCGTTCCTTTAGGATTTTATAAAGCTTATTCTATGTAGTCAAATTGGTTAAGCTATATTAATAAAACATCATTTTCATACTCGCAAAAAGTCTCTGATTGTGGTGCAGAGCAAACGTTTAAAGATACAACGCAAAGAAATCGTCTCTCGTAAATCGAATGTTGTTTTGTTTCAACTGTAGTGAGTCGGAAGGGCTTTCGTTCAAAGGGTCTATGGGTGAATTTGAAATTAGTATCTACAGACAGAAAAAGTGTTTTCTCTACTCTGTTCTTGTTGAATCTCTTGCTTCTATAATTTACGATATCCTGCAAATGAACTCGTCTGCTGTTTATTAAGAAGTTGAGTCAATTTACAAGTCTTTTTGTATCGGTAGGCTACACATTCTATGCTAAACACGAACAGTCTATCAATCATATAACTTATTGTCTCACATATCTGTGTCGATATAATATCAATGAATTTCCTTGATACAACATTACGAAGATAGGTTACTTTCTCTTCCGACGGGAGTATGTATGCTTTCGGAATAAAGTAATTTTCTATTCGTAAACAGATGGGTGGTATTTACTTCGGTAGATTTATGATGCAAGATCGTCATCAAACTCTAGTTATGTGTTCAAGTCACGGCCCTCGTTTTCGACATTATTTTTGCGACGGATGCTTTGTTTTTATAATTACAAATCCGAATGAGGATTTCCTACAAATCAACAATTTGAAAACTGGATTTGAGTTTTGACTACTGATTAGCTTGGGAAAAAAGGTTTTTTTTTTTTTTTTTTGGTGAATGGCTGTAGTGACAAATATCATGTAAAGCATTGGATTGTACCACATGAAATGTCCGATTTTCGCTCATTCGGAATTAACAAGTTCTCGGGTGAACATTTGTGCCAGAACGTTAAGTTTTCTTTTTTTATAAAGTAAAGTGGTAAGTGGGATTGATGTGTGCGAATTTTAGGGTTCGTTACAAGTACAGTTATGTTTTTTCTAGGAATTGTTTACCATGCTGTCGGCAGTTAAAATTCGAACCCTCTTCCTTTATGAATTTAAAATGGGACATAATGCGTCATTAGCAATGAAAAACAATAATGACGCGTTTGAGGATGTAGCGGCAAACGAAACACTATACGACGTTGATTTGTAAAGTTCCGTTCGGGGGATTTTAGCCTCGAAAATGAACCGCGTGGGAAGCCGGAAACGTTAGTTGATGACGATGTTTTAAGAGCAACGGTGGATGCGGACACGATGAAATCGATGCGGGAGATTGCACAAAGCACGGGGATATCCCCAATGACAATAAGTCGACACCTTTCTCTCATAGGAAAGGTAAAGAAACTCGATAAGTGGGTACCCCATGAACTGAACGAGTCCCAAAAACTACAGCGCCTGGAAATCTGCGTATCGCGTAGATTAATAAACCAAACAACCGTTTTTGCACCGGACAGCCACTTGTGATGAAAAGTGGTTTCTGTATGATAACCGCTAAAGACCTGGGCAGTGGTTGGATCTAGGTAAAAAACCAAAACCAACTCTCAACCACGATCTTCACCCAAAAAAGGTTATGGTGACAATTGGGTGGACATTGAAAGGAACAATCCACATTTCATTTCTTCAACCAGGGTGACGATAAACGCTATCAAATATTGTGAGGATATATGTCATATTGTCATATGTCATATTGCATGCCAAATTGGTTGAAAAGCAACCTGCGTTGGTCAATACGCACGGCACGATCCTTTTGCATGACAATGCTAGACACCATACCTTACAAGTAACGGTGAAAAAACAGTTGCAGTTGGGATTTAAAATTCTTCCGCATCCACCATACTCTCCTGACATTTCCCCAGCGGACTATCACCTTTTTCTCAATCTGGATTCATTTTGCCAGCAGAATGTCTTCCGGAACCGAGCAGACGTCATAAAAGCTTTTGAAGATTTTGTGGACGTTCTTTCAAAGCTACGCAAAGAACCACCCAACGATCCCAACCCCAACCCCCTTTGCTAAACCCGCAGTTACCTGCAAACATTTCCTTCCCAAGAACATCTAAGGCATCACCCAAAATTCCCTGCAAAGAATTCATTAGGATGCATACAACCAATGCATCATCAACATTTTCTGGAAAAGAATTCTTTCGCATACATGCATCATAAATTTGGAAAAACTTATCGGCGCCCATGTCTGCCAGCGTACCCCGCCACACACGTGCGCAGCACATTTTCCTGGCTTACCTACAGTTTCGGCAGCCTTTTGTCCAATCGACAAAGGCGTTTACGCATCTAGCGTTTAGCCGCCAAAAACCGCATTCTTCAGCATATAAACATGTAGACAAAAAGTATTCGACCCTCTCCGCCAGCTAATACACAGTGCACCATCACCACTGTGTACCTAAATTCCTTTTAGCACCAGCTTTCTAATTGCTTCAGCCTATTTATACAGCTGCATCCATGACCACAATTATGTCGTTTGTTTTATCCTCCTTTCCCAGTTTCGTTTTTCCATGACCTCGTTGCATGAGTAAACAATGGATCTATTAGCACTCTAGCTAAGATCGACCCGGAGAGATCCTCTCCAATTCACCACCACAAAGAGAAACTTCACGTTTCTCTCGGCGAAAAAAAAAACTCACCCCTGGGTGAGAGAGGACTCACCAGAGTCTCTCGAGGTTAATCACTGGGTAAGTCAAGATCCAACCAGTAGTGAGTCGTCTTCCAACCATTGCAGAGTGCGCACGGGAGTGCGCATACCCCTGAGTGTGTCCCTTCACACAGTCGAGTTTCAATCACCGTGGGGTGCGGGTGGTAACGTGCAGTTGAGCAGCAACAAGTGAATTAATCGGGTGTCGCGATAGCAGTGTGATCAATAATGTAATGTGTTATAAAATAGCGATTTGTGTTCATTCCTTCCCCCTTTCCTCAATAAAAGGATTTTAAATAAGTAATATAATTTAAATGTGACTGTAATAAAATAGACGCATCATTTTGAATAAAGGGAACATGTCGAGTTAACAAAAGTGTTTTATTTGAATGTTAATCTGTGTACTGCGTTGCAAACTCTGCGTGCGGAAATTCTGTAGTGGGAAGTGAAAGGACGGTAACAGACAGTAAAGGTGAACATTAAAGTATTTTGAATTTAATGCCCGTGGAATCTTAGTAAACCCGTGCCCGTGCTGGCACCTCGATGAATATTAACCCACAATTGCATTGCCTCAAAAAGTCAGCTCTTCTACGAAGAAGGAATATTTGAACTTGTATCACGTTGGAAAAAGGTCATAGATGCCAACGGATCCTCTTTTCATTAAATAAAAATTTACGAGCAGATTACAGCGGCAAAAAATAGAGCTTTTAAGCAATGGCGCTCCAATCCTATCGATGTTAACAGAACGAATTTTGTTAGAATCAGAAACGCGTGCAACCAGGCCATTGATACCGCGAAGAAAGCTCGCAATGACAGGCTGATCAATAAGTTCCTTCGGTGCCCAACTGGTTCGCGCTCCTTCTGGTCAATGGCAAAAGATGCCAGCGGTAACTTCGCATCCTCCTCCTTCCCTCCGTTGGTGACAGACAGCGGGACGTTAGTCACGAATTCAAAGGATAAAGCTAATGTACTCGCGAATTTATTTTCCGTGAATTCAAACATCGATCCCGGTCTTTTGGAGCCACATGTGATCGCGCCGGTACGGTCTTCTAGGCGGGATGTGAGATTTCGTCCGCGCACTATTCAAAGCATTCTACGTGAACTGGATTATAGGAAGGCAACCGGCCCGGATGGAATACCAGCAATAGTCCTTAAGAACTGCGCTCCAGAACTATCGCTGGTTCTTGGCAGACTCTTGCGCTTATCTTATGCACGGAGGACCTTTCCTGCCTGCTGGAAAGTCGCTCGAGTTCAGCCAATCCCAAAGACGGAAAAAAGTGTATCCCACAACATTACCGTCCGATAGCATTACTGTCTATTTTATCTAAGGTAATGGAAAAAGTCATCAATACAGAGTTAGTTAAGTGTTTGGAGTGCAACGGACTTCTGAATGATCCTCAATATGGATTCCGTGACAGGCGGTCCACGGGAGACCTTTTGACACTTATAACCGATATATGGACATGTAGTGCTCTAAAAAGCCCTACCACCTTTTTCCCCCATTCATACATCCTAATCCTAGCAATATTACACTAAAACCTAAAACCTAATCAAAACCCTAAAAAACCTACCCAAAATCCAAAATTCGCAATAAACGAATCAAACATCCGTTTATCGCTTAGCATTTGCCCCCACGGCATAATTTAATCTAAAATCCTAATTAAAACTAAAATTCGCAATAAACGAATCAAATATTCGTTTATCGTTTTGCACTTGCCCCACGGCATAATCTAAATTCAAAATCCAGAAATAAATACGTTATCTCAATCTGGTAAAATCCCTCATAAATTAAACAAACAAAAACCCAAATTCCTTACATATCCGCATATGCACAATAGTTTCATAAGAATTCAGAAAACTGAATTCTTATCTTAAACAAACATTGAGCATCTCACTCAGTGTACCAAAATCGGGATTTTGGTATGAAATTGTGCATCTTCGAGATACAAATCTCGATTTGTTTCCCTTTATAAAGGAACAGCAAAGTGATATCTGAGAGCGGTCGTATCCTGATATGGGAGCAGTAGAAAAGTGATATCTGAGAGCAGTAGTATCCTAGTATCTGAGAGCAGTCATTCACAGTTTAAATTCAATTCAAATTGTATCTGCATCTGTATCTGAGAGCAATATCCGAATATTCCCCGTGCCTTGGAGGCATCGGCCCCAGGAGAAGTCGTTAAATAAAATTATAATTCAACCAAAACCATTTTTCTCATTATTTTGGACTTGTGCGTCGTCACAAAACGTTGGCTGTTTTGAACCAGGGACGATTTCCGTCCATAGAAAAGGAACCGGTGAGTAGAGTGGTGGCAAGCCCACAAATTTAACCCTTACAGCGTCCACGATTACGGGCATCAATATAAGGCGCCAGGTTCCACGGCACAGGGACGCTATTCTCGAAGCGACCTCGCAAGAACGATCGACAGCTGCTCTTCCCGCAAGGTTTGAGGAAGCAGGGCGGCAACCGCAACGGGTCCCCTCAGGAGCAGTCTTAAAGAGATCCCTCATCCTTTTCAGGACAGGGAGACACGCTACCTGGGAGCGAGGCCAGTAGTACCAACGACTACTGCAGATATCTGCGATTGAACGGCATGGTGAGTCAAGAGCGGTCGCGTTGGATATCTCCAAGGCTTTTGACCGCGTCTAGCAAGGGGCATTGCTTAGCAAACTCCGTTCATATGGACTTTCCCAACAGCTTTGCGACTGAACGAAGAGCTTCCTCGAAAATCGATCGATCCGGGTTGTTGTGGACGGCGAGTTTTCGGATCTGTATCCTGTTAATTCGTGGGTGCTTCACATAAATGATTTGTTGGAGACAACGGATAACAAAGTGTTCAGTTTTGCGGATGATAGTACGCTTCTTTCTTCCTTTTCGAGTGTTCGGCCGATTGGTGCATCTGCGTCGCATCAGCTGAGATGTAGACAGATCAACTCTCTGAATCAGGATCTAGATAGGGTCCTGCAGTGGAGAAGGGCCAATCTCGTCGACTTCAATGCAGCGAAGACTCAATATACAACATTCACAAAGAAAGATCATCGGTTCCACAGTTGATGATGTATGGCCAGGCCCTCGAATCTGGTGAAAGCTTGAAATTGCTTGGCGTCACGGTCTGTGGGAATGCATCATGGCATAAAGACGTGTCGAGCATCGCCAGGTCAGCCTCAGGAAAACGGAGCTATCTTTTTAGAGCCAAGAAATATTTTACTCCGGCCCAACTTCTTCTCCTATATAAATCCCAAATTAGACCCGGTTCGAATATTGCTCTCATGTTTGTAGTTCGGCTCCTAAACATACCCTCGACCTACTTGAGACCATACAAAGACGAGCGATCCGCCTGATCGGGGACTCAGCGCTGACGTCGGGACTACAGTCGCTATCACATCGAAGGCGCGGAGCCTACCTCTGTCTGTTTTACAGATATTATCACGGGTACTGTTCTTCGCAGATTCGAAGTGTTGTTTCACGCAATTCGGCTTATGTGCGATCCACAAGACAATCCGAGGGATCGCACCCGATTGTGGTTCTTCTCCCGATGGCGCGAACATCCCTACATTAGAACTCGTTCCGTTACAGAGCGGGGAAGCTGTGGAACTCCCTTCCCACGGAAGTGTTCCCGGAGCGTTACAACCTGCAACTGTTCAAAAAGAACTGCAACAGTTCTTTGGTGGCATTTCGGGGCGCCTACTCGGCGCTCTAGGTTCGCCTCTCCCGAGAGAAGACTGATAACAAAAAAAAAATTAAAAAAAAAACATATTAAGATGCACTAGTACGAGGGTTGCCTTTTATATTTCGGGATTAGAGAACAAAAACAAATATTGATCATCGAAAAACACTTTATTGTTTTTCAAAATATTCCCCATGATGATCTATTCACTTTTGCATGCGTTTGAACCAATTGTCAAAGCAATTTTGCCACTCTGATTGAGGTATCTGCAACACATGCATTCTGAATGCAGCAACCGCTTCTTCAGGTGTCGAAAAACGTTGACCTCTCAGTTTGTTTTTTACGTACGGGAATAAAAAGAAGTCATTCGGTGCCAAATCAGGACTATACGGCGGATGACCCATCAAATCCATGTTTTGGGTGCTCAAAAATGCAGTTGTCGCAGCCGATGTGTGACAGCTCGCATTGTCGTGGTGAAGAGTGATCCGTCTTCGGCGGTTGGTTTTCCTGATTTCTTGGAAGACAACTGGCAAACAAATGGTTGTGTACCACTCAGAATTTACTGTTCTGCGTTGTTCTAGTGGTACGGTTGCGACATGTCCAGTTTTTCCGAAAATACAGGCGACCATTTGCTTGGAAGTGCTTCGTGCGCCAACAACTTTTGTTCGATTTGGCTCATCTTAAAACACCCAGACAGTCGACTGCTGTTTACTTTCGGGCTCATACGCGTAAATCCACGATTCATCACCTGTCACGATGTCATGGACGTGTTTCGAAGCACCGCGACCGTGTTTTTTGAGCATTTCTTTCGACCAATTGACACGAGCCTTTTTTTGGGCGATTGACAAATTGTGTGGGATCCAACGCTAACAAATTTTTTTGACAGTCAAATGTTTATGCAATATTGAATGTATTTTGGTCCCACTAACGCCTAAGGTTGTCTCAATCTCACGATAGGTCGCATAACGATCTTCCAATATCAGTTCGCGCACAGCATCAATGGTTTTCGGAACAACAACTGATTTTGGACGACCTTCACGAAATTCATGTTGGAGTGAACTACGACCACGATTGAATTCACCATACCATCGATAAACACTGGTCCTTGATGGAGCTTCAACGCCAAAAATTGAATTAAGTTCATCCATGCACTGTTGCTGAGTTAATCCACGCCGAAAGTTGTAAAAAATAATCGCACGAAAATGTTGACGATTTAATTCCATTTTTGGGCAGAGATGAATCTTTTAAGTTACTGTAAACAACACAAATAGCGCAGGTATGTCAAAACGTTCTGAGTGCGTATAACCTCAAAAATGACCAACTTAACGACAGAGCTGTCAATTGCCGGATTGCAACACTAGGGTTGCCAAATCCCGAAACATAAGAGGCAACCCTCGTAGCAATTGGCCAACACAAACGAGCATCTGGATAACAGATAGTCAATAGTGAGTTCTCACTTAGGTGTTCGGTGTCTTAATAGCTTTGCCTCCAAATTTCGTACGGTTCATGTGTGTAAAGGGGAATTTTGTTCTGCTCTGACTGTTGACTGTTTTTCGTTATGGTAACGAATTTTAGTTGAAATGTTGATGTTTTTCATCCTTCCTAAGGGCTCCACGATGTTTTATCCATAATTGAACGAGTGTAAGCAATTCCTTTAATAGCAATTTATTAGAAAAAAAAATAGTTCAAAAATTCGATAAACTATGCCCTTTACTCCACTCAACTGCCGCAAGACTCCTGAAGCTCTATATTTCAAGTTTACTCTTTATAAATGAACGCCCGTTATCTGGCAGATCACAGGATTTCTTAGAAGCAGGAAGAATACCATACTGTTCTTTCCTTGACGTTTATACAATAATGTGGAATTTAAAAATCACGGTTAAGTACTTTTCATTCAATCATTGCAATTGTGGTAAAGAAAAGTCGACTCGTATACATTTTCCTTGGATCAGAGACTGCAAATGCCAATGCCTTACTCCTGGATCCTTGTTGATGACTTAGCAACAATTTTCGGTACATTTTCATTTAAACTTTAACAACTTGTAAATGCCAGTCGGAAATCGTTGTGTAATAAAAAAGTTAACAACGTACTTATTGAACAGAAGAAGCTATGAAAATATATAAAAAATTGGGTTAACGGTGGCGGCATGATAGGAATTAAAATACGGTCATGAAGCTCTGAAATCATATCAAATACACTCGTAAATACTCGGTCACGCTTTGTGTGAATTTGGCAGTGGTATCGAAAATCCCGGCTTGTTATAAATTTAAATGTAAATCAATATTTAAAGTTGAACTAAGTTAGGGAACTTAATGACTACGAATGATATTATTTAATTAAAGGGCGTCGGTATTAGACTATACTACGTTGTGCTGTTAGTTCAGGCATGAAGTAGTTGCATACTATTATAGTATAACAGGATTCAGTCTTCATAATACTGAAATTGTGTATACAGGGTGCGTTGAAGTGGAATTTATTGCTGTAACATTTTTTTGTCCTTTCTGCCTAAAGGGAGGTCGAGCCGAGACATTTTTGCAGATGGGGGCAATAAACTGGAGTATTTGTTACTTTCTACTATAAGAATGTGTCATCTATCCTTTTTGTGGTGCTGCAATCATAACCAGTTGCCATGTTTATGGTGACTTGTATTCATTTTTGGATTGTATGAAAAGTAAAAACCATATATTTTTGTGGTTTAATACACACTCAAATACAAAATTTGAAGTCTAGTGTTATTTAATCTGTCAATTTTTTCGTCCCATATGGACTATAACGACAATGTTTTTGGGCTTTAGTTTTCGTTCTTTTTTATTAGAGGATCAGTATATGCCATGTGAAGTGGGGTCATTTCAAATAAACTTATTTTTCGCATATCCTACGCAGTTCTAAACATTTCGTTGCAAATATCCCTCAAACAAATAGTACCCAAGTTGAAAGTCGTTTCATTTGTCAAGGCCTGGGGGTTTTAATAATATAAGTGACATGCATAAAGAGTGTGCCAATGTTGTGAATTTCTCTTTGCCAACCAAAGACAAGATTAGTATTTAGACGTATTGATTTACACTTTTTTAGATATCCCATATCAAGAGAGCTTATTGAAAGTGGAATTCAGTAAGGTCAGCATACAGCATACAATCAAAGGTATTGGTTGTGCATGCTTGAATGGATAGGAGTAATACATGTATGCCATTAGCAAACTAGTGGACTTGGTTGTGAGTGATGAACAATGGATAATTTATCAAGCAAAGGAGAATAGTATGTGATACCACATAACACTGATGGAAGCCAGTATTAATTTGATAAGATGGAAGTTCAACTCCATGCTTCTTAGTAAGTGAGAGTGTGAATGACGATTTTGTCCACGGAACAACTGAATTTAGACAATTGCTCAGAATTTTTTACTCTGTAGAATCATCATCATCATCGGCACTACAACCGGGAACCGGTCTTGGCCTTATTTAGCAAGTCCTGAGGCTTGTTAAATTTTCCATAATGATTTATTTTTTTCCGGACAAGGTCATTAGGCTCCCTGACGGGGAATTGATCCCCGGTCTCCCACATGATAGGCGGGTATACTAACCACTATACTATGGAGGAGCTGACTCTGTAGAATACCTTTGCAATATTAGTCTGAGAAAAAAAAAAACGATTATTTTTATGTATATTTCAAAACCTTATACGATTCGATCCGAATTGTATACGAGGGCAGTTTGATACGTCAGTGACTTTTTGATTAAATGCTATTTTTTCGGCAAGTAAGCATTTTATTTCTCAACACAGGCTCTGTTTAGCTCGATGCATTGAGTCCAGCGTCTTTCAATTTTTTTTATTCCTTGCAAATAAGAAGTTTCTACAAGGCCCTCAAAATAGGGGTTCGTTTCTATGGGGACCTTGGGACGTTTCTAACAGATACACACACAGTACAAAAGCAAATAGTGAAGAAGACCGAACGAAATTCGAATAAGTAAAGCATCAGAGCCGTTTACAATAGCGATAACATAACAATTTCACATCAGTTGAGTGTACTTGAGTTTAGAAATCGAATTCGTACACGCGGCAGGTCTGATGTGTTGAACATTGGCTCTGTTGAATTGGCTCAATTACTAGTGACTCTAACCATCATAGCGTCGGTTCGAATCACTGTTCTACACTATCGTCGCTAACGCTATAACCTTTTCATTCGACCCAAGTCTCTTACCTAGGCCGTCATTCGTTCAACTACGATCACCTATCCGTTGAAGATGCCATCATTATCATCATCGGCACTACAACCGGGATCCGGTATTGGCCTTATTTAGCAAGTCTCTCCACCGCTATCCGAGACTTGTCAAAATATCCACAATAATTTGGTTTTCCGGGCAAGGCTATTAGCATTGCGCCAACCTTTCTCAGGATGTCGCTGCATGCATTGGTTCAGTACTTGGCGGGTGCCAGAGTAGCTATCCAGGGGTGTCACGTGGAGACTGCATGTCAACTTGGATTGAACAAGAATCGTCCTGGCCTTCGCCGGATTGAAAACAAACAGTGACTTTGCCCCGCCTCCCCAAAATAAAAGTGTATTACCTTTTTAAATTTTGAATTTTAATATTAGTATTTAGAGGCGACCTTTTCTCTTCGATAAATTAATTAATTCTTAAAACGACTTATTTGCAGAAGTAACCTTTTCGCGTGTGGTTACAATTTAACTCTGAGTTATTTTCTTTGCAAGCACTCCTTTTGTACCCAAATTATTGGGGGAGAATCGCAGGCGATGCACTCTATTCTTCTTATTTTTGATTTATTATATACTTTTATTTATTGTATTAACCTCAAAGGTCTCTCCGATGATGTTTGCTTCATTGGAGTTACTATTGAGCAGTGTTACATATCTTTTTAAAGTTTTTATAAACGAACTGGTCCATCCGAATAACCTTCAGTTTGTCTTCCAATTGTCGACTGTTTTGGATTATCTGTTTTATTAGGTGCACAACTTTGCTTCCCCCGTTTTTTCCGAAATTCGAGGCTTTATTGTTAAAAACTGGTTATACATTTATGATTCAAAGTATTGTCCATTCCTGGCCACTACTTTCTCCCATCTTTCGGACAGCATACGAATCCATTTCTTCATATTAAAGCAGAAAATTAAAACCTCCCGCAAATGACGAGAATTTGGCTCGTAAGCTGACATGTTTAATCGAGGATAGCTTTCTGACGCAGACACAAATCCACTAATATTTCGATGACGTTATGCTTACAAATACCTAAGCTTATTGTATGACATCTGTGATCTATTCATTTCAACTACCAGTTACCCCTACAGCCATCTATTACAAAACGGCGGAAGCAAGGTTGTACACCTAATAGTGCGGCAATATTGTGAATGATGGATCGCAATAATTGCTCGAGAGCGAAAGGAGAGGGAGTGGATAAGGAAAGGAGGTATCGATGTATATTGGTCTTATCGACCTATTAACCACATAATCCAGCTGAGCAATTGCGAGATTTTAATGTTCCACAAGTCAATTGACGATCATATATCTGACGATCATTCACACATCACCTCCCACCCTACCTCGGCCTGGGAATGTTTCTTCATTGATCGACTAGAAGATTCTTGCCTTTGTCAGATCAGCAACGTTCGAAACCACTTGGGTAGACAGCTAGACCTCGTCCTTACAACAGACCCTATCAATACATCTGTCTCACCCAGGTCCTTCGACGTTACATCTATAGACCGTCACCACCACCCCCCCCCCCCCCCGCGCTAACTACGCCTACGATTTCCATTAAGCTAATTTTCGCCGCATCAACGACTACTGATTTGGTTCAACTACGATCACATATCCGTTAAAGATGCCATCACCCACTTATATACCGAAATCCTTTACCCTATTTTCCTGTTCGTTCCCTACTCTAGACAAAAAAACATCAAACTCTTCTCCATGGTACAATCATAAGCTTCGCTCCCTGCGTAATAAAAGGAATAAGTTATGGATCATCTTCTCTCGCAATCGAACTATACCGGACTACTCCAACTTTCTTGGCTGTTACCTCCAATTCACGGAACTTTTCAACACCCTTTATCGTAACTATCTTACCAAAACTCAGACAATTCTCAAAAACGACCCCAAAACATTCTTCCAGTTCATCAATGATAAACGTAGATCCGACGGATACCCCATATCGCTCACCTTAAACTCTCATACCTCATTTGATCCTGTTTCTATTGCCAACTTCTTCCACAATCAATTCAAGCAGTCATTCATTAATGACTCCTTTGTTCCTGACCCGTCATACTTTAACGAGCTACTTAACTTTTCCTTGGGGACCTTTCTCCACAACTCCTTTGATCCGACCATAATTGTATCCAAGCTACTGGAACTCAAATACGAGTTTACACCGGACCCTGATGGAATCCCCACAATTCTCCTCAAAATATGCTCATTCATTCTTTCTGCATCCCTCTCACTCATCTTTAATCTCTTACTCTCTCAAGGCCCATTCCCCCACACTTGGAAAACCTCCGTCATCACCCAAATCCACAAAAAGAGTCCCAAAAACGACGTTGCGAAGTACCACCCCATCAGTTTGCCGTCCCACTTACCTAAGATTCTCGAAAGCATGCTGTACGAATCTCTTAGTTTTCGTTGCAAACCTTTTATTTCACCAAGGCAACATGGTTTTCTTAATGGCCGATCAACTACAACCAAACTCGTTGAGTTCACTCCCTTTACACTCTCAGCACTAGAGCACGGTAACGAGGTCGATATGGTCTTGACCGACCTCAGTAAAGCATTCGCCAAAATCTCCCACAATCTAATCCTCTTCAAATTATCCGCCCTCGGCTTCGAACCTGGATTGTTGATATGGATTTCTTCCTATCTAAAGGATAGACTTTATTCCATTCGGTTCAGGTCTAAAATATTCAACTCCTTCCTTGCCACCTCTGGAATCGCTCAGGGTAGCCACCTGTGTCCTCTCCTATTTATACCGGCCACTAATGACATCGATAAGGTCATTAAGACTTCCGGCTTACCCCTATACGCTGATGATACCAAGTTATACAATATCATCATTATACCACTTGATTCTGCACTGCTGCCTTCAGACCTTGACAGCTTCTCGACTTGGTGTGACAAAAATTGCTTTGTACTTAACATCGCCAAATGCCAATTTATAACGTTTACCCGTAAACGTACTCACTCATCCTCACTTTCCTATATTCTTCATAACCAAGCCATGACCATTGTCCAATGGAACTTAACTTCCTCTCTCGCATTGATGAGACGATCCGGAAAGCCAATTCTACCCTCGGATTCGCGAAACGATGGTCTAAGGAATTCTCCGACCCTTACGTTACTCGATCCCTTTACCGTACCCTCGTCCGTCCACTGCTTGAATATGCTAGCCAGGTATGGTCTCCGTATACCTAGATATGTCGAATCAATTGACAAATCGACCTGCGTCTCAGTTAGGACAAGGATGTCAGGTTTCGTCGCAGATATTAATGGACGGCGTTTGCATTCGTATTGGTGAAACCGATGCTCTTGATGTTATAAAATGGCGTTATCAGTCGAATGTTGACTCTGCTTCGAGAACGAACTCGATTACATGATGACGAATTTTTTAAAATTCGGTTGTTTATCAAAATATTTGCATGATGTTCCTCCTGATACAGTCCCGCCCCGCGAAGATCCGAATGGGAAACTAGTTTACCTCCGGAATTCTTTATCTCAGAAGGCACCATCATAACTTATCTCCGTGTCAATCCGAACCATCAGCTATACATCCGAAACATTGTCGAAAATTTCTCCCGACGATATCGCGAAATGTACAGCGTGGCGGATGGTATCTCACCTTGGGACAGACTACCACCTAAACCAACCTTTTCTCGAACCGGTCCATCAGCCAAGCCCCGAACGATCATAACGTTTGCGACGATAGTGAAGAACGTGTGATTCGAACTGACGCTATGGCGGTTAGAATCCCTAAAAATTGATTGTACGAATTCGATTTCTAAACTCAACTACACTTAACTGATGTAGAATTACTATATTATCGCTTGGTATACGGCTGATGGTTTTTCTTATTCGGTTTCCTTTCGGTGCTCTTCACTATTTATTTGTGTATTGTGTGTGTATCTGTTAGAAACGCCACAAGATAGCCAACGATTTCTCCCGACCATTTCATGGAGCCTATAACATAGGTTGATGGAGTGGTATTTCACCGAACGACAAGGCATTGGAACCCCACCTACCACTCGGTCTTCAGTCGCCTCTTACGATACGCCGGCCTAGCTGTTAGTGTATTCTAACGCCCTACTCACAGAGCACGAGGGCCTAGTGAAATGTTGGACTTAAGTACAGCGTTCAAACTTACTGGGTCACAAAGACTGAAAAAAAAGGTACAACTTGAACGTGGAGAAAATAGCCTAGCGTGGACGTGATATACTGAGATGTTGACATTTAAGTAGTTTCTGAAACACTTCAAATTAAAACTAAAAAGCAGCGGTTCTCGCAAATCGTGTTTTGGTGGCACAAAGGATTGGTTAGAGCTTAAAGTAAGACTGTTGTTCATACTTCAACGAAATGACCCGTAGAGATTTTTAGGGGGAAATTACGACATGGCAACATGAATATAGTTACAAGATAGTCTGACACAAGTTAAATATAGATACGGCATCTTTTGTAGAACTCTCAAATGTTATTTGTACACCCATTAGTAAAAGCGAACAAATTGGTATCCATTATATCAATAATATATAAAAAGAGAATAATTAAACTATTAATAATATATAAAAAGAGAACAGATATTTATTTCAATAATAGCATCATCGGCACTACAACCGGGATACGGTCTTGGCCTTATTTAACAAATCTCTCCACCGGTCCCGATGTTGAGCCGATGTCATCCAGTTTGGTACTCCCAGGCTCTGGGCGTCCTGGTCTACGCCATCCCTCTATCGCAGACAAGGTCTGCCGCGCTGTCTCCTTCCATACATCCTGCCACAAATGACTTTCCGGGCAGGCTCCTCTTCACTCATTCGAGCTAGGTGTCCCGCCCACCGGAGTCTACCGAGCTTGATTTTCCTTACAATATTAGCTTCAAGGTAGATTGCGTACAACTCATGGTTGTAGCGTCTCCGGAATCGTTTTCCCTCACATACGGGGCCAACACCTCTCCCTAAGACCTTTCTCTCGAAGGCGGCCAAGAGTTCAGAGTGCCTTTTATTAAGCACCCAGGTCTCGGATCCATACATGAGTACTGGTAAGACCATGGTCTTGCACAGTAGTAGCTTGGATGTTCTGGATAAATTTCGGGATTTAAAGAGCCTTGATAGACCATAGTAGGCTTTGTTGGATTTAATCAGCCGTCCGCGTATTTCTTCTTCCATATTGTTATCGGCTGATACTATTGACCCAAAGGTAATTAGAGGATTGCACTACTTCGAATTCGAGCTCCACTACCCTGATATTTTGACCAATGTTAGGTCTTCTCTTCGCAGAAGCTGCACCATGTACCCAGCTTTTCCCTCATCAATATGCAGTCCCAGTTTTTGTGCCGCCTGCTCAATCTGGGTGAAGGAATCCTGTATCGCCGATTCGGTTCCACCGATGATGTCGATGTCATCTGCGTAGGCAAGTATCTGGCTCGACTTGGTGACAATAGTCCCTCTTGTTGTAACGCCAGAGTCACGGATTGCTTTCTCCAACGCCAGGTTGAAGAGGAGGCAGGCCAGACCGTCCCCTTGTCGGAGTCCATTATAGATGTTTATTGGTTTGGACAGCAATCCCGCTACTTTCACTTGACCAGCCAGGTTGGTCATGGTCAACCTACAAAGTCGTATCAATTTGTTTGGAATGCCGAATTCTCTCATGGCATTATATAGTTCTACCCTGGCTATGCTGTCGTAGGCGGCCTTAAAGTCTATAAACAGGTGATATAATGGAATCTTAAATTCCTGACGTTTTTCCATCGTACTCAGCAATGTTATACCCCTATAGTTGCTGCACAGTGTGATATCTCCTTTCTTATGTATGGGGCAAATTATACCGCGACGCCAATCTTCCGGCATTTCCTCTTGCTCCCATACGTGCACCACGATCTCATGAATTGCGTGATGTAACGCTGTCCCTCCTTGTTTGATCAGCTCAGCTGGAATGCCATCAGCTCCAGGGGCTTTATTTAATTTTAGCTGTCTAATGGCTTTTACTGTTTCCTCAATGCTTGGTGGCGGCAGCATTTGGTCTTGGTCTTGCATTGGTGGAGCCTCCAATTCTTCTGTGAGCTGACCATTTAGCAATTCATTGAAGTGCACTTCCCATCGCTCCAGAATGCCTTCAGGATCGGTGATCAGATTACCCTCTTTATCCTTGCAGTGAGTGCAGCGTGGTGTGTACCGCGTCATACTGCGGATTATTTGGTAGAACTTCCGCGCCTGGTGCGGACCTCGCTCTCTACTCTTCTCTATTTCACAGACAAGGTTTCTTTCCAGGCACTTTTCTTTTGTCTGTGAAGTCTTTTTTCAGATCTTCTGAGCTCTTTGTATTTCTCCTCGCGTAGCCGCGTCCAATGAGACTGCTGCATTGCCCGGTATGCAGCATTCTTACGCTCAGTCGCTAGTTTGCACTCATCATCAAACCAGTCGTTCCGATCTCTACGACTACTGCTTAAGATGGAGTTGGCAGTACTAATGACAGTATACTTAAGGCGTGTCCATTTCTCTTCTACGCCCGGCATTTTGGCCCCAGGACTTACTTTCCCTCCGTCGAGCTCTTCGAGGGCGAGTCTTAACGCATGACTAAAGGTGTTGCTGGTATTCTCATTGCGCAAGGCATCCGTGTTGACTCGAACCTGATCCGCGGATGCAATACGTCTCCGTAAAGCAATCCGCGCTCGGAAAACTGTACCAACAAGATAGTGATCCGAGTCGACATTGGCACCTCGGTACGTTCGTACCGTCATCAGGATCGAGGAGTGGCGGCGATCTATCAGCACGTGGTCAATTGGGTTTGCGAGTGGCTCCATCAGGTGATACCCAGGTGGCTTTGTGGATATCTTTACGCGGAAACCTGGTACTCGCAACGACCAAGTTTTTCGATGCTGCCAATTCGATGACTCGTAGTCCATTGTCATTAGTGTTCTCATGCAAACTATGGAAACATGTGTAATGCCTGAAAACCGGCTCCCGAGCTATTTTTGCATTCAAATCCTCAAGAACGATTTCCACATCGTATCTTGGGCAGGCATTGACGGCCCGTTCGACGTTCTCATAGTATTCTTCTTTTTCGTCGTCAGGGGACTCCTCTGTAGGTCCGTGAACGTTTATGAGGCTTATGTTCTTAAACTTGCCCCGCACGCGAAGAGTGCATAGCCTTTCATTTATTGCATTAAAGCCGATGATGGCAGGCTTGTTTTTGGCTGACTAGAAAGCCTACCCCGAGCACATGGTGTTTTGCGTGACAGCTGTAATAAATGTCATACTCTTTTCTTTGAAAAACACCATTCCCTGTCCATCTTATTTCTTGTAATGCTGTTATGTCAGCCTTATATTCGGACAGGGCATCGGCTAGCTGCTGTGCAGCTCGAGCTCTGTATAGTGAGCGCACGTTCCATGAAAAAATTCCTAAATCGTTTAGCCATTTTCGTTTCCGTGGTCGTCGTCGTGTATCCGGTCCATATCCGAGGCTTGTTAAATTTGCCATAATAATTCATTTTTACGGGCCTGGTTATTAGCCTTGCGCCAACCTTTCTCAGGATGTCGCTGCATGCTTTGGTTCACTACTTGGCGAGTGTCAAAGTAGCTATCCAGGGGTGTCACGTGGAGACTGCATGTCAACTTGGATTGAACAGGGACAAGGATCGTCCTGACCTTCGCCGGGTTGAAGGCAATCAGAGACTTTGCCCTGTATGTTCGCACCCATCCCCCCCAATAATATATATAAAACAACTCAAAACAGTACTCGGCTACCTATCCAATTTGCGGAGTAAACTTTTTTTGCTTTGAAAACGTTCTATGGATGAAAAGATTGATGCAGTTGAATGTGGACCAAACTTTTCATACATTAACGAAGATCTCTAACTCTAAAACCCCAGTATTGATGACTAGATCCACGGAAAATAAATTCGGTTTATCTTTTGAGTTTGTGGACGAAGAAAAGGAAGAGGAACTGACATTATTGCTAATAGCAGTTGCTATTGATCGCAGGGGACGTGAAACATTTTGGCATTCTAGTAGTTTGTTACTTATTTTGTCGTCGTGAACCGTCTTTGCGGAATCAAACGTTTGGTTACAAGCGTTTCTGTCTCTGACAAAATTGATGTGGTTGACGTCCGAGGGATAACAGCGCTATTGTTTAAAAGTCACATTTTCAGCCGCGGTTATCTGTCGATCGATCACCAGTTGCAATGTTTTTCCAACTAGCCCCATAAGCGAAGCTCTGAAAGATGGGCAAGGATTTCTCTCAAGCATTTTACGGAGCATACGGCTGAATGGGGTGGTATTTCACCAGGCGGAGGGGCATAGATACCTCCCTTACCACTCGGCATTTAGCCACTTTTTACGACAAGCCGTAAGCTGGCCTAGCTGTGAGTCTTAGTGTTCTCGTTGGAAGCTCTAGGTTGTAGGTTTATTCGGTTCTGTATGTGCACCACTTCGCTAAACCAACTCTAATTTTTCCAATTGATAATAAAGGTCTCAATGACTCTCAACTTGGACAATTTCACAGAATTTGATGTCTTCTTTCTAGGCTTAAACTGTCAGCGCAGATTCTGGTTCGTCCAAAGGAATTACTTCTTATGCAGACCTTATATCACACTTGACGTACCGTCCTTTTTGCATTGAAAAAGAAAACCACTGCCGCATTTTTATTCTTTGTACCGTCAACAACTAGCCATTATTACCACCATCCATCTTTTGTCTAGTGTTGAGAAAAAGTTCCTTTGTTCTTACTTCCGTGATAAAAGTTAATTTTCATCCTTTGTTCGTCCCCAATGATAAATGTCAGCCCCCCTGTTATTATTCTCTTCTGTTATCGCAGATCAAGATCAGTATCTTCGTACTATTCTCTTGACCTGTGCCCCCAGTATTTCTTGTGTCACAACAAAACGTAATCGATGTTGAATTCTAAGGTTGTGACACCGGCTAAAATGCAGAGTGTGGAGAGTTATTCAAGAAAGTATTATAATGAACGTATACCCGCCTGTCACGCGGGAGACCGGGGTTCGATTCCCCGTCGGGGAGCCTCTGGCGCAAGACTAATGACCTTGCCCGGAAAAAACAAATCATTATGGAAAATTTAACAATGCCTCAGGACTTGCTTAAATAAGGCCAAGACCGGCTCCCGGTTGTAGTGCCGATGATGATGATGATTATAATGAATACTTCCTCGTCACCTCAAGTTGCAAGTTGTAACGTTCTCCCCGGCCGAGAACGGAGTGATCAATATTCCCTTCTGGAATGGCATGTGTTGTGTAGAGTCGTAGAGCGGGGATTCTGTGTTGAGTTGGTGAGCAGATAACACGGAGACCGCAGTTCCTTACGATGGGAAACTCTGCTTTCGATCTAGGAGGTGGTTTTGGGTCGATGGATAAAGTGTAGGATGGATGGTGACGTAACCTGTAGTATTCTTCTTCTTCTAGCTGTGTGGGGTTGATACTGGTCCAACTACATGTCGACCCTTGGAGGTTTGTGTTGGAGACTATTATGGGGCGTATTTGGTGGTTCCGGTGATGACGCACGTGGCCTGCAACATTCGCTAGTGCTCCGTTAACTAGTTCCATACATGTACTCACAAGAAAGAATCGGTGCTTGCTGCGGTATGTGGTCGTTGCTGGGGTTTCTGAACATGACGCCAACGGTGAAGATGAAGAGGCCCTGACGATCACCGACAAGGAGGTTAACAATAATGTCGATATAGATATGAGTCCCTGCTGGGCCAAAATGGAGAGAGCGATGTCGACAATGAGAAGGCGAGTGGCACCGTTCGTGTTTCATCTCGGATGGCACTGTCATTCGAACATGCAGCGCCCGATGTTGTCGCAGATAGATTTGTTTATCTGCTCACTGGTGTTCGTGTTGTGGCACCACAATCTGGAGAAGGATGTTGGTTGGGGCAGTAGCGGTCGTTGCCACTGTGCCTTCTGTCCATCTACATATATGATGACAACGGTTGTGGAATGAGATGAGGTTGGTGTGACATGTGTTTTGGGCTGCTACTTGTTGAACTAGCACTACTGCTACATGGGCTGCTGTGAGTATGCATACTTGTAAGTGAATGAGATATTGACAGCATGGGATTTTAAGGGTGATAGTCAATCATATCGAGGGGACCTTCACTGTGGTGGAACAATAAGCTACAGCAAGGAGATTGATTCCAATATTGCCGAATAGCAAGTTACATGAATTACTTCTTATATGACACTCGTCGATCCGAGCCATCTCAATCTCTCCGTTGCAGTGTGACTCTCGGAGCGGTTGCTATTAATAGTTGTGATATCAGCGTTGTCGGTGTGGGGGTTCTTTAAAGCTACGCAAAGAACCACCCACAATTCCAACCCCAACTCCCTTTGCCAACCTGCAGTTACCTGCAAACATTCACCAACCCAAGAACAACATTCATGCATTTAACGCATCACCCAGAATTCCCTGAAAAGAATTAATTTACATACATGCATCATTATAAATTAGGAAACTTTATCGGCCCCCACACACACGGGCGCAGCAAACTTTCCTGGCTTATCCACAGTTACGGCAGCCTTTTGTCCGACCGACAAACGCAGTTTACGCATCTCGCGTCTAGCCGCCAAAAACCAAATTCTCCAGCGTGTAAATATACACACAAAGAATTCGACCAATCCTGGCAGCAAAGATACACTGCACGATCGCCATTGTGTATCTAAACTGCTTTTAGCACCAGTTTCCCTAATGGCATGCAGACTATTTATACAGCTGCATCCATGTCTCCTATGATGCCCTTTGTTCTATTGCTTTTTCTCAGTTTCGTTTACCCATGAGTAAACAATGCCGCACACTAGCTAAGATCAACCCAGCGAGATCCTCTCCAATTGGCCACCACAAAGAGAAATTTCACGTTTCTCTTGTGAATGAAAACTGACCCCTAGCTGAGAGTGGATTCACCACGAGCCTCCCGAGGTTAATCATAGAGTCGAGTTTCACCCACCGTAGCGTGCGCACGGTAGTGCGTTAGTACTTATCGCGTCTTTGACTACTTACTTCTCACTTCTGGTCTGCGTGTGACGTATTTATACCATTTCCTCATTCTGATTCGGTGCTTCGTTTCCGTCCGTTCCATAGCCTCGAATTTTCTACTCCTCATAGTCTCCAGTTTTCCAGTACTTTCTAGAATAATCTAGTAATTTGTTTTGGACTTTCTAGAATATTCTAGTACTGATTGTCATATGCGTCATAATATATTTTTTTAACATAATATCGAAAAATACAATTAACTCGTGGGGTCTGGACACAAAACTGTGATAGCCTTCCGATTCGACATACGATGATTGACCTTGTATCCATGAACCTGTATTTCGGCGGTCCGTTTGTTTGATGACGTTTATGTCTGCGTAGAAATTGCTGCTGATCAACCTTGTTAATATGACCAGCTGCTGATTGCCAGTTACTAGGCTGTGGCCAGTGAAAGTCTACTGGCTGATACGAGTATACTTCCCCGATTTCATCATAAGCTTGTTCGAAGAAGCGTTTCAGCCTCCTAATTGGTTTCGATGACAGCGTCTATGTTGGCTGTGACGCTCGTCTGGAAGTAACACTCAAATGTGGGAATGCATTCTTGGAGGTCGTATTTCGAGACTGTCTGCTGGGAAGTCGCCTGGTTTCTGCTTATCTGCCCTAATGGGTCTCTAACTACTGCTAAGAGTGTACTCAGACCTTCTTCAGACATTTACGCTTGGTGGTGAGGTTGCCTCGGATCTTATACAACTAGATTCTAATTATTATGTTATGTTCTATTAAGGAACCGACCTTGCATGTGGAAATATGGCCCAAGAATGCGTTATCGTGTAGTGTTCTGCGGTTATGGCCTATTTTTTATCGTTACGTGGAGTTAGATATTCATGCGGGAATGTCTATGTATTGCGGAATGTGTGGCATTGAAATTTTGAATGTGTATCGTGTGTTGTTTTGTGTACGGTTGTTCCATTCGAGGCGTGTTGTGAAAAGTGTCGTGTAAAACTCCGTCGGGATATCTGTGTTGTCATGTTGTAGAGTATTTATTTAGTGTTGTGTTGAAAATAAATATTGGCCACATTCGTACTGTTCTCTTGATCTGCCCCCAGTATTTGTTCTGACACAACAAAACGTAGTAGATGTTGAGTTCTACGGTTGTGACACAAGCTAAAATGCAGAGTGTGGAGTGTGGAGAGTTATTCAAGAAAGTACGAGGGCAGGTCAATAAGTCCTTAGAAAATCTAAGATATGGCCCTCGTAGCATCGCTAATGATCTGTTTTTAGTAAGCATCATTCTCACAAGGTATCTGTCAAATAAAATCTGAAAAATAAGGTATGGAAGAAATATCTGGGAGATGGGTGCCGTATTTGCTCTTAGTTGGGAATAAATGCAACCGGGTGGTCTCTTCTAAGGCTCCTTTGGAGTGCATGCGTCGTAAGCCAGACAAGTTTCTGCGCAGATTAATAACTGTAGATGAAACATGAATATAGCATTCGACTGCCGAGTCAAAAGAACAGTCAAATCAGTGGATTATTAAAGCAAACGGGCTCCAAAGAAGGCACCGACGGTGAAATCAGCTGAAAATGTTATGGCTACTGTGTTTGTTGTACACGTGGCATTATCTTCATCGACTATCCGGAAAAGGGACAGACGATATCTGGACAGTATTATATGTCATTATTAGGTGAGCTAAATGAGAATATAAAAGAAAATCGTTGTCATTTGAAGAGAAAAAAGGTCCTCTTTCTCCAGGATAATGCACGAGTTCATACGTGCGCAGTTTCAATAGCTAAAATTGAGGAATTGAAGTTTGAATTGATAGACCATCCACCGTATTCATCAGATCTGGCCCCAAGTGACTTCTTTTGATTTTCGAATTTAAAAAAATGGCTCAGCGAACAACGGTTTACATCAAATGAGGAGGTCATCGCACACATAAATGCTTATTTTGAGGAACCACAATGTTACTTTTCTGAAGGCTTATAAAAGTTAGAGGGACGTCTGTCAACGTGTATTGAAGTAGAAGTAGATTATGTTGAAAAATAAAAAAAAAAAGTTTTTCTATCTTTTACTAAAGACTTATTGACCTGCCCTCGTATTATAATGAATGCTTACCCGTCACCTCTAATTGCTAGCTTGCAACAATGAGTGTATTCTAAGGCTCTACTCCCAGGGCATAAGTATTGTCAAAATAAGTTCTAGAATGTATATATATATATATATATATATATATATATATATATATATATATATATATATATATATATATATACGAGTGTGAACTGAAAAGTTTCCGACCTCAACGTGAAGATAGCAACACTCGTCAATAACTTGTAAGCCAACTGTAGGTAATAATTTGTATGCCATTCAAACTTAAACGCTGGCAGACTACCATAAAATAAAACAGGCCTTAAAAAGAGCCACCGCGGAAATTTATTCGTTCACGCTGAAACAAACGAAAAACAGAGCAGTTCTACATTGAACAATGTCTACAAGTCTGAAAAGTTTCCGACTTCAAAATGAAGGTAGCAGCACTCGTGAATAAAAGCTGGTGAATGTAGTTGTGCATCTTTTGACAGTTACTCACCAAAATGTCGGCGATTTTGGATCCGTAGTTTTTATTTGACAGTCGTTTGAGTAAGTCAATGGGAGTGTTTTTGTGAAAATGGGCAAAATTGAGTATCGAGCTGTCATAAAATTTTTGTTTTTGAAAGGCAATACGCCTACGCAAATTAAAAATGAGTTGGACTCTGTGTATGGGTACTCTGCACCATCATTTACCACAGCGGAATTTTGGGCAGCTGAATTTAAACGTGGCCGTGAGAACTTGGGAGACGATAAACGTTCGGGATATCCACAAACTGCAACAACTGACGATAACATCGCTAAAGTTCACCAAATGGTGCTAGACGACCGCCGAATTATAGTGAGAGAGATAGCAGAGAACGTCCAAAGAACGTTTTTTGTCACATATTAAATCAAGATTTAGGCATGAGAAACTGTCCGTGCGTAGGGTGCCGCGTTTGCGCACGTTAGACCAAAAACGTGTTCGAATGAACATCTCCAACGCTCTGTTGGCGCAGTTTAGGTGCATTAAATCCGAGTTTTGGGGCCGATTAATTACTGCCGATGAAACTTGGATACACCATTACACGTCCAAAACAAAAATACAGTCAAAACAGTGGACTGCAAAGGCGCTTCAATCGGCTCTAAAAAAAGCAAAACAGGTTTTTCGGCTGGGAAAGTAATGGCGACTGCTTTTTGGGATAGTCATGGAGTTATCTTAATCGATTATCTCCAAAAACCGCTACAGGTGCATACTACGCATCATTGCATTGACCAACTGAAGGCAAAAATTGCCTAAAAACGGCACATTTGCAGAAAAAGAAAATCCGGTTTCACCAAGACAACGCGTCGTCTCACACCTCAGTGGTTGCCATGACGAAAATCTACGAATTACGGTTGAACTGCTTGACCATCCGCCTTACTCGCCAGATCTAGCCCCAAGCGACTTCTTTTGTTCCCTAATCTAAAAATTGCGATCGGAGGACAGAGATTTTCGTCAAATGACGAGGCAATCACCCTCGTGAACAGCTTTTTGCAGAGAAAAATGCCGAGTACTACTTGGACGGGTTGGAAAGATGGGAGCATCGCTGGGAAAGGAGACTAGGTAAAAAAATAAAAATAAATTTTAAAAAAAATGTCTTGTATCTTTTGTTGCGTTTTGATGCCACATAAATTTGGATGTGAATACGAAATTGGTTACCTGTTTTTCCTGCCGTTTTCTGTTGTTTTCTGGGGAGAGCTGAAGGCCCGATCTGGACCGGGCAAGTAGCACTCTCCGTTTCCTTCTCCAGCTCTTTGGATTCCTCTTCTTCTTCAGAGGCTGCTCCACCACCTCAGTTCCTCTGCAGGTCCTTCCTCCTTACCCGACCAGGGCGGCCACCGCCAAATGGTGATTTTAGAGAGAAGTCGAATCTGTTTCTACGAATCCAATCGCACCACAAGCGATGGGATGTTCACCTCCTGCTTCCGTCTTTGACGGATTAAAACACGAGCATGATGGACAGATCTTTAGTTTTAATTTAATTTCCAACTTCAACTCTTATTTACTTTTAGTTTTACGTTTAATTTCAACAACTTTACTTTTACAACAATGTTTTAGTCTTTTACTTTTTCTTAATAACATAAGTATTTTACTTTTTCTTTCAGCTCTTACTTTTCTTTCAATTTTTGAACTTTCTGAACTTTTTTCAAAAAAGGAACGGGGCGCTACTGCGACTTTCACCTTTTTTTTCTCTCTTCTCTCTGTCAACCAAACTGTTCTATGCAACTGTATCAAAAAACAGTATCCAGCAAACAAAATCAAAACAAACGGAATCAAAAATTCCTCTTGTTGTTTCTTTCTCTCTCTCCATCAGCATCCACTCCGAAAACAGAAATCGAACTTGCACACGATCCACACTCGAACAGGAGTATGTTCGCACACTCAACATGTGGATCGTGTGTTTTTCCCACCACCTTACCATCAAATTATATTAAAAACCAAATTATATTAAAAACCAAATTATATTAAAAACGAACAAACGATGGAGGTGGCGGAAGTCGCGCGTGACACTTTGTTAGGTTGAAAGCTTTTCAGTCCACCCATGTATGGTATATATGTAGTGCTCCAAAAAGCCCTACCATCTTTTTCCGCCATTCCTAACCCAAAATCCTATCAAAACCCACAAAAACCCAAACATAACCCAAAATTCGCAATAAACGAATCAAAATTCGTTTATCGCATAACATTTGCCCCCACGGCGAAGTTTAATCCAAAATCCGAATTAAAATTAAAATTCACAATAAACGAATCTAATATTCGTTTATTGTTCTATATTTGCTCCACAACATCACCCAAATCCAAAATTCAGAGATTGTTATCTCTATCCTAAAAATTCCATTGAGTTAAACAAACAAAAACTCAAAAGCAGATACATTCACACATCTGCGTAATGGTTTCGTAAGAATTCAAGAAATTGATTTCTTATCTTGTGTAAACACAACATCTCGCTCGAAATATCCAAAAGATCGAGATTGTTGCACGAAAATGTGTATCTTTGAGATACAATTTTCGATTCCTTTTCCTTTATAAAGGAATGGTTTCGTGATCTCCGGGCCGCAGTTTAAATTCGTATCTTGTCCCTGGAGGAGATACCCCAGTGGGAGAAGAAATAAAATCTGAAAACTAAAACACCCGGTTTTTCATTTCACCTGGCCTGGAAGACCAAAAGAAGAAAAGGACATTCGACCCATATCCAAGGACGTTGCTCTTCCCTTTGGACTCAAAGGAAGCACGGCAAACGAACCCTGTTGTGCGACAGGTTTTCGGGAATTTTTATAAGAGATCTCTTAGTCCTTTTAAGGATTAAGACACACGCTCCCCGAAACCAGAAGTACAACATATATATATGCAACATATTAAAGTACTGTTAGGTACGGTTTGGGTATAGAATTGGTGTCGAAGAAAAACCAAATTGAACGCAGTTACTGATTTGTCGATCGTTATCTAAACCTTTGTTTCTATTATTTTTTCCACCACTGTAAAAATATATAAATACCTTTGCATTCTATTATTGTCTTAAAAAATAAATACTTTATAAAACAAAGTAACATTTTTCAAGTATATTAAGTGCCAATTTGTAACTTATTCCACCAATAGTAGAATCAGTGGTTTAATCAAATTAGGGAAGTATTAGGTAAAGGCGTTAAAGATGCACGATTGCTTGTAAATTTAGATGATCCTTCTGTGCTTATGTAGTGGTTGGTTCCAACTCAATTTTAGCATGTTAATCATCTAGTCAAGGCAAGTTACGGGCCCTGGCGTTCTAAGTTAATGAGGTCTGTAACATCTAAAATGTGATGTAGGTTAACCCACAATTACTTCTAGGATTATTAGGAGTGGCATCTTACCGTCGTATATGAATTGCAAAGTCTTTATTTGATTTTTAAAAAAACTCATATTTTAGTGCTACTGATAATAATGATAACAAAATTGTAGGTATTTGAAAATTTTTTATAGGAATGATTGTAAATCGTTTCAATGGTACTTCCGTTCGTCGAACTCTCATATCACTGTACGTCTTTTTGAACTACATATTATTACTAAGCCCATTTAAAACTCAAGTGGAAACCTAATTAATAAACGTCAATTTATCCTTTTTTGTTTATTTATTCGCTTAAAAGTATAACAACTTTTACTAAAACACTCATCACATACAAATCGTAAGTCAGTGCACCCAAAAACATCGTCAACAATTATCCATTAAAAAAAACCCCAATAAAGTTAAGGATTCCAAACTTAAGCTTGACATAAAATGTTTCTGAAAATTATTCTCGAACATATCACTGGAAATACCACAACACAGAAAACATAATTAATTGTTTTTAATTAGATAGAAGCTCACAGAAAAGAAAAAAAAACAAAAAACAAAAGCAAACGTAACAGAGCCTCAATTACATTTACTACTCCTCAATATTTGACAGAGACCACGAGTCTACAACTACAAGGACTATTTACTTTATCGGTTTGTGAATTTTCGCAACTCATTGTGCCACGGAAAAGTAGGTGAAATCCTTTTAGGCACTTCTGAGGAGTGCTCAAATATCGTACAAGTACTATTCTCAATTACTTTGAGTAATAATTAGTGCTCCGCCGCATATCTCCTAGAATTCTGTAAAGCTTCGGGGTAATCCAAACACTACTTGTGTATTGGTTATAAGGTATAATTAAATCCAAATAGATTAAAGCAACTGTGGCGAGGAAGCCGGCACAGATTAATTTCAGATCGAACTTATTACTTAAATATTCACATTCAATCTCAAAGTTTATAAACAAAACAATCAGTTTTACCTACGGAAAATCAACCCATGTTGAATATACAACAGTCTAATTAAAAGTTCTTGGGTTACTTTAGGGTTTTTAAGTCTTTAGATATCGTGTGTACTGGAAGACTTAATTTCCACCGTAAGTACTATGCATATTTGGGGCAACTACCACGAACTGATCCTTAGATATATCGTTTCATGTTGGTATAGCCGGGTCGTTCATATAATATGTTAATCTTTATTGAACAATGTTCGGGGATACCGATAGTCAAACAATTTAAGGAGTTTCACATAATAAAAAAATTTGATCCTATAACGAATTTAAATTGGAAAGTGTTGATGTCACAGGATTGTATTGACCGCTATACAAACTATTTACTTAAATTATTATTATTATTTATTGGCCTGTAGGACCCGGAAGTTCTACCGCCTGGTAGAAACCTTGAGGTGGTGCGGGGGCTTAAACTACAATGAATCACTCAGGCTATGACGGAAGTATACGCTTTCACTACGGCCACCCATGTCAGGCAGGCTAGCGAGGAGTAACACACAAAGGTCTACCGCCCCTAATCCAGGGTGTTACGAGTCACCGTGCCCATTGGATAGTTTGCGGGAAGGGATATATCGGCTGTATTATAACGGCGCCTCTCTGACACCGGGTCGAATCAGAGCAATAAGCAGACCTTATAATATGGCAGAATATTGAAATCTTACGAATTTCATTCACCATGAAGGAGCATATTTTAAGATCGTGGAACCTTGGGAAATTAAATTATTGGTCGATAAATTAATGTGTGGGTTAATTTATGACATTTATTTATGATATCTATTTTGAAATTTGCTGTGTTGTATCCCGCTACATAAACCCCATTTCACAATCACATAACTCGTTTTCGAACCAATTAACGTACACGATGCAATCGATTTAATTCATTCCATTATCAATTGGCTCATTTCAATAATTGCGTACCTAATAACGCATTGTCATGCCATCAGATTTCATGTACATTTTTTGCTTCAAACAAGCACCGCACCTGGCATGAGATATTTCTACTTTCCAAGCCACACGATATCAAATTGCAAATACGTTTTTGCCTCGTATCCAAAAACAAATACCACACTTGGGATGGTAGGCCGCCGGCGCCTTCAAAGGCAATTGGCGCCAAGTTTAACGGAGTTTCCGTTAAAGTGCTGAGGTCTGCGAATGACAGCCATAACAACGAAACAAACGATACAAATTGCTTGAATGAGGGCTATTATTCTTTAATTGGTACGATCAAGTGCGACTATCAGTTGAGTGATACAATGGCATAAGCCAAAGCCGTCGCACTTTAAGTGGGCCAATTGGGTGGCGATGGTAATTAAGCAGTGCGAATGACTCGTGCCGGGCAATTGCACCCAATGTGGGTCCAACCCGAAGGAGTGAAACTGCGGCAGGGTAAATGGCGCACTTGGGGTCAGGAGAATTAGTTGGATTGTTTGCAGCTCTACCCCAATAATTTGGCTATAAAAAGAGTGGTTACAATAAAATAAGATGAGAGTTAATCGATCAGAGTAAAAGGTTCCAGCCTCGCAACAAAACAGCGGGCCCTTTACCCTGATTATATTGTAGTGCTCTTGCGAAACCTTACCATTTTCCTGCCCCTCATATATTCAACATAACCAGAATCCCTACACCAAAACCCAAATTAGTAATCAAGCCAAATGTTCATTTATCACGCATGCATTAAATTCCCGAAACCCCAAAGTCAAACGAAACGTATAGTAAATTGAACCAGATGTTCAAACACCATCCGCAAACAAATCCCCCAAAAACCTAATCCCTGTGCATATCTTCATAAGGACTACATATCCCTAATTTCCAGGAATTCGTTTTACCGAATTCCTATACAATTTCCAGCGTTCGACTCCAGTCGAAATCCATCACAAATTCTGTTTGCATTTCCTGGAATTTCGATGCATCTGCTATACAAATTTCAACAAAATTGTAGATAAAAAGGGCATGCATCATCGTTTCTAAAGGCTAAACGCCTTAAAATCAATAAAAGCAAGGATACGTGCCAACAGCGACGACGAAGACAACGCCCATGGTGCCCAGTACTCAGGGGCTAGAAACCAATCCCAAGAACTAGCTGCTAGCGAAACAAAGCCAGACGTCGGCAATCAGGTCGGGGTCGCCAACAGACTCATCTTAAAAAAACCAGAACAGGATAAACAAATGGAGAAAGTTCTTAAACTAAAAATCAGTTTGAACCAGAATGACCAGAAAACGAAAATGGTACAACAACAACAACAAGAACAAAGACAACAGCAACCCACGAAGACAAAGAAAACACGACAAGATAAGGAAACTCAGCAGCAGGAATCACAAGAACAACAACAGCAGGAACCATCTCAGTAGGTGCCAGTCTAAAAAAAGAGAAAGTACCTCCTATCTGCATCAGTTACATGGAGACAAAGGATCTCATAAAATTGGGTGAGTTGACATGCAAAACTTTTAAAACAAAACTGATAAATAATTTTAAGGTAAGTTTAACATGCGATAATTTAGAAGGCTATAGCAAAATTAAATCGGCATTGGGGAAATCGAAAAGCGAGTACTACACGTACACCTCTAAATCGGAGAAAACTGTCTCCATGCTCCTCAAAGGAGTTGATCCTTCCCTTACTTCCGAAGAGGTGCTCGAAGAACTAAAATGCCTCGAAAACGATACCATGAAATTTACAGGTGTGAAACCATTTTCTACACCAAATTGTACAAATCGCAACCGTAAGTTGCCTTTCTTTATTGTGTCGCTAAGCCCCAATAGTAAAATTGAGGGTCTTAGATATATTAAATACATTAATCACCAAACAATAAGTTGGGAGAGAATAAAGAAGTCCGACCGCGTATTGCAGTGAATTGCAATATGCATTTCAGATGCGCCCAATGACTAAATAAGCATATCATTGGTGAATGCCCATTGGGCAAAGAACAGCTCCCGGATAGAAATAAACTATCCTGTGTCATCTGTAACAAATCAGGTCATCCTGCTAACTTTAGAGGTTACCCTAAATACCAACAACTAAAATCAAAGTTAGAAGCCAGAAAGAAGAAAGTTGAAGGAGAGAAACGGATGAAAACTCGCTCTTATAACAACTTCGTGGCACCAAGTGTGCCATACTCCCAAATGGCAGGTGGAGAAAAAAAGCACCAATCTTAGAACAATCACACAATATCATTAAAATGCCTGCTCCAGAGGCCCAATCTGATATAACAGCTATATTACTGCCCATACAAGGATAGTTTGCTGAGTTTGATAAAAAATCGCTGTCTTAGTTAAAAATGGTCTACAACACAAAGTCGTTTACAGTAGAGATGTGCCTGCTTTATAGATATTGTTTTGAGAAGTCAAAGGCATCTATATGTGATTTCTCTTTATGCTCCCGAAGCTGAACAGTGTTTACAGTTTATCAATAAAATTGATACTCTTTTTCGAAGTCCCAAGTTAGACTCGGAAAATAATTATTTCTTTATGTCGGGAGATCTCAATTCCAAGCACAGTGCTTGGGGTACCCTTATCACAAACACAAGATGCAATGTGTTGTTCGACTGGTGGCAAACAAACGCGCTATCGAACATAAACAAGAATTGTACGCTACAAATACGCCGTCATATCCAAGAGGAAATTCCTTCTTGGATTTACTGTTGCTGGACGAGCAAATACAATTATTAGATACGGATCTAACTACTCGAAATTGTCTTCGTACCATCGAGTACGATAGCGATCATTACGGACTTGGTGTTGTAATACATGTCCCAAACGAACATTCACTACTTGAGCAGTACAAACAGATACATTCTTTTAATTTCGGAAAAGCACACTGGTCGCGCTTTGGTCGGATAATAAAAAAAGAATTACGTTCCAATGGCATAGATCCACCAACTGCCAGAAATCTTCATAATGACGAAATTTATCATTAGCTTTCGACGATGATCATTGTTACTAATACAATGAATGGTTCTATCCTAAAAGTGTCTCATATGGAGAGTCATACAAACAGATACAGAAACGCCACGATCGACGAACTGTATAGGCAAAAGAGTATTCTGCTCTCTAAGTTAAAACTGCTCTACAGACAGTTCAGCGATCCCAATAGCCAGGAAATAAAAATAATTAAGTCACTAATTAAAAATCTTCAAAAACTGATCCGTTACAACTATAGATCAGTAATTAATGAAGATTGGAACAACAGAATACAAGCCATCAAACCTAGTGGACCGAATACGTTCCCTTAAATAAATAAAATCTTTCGAAGGAAAGATTATAATGGCATCTCATGTCTGCGAGTTCCGCGGACTCCCGAGAATTGTCAAATTCTGCTGAACGCAGGACTTACCCTGGAACACGTCAACTCTAACGAAGAGTTCATAATATCGAGGATCCGCAAAAAAAGCGAACTCAATTGGTGCTTGTTTTGAAGCACTGTATAGATTGCACGAATCGGCTCATTCTAACCTTGACCTGGAAAATAGGGCTCTCCAAAAACATATTTCGCTACGCAATGAAGTTAACAATTGGCGTCTCTTAAGTCGAAGTTACACTGTCTTTAATGAAAATAACAGAGCGGATTCCTCGCTTAGAAATCTAAACACTAACATATTTGTACACAAGGATGAACTGACGGACATTCTTAGATCAATTAAGAACAAAAAATCTCCTGGAATAGATAGTATTCCAAACATTGTTCTAAAGCATTTACCTCTGGAAGTAGTGAAGGTTTACACTAACTTGTTCAATAACGCTCTAAAGAATGCATATTATCCAATCCAATGGAAATCTGCAGTAGTCCATCCCATCCCCAAAAAGGGCAAGGACAGAAGCAATCCAGCCAATCTTCGCTCGATTAGTTTGCTTCCGATCATCAGCAAGGTATTCGAGAAAGTTATAAATAAAGCATTGACTAACTGGTGTGAGGATGATGGTATTATTTCGAACAACCAGTTTGGTTTCCGATCGCAACATGACACAGTTCATGCTGCGACAAAACTTTTCTCCGACATACAGTGGAACAAGGCCAAGCGACAATGCACAGAGGCCTGTTGGGTTGACTTTGAAAAGGCTTTCGACACCGTACGGTTAGAAGGGCTGATATATAAGTTATCAAATCTAGGTATGCCCGAATATTTATTATACATTATCTACGATATGATAATGGGTAAACAATTTGTAGTGAAATGTGGAGATATAATCTCTTTAATCACATCAAAAATGGCCTACAACAGGGAGCAGTGAATTCTCCCATTTTATTTAACATTTACACTAGTGATCCATGTAATTGCGTATGCCGACGACATTAAGGTGTATAGATCTGGAGAAAACATTGATGTCATCAACAGACTTCTGCAAAATGATTTCCACAAAATCAAACGTTTTTGCGACGACTGAAAATTAAAAATAAATTTCCAAAAAACAGAGACTATCCTTTTCAGAATGCCGCCGTCCAATGCATTAAGGGATACAAATTGGAAAACATTTTCTATTGCAGGAAGTAATAATCTTCCTCTACAAGTAAAAACTGTAGTCAGATACCTTGGAATCTGACTTGATCAATATCTTTACTTTGATAAGCATGCAGCAGTTGCTCTTACAGCAGCTGAAAACACATATGCAATGACACGGAGTCTCTTCCGTAGTACTCTTCTGGACCTCAAGGTGAAAATAATTTCATACTCGGCATTCATCCGACCAATATTAGTTTATGGCTGCCCGGTATGGTATAACATATCCCCTTTCTATATGGAGGAGTTTCGGGTGTTGGAGAGACAGTGTTTGCGTTCCTGCCTCGGAATGTACAGAACCCCAGAGGCGCAGTATATGAAATACTATCCCAATAAAGTCCTGTATGACAAATCAGGACTAAACAGAATAGATAACTTTATTATCAAGATTATTCGTGGTCACACAACAAGGGCAATGTGCAGTGAAAATGATCTAATTTCGGGAGCAATGATATGCATCAGGAGAGTACTCTCCAGAATGGGTTCATTCCTCCAGAAGCGTTCCCTTTCTTGGATAAAAAAGGACTTATCCAAGACAAACATGGAGTCCCTATTATTTACCACGCTTTCCGTGGTGCCAGGGGAAAAAGATTAATAATCAATACATGATATAGGAAGAATAGAATATATTTTAAAAAGAAAACATATCAATTATTGTGACGACGGGGGGTGTGGGGGGTCGGGGCAATAGTAGTAAGTATTTGGGGGTGGCAGTTTTTGCAGATATTAAGTCTCAATTCTCGGTCTGAAGCGCGTAATTGTGTGATGGTCCTTATCAAAGAATGCCGGTTTAACTGGGTTATTCAGTGAGGCGACCTTTAGATATCCGAATTCCTTTCAATTACCTTCTATACATAGAAGTTCAAAGAATTAAAATATACCACCAAACATCTTGTAGTAAAATAGAACGGTGAGAATGTCGAATAAAATATTGGTGTGATACGTTGTATCAAAGAAAATCTCATTCTTATCGAGTACTTCAAAGCGAACAGACGTTCGCTCATAGCTTAGGTGAAACACGTGTTTGTGAAAGTGTGTAAAACGCACGTGACAGTAAAAGTGTATGAAGTGCACGTGTAAAAATACTTTTAGTATTTTAACATTAACAGAAGAGAGTAATAAAACAGTGAAAACCAAAAGTAACGCATGCTGGGCGACAGCCCCAGTCATGACCAACAATTCATCATAGATCGCAAAAGAAGAGCCACCGACATTTTACTTAGCGCAACAAAGAAACCAACAACCATGGAGACACAAGCTATGGACTACCAAAAAAGGATCTGGAAGCAGTGGAATACATCAATACACTTCGACTCCAGATGAAACAACTCCACGAAAACAGCTAGTAAAAACCGAGATGACGTCTGCATGGAAGAAACGCCCGCTCAACACCCCGGACTAGCCCCATCATTTCCAAAGCAATAATTATCGTCCCACCGAAACACCATCTCCCAAAAATACAAGACCACCACCTATCTATATTAAAAATATAACAAACATCAAAGAGCTAATTAGAATGCTCGAAAGTACCTTAGGCCACCGCAATTTCACCACAAACACAAGAGGAGCTTCGACTTCCATCACAACAACCACTTTAACGGATCACAACAAGTCGATAGCAACACTTGCGCAACATAAACTTGAATTTTTCACTTTTCAACATGGACAGTTGAAACCAGCGACTTTCGTCTTAAGACATATTGATCCAGCATGGACCAATGAGGAACTTGCAGCAGAAATATTCAGGATCTGTCCGGAACTGAAAATAAACAGGTTGGACTACTTCCAAACGCCATACATGCGGACTAACAACACTCTGCATTTACGTATTATACAAATTCCTCCAACTGATGTCTCCGGCTCAAACAAATAAAATATCTGTTCACGCATGAAATTGCGATTGAGAAACCCCATAAACAAAACGTCCTTCATTGCAAAAGATGCCAAGGCTCAGGACACTTGGCGGCCATCAATCAACATATCCTACAAATCCAGGAATGTCATACGCTAAGGTTATCAAGGATCCCCATAACATGACAAAAAATCACCAATTCAACTGTAACGATCTTAATTTGGACATCACAGGATACATAAATAGCTTACAGAAGATGCTGCGCACCATGAAACACAGCTCAGAAATAGAAAAAAAAGGTCAGATTTGATCTCTTATAACTTCACATATCCTCTCTCTTAATGGCTAATTTAACCATAATTTCCCTCAATGCAGAGTCTATATATTCTAATATTCGCAGACAACACCTCCGATTGTTCGTTGACAAGTTCTCTCCAGATATCCTCCTTCTCTCGGAAACGTGGCTTAAACCAAACTCCAGAATATCTATCCCTAATTATACACTTGTTTCTAATCCACGAACCACTGGTCCTCGTTAAGGTACTGGAATCCTAATACACAAGAAATTCCAATTTTCCGAAATTAGGTTCACCCATATAAATAATATTGAGTACACGGCAATTAAAATCTTTTGCAAAAGCAACAAAGTGCTTGTACTGTCGTCCGTATACATTCACCCTTCTCGGAAACCAAACTTCCCTAGTTCCGACATCACTGAGATAATCCAACAGTCTCTACCTGCACCTTTCATAATAGGAGGAGACTGGAATGCTCGGCATACTTCATTTAACGACACTAAGTGCAATAAATACGGTTGCCAACTTCTAGCACTGCTTCCACTCTCTCCATATATCTATGCGGACTGTCCATTACAGCCAACACGTATATCCAATTCTACTAAATCAACAATCGATTTTTTCCTAAAATCCATAGACATCTACTCACCTAACCCCCCTACAGTATCCTTCGAATTCCCATCCGATCATGGGCCCGTCCACACTACTGTCCAAATCCTTACCCTCGAATCATGCTACTCATTCAATCCGATCCCGAATTTCTCCAGGACAAACTGAAAAAGAGTCAATAGGGACATTGCCTCCTGTTTTACAGACTATGCTTTGCCAGAGTCTTCAAACCTACTCCCTGCTGAAATCGATCAAGCAGCCTTAAGAATAGAGCAATTACTAAAAAGTGCCCTCTTCAGCCACACACCTACATCCATCCCTCATAATCACCTAGGAAAACCTTTACCCAACATCCTTACAAAACTGTTACGCGTAAAAAAACAGCTTAGACGAAAACTACATAGCAGTTACTCCCCTTTTATTAAAAATCAAATCCAACTCTTGACTACCCTGATAAATGGACAACTAAAACAATTTGCCGACCAGGCTTACACGTCTATACTTAAAAATATTAAACCCAATCGTGATTTATTCAAAAATATCAACAGACTAACGGGTCAAAAATACAAACCTCGAATCGATTATATTATCAACCCTACTAACAATCACCCAGTCCAATCAGATATTGACATAGCAAACTGTCTAGCTAATCACTTTTATAAAGTCCATCAACAAAACGACTCCCTCTCAGTCTCCAATTTTCAAGATACTGTAAACAACTACATCTCACGCACAATGATCCCATCCTTGACCCCTTTCATTGCGGAATTCAATGAAACAAACAAAGCGTCTCATCCTCTGGATAATGCGACCTTCCTAACAGCAGATGAATTATCTGAATTTATAACATCACACAATAACAAGAAGTCGACAGGCTTAGATGGAATTCCAAACCTTCTTTACAAAAGACTTCTCCCGTCAAATCTAGTCCCTATTCTCGTTCTTCTCAACCACATAATTAACGGATCACATTTCCCAGATAACTGGAAAACCACGGTTATAGTCCCTATCAGTAAGTCCAGTCCTTCCAACAACCCCGGTAACTATCGTCCGATTTCGTTATTAAACACATTAAGCAAGATATTGGAATGCAAGATATATCGAAATCTCCTTTCATTTGCTAATGACAACGATATTATCCCAAATTCCCAGTTTGGCTTTCGCTCACAACACTCCACCTGTCATGCTCTGTTAAAACTAACGCACGATGTCACAACTAATCTTCAAAACCAAAGCCCGACGGCCTGTATCTCTCTCGACACATCTAAAGCATTCGACTGTGTTTGGATCTCAGGACTGCTTTACAAGCTGCACTACTTATTTGGATTAAACACCCATACTACCAACTTCCTATCTCTCTGGTAGAAAATTCATGGTCAAAATAAATTCTTCTATCTCCCAATGGTATAATATAATACCTCCTTTATAATTCAGACATACCGCAGCCTCAACTACCCAATACCGTAATGTTGAATTACGCTGATGACACCATAGTCTACTCCAGGTGTGGCCAACTTTGGTGCACATAAGATCTACTTTTTATTTATAAATTGTGTCGCGATCGACCTATTTTTTAGGTAAGAAGGGGATGTTTTTGTAATGTGCTTTTATACCGCCGTGTACTTTGGCGAGCTCCATGATTAAGGGGTAAATAATCTACATACATGAGTATTTATTTAATGGGTTAAAAAACTTATGTCCAGAGGAATTAAAACAACATGAGCACTTATTAATAACATTTATTCATTCAAACTTTTTAAATTAATGAGAAACCTGAGTCTGCATTTCCTTTACTAGTGCATCATAATTTGGAGTATATCCTGACAAAGACAATAACAATGAGTCCTCAGTATGAGAATCGGTCAGGACGGAACGAAGTTTAGTTTTAGTTAATTGTAAATATGAAAATGCCGATTCGCACAGATACGTAGATCCAAAGCAAGAAAAAATATATTCGCTACATTTGATAATATTGGGATACTTTTCTCGGTTAACATATTTCCAAAAATTTTCTTCAAATTTTCTGGCTTATAAGACTAAATCAGATTGTAAAATTATAATTTCATTTTCCAAGGCGTTTTGCTCCATATCAAATAAGTCTGCAATTTTTTTGCTAATTTCCTTCACAATTAAATCTTTTTTGAAAGGAAAAGATGTAAATTCCACAATTTCTTTAATTTTTTTAAAATCTTGGAATCGCTTCTCAAAATCTTCCATTACATTTTGTATTTCGGCCACGTACTTGTCAATCTCATAAATAATATTTTTATTTTTTTGTAAGTTGTCTGCCATATTTGGAAAATGGTTCATATTATTTTGTTGTAAATCTTCTATCAACAAAATAAATTTGGTTTTATATGCATCTATGCTGCTAATCATATCAATTATTGTTTTATTTTTACCTTGTAATTCTAAATTTAAATGGCTTAATATGGAAGTAAAATCTGTAAGGAATGCTAAGTCACTAAGCCAGGTTTTGTCATTTAAATATGCATATTTTTTCTCTTGTTCATTAAGAAATTCTATTATTTCAGGCAATAAATCACGAAATCGTTGCAGAAATTTACCTCTACTTAGCCATCTTACATCAGTATGCAATAATAAATCAGACTGACCTTCATCGAGTTTTAGTTGAAAAAGACGACGTTTGAGAGAACTTGCACGAATTGAATTAACAATTTCAAACGCGACGTCCATTACTTCTTTTGTATTTAGTCTCTTGCTGGATAATACTTGCTGGTGAATTATACAGTGGTAACTCAAAAAATCTGGGAATTCATCGTCATTTCGACATAGGGCTATAAATCCATTTTTGCGGCCTATCATTGCAGCTGCGCCATCCGTTGTTATTGAAACTAATTTAAAAAGAGGTACTTTCTTATCATTAAGCAGACTTTTAAACCCGTTGAATATATCTACACCTCTAGTCCTTTCTTTCAAAGAAATCATACCTAACAATTCTTCTTTAGATGTAAAATCTTCAAAAACTAAACGAATGAAAACAAGTAACTGTGCAGTATCACTTATATCTGTCGATTCATCACATTGAAGAGAAAAACAAGAGCATCTGTTAATATCATTTTGTAACTGTTCCTTTAAATTTCCACTTTATCTTTTCGATTCGTCGCATCACTGTGTTTCGGGACAGTTGTAGATCTTGAATTGCAGCAGTAATTTCGCTCTTGTTCTTAAAATCATTAAAAAGGGAATCCGAGATTTCCAAGAACATTTCCTTTACAAATTCACCATCAGAAAATGGTTTACATTTTTTAGCTAATAGATAGCTTACTTTGAAGGATGCAGTTGTTACTGCTTGTGACTTCAATATTGGCTTTTTGAAAATATTTTGTTGATTTGTTAATTGAGTTTTAAGATCCCGAACTTTACGTTTTCGTAATTCGGAATTTGGTGGATAATCTGTTTGATACTTGTTATGTAAAGATAAGAAATGTCTCTCCAAATTACCCTTTTTAGCAATGGCTATCGAGCTAAGACATATTAAGCAGCAACATTTATCATTCATCATCGTAAAAAAATAGTTAATTTCCCATTCTTCATTGAAATGATATGTTTTCGATTTTTTTGGTTTGCTATCCATGTTCATAAATAGGTATACTAAAATGCAAAAAATATACGACTTAATAATAGGGCATGTAATAAAAGTATTAAACAGTAACAATATAAATTACAATTAATACCTGGTGTAGGTTTAGCCGATAAAACGAAATAGCTAATCATACTTAATAGTTGCGAATAATTAAATTATTATTTTAAATAATGCTTATAAATATTTAATTAAGATTTAAATAATTTTATTTAAAATATATCTCTTATATACTTGCACAATTAATTTAAAGAACACTAATATTTCATTAATACTTACAAATGAAACAATCCGCAAGAGAAATTGACTGTAGCGTACAAACACTAACTTCAGAATGAAAATTTAACACTATATTCTGCAAAATTAGATTCCAATAATTAAACGTAATGGCATGCAATTTAAATGTTATTATTTTAATAGTCATAAATTTCTCAGAAGTGTAAATACAAGTCAATTTTAAACGCACTGTATTTCAGATTTATTAAATAAACATCATTTATATACGTTTTTATATGTATTGTATAAGTTTTTATCATAAGCCGAAGTATTATGCTGATTTTGTAATATCCCAATTCAAATAAATTTTATATAGGTAGCAAAAAGTAGCAGCAGCAAAAAAGTTATCTGCCGACAAAAGCTTTAAATAGAAAACAGAATTGCAAAAGTGCAAAGAAAAAGAACTTAATAAAACCATTTCAAATGTCAAAACAAACTAATAAAAATAATGATAATATAAAAATTATATCCTTTCTATGAGCTAATCACAGAAAACATTTGAATAAAAAGTATTTGTACTTTTTGAGTTAAAAGTTTTTATGAGATACTTTTCGCAAACCCCGAACTTGCGAGTGATCGACCAAAATTGGTCTCGCGATCGACCGGTCGATCGCGATCGACTTGTTGGCCACCCCTGGTCTACTCCAGCAGCAAGTTTGTAAAAGAGGCAAGAAACCGCATTAATAACTTCCTCCCAAATCTATCAACATACTTCAATAAATTCGTCTAAATCCTGATAAAACCCAACTTATAGTGTTTAAGGGTAAAAATGATCACTGCACAAACAACACAAGACGCACCCACAACAAAATTAGACTCAAACTAAATAACATCCAGATAAAACCTTCTAAAACTTTAAAATATCTAGGAATAACCTTTTCCAATGACCTTTCATTCTACACCCACATTGAAAATACTTTACGTGAAGCCACAGTACAACTGAATCTCTGTAGAAGAGTGATGTGGAAATCCAACGGTCTCTCTCACAAAGTCAAACTGCTCATCTATAAACAAATAATCAGGCCTACACTGACATATGCGTCTCCACTGTGGTGTTATATAACACCAGCCCAAATGGAGAAGCTACGCACTTTCGAAAGGAAATGCTTCAGGCTGCTCACTGGCCTCAACCGAGAACCCAACTCTTACAAGTATTACAATAACAGCTTGCTATACATTGCCTCCAGTATTGACCGTCTCGATAGACGCTTCGTAGAGCTGTCTATTAAATTTATTGAAAACCTCCCAAACAATCCCCACCCCATAATAACTTCACTACTACCAACTCCTCTAGATAACAGGGCTCACTACCTGAATTGTCTCCACACCAGAACTCTCTTCACCTCTGGAAGATTGGTTAATGACTCCAACGAGGTTGTGTACCATAACACCGAGCTGTCACACAATCAGTTCAAATACTGTAACATACAACCATTCTCCTACATTCTACGTTTTAACGAACAACCGGAAAGTATTACCCCATCCGAGACCACTAACTGACCATATCCCAGGCCATATCACATTACATATTTAACTTATTATAATATCAATTAGGTTCAGCTAGATTAAGTTAGAGTTAAGTTAAGTATTAGTTTAGATTAAATTAAAAAATAAAAATCCTGGTTTTCTGACCTTTTCCAGGAAAACTGTCAATATTAAAACCTATAATACTCAAATAGTTATTCCCACATTCAGTTATGTTTGAAAAATGTGTAATGTAGGCAAGTAAACAATTGTATCACTAGAATTATAAGTTAGCTGTAGTACTTAATGTAAACATTGATTATTGGTCAAATACACAGTATGTTAAAAAAAAAAGAAAAAACGGAAATTTCACACCATGCTTTAAAAACATGTTTGCAAAATATCTGTCTTAGCGCGTGGTTTTATGCTGATTGAACTCGTTTATACATAACTTCAAATAAATAAAGATAGAAATTGTTTGTCGATTTCTGGCACAGCTAAAATCTTACATCCATAGTGTATTCAAATTCATCTATCAACGATTTTTCCTTAAAGGAACGGACGCCGGAATTAGTTTTCAAACCTCTTATCGGGTCAATCATTTCCGCATGAACAAACTATTATATTACACGATACGTTCTATTAGGTTTTATCAACATTTTAAAACTTCTCCAGCAAAAATGACACGTATTTGCAATGAATATGCACGTTAATCATATAGGATTGACATGTATAGGACTTGCCTAAACCAGTTGACAATTCCTAAGAAAAGACCCACCTCCTGTCCCTAACGATTCCTACATCACCATGCGGTTAACAAAGTCATGTCATTAATTTCCATCGATTCCATCCAATAGGGCAAACCTCAAATCTTAATCTTCTACACATGAAGAGTAGAAGGCATTTTAAAGAAGTTTATCTGCAGCTGAAGGAGGATTATTTATAAGGACTCGGAGTGTTGTGGATGGCACATGCTTCGACGTAGCCATTCTCTTTGCTTGGTAGACTGAAAACTCCAATGCTCTAATACCCCAAGAGCCCTGAGTTGGTTCGTCGCGACGAAAAACAGGAAACTCTTAAAATGGTTTTTCTGACCGCTTTCGCTCCTCGTTAGTCTGGTAAGCCATAGAGCAAAAACTGTCCGAAAACGAGAAATAAAAAATTGATGGTTTTAGCCGCCGTCAAAGTTCGATTACTCGTAATTACGGTCTAGTAGCAGGTTCAGTCGGATGTCCTTGTTTAATAAGTTTGGTCTAGTTGTTTCTCAATTCCTTTTTACTGCTCCTTGCTTGCTGCTGCATATGTCGCCATGTGACATCGAAATCACTTGAAGTATAGACGCAAATTTGAACAAAAAAAACGACTTTCTTGAAGGAGGACTAATTGAAGCTATTCATCCTTATTCAGGATATGAAAGAAATACCCATTTGCTGAAACTGGCCACCGGGCAAAATGAATTCTTTGACATTGAATGCGGTTGCAGGCGGGTTACCTCTTTGAATGGAAGGATATTGAACAGTCATGTCAAAAATGTCCTGATTTGTTGTAGTTTCGGTGAACAAATCGAAGAAGTAAAACTTTTTAAACTCGACTTCGACGGTTTGGCTGCAAATGAGTGTTTTTTGAATCGAACTTTTCGAGGAATCATCTCTATCGATCAATAATTGGAAAAGTTTGGTTCTCATCGTACGACGATAGTCAGTTTAACCCAGTTTCGTGTGGCAGAAGGATATTACAAACCAGAAAGGAGTTGATGGCAAATAAGAACAGTGCACGTCTTCAACTGTTGTGGCATGACATAAATATGGTTCACAACTGTCAATGATTTTGAGAGGTATTTTCCAATAGAAAGGATTTGAAGTTGTTATTCGAGAATCTCATAAATTAACCCATTAACGGTGACTATCTTTCAGATTGAAACGCTGCCTTGTTGGTTGAAAATATAAGAGGAAACCAGTATCGGGTTAAGATAATACTGCAGGAGCTAAACCTCTGCTCATCTGTCACATGGTAGTCGAGCGGTATGACTCAGTTCTTTGATGAGTGAGGCGCTTGGAGGTTTCCGAACTTGTGTGGGATCTCCACAAGTTTAGGGAGTTGATTTAGAGATATGCAAAATCAATGCGGGCTAAAAGCATATCCCTTAAAGATTAATTTTTCAGTGACTTTAGGACAGATTTTGCTTCTTGGGTAAATTGCTGCTCTGACATATATAACCATTTTTAAATGCCTGGGTTAATTTATTAGTTTTATTATAATTATAATTACAACGATTTGTAAATTTTTGTTAAAGAACCGTTAGGCTTGCCAGCGGTCGTCGAGAGTAATATATAATAACATCCAATGAAATTAATCTCGAATCCTCACATGTGGAGTCTGCCGGAAGAAGTGAAAAAGTTCTACTCTAAATGGTTGTTGTAATCGGTTTTTCTATTTTCCTAAAAGCCTTTTCCTCCACATAAGTTGTGTGATGTTCAAGGCATTTACGCGTTCTCCCTGTCATAAGTTTCAAATGAATTTTCATAGAGCAATAAGAAATAAAGCTTTGGATTTATACCGCCCTCAATCTCTAGATATGATTAATGTTCATTACTCGGGTACAGTCCTCACATATTCAAATCGGGAACAAGGACACATTTCCATCGCTTGTTTATTGTCATCTCAATCCAATGTTATGTATGACTCATATAATGCTATGGAAATGTTTGCTAGAAGATTGAATTACTAGCAAAACAATTTGACTATGAATTCCCTATGAGAAAATATCTGGAAATTGTCGCAATTCATTCATTCACCGGAAAGAAACGAAACATATTCCTCGCAGCACAATCTTCGAATGCCATCAGAATCTAAGAAAAGATTTCTCACGGGAGCAAGCCAGCGTTACCTCCATAAATTTCCATAAAATTTATGGCAAGCATATAAAATGATAAATTTTTGAAACCTAGTTTGAACCTTGAACTAATTCCTATTCGCCTTGGCGTGGGAGCGAGAGATTTACACGTCATACAAAATCTAAATTTATTACACAGAAAATTTAACAAACTACGTAAAGGAATAAATGTGATTTTGATTTCAGCCGACTTGTATGCGGAAGTTATAAGCATAAACAGGTTGAGGATTTTCTGGTAACATTTTTGAGTGTATGGACATTTTAGGGTTTTCTATTCGTTATATATACCTTCACTATTGTAAGTTTATTTAATAATTGTTTCAGCCCTATTCTGCAATTGTTTACCATCAATAATAACAAACATACCCGAATTAGTGGTGGAGTAGACACGGCGGATCATATAAAAGCATAGTCCGAGGTTCGAGAACACTCGATGAGCTTCCCCGTTAACTTAATGGGTTAAGAAGGAAGTCCCCTTTAAAAGCCTATTTCGGCCGGTCATCAATGTTTCGTAAAAACTGTCCTACACCTAAATTTCATCATACTGCTGTGCTCTTAAACGACAAAATATACGACACATGGCTAAGAGCCATTTACGAGGTAAAACTAACCCTGGGGGAGGGAAGGAGACAATGTTATCCTGGAATTGTACAGCTTCAATTACATATGAGGCGATTCCAGAGCAAGTTTTCATAAATCCAGGCGATAAGAGTACAATTAGAATTTGACATTCAAATTCATCCCATACAATCCTCAGTTAGTGCCGTGAGGTCTGCATGCTAAACAGAATTATAGACTAAGACACGCACAATATGCTCCTTACATCATTAAAGCGTCACCTGGTCTGCTCTTTTCCCGACATAGACGATAAGAGTGCTAAAAAATTCGTAAAACGTATCAGTACATTGTGATCGAGCCACCGAATTTTGTTCTTACAGGAACATAGGCAAGGAAAATGTAACCGGAAAAAGTGCATTTGGTTCATTTTATACAGTTCGTGTTGGTGTGTTTGTGGTAAATTAATGATAGACCCAATGAGATAGATCTAAATGTCTTCTTTATAGAAAAGAATATGGTTAGAAAAGGTGCGAGGCGGTCAAGGTCTCAGTTTAGTGGTGAAGCGGGTGTTATAACGCATCTCACCATGGTTCCCCAATAGCGAGGGAAGAGCGAGTAGGCTTCAGAGATAAATAAAATAAAAGTGTATTCATCATCACGATCATCATCATCGGCACTACAACCGGAATCCGGTCTTGGCCTTATTTAGCAAGTCTCTCCACCGGTATCCGGTCCATATCCGAGACTTGTTAAATTATCCATAATAATTTGTTTTTCCGGGCAAAGTTATTAGCCTTGCGCCAACCTTTCTCAGGATGTCGCTGCATGTATTGGTTCACTACTTGGCGGGTGCCAAAGTAGCTATCCAGGGGTGTCACGGGGAGGCTGCATGTCAACTAGGATTGAACAAGGATCGTCCTGGCCTTAGCCGCGTTGAAAGCAATCAGTGAGTTTGCGCTGTATGTTCGCCCCCCCCCCCCCCCCCCCCCCAAAATAAAAGTGTATTACCTTTTTAAATTTTGAATTTTATTATTAGTATTTAGAGGCGACCTCTTCTCTTCGATAAATTAATTAATTCTTAAAACGATTTATTTGCTAAAGTAACCTTTTCGTGTTTGGTTACAATTTAACTCTGAGTTATTTTCTTTGCAACCACTCCTTTTGTACCCAAATTATTGGGGGAGAATCGCAGATGATGCACTCTATTCTTCTTATTTTTTATTTATTATATTAACCCCAAAGGCCTCTCCGATGATGTTGGTTTAATTGGAGTCACTATTGACAACCACACCGTTGTGGGTGATTGGGCCAGTGATACGAGCAGTGTTACATATCTTTTTAAAGTTTTTATAAACGTTCTGGTACGAATAACCTTCAGTTTGTCTTCCGACTGTCGACTGTTTTGGATTATCTGTTTTATCAGTGCGGCAATATTGTGAATGGTGGATCGCAATAATGGCTCCCCTTAAGTCAAGCGGTGACGATACCTCGTTCTGCAGAGCTTTTTACAGTCCCAGATGCGACGAAAATTGAAGTTGTCACGGGGAATCTGATAAGTCTTTTCAAGTTCGTACTTCGGGGCTTGAGTCTCCGAAATTTCAACTAGAATCTCATGAAGCTGCGCTGCAGCGTTATTTATCTCAACCGTCGTTAGGTTTCTGTCAGTGGGAAGAGAGGGTTGGTGGAGTTTTTCATCCAACGTGTTATTGTTGTTGCCCTAATTTGTGCGCCCATAATCGGGTATGTATCTGATATCATCCCGGCATGCTCGATAGTTGCAAATGATCGTTGTTGCAGCTGTAAGGTTATATTTTGTTTAATTGTTTTACCTCTTTTGGGGAGATCCGATTGTTTCCGGGGTCCAATAATGAAAGACGATTTTATGCTTTTATCTATTTAATTATTTTATTTCATTATTTTATTTGTTGTGGCCGTTCTGGCCTCCGGTTCCAAACTGATCCCGAATCCAAAATGTGCCGTTCTTTTATACTCTGTGGCAACAGAGATTTGTTAAAAATTTTATTTAAAAATTCCAAGAAGCACAAACAAGATTTTGTATGCTTCAATTGGAATAGGATTCCGGGAAGATGATAGGAATTTATTTGAATAAATTCCTGGAATGGGAAATCATGAAACGCATTAAGAGTTAAGCATTTCATGATGTTAGGATTATTAGGAATTGAATCAATGCACGACAAATGGACTTTAGTTTAAATTTATCGTGCATATGATTCAATTGGATTGGGATGTAAGTTAATTTGAAATTGAATCAATGTGCGACAAATTAACTTTTGGTTTAACTTGTCGCTCATATGATTCACTATGGGAATTAGGTTGGGATTAGAGGTAATATTGGGGATTTGGATGGGAGTAGTGATTTAGGGTCACTACACAGCGTTGTGGTCAGAAACATCCGCCGAAACTTGGGGAGCAGTGATTTGAGGAAGTAAGTCTTTGGACACAAAAAAAGATGTCCAGAATTGAGTTGTCTCGCGTACCAACCGTAGATGCGACTGCTTCGAAGTTGAGGGTATGGGAGTTTTCGGTGTACCATATGTACAATTAGTTGCCATGTAGGCAAGAGACGGAGTGGTTCCAGTGGGGATCCCTGGAATTAAAATCACCGCCAATGATGAAAGGTGTATACCCAGAATACCTTATTAATTTGCCGATATCTTCGGGATTAATGTGGCCATTATTGGTTTTATGCGAGTGGTATACGGAGTATATATTCACACTACCATTATTAGCCAGATGCACTTCAACCCCCGAGACCTCTATAGACTCAAAATGTTGGAGGTCAATAGATTCATGGCGAAGTCCGCTATTAACTAGTATACAAGCGCCACCTCCATTGGTGAGGCCGCCAGTGGGGTTTGATCTCTTCGAATCATGGAGAAGTTTGGGAATACGGTGACATGGATGCAACCTAGGCTCGGTCCACGCACCGCGTCCGCCCGGTTATCCTTTATGAAGTCAGACACTATCATACGCTGTGAAAGCGAAACAAGGGAGTTGATATTTATAAGGATATCTTTAGTTTTGGAATCCATTTTGGGGAATATGTCTTACATATGCCGTGAAAAGGAGTGCATCCCGCTCAGCCTCGTTTGTTAGTTCTTCATATCTGGGTCGATTATCTTCAATCAAGCGGGAGAGACTTAGTAGTTTCTCGAGCATTGAGGATTGCCCCCTCGGAGGCTTTTGTACCGCCGCTTGAATTTGTGGCGTTGTGTCGGCCTTTACGAAGGGCCGCTTAGGGACTTGAATACGTTTTTGAGTGGGAGGAGTTGGTCGAGTTTTTGTATTTTTTAGATGAGATTTTGTGTGGGCTGTTTTCCGAAGTCCGACTTGGCTATTTGCTTAGCTCGAGTCTCCTTGGGTCGCTGGACTATCTCTTTACATTTAGGATAGTTTCTGTAACTGGCCGGATCTCCTTTCTTGCCGTAGTTGCTGACCTTCGAAGCTGAAATGCATCGCCCTTCTATACAAAACCTCGTCGAGATTTGTACTTCAAAAACGTGCATTTTTTTTACACAATTGCACGACTACACTCCGGCAACGCTAGTTGGCATGCAGTCAGTAAACTGCTGAAATCCAAACCGCTAAATCACGTAATATAAAGCTCCGTGTCTATAGAGCCATAATCATGCCGATTGTTCTACACGGATGCGAAACATGGGCTCTGACAAAACGGGAAGAAAGCAAATTCTGCGTATTCGAGAATAAAGTTTTAAGGGGCATCTTTGGTGGCAAATATGACGAGGAGGCAGGACAATGGAGGAAACTCCACAACCACAAATTGGAAGAGCTATAACGCAAACCTACAATAGTGAGAGTAATCAAGTCGCGAAAATTAAGATGGGCCGGACACGTGGCGCGAATGGGCAACGACAGGACCGTGCATAGAATTCTTGACGGTAAGCCAACGGGAAAGAGACCGATAGGACGGCCGCGACGGAGATGAGAGGACAATGTAAGGTTGGACCTCGAGGATATCGGATCGGATGGTCAAACTTGGAAGGAGAGCGCACAGGACAGGTAACAATTCCGAAGTCGAGTTGGTGAAGTAATGAACTTCCGGGTTCCTACAGGCCAATAAATAGAAATAGAATAGAAACGCGCGCATAAAAGGGGATTTTGTTAGTGTCAGAGCACAGTGCGAGCAGAAGGATAGGAAGTGGATAAGGAAAGGAGGTATCGATGTGCATTGTTCTTAAATGCCTGGACATTACAATGACGAGGATACACATGATCAGGTAGAGTATTCCACATTCGTGTGGTTCGGCTAAAGAATGACTCTCTATGTTTATTTGCGCGCGTGAAGTTGACTTTCAACGTGAACTGTTGCGCATTCTCAGATTGACGCGTATCGCGGGAAAATATCTGAGGAGGCGGAACACATTCAGCAAGCTCTGTTGAGTAACGACCGTGATAATACCTATAGAAGAGAGATAGGCATGATAAGTTGCGCCTATGTTCTAACGACGGAGTTGATCGACTTACAGCTGGATCCCCAATAAGTTTCACTGCTCGTTTTTGCATCTTATCGAGCACTTGTACTGCAGTTTTGGATGCGCCTGACCAAATATGGGAGTTGAACTCTATTTTGGGATAAATATACGCTTTTTAAGTAGTGGCCAGGTTGGATGGAGTGAAGTATTTTTTGCTTCTCTTAAGGAACCTCATGCATTTGGCCGCACTTTTCACAGCCACAAAAATGTGGTCGCTCCAATTAAGAGTCAAATTAATTCGAGTGCCGGGGATTGATAGTTTCTTGGCTTCGTCAATGCAAGTGCCGTTCGTTGACAGCTTATTTACTTTGGGATTCACCTTTGAGGGCAAGAGGCAGCACTGAGTTTTTAAGACATTTAACTCTACTCGGTTAGATAATCCCCATTGATATATCTTGTTGAGTTCGGAGTTCAGTGTATTAGGCATAATCTGCTGATTGGTATTGACGTTCGAAGAGTTTGGCCGGAAATGTTATGGATTATGAGAAACTTAATGTGCTATCATCGTTTGGGTTGTGGGTAATGGACAAGAGATCATTTATAAAGATGAGGAATAGAGTGGGTGAAAGTACCGAACCTTGGGGAACACCTGCATTAATTTGTCGGGAGACAGATTTGAAACCATCAAGAACCACTTGGATTGAACGGGCAGAAAGATAGTCTCTTATCCATTGGATCAGGGAATTGTTCACTCCATATGAATGTAATTTTGATAAAAGAGGTGGATGCCAAACTGTGTCGAAGGCTCTCGAGATATCCAGTGCAACAACCTTGCTTTCTCCGATGTAGTGGATGGAATGGCTCCACTTTTCGGTAAGGCACGCCATCAGATCTCCTGTGGACCTGTTGCTACGAAAGCCATATTGGCGGTCATTGACGAGGTCATTTGATTCCAGATATTTCGAAAGTTGACAGTTAATCAGTGATTCCATTACCTTCGAGAGAATAGAAGTTAGTGATATAGGTCGATAAGAAGAAAGGGATGATTTGTCATCCTTTTTAGGAATTGGGTGAATGTTTGCTGACTTCCATCTGTTTGAGAACCGGTCAGTAGAATAAAACAAATGGAAGAGTTTCCGCAGTGGTTTAGAGAGTGAAGAAGGACATTTCTTCAAAAGAATTGGGGAATACCATCAGGACCAGCGTATTTGTCTGCGTTTACCTCGTTGAGTCCCCGGGCAACAGTACGCGTTCGGAAGCGAATCTGGCTCATGGTGTGCTGCTTATGCTCAAGTTGAGGTGGAACTGATGGTAGTAGCCGGCAACGTTGAGTTGGCTGCAAAATGTGCAGCAAGTAGATTCGCCTTCTCTATTGCACTGATGACTGGTCTCTCATCGACTGTTAGCGAAGGAATGGATGAGGAAACCGAGTTTTGGATGTTCTTCACAAATGTCCAGAAGTTTCGACTACCTATGGGAGAGTGTAGTATTTTTTGTCTCATTCTTTGGTCATGCAAGAACTCTGCGCATTGAATATCCGCATTGCAGTCATTTATAGCTCCCCTAAATCTTTTCCGGTTTTCCTCAGTATTGTTCGATTTATACAACCGGGAGCTTAACTCTTTAGCTTTAATAGCTTTTCTGGACCCGGAATCGAACCACATATTTCGCTTGGGTTTGATACTCTTTACTCTGTGGTGAATAAAGGTTCGCATGCCAAACAGAATCGTGTCCGTCAATGTGTCCGCTATACAGTCAACATCATCATTGAGGAAAAAGAACAAACAATTTAACTTTCCAAAAAAGTCGTTCAGACCTTCCCAGTTGGTTTTCTCTTAGAACCATACTGTTCTTTTGGGATTTTACTCGTAAGCGTTGCTGTTGGTTAGAGGAAATTTAGCTGACACGACAGAGTGGTCTGAAGTGCCCAAGGGCGAGAAACTTCAATTGTGTATTTGTTTGGGTGCGAGGTGAGAAACAGGTCCAGTGTGTTGGTGGAATGACCATATATGTCTGGTACCCGTGTTGGCTCACTGACGAGTTGAGTTAAATTGTTTGACTCAGCATAGAGCTGAACATACTGACCCTTCGGGGGATGTGTGTCCGGAGTGGGGAAGCCACTGAGAGTTATGCACATTAAAATCACCCGCAACTACGATTTCCGAGTGGGGATATAGGGTCAGGATCTTATCGATGGAATCAGATAGACCATCAAATTCGTTAAAGGATGCGTTTCTATCCAAATTTGGGCTTCTGTAAAGAAAGCAGTAATGTATGATATGGCTACGAACGTAAAGTTTTAGCCACGAGAAATTAAATTCTGGATTGGAGCAGACCCTATATTGCTGCAGAAGCTGATAAGCAATACCACTTCGTATGTATGTAGCTAGACCACGATGTGGAAAGAACAAAGGTACTAGGTTATAACCGAGTATAGTAAAATCGGAAATATCTGAATTAGTTATTATCTGAGTTTCGCTAAGTGCAAGGATTGCTGGTTTCTGGTTACCGACGTAGGCAGACACAGAGGAGAAATTGCATTTTAGGCCGCGAATGTTACACAGATCGACGTGAAATTCCCGTTCCATTGAAATGGCCTGACACAGAAAACCTATACCGCCTGAGAAAAGGTTGCAAATTGGACCCGGCGATAGATAAGCGAAAGCAACCACTACAGGTGTTATGCCCTTGTAGTAGGTGACCCACTAGATCCGTGTCGAAATCCAGGTCACATCCCTTTCGTGACGAATATTACCCCACTCAAAACACCGAAAACTCTCAAAAGATTATAAATCAATCGGGAGTATCGATACCTGGGGGAAGCAACAGAGGTGGGAAAAAGAGGAAAAACAGACACAAGGAAAGGAAGGGGTATGAGTTTTCCCGCACTGTACACTTCCAGAAAATATTTACACCACGGCGCGAATTCCAGAAATATTACTGCACTACACTGGGACGGGTTTGTGGTGATGCATTTGTTTATTTCGGATCCCATAGAATACCTTACGCGCGAATCGATAGTGCAAATAGGGTATCTTGTGGTTATTTAAGATACCCTGAACGGATTACACATATGATCCGAAGGTACGGATCATGAGGCAGAGGGCACATGCTGATTCGTCGGCGGTTAGTTTTGTGCTTCTGTGAATGAATTTTCACATAAGCAGGATTTCGGGAATTGAATTATAGTGTTAAGGGCATGGGAAGAGTAATAGTGATTTGGGATCACTACACCTTAAAGAGTTTGTTCGTGATACCGATTATCCGATTATTGTGTGAGGCAGCCCCAATGGATAAGGGGTGGCACTTTTTGAGTATAACAATACATCTCGTGGAATAAATCATCATCATCGGCACTACAACCGGGATCCGGTCTTGGCCCTGTTTAGCAAATCTCGAGGCTTGTTAAATTTTCCATAATAATTTATTTTTACTGGCAAGGTTATTAGCCTTGCGCCATGGTGCAATAAATACAGTAATTTATTTACAGACTCAAGTACTGTAGTCGGTTATAAATATATTAAAAATAAAATATCAATTATTATTTTTAACTAGACCATGTTGGAAGTACTGAATGCAGTTGTAGCTTATTATTATCAAGAGATAATAAAATAATAATGGCAGGCGTTCATTTTTACATGATCCTCACAATAGTTAATTAAATTGTATTATCAATAATACGAGCGTATGCAACACTAAATAAACAAATGGGAACTTAATAAAAATTGGGGAGACCCCAAATTTGGGTCTTAGATAGATTTGCCACCACAGATGGGTGGAAGGACCTTTTGTAGAGGGGAATGCTATTTTATAGGGTGGATTCGTCAAGTGTGTATTAACCCAAGTGGTTATTGACGGTGTCAAATCTATCTCCCATCAAATTAATGCAGGTGTTCCCTAGGCTTCGGTACTCTCACCCACTCTCTTCCTCATCTTTATAAATGATCTCTTGTCAATTACTCACAACCCAATTCACTCGTTTGCTAATGATAGCACGTTGAGTTTCTCATACTCATACGAACACTCTTGTCTAAACTCTTCGAACATTCTACCAACCAGCAACTTATGCTTGATACATTGAATTCAGACTTCAACAACTTATATCAGTGGGGATTATCTAACCGAGTAGAATTCAATGCCCTAAAAACTCAGTGCTGCCTCTTGTCGTCAAAGGTGAACCCCAAAGTAAATATACTGGCTATGAACGGCACTTGCATCGACGTAGCCAAGGAATTATCAATGCTCGTCACTCGAATTAATTCGACTCTTAACTGGAATGACCACATATTTGAAGCTGCGAAAAGTGTAGCCAAATGTATGGGGTTTCTTAACAGATGCAAAAGATATTTCCATCCAACCTGGCCACTATTAACAAGGCGTATATTCGTCCAAAAATGGAGTTCAATTCCCATATTTGGTCAGGCGCATCCAAAACTGCACTACACATGCTCGATAGGATGCAAAAACGAGCAGTGAAACTTATTGAGGACCCGGCCGTAAGTCGATCAATTCCGTCGTTAGAACACAGGCGCAACGTATCATGCCTATCTCTTTTCTATAGGTATTACCATGGTCGTTGCTCCACTGAACTTGCTGAATGTGTTCCGCCCCTTCTGACCTTTTTCCGCGATACCCGTCAATCTGTGAATCCGCATCAGTTCACGTTGAAAGTGGACTTGTGGGGCTTAGAAGCAGGTGTGCCAAGACACGGGCACTGATACACTTTCTTCCCACTTGCCACTGCTGCAAAGAAAATTGTCACAAACAAATAGAACTGCATTATATCTTATTCGCATCAGAATAACAAGTGTTTACTTTATATAAAAAAGAAATTATTTCGTTTCGAACACGGGTGCAAATTAGATTTCGTTAAAAAAAAAAAAAAACTAAATAGAAATAAATAAATAAAAATAGAAAAATAAACAAAAATTAGACAAGTAAACGAAAAAAAAAAATAATCATATTAACGCTAACTCTACTCTTAGGACTATTTTAATTTAAATACACGATAAGTTATTTTAAAAAAGGGCAGTTTTTATTTTAACCTTTTAAACAAAAATAAGTTAAAATAGACAATTGCCAACTATAGCAAATTAGTCAAAAGTGGCGCAAAAATTAGTAAAAAAAAGCCAAAAATAAAACGAAACAGAACACCTTTCAAGTATTCTCAAACTTTGTCTAACAAAAACACCTGAAGCATCAGAAGCTAATTACAAACCATAAATGTTACTCATGTCATAGGCAATCCGTCAATTTATGAATAGCAAATGCGTATATATCCAAACTGAAGTGATTCCTCAATACGGCAATATTTAATTCCATTGTATTAGCTAGTATTTATTAATCTGCAACGATTTTGGTCAACGAGTTCATAGTTTAATTTTTTTTTAAGAACTAGCTCAGTAACCAGAGACTTAGCGTTTTTCTCTTTACACAATTTCGAACTTTGGCAAAAAAATATTGATTGATTTAAATATAATTAATAATTAATATAAAAACCGCGGCAATATTCACGTCTTCACCGGACTTTGCACGACTCCAATTAGCTTTACGCGACTCTCATTTGACTCTACTTGACTCCTCGCGTCCACTACCGAACCCTTTCGACTCGATACGACCGCACGCGCCTCCACTCGACGCCATTTAGACTTCTCGCGCCTCCACGCGTCCCCTTTACGTCTCTTGCCTACTCACGTAGACATAACGTGATCTCTTCCTAACTCCCTCGATCCCGGCTCCTCTTTACTTTTCGGCACCACGATGCCCACCACACGAGCCGGTACATCTCAGCAGACGCAAGCTCGCGCTGATTCCCAAGCATTCCAGGACGCTTCCAGCGTCAAATCCCCACCCCTGCCGCCAAATATTAAGCTTCCTCCTTTCGACAAGGAGGATGCAGAGCTATGGTTCGCCATAGCTGACCGCATTTTCCGGGCCACCAACATGCACGATGAAGAACTCCGTGCTGTTAAACTGATGCGGGTGCTGGATTGTACACAGCGGACGCATGTTGTGCATGTGATTAGGTTGCCAGGCCCTAATCCTTACAGCAAAATGCAGGAGATGCTCCTCAACGCTTTGGACGAGGTCACCAGCTTCAAGCAACAACGGTTGGCGGGCGAAACCAACTTTTCGGGTATTAGACCATCCCTTTTCCTGACCCATTTACGATCAATAGCGGGGACCGGGATCTCGGATGATCTAATTAGGCCGCACTTTCTAATGTGCCTTCCTCAACATGCCCGCTCGGCATTAATGGCCCAACCTAATCAGAGTTTTTGCTATTTATCAAAGGTTGCTGACGCAATCATGGAAAGCTCAGACCCGCAGTCTGAGTTCCCACCGTATCAAGTCGCGGCGGTTAACCAACACGTCGCACTGCCTACACGGCACCCACGGTTTCCACTAGTAGCACCTCGAACTGCTCTAGTAACTCCTATTCACCAACCTCCCTCACCCTCCAGAAGGCACACCGGCCTTAGTTCGAATAAGTCGCTATCCAATCTCCATCGGTGACGGTCACGCCGCACCGTGTCAGAAGTCACATCTCAACTACAGTCGCTAATCAACTACAAGAGGGTACAGACACACCGTTTTAGTCTGCTCAGGAATTGGACCAATTTTAAATTACATCTTACGCGTAGAGTGTTACATTTGCGACGAAAAGTCGGTCATAATTATCTCCAAGATAACAGTTAAATTTTATTAATTTATTGGTGCATGTGAAATCATTGTATGATAAAAGGAACAAATTCAAAGTGTAAAATTGGGCACCGTTTCTCGTGCGCCAAGTACAAATAAATGTGTCAACTTACGTGTACCATTTTGAAAGTGTAAATTCTATTCAATTGTAAACAATCAAAAAAAAAAAAAAATAATAATTGAGAACAATAAAAACTAAACCAAGTGCCTTTCATTTCTTTTCTTCCTGTGAATTCGGCGAAGTGTGTTCGGCGGAACAAGTGTCGGGTATTAAAGTGACTCTGTGCCCCTGTCTGGCACACCAACTTCTACCGCCGCAGACTTTAGGCGCACAAATAAACATAGAGAGTCATTCTTTAGCGAACCACATCAATGTGGAATGTTCTGCCTGATCATGTGTTTCCTGGCCGTTGTGATGTCCAGACAGGCAAGACCAATATACATCGACACCCCCTTTCCTTATCCACTTCCTCTCCATCCGCTCGCGCTGTGCTCTGACATTTAAGGGTACTTCAAAATCCCCTTTTGTGCGCGCGTTAGTGTAAAAAAAACCAATTTGTATCATTAAGAGGAATATTCAGCGTGAGTTAACGTCAAACAATGGAAATTTACCAGAAGACATTATCAGACGTAATCTTATCACTAAAGGAATGGATGACTCAACTCTTATCTTATTTTTGTATATGAATGAGTATAAAAAGCCTAAGCAAGAGGATCAAGTTGTTCAGAATAGCAAAAGTTGGGAAACCAACGTATCACCCCTCAAGCTTTCGCTCTATCTCGCTTCTCACTTGCATCAGCAAAATATATAAAAAATTCATATACGAGAAACTAAATAACTTTGTCAGTGCCAGGAACCTAATACCTGATTTCCAATTTGGATTTAGAAGAGCGCACAGCACCACTATGGCTCTCAACATATTTCAAAACCACGTCTGCGTGCGGCTCTTTAATAAGGAACCCACCGTTGCGGTGAGCCTGGACATTGAAAAAGCTTTCGACACGACTTGGATCGAAGGTCTCGTTTTTAAATTATTGAATACTGGCCTCAGTAGAAGGCTAGGTAGAATCATCTACCAGTTCGTTCGAAACAGAACCTTCCAAGTTAGAGTGAATGGAAAGCTTTTCCGAACTTTTCACACCGCTGCAGGCGTACCACTGGGCTTCATTCCAGGCCCCATCTTATTTAATATCTACACCTCCGATATTCCTCGCCCTGTGGATGGGAGAGTAAACCAGATATGCTATGCAGATGACGTCCTAGTGTACACGTCATCCAAAGTCCCTAAACTCGCAACAAATCGACTCAACCGCCATCTAGACGAACTGTATCAGTACTACAGTCGATGGAAAATTCGACTTAACCCATCCAAAGCAGTAGCTATAATTCTGATTAGTAAACACTCCCAACCTACTTCTCGATATTCACAGAATATTCGAATAAAAATGGGAGATACTACGATTAGACCACAGGACAGGATGAAATAACATGAGGTCATTTATACCCCAAAAATGAATTTCATCAAACATGTGACTCACATTCTCCAAAGGGGCCTCGGTCGGTCTAAGCAACTGCACAACATCTTGAAGTGGAGCAACAAAGTTGACACCAAAGTTAAGCTTCTCTGCTATAAGCAGCTAATCCGATCTGGAATATCGTACACCTTTCCCATATGGTCCTGCATACCTTCGGCTCAAATGGAAAGACTTCGAGTTTTCGAAAGGAAACTCCTCAGAAGATGCACCAATCACTCTAGAAGGGCTGACGGCCGTCATTACCCCATCTCTCTCTTATACGAAGGCGCCTCCATTACCCCTATCGACGAGGACTTGCTTCAATTAGCATACAAGTACCTCGAAAGCATTCAGAACAGCGAGAACCCACTTGTACGGGACTCTTGCGTTCTTGACCCGTCTCTCTCACGATCTCTTCGGATCAGACCACCACAATTTCTTCTTCAGTACAAAACTGAAGAAAGCACCCTTCCCAACAACATTCTCCTCTATAATAGAGGATTCCTGGATCCATCCCATAGGGTCTACTGTTAACAAACCACACACACACGGACGCACAGTACAAGGCGTACACAAACATACACACACCGACCAAAGCGTAGATCATCAGACGCCAAAGACGTGATCTGCGTTTACTACCGCACTCAAGACCTACCGGTCTTGTATGATTTTTTTTTCCACCATCTCTCTATACAACTAGTTAGAGAACACATGGACTAACACTGTCCACACTATCCTTGGATACCCCCCTTTTTTCTTTTCTTTTCAGATATCGCGAGACCGAGCCCAACATCCTCACGGATGTGGGTGATTCTGGTTATCGCAAGATGACCAGAAGCCAAAGACAAGATGAAGGACACATCTGTCCTTGTCTCGCTAAAATCGGCCCTCTTGCCAACCCATTTTTTTTATCAAGTTCTTCAGTAATTTGTAGAATTTTAAGAAGTAAAGAATTCTATCGCTGAAGCTTAAGCTCGGTGACGGAAATTTTTTTTTTAATCTTTAGTACACCAAACCAAATAACTCACGCAATTATCGCGCATTTAGGACCATGACGCAAATTGGTTAATAGCGGTGTATGAGTGTGGAGCGATTTCAACAGATGATGCACACGCAACCATAGAGAAGAAGACAGCATCAAAAAAGAATCGAAAATATCATCAATCAGACCATTAACGTAGCAATCGCAGTTTACCCAGCGAGTTGGGACATCCTCGCATCCACGAGGCGGTGTTCTGATACGTCGGTGCTCTGGTTGTAACTTTTTGTAAGGAATCTCGTTCTTCATTACCATTGCAAAACCTACAGGTGTTTTGAATTTCACCTTGAACTTCTTCCCGTTCACTTTTTTTCTGTATCACCAACGAATTGGAAAACACGTACATTCAGTAATCGTTCTTTTTTCTTTTTATTCGTTGTGTGGTGCTGCAAGTTTATATCTGATATAAAAATTAAAAACGAAATTAGCTCGACAACACCGCTCCACCACTAATTTTCATAAAAATTCATTACCATTAGGAATTACGGGTAAGCAAATTAAAAACAATCTATTACCTTGTTCGATGTTACCAGAACGATGGGCTGCTTAGGTATGCGCCGCAATGTACAGACTTAATAGACGGCTACCCATTGATAGTCTTTTTACTCAATCAGTATTGACGTAGTTCATAAATGAAAGGAGCCTTAAGTGATTTGCAATCTAAGAAAATAACTATATTGCGGTGTCTTAAACTGCTCAAGCAAAGCGTTCAAGAAATGCATTTGGTGGTTTTATCTTTTACCGTCTTATGGTTGATTAAACAATTTTTATAGTTTATAGCTCTGTTGAACTTCTCGAAGTCGTTTATTTATTTTCCCATTTTTTGTGTTGTTCATCTCCTTTCATCATTTAGTCATGACGTTGATATCTATGCAGCACTCAGATCTCATTCAAGACCTTTCATTGTAAGCTTTTAAAGTATTTGTTTTACTTCGAATAATACTTGGTGGTTTGCGGGCATAGCACCCTTCCTCAACAGAACAGGACCAAATAGAATAAAATGAGTTTTCTATGAAGACCCTACATCACTCAGTGACATGACCGATGATTGAAGTTGTTCATTGTGAGCGTGAGGTACTTGTGGCGTGCAATGTCGAACCACATCACGCCAAGCAGACAATAGAAGACGGGTAAATGAAAAAACCCTTTGGCTTCAACATACAAATGAAAGTTCCGCTCGGCGATGAGTTCGTGTTGAGTGAATGAGGGATGTCATTGTTGTAAACACAGAGAATCATTTGCAGAACAATAAAACAACCTGAGAATAGATAAATGTGTGGAACAACGCGTCATCCTCACTTAATGAGAAAGGATTTGGTACATTTGTCTTTTAGTGTTTGCTAAATAGTACCCACACACCCCTGGACTACTTTCCTCAAGAAAGAAAGGACGGTGATGGAATCGATTCTAAAGTTTAAAGAAGTGGGTGTGCTACAGTGAAGTGAGGCTTTTTGTAATCCCTGAAGGCCCATGAGAGTATGTTGTCCAATTAGGAAATGGATATTTGTAGATTAGGATTTAAAAAATGGGATCAATGAATGATAGGAAGCGATACCTAGACTGTGTCATAAGGTAAAATTGCCGAATGCGAATTGTTCGAATCAGAATTGAAGTGGTAATAAATGGTGTTTTTGAAATCTAAAAGAGTTTGTATCTATTGTTCAGTTACAATGTGTGCCTTGTGCCTTTTCTGATGCTACACAAAAGGTTTGTGTGGAAACTGGTTTAGATCACGACTCCTTTTATATTGTGTTAGAGATTAGGTTGGGGAAAAGGAAATCCGTTATTTTTCGTTCGATGGGGGAATTTTGATCAAATAAATTCGAATTTGGGCTCATTGGAAAAATGACTTGCCTTGACACTTTCTTGATTGCTCAGACGTTAGTCATAGGATATAAAATATCGGCTTTAATAAAAAGAAAATATGTATTTTAGAGGCTTGCTTTGATAATCGCAAAAATGGAGCTAGGCATCTAAAATTGTGAATGTATTTTTATGGTCCTGATACGGTTCCAACCGATTACACCCCATTTTGGTTCAATCGATTTCGTTCTGGTATTTGTGATATTAAAGATGCACCTTGCGCAGGTAGGCCCGTCATCGAAAGTGACAATAACGTTATGGAATTATTCGATGAAACTGACACACTGGCTGTCCAGGAATTAAAGGAAGATAGATAGATGTTAAACAATCTTAAGCTATCTGCATAGAGCTAGACTAAGAAGGATGCTCCATGTTTCGGTGCCACATTGACGCAAAAAATATGATGGGTACAATTTCCACCTCCGAATACTTAGTGGAACGGGATTGGCCCAATTTTTAAACGAATAATGACTGGGAATAAGCAATGGGACACTTATGACCATATTGTAGATATAAAAACGCTCCCGATCAAAGTGTCGTGAATTGGCTTAAACGTTGGTCAAACCAGGATGAACTGCCAGTAATGTTGTGCTGTGAATTTAGTTTGGTTTAGTTAGTGAGAGCAGAACCCCCATTTATTAGGCTTAATCTAAGCATAAATCAATATAATACCTTACAGTCTAACTTAAAATGTAAAGTAGAAATTAAAATATAATTAAAAAAACGAAAAAAGGAGAAGACTTGAATACCATATCCAAGTAGCGGGCGGACAAAGATTATGTAGAGTGAGCGGGTGACGTCGGGGTTTAGGAATTCCTTCGACCAGCGTTTGACAAAGCCAAGGCCAGTGTTGGATTATGTCATCAATATGTGCGGTAAATTTGAGCTCCTTGTCGCATAGGATGCCCAGGTCGCGAATCGATTCAACCGATGTTATCGAGATAGGAGCGTGGCTGAGTGGAGGCGCGCTTCCGAGAGAAGGTGATTGTGTGACATTTGGCGATATTCAGTTCTAGTCAGTTATTTTGGTACCATGTCGAAAAGCTGTCGAGATCCGATTGGACAAGTGAGGAGTCTAGGGGAGAGCGGATTGTCTTGAAAATGTTGGTATCATCCGCGTAAAGTGAGATGAAGGAGTGATTGATACTAGAGCATATGTCGTTAATGGTTAGGATAAATAGGAGGGGGCCGAAATGACTGCCCTGGGGGACACCTGATGTTGGAAAAAAGGATCACAGAGGGTGGATCTAATTCGCACGCGGCAGGTTAGATAATTGAGATAGGATGAGATCCACTTAATCAGCAGGGGTTCAAAACCGAGGGAAGATAACTTAAAGAGAATGAGGTTGTGGAAGAAAGGCCGAAACTCGGTAGTGATTACATCGAGTTCATTGCCGTTTTTAGGACAAGAATTGTGTGGAATAAGAACGCTCCGATCGCTTGGCGTCTTCATCTGGACTTCCTGTTTCCATCATCTTGGACGTCAAAATGTCCTTTTTACCGCTGCTCCAACTGCTTCTTTCATCTCGGACGTTGCTCACGGACGCGCCGTTGCCACGATCGAATAGTCTCTCGGGGACGCTGATCCACCCCATCGGGTTCGCGAACACCAACAGATACACACACAATAGGCAAGTAATTAGTGAAGAACAACACCGAAAGAAGATCGAATAAGCAAAGCATCGGAGCCGTATACCATAGAAAAAACATAATAGTTCCCCATCAGTTAAGTGTACATGAGTATAACGATCGAATTCGTACACGCGGCCGTTAGTCTGATGCTTCAATGCTTCACTTCTCACCCGTGTCATCGTGTTCTCAATTCACCTTCTTCACTGTCCTTGCTAAACCCTATAGCCTACATTGAATGCGATAAAATACATTTTTATGATTATTCAAATTTGTTGTTTTATTGAGAAATTCCGCCCACATGGGCAGTCACGGGAGATGAGCAAAAAGTTCGACATTGATAAACTAAAAGACCTGCGCAAAAGGGCTGAATATCAAGACGAATTAACGAATAGATTTAGTATTCTAGAGAATGGGAGCAGTGGGGAAAAGGAAGCCAATAGTGTGGACACTAAATGGACATCGATCAGAGACACAATCAAACAAACAGACCAAAAGGTATTAGAATTAAAAAAAAAAACAATTAAGTCCAAACCTTGGTTTGACGATGGGTGCAGGGAGAAGATCGATGAACGTAAACTCCTCAGAGTGATCCACTTAGAAAGATATGATGAAGTCAAGGCAGAAAGATACGCGACGATTCGGAAAGAGACAATGAGACTCTTCAAACGCAAAAAACATGAATGGGAGAAGACTCGGATCGAAAAAATTCTAGAAAATTCCAAAGCAGAGAACATCAGAGGTATGTATGCCGGCATAAATTCAATTAGAAATGGCTACCGGGGGAGAGCCAAAATAATTCGAGACGCAAACGGCTGTCTAGTCACAGAAACAAACAATATCGCAACAAGATGGAAGCAGTAACTTGAAAACCTGCTCAATGTGCGCACCCGTCAACCACAAATAAACATATCAGGTGTACACACAGCCGATTGTCAGATCGTGGAGCCCTCTTTCACCGAACTTGTAGACACAATAAATCGATTGAAAAACAACAAGGCTCCCGGAGTCGACTGCATACCCACAGAGCAACCGCTCGAAAGATCCACCAACTGATTAAAATAATATGGGATAAGGAAGTCACTCCGGAAGAATGGAAAACCTCAATGGTCGTCCCCATTTTCAAAAAAGGTGACAGATCTGACCAGAGCGATGGCCTATCACAGTTTATTTTTAACCTTGTACTAGAGTATGTCATCAGAAAGGTACAAAACGACAACATGGCCGGATCATCCCTGAACGGGGTCACACAAGTGCTCGCATATGCGGATGACATCGCCGTTTTAGGCGATAATCTAGAGGCTGTAGATAAAAACAGTGAAATCATCATGTAAGCGGCAGAAGAGGTGGGCCTAGAAATAAATGAAGACAAAATGAAATACATGATTACGGCGAGGGCAGGTGGACCTCAAGGAACATGTGGGGGTTCTCTATACCACATGGAGAACCAGCCCACAATTCCATACCTTATTTCGACCGCTTTCAGCGCGTCATTTCTACCCATTCCCCTTATAAGCTATACGGCCCGTAAAACATGTTAAACGGACGCATAGCTAAACTCATTATCCTATGCAGATAATGCATAATTGAGTTTAGCTACCTCATTGCCATACGGCAACCCCATTTCGCTAACCCATGGATTTCCACAGGAAATCGCATCATGTAGGTTAGCAACGGCATAGTCTGATCAAACGACGCGGTTGCTTAATCTTGCGACCGCTGGGGAAATTATCAAAGCATTTAAGTTAGTTCCCATGATCAGATTTCCCTAGCCAAGTCAGCATCCTTTACACTTTCTCCAGACACTTCATTCTGCTCAATTTTCCTCTCCTCCACAGTTCTGTCTCCGTACAGATCAATGTACTCTGAGATCACCATATTCACCGCATTGGGTCAATGGGTTATCCTCAAAGTACATTGATTCATGCACACAACCAAAACCACCCCGAGATCATCATACATCGTGTTTCTGTTCTCTCATTCTCCCATGTTCGTCGATTATCAATTAACCGATTATCCAACACACATCGACGAACGTGGCAATGGGAGAGCAGAAGTATGTTCTCTTTTGGTTGTCAAGTGCGAAAATTAAAAATCCAATTTCATCCCTAATTGGGATCAGTCTTTACTCAAACATCATCGCGGATGATCACACCGCTTAACGAATCGTCTTTCCACCACCGCCGTGTCCGCACACGTACTCCGAGTTGTCTAGCTGCCGAGGATTAGTTGTGTTGGATATTTCCCCCTTAAAGTAATTCAGTGATTGCTGTAGTTATCTCTTAACTAATGCATCCAAAAATAAGTTGATCAAATCTCTAAAAGTGATATTAGATGTTAAGTCATAACGTTAATGGGCAGAAAAAAAAAGACGTGTTGATATCCTTGTTTTATGAATTTATTATTAATTCCCTTTTTGTTTTTGTGCTGTAAATAATTGTATTCTTCTATTGCTCATCGGATTGAACAATCATCTCCATTGAGCAAAAAGAAAACCAACAAATAAAAAGAACATAAACCAAAACAGAATAAAACCAAAAACCAGTGTTTCCGTTTTACTCTCGTGAACGTTATCCAGCAGTAAAATATTATGGTGATAGGAGTGAACCGCGTGCCCGCGTTCGGCACATCAACGCGTACCCCACAAACACATATAAACGTCAAAGGCAAGATTTTCGAAAAAGTTAAAGAATATAAATATCTGGGAACGATATTGACGGCCAGTAACGAAATGTCGAAGGAAATTAACAAAAGACTGCATTCCGGCAACGCTGGTTGGCACGCAGTCAGTAAACTGCTATCACTTAGCATAAAGCTCCGTGTCTATAGAACCATAATCATGCCGATTGTTCTATACGGATGCGAAACATGGGCTCTCACAAAACGGGAAGAAAACAATTTATGCGTATTCGAGAATAAAGTTTTGAGGAGTATCTTTGGAGGTAAATATGACGAGGAGGCAGGACAATGGAGGAAACTCTGTAGCGTTCTACGAACGCACAATTCCACCCAGGTAAGGTTCCTACCCTTCAAGGAAATACCTACCCTGAAAACATTGCACGCGCCCCACAAACGCGTGTCCCAAAATCCCACCTTAGGGCACTGAAACATTTGGTCAACGTTGAGCCCGAGACGAAAAAGCAAGGAACTGAACGTCCCAAAGCTTTCAATGTCAAGCACAACAGTTCGAATAAACCACACCTGAAACAAAGAAAAAAAAATAAATGCATCCGATCTTCAAAGACCGAAATGCGCCGCACTCCAGCACTGCACAATCGAAAATCCTGAACATCTACACGATGTTACAAGGATTTGTTATCGCCAGCAAATTAGCCGACCAACGGACGCACGTGCGGGTGATCTGCCACAAAGACCGTCAGATCCATCGGCAAACAAAAGAAACTGCAACCGTAATTATCTCAACGAATTAATTCGAAAAATGTATGAGGTTTAAAACCTACAAAGGATCTATTCCGGTCCCTTCTGAATTTCACACCCTCAAAAGGATCTAATGGATTTCGGTGTGTTTACAAAAGGCAAATAAACCCATGGACTATACGTCCTAACAATCATCTCCGTTCTGAGCGCCAGATGTGCCGCGCAAACAGAAAACCGTGGGATGAGATGCTATCACCACCACCGAGGGTGATGATGATGTATGTGTTGATTCCTTTCAGGCATCCAAATTGCCCCTAGGAATAAATAACAATGTGCTAACAGAGATTCGAAAATTCTGTTAGCAGATCTAAGGAGAAAAGTTGTCTGCACAGATAAAGATACAATCGGTATCTGGGTATTTTTCGGATAGGAAAACGGAGTCTAAGTTAGATCGTCAACGAGACGACAAGTATTGGTTGAAGGCCAACGCGAGAAGATTTCTCTATCGAGCAGCAGGACAGCGAACCCCACTGAGGAGGTCGAACCGCGAGAACCGCTAGATAAGTAACCGCGACTTTAAGTTCAAATTAAGAAAAAGACGAGTTAACGTGTGTCCGAAGTTCGTCAGTGAAACGACAGTAAAAGCGATGTAAGCTCGGAATTTAAAAACAAAAACAAATGTTAATAAACAAAAGTGTGCACTAAAAATAGTTCGTGTTTCATTTTTGTGCTGTGGCGCTCCGCTTGTGTATTTTCCTCTACGGTTAACAGTGTTCGGCGGAACACTGCATCATCAAACATTCGACACGACACTCAAATCCGCCAAAACTCCACAACCACGAATTGGAAGAGCTTTACCGCAAACCTACAATAGTGAGAGTAATCATGTTGCGAAGATTAGGATGGGCCGGATTTGCAGCGCAAATGGGCAACGATAGAACCGTGCGTAGAATTCTTGACGGTAGACCAACGGGAAAGAAACCGGTAGGACGGTAGCGACGGAGATGGGAGGGCAATGTTAGGTTTGACCTTGAGGAGATCGGATCAGATGGTCAAGCGTGGAAGGAGAGTGCACAGGACAGGGAATGATGGCGGAGTCGAGTCGGTGAGGTCATGAACTTCTGGGTTCCTACAAGCCAATAAATAATAATAATAATAATAATTGAGAAATTCCGGATGGACATTTCACAGAAGATAAGTATTTTCCGAATATTACAATCTGCAGCTATTCAAGAACAGTTACACATTTGCAGCATATAGAATCGCCTGTACTGAAGGAAGTGTAGAACAAGATTCAAAAACGGTCTGCTTGAATGCTCAATTGAAATATGTTGCGCTGAATGGATTAATTCCTTAGCAGATAAAATACTCTGACAGATTAGGAAAACTATAGGAGACGTTGATGCTAAATCTGGAAAATAAAATGGAGCTTTGGAAAACTCTTTTTGCATGAGTCTGTATACAGTTCAGGAGCACTCCCGTGAAAACAAGATAATCTTTCCTATACTTTCGAGAATAAGTAATTGAGAAATGCTGTGTTAAGAATTTTGACGATGAAACGGAAATACGACAGAAACTTCATAGTTGAACACTCGTTGGAATTGTATCATAAACTTTTAAAAGAATAAACAAAGTGTTAGAATATAAAATGTTTTCTCCTGGGTATTCTGCAACGTACATTGTGAGTTTCACCTGCAGAAGATTCTGATTTTATTAGTGAAATCTGTTGTGGGTATCCTTAGCAAATACGATTTGACCTCCTGTGTGTTTTGTGTGAAATTCTATAGGAACAAAGACGGTTCGTAGTGCAGCGCCGGTAAAAATATCCATCTATCACCTTAAGTACTTTTTTAACACTTCTGCCAAACATCACTAATCTCAAATGATGGGTCGGATTATGGTGCGAGAAATGTTAGTATCCCGACGTTCTGCATTTAGTAGTCTACCTCTAACTATAAATTAGATAAAAAACCGCTAATTCCTTAAGTTGGGTGCCAGAAGTTGTTGCAATGAAAATTGTAAAAACAAAATGGTATTCTTTAAATTCCGAATAATTTACAGTGCCCATCTGCTCATTCATTCGTTTTATTTATCACTAATTGTGTTCTACAATACAACCGTGTCTATGTTAAGTTCTCTTCCACTGCCCTGGCAAAGGCACCTCTAACATGAATTAAGATAAAATGTACCGACTGTTATATTGGAATTTAATGAGGCTTTATTTTGGCAAGTAACCCCATTCAGAGTAATTTGGCATTCAGTAAAAATGATGCTGTTCAAGTTATCAAGTGATTTATAATAAGGACACATCTGGCATTACAAAGGAAAGTCCCTTTTAGCCACACTTATTGTTCTTGCTACAGTTTGCTCCTTCAGGTGAGTTATCCATTTCAATAAACCGCGGGATAAGTGCTCAGAAAAGGATACATCTTCGTCCTTGCTGTAAATTCATTTGTGTCAATCTGAAATGAGAGTTAAACAGATGATGAAAAACTGTAAGAACGACTTTATAGAGTTTATGTTGACAAGAACACAAATCGTGTCGTGGTATTGGGCTGTCTAGTGATAAAGTGGTAATGAGTCAAAAGTATGGAAGAAGTGGATTATAGAAGGTCAATTAAAATATGTGGGAGACAGAAAGCAATGCTTTTAAATATTTTTACGACTATTTGCCAAATATAAACATAGTTGCAATGGGTGTGTAAAAACAGAATAAGAGAAAATTGTCGTTCTCTGGTGGGTACTTTTCTATTAAAAGTTTATTCTCCAATATTTGTTTAATTGCCATGAGGACATTTCCTGGAACTGTACTTATCTAACAACTCGGTTTAATAAGCTGATATTTTACTCGTAAAATATTGCAGAGCTTGTGGTATGGAATCAATTTAGGAGCCATGGAGTCTAATGTTCCTTCTATTGCCACAGCGTTGCTCTACTTTCGCAAAGTGACATTTTTATTCTGAATTTCAAAACAACAATAAATTTATATTCACTGTTTTTCAATGGTTTCTGGATTATTTTTCTGTACACGTTTTAATATTGTTACCATTCTCTGAAACGCTCCGCAGTTTTCCACTAAGGTAATTTGCTTGAACTGTATCGATGAACATCATTTTTCAATTAAATGACTCTTTCTGTGTTTTTTTTTTATTTATTTAGATTCTCTTTGACCCAATAAATGTTGTATTTGTGAATAGTTGAAACAAAGTTAAAAAATGATACATTGCTATCACACTAATAAACACACAATGGAGGGTAGTTTGCTTGTCGACTACAATAAGCAATAAAGTTAACGAAAATGCGCTAAAACAAACATTATGGTTGAAAGAGAAAGACAACTGGGACGGTTTGAACGACTTTTCTTTAGAAGTTCAAACTAGTCGTTATTTTTTCTCAACAATAATTTGTCTTGACGTAAAAATCTTCATTCCATACTGAGTTTTTGTTACACAAACATGGGACATTGGAGAATCCTTAAATGTCAAAATATAGTGAGTGGATAAGGAAAGGAACTATTGATGGTTATTAGCCTGGCGTACCTGCGCATTATAATAACTATAGAACACATGATATAAAAGAGTGTTAATTTGATTGGGATATCAGTTTTTGTTTAGTACAAGCTGACAAAATAAAACAAACATATTATAATAAACTTCTTAATTAACCTTAAACGTGCTCATCTGAAAATTATGTTTTTCAAATTGGCTTGAAAATAACTCTCTCAATTTGTATTCTATTAAGTTCAAACTTTAACTGTGGCTTCCTGGTTATATTTCACAGAGAATAGCGTACAAATAACAGGTTAATATAAATATTAAAAATTGTGAAAGTTATTAGCAAACAAATGTCTTTTTTTTTACGAAAAAATCGATTTTCTTTTTCAAAAGCTTGTGATTTTTCAAAAATCGATGTTTTCAAAATTTCGTACGACATTCCCTAGATATTTTTGCAGTATCAAAACTCTTCAAGATACTTATTTGCAAGCCCTGGAGCAACGTTTTTAATGACAACGGACGCCATTTTTTTTTTAAATTGTACCTTAATACTTATATAAACATGTGGTAAACTTCGGATTATTAATACAAAATTTTTTCCCATCCAAAAAAATACAGAAGTGGTCGGTTTTCGGGTCTCTAGAGAGGCATAACGCCTTAACTAGATTTACCCTAACTTAAGAAAAAAAAATGTAAACTTAACTACGAGGACGAGAGGTGATGTAACAGCAGGGCGAGAATAGAGCAAGGATAAACTGCGGATAAAATGAGAAAAGTTAAGATTAATAAGAGGATTAACACCGCGGGGGGGGGGGGGGGGGGGCTGCTACGTTTAAAGTTGAATTAGATTGCATCTGAGGTGGCATGCCATAGCATTTTGGAGATACTTTCATTACAGCCTTGCGAGGTTTGGTTGTAGAGTAAATAGAATAAGCTAGGATTTCGTAAGTTGTGTGTGTGGCGATCCTAAATCGCTACTCCCATCAAAATCCACAATATTACCAATAATCCCATCCAAATTCCTAATACTTCATATAATCCAAATCCAAATTTCATATTGAATCATATGAGCGATAAATTAAACCGAAAGTTAATTTGTCGCACATTGATTCAATTCCCAATAATCCTGACATCATGAAATGCTTAACTCAAAATGCATTTCATGATTTCCCTTCCAGGAACTTATTCAACTAAACCCCTAGTCACTTCCCAAAACCCAATTCCAATTGAAGCACACAAAACCCGGTGTACGCTTCTTGGAATTTTGACAATAAAAACGTTGACAAATCTCAACGATAAAGAAGTATAAAAGGACGGCGCATTTCAATTTCGTGATCAGTCTGTGTGTAAACTCGATTTACAATTTCTAAATGTTTAATTTAAATATAACAATCTTTATAAACGCATGTGCAGCGTTTGACTGCTCGACTTGTACTGATACCAACTCCACAACTACCGCTGCTTATATTCGCTTTTTGTCTCCTTTCCCTCGTTCGCATGTTGTCACAGGAACAAGGAGCCAGAGTATAAATGTGCGATGCTCAGTCTGCCAGTCGGCAGTCGTGTGCTGCTAGTCGGCCGTCGTGTGCTGCTCCGTCTCCAACATTCCGCCCACCTTGAACTGTCGGTTCAACCGTCTCATCCTCTGCAACCCGGAGTAGTACTAACTTCGTAACGGGTCGCTTAAGGGTGCCCCCCTGAATCTTTACGGTTGCCACCCGCACCTTGCCATCTCTGCCAGGATGAAGCTCGATAACCCTTCCCATGGGCCAATAGGTCGGAGATAGTTGCTCGTCCTTCAGAAGCACCACGACCGGATTTCCTAGGTTTGGTTCCGGATGATACCATTTGTTTCGAGCCTGCAACGTGTGGAGGTATTCGTTCTTCCACCGGTACCAAAATGCTCGATGCAACGCCTGCAAGTACTTCCATCTGGACCGCCAAGTGATTGTTGTCTCTCCCGGATCGACTTCCGGGACGCTCATAGCCGGTCCTCCAACTAAGAAATGACTGGGGGTCAACACCTCGGGATCGCCAGGCTCTGTTGGCAGGACGACCAGCGGTCGGGAATTCAGACAAGCCTCGATCTGGGCCAACACGGTAGTGAGCTCCTCGAACGTCAGAAACGCATTTCCAATAGCTCGCTTCCGGTGATGTTTCACGGACTTGATTCCTGCCTCCCACAAGCCACCAAAGTGGGGAGCTGCCGGGGGAATGAATCTCCAAGTGATGCCGTTGGTGGCCAACTCTGTCATGATCCGGTCCTGGGTAGCCTTCCGGTTTATGTGCTCATAAACTTCTCGCAGTTCTCGGCATGCCCCAACAAAATTGGTACCATTATCACTCCATAAAGTGTGACAAAAACCCCTACGCACGAGAACTCTCCTTAATGCTGCCAGGAAAGCCTCGCTGGACAGCTCGTTAACCGCTTCGTGTATTGCCTTGGTTGGCAAGCATACGAAGAGACAGATGTAGCCTTTGACTCGCTTCGCGCTGCGTCCTTTCCATGTCCGAAGAGTGATAGGACCTCCATAATCCACGCCGGTGTTACTAAATGGCCGTGCGGGATTAATCCTACTGGCTGGCAATGCGGCCATTTGTTGAGATAGCACCCGTCCCTTGTGACGAACGCAAACCGTGCATTCAGCGATGACCCTCCGGACAAGTCCTCGACTCCCTATGATCCAGTACTGGGAGTTAACTGCGGATAGCAGTAACCGGCTTCCAGCGTGCATCAGCCTCAAGTGGAAATCTCTCACGATAATCCTTGCCAGGTGATGTTGCCGATGTAAGATTGGTGGATGTCGGCGTTCGTATTCCATCTTTGTTGCTTCTAGTCTTCCGCCCACCCTGAGGGTACCTTGGTCATCGATGAATGGGTTGAGCGCAATCAGTTCGCTTTGTCTTGATACTTGAATTCCGGCTCTCATGGGCGTTAGGTCCGCCTTCCGCCACGCTAATGTTCGTACCGTTCGAGTGAAGCTGGAGACTCTTCTTGTTATAGACAGCTCCTCTTGCTGTATTACGAAATACGATGCCCTTCGTTCCTGGAGGTCTACCGGTGTTCCGGTGTCCGCCTCTCGGACTTGATGAGCGGGCGTCCGGGGCAACTTCAGCTCCTTGTCTCGCAGAAAAGCGGGTCCTCGCCACCACAGCTCTGCTCCGGTGAGCTCCTTTGCTTTAAGGCCCCTTGATAAGCAATTTTGATGGCCTTTAGATTGGTGTGGTGTAGATTGCTGCCCCATAGGCGGTGGGGGCAAAGACTGTTGCGGAACAGATTGCTGCTGCATACTTTGCTGTGTCATATGCTGTTGTGGCACCGATTGCTGAGTCATAGGCTGTGGCAAGGTTTGATGAGAGACATGCCGCTGTGCCTTAAATTGTTGTGGCATGGATTGTTGCGGTACAGACTGTTGTGCCATTGATTGCTGTGGTACAGACTGCTGTGGCACAGACTGCCGTGGTACAGACTGTTGTGGCACTGACTGTCGTCGTACAGACTGTTGTGGTACAGACTGTTGTGGCACAGACTCTTGTTGAATAATTTGTGGTTGCAACGATTGTGGCTGTTGCAAAGTTTGATGCTGTTGCAGTGGTGGTGGTTGTTGTTGAATTTGCATTTGCCCATTCGGCGGAGTCCCTGAATTTGAATCAGGTTGTGAAGATATCTGATAAGAACTCTGTGGTTCATTTGTTACTTGAGAGGTTATGTACGTAGTGCCCATCATTGTGTTTGTGGCGCCAGAGGAATAGGATTGCTGAGTTATATTAGAAGTAGGTGGTGAATTATAATTTTGGAATTTTTGTTGCTGTGGTTGTGTGGAAGATGATGGAGAAACACCGAGTTCATTTCCACCTTGATACACCGATGTCGGAACATAAGGAGCTTGCTGATAATTCGTATTCGCAGCTTTACAGTTGCCGACATCGTTATATGTAGGCATATTAATTGGCAGTGTACCCTCTAATGGGTCGACTTGTTGGGTGACAGTGCAGCAATGTTGTTCCTGATCGAGCAGAGCTGGTCCACTCCCTGCGATTACCCAGCCGAATATGGTGTTCTGCGCCATCATTTTACTATCGGGATCCATCAGTCGTCCATCGCGCAGGATCTGGAAGATAGTGTCCGAACCCAGCAACAAGTCAATGGGTCTTGATTTGTGGAATAGCGGGTCGGCCAACGCCAGCGATGAAAAGCTTCTCCAGTCATGTTTCAGTGACCTTGACGGCAGATCCGAAGTCAATCGTCCCATCACCAATGCCGTTATCCGAATACTTGTTTCCCCTGTTCGGCCTTTCAGCAGCATCTCGACCTTTCCTCGGCTGAGTTGTGGATTCGCTTCCCCTATGCCACTTATCTTCACCTTCGCCTGCGTGCGTCGCAGGCCCAACTGCTGAATGAATGATTCTCGGACTAAGGATGTGGTGGAGCCTGAGTCCAGCAGCACCCGGCAAGGAACCAACTGGTTTCTGTCGTCCATCACCGTTACTATTGCTGTAGGTAGTAGTGAATCCTGGGTTTGTACTGTCGCGCAAGATCCCTCTGATGGTCCAACCTTTGGTGATAACGTCGGAACGTCTACGGGTTGATGCAGTAGAGAATTGTGCCGTCCGTTACACTCTCGACAGTTACCTCTCTCACATTTGTCAATGCTGTGGTCGGGGCTGAGGCAATTTCTGCATAGCTTGTGGCGGCGGACAAACTGGTCTCGCTGTAGAGCTGAGAGATTCCTGAATGCACTGCATCGGAACAATGGATGCGGCTGCGCGCATCTGGGGCACTTAGCCGTCCCTGGTGATGTGATTGCCGAGTACGTCTTCTTGGATGGACCAGCTGCTATACCTCTGTCGCGAACAAAGTGACCCTTTGAATAGTTCTTCGCTGTCGGAATGCTCTCTAGTTCGGTGAGTCGAGCTTCCAGGAATTCGGTCAGCTCCTCGAATGTCGGCATCTCGTTCCTGCTGGTTTCTCGAGCCCATAGCTGCCTAGTTTCACTATCGAGCTTCTCGACTGTAGTGAACACCAACCAACAACCCCAGTGCTCCACTGGTAGCTCCAATGCTCGCAAAGCCCGAACCTGCTCGAAGAGGCCGTTGATAAATCTGCGGAACTCCGTAGCACCTGGTGTTTGGATAGCTGCAATCGTCATTAGTGATCGCAGATGTGCCTCCACGATGATCTTCCTTTTGTCATACCGCGAGACCAGTGCAGCCCAAGCCTCCAGATAGTTTGCCGCTGTGACCGGAACATTGCGAACCAATGATAATGCGTCCGCTCTTAAGGAAGTCCGGAGAAATTGGAATTTCTCTACTGCTGATAACTGGGGGTTGTCGTGGATGAGTGGTTTGTACAAATCCCGGAACGTTACCCACTGCTTGTAGTCCCCATCGAAGGTAGGCACGTCGATATGCTTCAGCTTGATCGGTCGGGTTGCCGTTCCAACGGTGGAATCTGTTGCTGTCAGGTCTGTTGACCGCGTAACCAATAGTTCCACCAAGCTGTTCATGAGCGTCTGGCTGGAATTTAGTGTGTCAAGCAACCTCTCCATTCCTGGCTGCTCCACTGTTAGCGTTGGAGTAGTTAACGGTCCCAGGGTGTCTCCTGAAGTATCCAATACGGTGGCGCCCGTGCTTGTTGACACGTTCAAACGCTGGGTGAGTCTGCCTTGCAGCGAAAAGTATCGTTCCTCGAAGGCTGCTCGCTCCTCGTTCTCCCTGTCGATGTCCAGGTCCGGATCGTTCTCCTCGATGCTTTCCTGGAGGCGCTCAAAGGATTTAAACGCGTCTTCCAGCTTGCTTAGTCTGCATGCGACTTCCTCTCTGGTCACTTCATTCGCCTTGGTCGCGAACTCCTCCAAACGCGTGAGGAATCCCTTAAGGACTCCTCGTCTTCGTTTGCTTGCCGGAACAGTCTGATCCGCCATTGCCTTGCTTGGCGAATCACTGGTAGCCATTGTGGTTCAGCTGCCTTCCTTTTGATGCTTGTGGGTCGAAATTGCCACTAGCTACTTGAATCCGATGCTTGTGGATCGGCTGTAGCTTACGCAACTGAGTGCGCTGCTGTTTGCTACTGGCTGGTTAGGCTACACGACCGTCTGTCTGCTTGGTCGCAGAGGGTGTGCTTCAATGCGTTGTAGTTGAAACGCTTGGATCCCACGTTGCACAGCTTGTGTTGTCCAGTCGGCAGCTGCTGTGTTTCCCTCGATGACTTGCTCCGGGTCGAAGGACCAATTTGTAAACTCGATTTACAATTTCTAAATGTTTAATTTAAATATAACAATCTTTATAAACGCATGTGCAGCGTTTGACTGCTCGACTTGTACTGATACCAACTCCACAACTACCGCTGCTTATATTCGCTTTTTGTCTCCTTTCCCTCGTTCGCATGTTGTCACAGGAACAAGGAGCCAGAGTATAAATGTGCGATGCTCAGTCTGCCAGTCGGCAGTCGTGTGCTGCTAGTCGGCCGTCGTGTGCTGCTCCGTCTCCAACACTGTGGATGGTAGAGTAAACCAGATTTGCTATGCGGATGACGTCCTAGTGTACACGTCATCTAAAAGCCCAAAACTCGCAACAAACCGACTCAACCGTCATCTGGACGAACTGTATCAGTATTACAGTCGGTGGAAAATTCGAATTAACCCATCTAAAGCAGTAGCTATAATTCTGAGTAGTAAACACTCCCAACCTACTTCTCGATATTCACAGAATATTCGAATAAAAATGGGAGATACTACGATTAGACCACAGGACAGGATGAAATAGCTTGGGGTCATTTATACCCCAAAAATGAATTTCATCAAACATGTGACCCACATTCTCCAAAGGGGCCTCGGTCGGTCTAAGCAACTGCACAACATCTTGAAGTGGAGCAACAAAGTTGACACCAAAGTTAAGCTTCTCTGCTATAAGCAGGTAATCCGATCTGGAATATCGTACGCCTTTTCCATATGGTCCTACACGTCTTCGGCCCAAATGGAAAGACTTCGGGTTTTCGAAAGGAAACTCCTCAGAAGATGCATCAATCATTCTAGAAAGCCTGACGGTCGTCATTACCCCAACTCTCACTTATACGAAGGCGCCTCCATTACCCCTATCGACGAGTATTTGCTTCAATTAGCATATAAGTACCTCGAAAACATTCAGAACAGCGAGAACCTACTTGTACGGGACTCCTGCGTTCTTGACCCTTCTCTCTCTCGATCTCTTCGGATCAAACCACCACAATTTCTTCTTCAGTACAAAACTGAAGAAAGCACCCTTCCCAACAACATTCCCCTCTATAATAGAGGATTCCTGGACCCATCCCATAGGGTCTACTATTAACAAACCACACACACGAACGCACAGTACAAGACGGCACAAACACAAACATACACACCGACCAAAGCGCAGATTATCAGACGCCAAAGACGTGATCTGCGTTCACTACCGCACCCAAGACCTACCGGTCTTGTACGATTTCTTTCCCACCATCCCTCTATAAAAGTAGTTAGAGAACACCCGGACTAACACTGTCCACACTATCCTTGGATGCCCCCCCTTTTTCTCTTTTCTTTTCAGAGATCGCGAGACCGAGCCCAAAATCCTCACGGATGTGGGTGATTCTGGTTATCGCAAGATGACCAGAAGTCAGAGACAAGATGAAGGACACATATGTCCTTGTCTCGCTAAATTCGGCCTTCTCACCACAATTTTTTTTTTTTTTTTTATTTCGTGATCAGTCAAGGTTCCAGAGACCGAACTGCTGGTCGTCGAACATCCTAAAATCAGTTAAGTTCTAGAAGGCCGAACCTATGGTCGAATGTCGAGTCACGAAATTCAATGTATCGAAATAAGCTTAATCTACAAAGGCAAAATAAAAAGAAAATCTAACTTGAAACTAAAGCCGAATCTTTTCATTTCCGCGGAACATTCAACTGGTGGGAAGTTACAAAGTAAAGAGATCTTAACACGTTATTGCGGACCCTAGTACGGGAACCCCCAACGGCAGAGAAAGCAGCGCCCGGTGACCAGGGGAGAATAATATACTCAAACCCGAGGAGTGCCCATTGGTGCCATAACAGGAGACTCTGCCATTCCCTGCCAAGGAGCTTACGAAGACCGAGCCCCGCGTCCGGAGGCCCCCACGCCCGACCGAAGGAAGATGTGAGGGCACACCTTTTCACGCCGTCCACTTCAACCAATAAACGGCCCCCAGTAGATCACCACAAAAGGAGATGACCCAACGACACACACATAAGGAGGTAAGCTAAGCCTTTTAATTAAAAATATAGCACCTCAACATGTGGGTTGCTGTTGAAGGGCATAAAGTGAAAACGATTCGCTCAGCGAACGGCTTCTGATAGTAAACGAAGGATGAAATCGGGTATATAAGCGGACAGGAGAAAAGGATTTTCTCATCTCGGTCCATGTAGAGCAAAACGTAAATTGTAAGGATGTAGTGGTTCACGAAGCTCTACCACCCCCCCCCCCCCCCCCCCCCCCCACACACACACATTTTGCACTTTTCCTTTCCTACCTTTCCTAGAGTCCAATTCATACCCATAATGGATACAAATTAATATCCCCATATCATTCATCCATATCCTCAAATTGAATCCAATGTCAAACAAATTGAACCAAACGTTCAATTGTCGTGCATTGATTCAATTCTATTAAACTAAATTCCCAAAACCTTAAATAAAACGAAATCTGTGAACCAGATGCCCATCCATAGAGGCATTGTGGCGGTTCTACGAACCGCACAAACCACTATAGGTCGAGATGTCGTCGTTCCACCAAGGAACACACTCACCTATAGCCAAACTCCACGTGCCCACAGACACGTGTCCCCGAAGTCCACCTTCTCATCTGACGAAAGGTGACATTCATCCTGGAGTCAACAACCCCACGTATCCACAGATACCAGCCAAAGAATCGGGCATGTCCAACGGAGAACCCCAAGACCTGATATGAAGTGTTGGAAATGCGGCGAAGTCGGCCACATCTCTGTTGACTGTAGGAAACGTCGACGAATGAATGAAACATCAATCGAGAATTGTTCTTCATGCACTAATCACAGGAGAAGCCTTCAGCGTGATTCAGACTTGGATAGCACCATGACCGAATGTTAATCTTTGCATCAACAGATAATTGCTCTTAAAACCAGCCGAGAAATGGTCATTGAGGAGAACAATCGCTTATCAACTGATCTAGCAGAGAGGCAAGCTGAAATTTTGACCCTAAAGCGTCGCCTTCAGGATTCGGAAGTAGAAATTGATCGTTTAAAACAAGAGGCGTACGACGTCCGAAATGTACGAGTAGAAGTACTAGATGGCTGGACGAGTGATGCTATACGCGCAGCTCAACGTCAGGATGAAGATATGTCGCTACTCCTGGAACACAAAGAAAAGAACGAGCGGCCACCTTGGAACAATATTTCCGACAACATTTAAGGCATATTGGGCACAATGGAATTCCTTGCTGGTGGAAGATGGAATTCTAAAGCGTAAATGGGAAGCCGCGGACGGAAAATCCCATCGAATGCAGATTCTAGTCCCACCATCAAAAGTGAACGATGTACTAACAGAAATGCACTACGGGGCCTCCGGTGGACATCTGGGAGTTAATAAGGCACTTTCAAAATTACGATCTCGATTTTACTGGCTTCACATGAGAGATGACGTCGAGTCTTGGTGTAGGAAGTGCACAACTTGCACTGCGACCAAAGGACCAACAGCAAAACTAAGGAGCGCTATGAAGCAGTACAACGTTGGTGCCCGTTTCGAACGAATTGCGATTGATATCTCAGGGCCATTCCCAAAAACAAACGACAACAACAAATACATGTTGGTTATCATGGATTACTTCAGCAAGTGGGTGGAAGCCTATAGCGTTTGAAATAATAGTGAAGTAGATCGTGTGATTCGAACTGACGCTATGACAGTTTGAATCACAAAAAAAAATTGAACCTAAGCGTTACCCATCAGGCTACTGACCGTGTTTAGAATTTGATTTTTAAACTTGACTATACTCCACTGATGTGAATTATTTTGTTATCGCTAAGGTATACGGTTCTGATGTATTTTCTTATTCGATTTTTCGTTCGTTGCTCTTTACTATTTTTGCTTGTGAATTGTGTGTGTATCTGTTAGAGTCGCCACAAGCCCATCCAATTCCAAACCATTAAGCAACAACCGTCATTGAGCGGCTTATCAATAATTGGATCAGCAGATATGGAGTTCCCTGTGAGCTTCATTCCGATCAAGGCCGAAACTTCGAATCACAGATATTTCAAGGCATCTGTGCGGCACTGGGCGTAAGGAAAACCAGGACCACACCCTTACATCCGCAGTCAGACGGAATGGTCGAACCGAACAATAAAAGAGCATTTATCGAAGGTCGTTAGTGATCACCAACGAGATTGGGACAAATATGTACAAACCTTTCTCATGAGTTCTAGATCGTCTAATCACGATACGACAGGCCATTCTCCAGCAAGAATTATATTTGGACGGGATATACGATTACCAGCTGATCTGCGATTCGGAATACCGCCAGACGCCATAGATAAGACCGAAGACTACGTAGCCGAATGGAGAAATCGCCTCGATGAGATTCATCATTTGGTTCGAAAGCAAATCAATGTATCAAGTGACAGGATGAAAACAAGGTACGACGTTTGAGCCAACGTATCCGGATTTAATGCAGGCGATAACGTGTGGCTTTATAACCCTCATCGGCAAAAAGGAAGGTCTCGGAAGTTGCAGCAACATTGGGAAGGACCGTATAAGATTCAGAGAAAGCAGAGAAATTGCAGTTTATGTCAAATATGTTGGACTGGTAGACTCGAAACTCTTGTGTCATTGCAACAACTCTTCACAAAAATTTAGTGCCTCTGTTCCACACCGAGAGATAGAACGTTCGGTAATTAGGAACGTTTTTACAAGTAATCTGCAGCTGAAATTGTAAGACAAAATTCCAAACAGTTGTCGAGTTTCAGCTGTTTATAGTACATACATGCATACATGAGCTTTGATTTTGTTATATTCCTTGATTGTGCAGATATTGCCTTGTGTACTTATACGGGTCCATGAAATTTGTTTCTCAATACTTTTCTGGACATTGTCAATGAAACGACGTCTCTAAATTCTCCAATATTTAAATCATGTGTTCCGCACTGCGAGATGACAAGAGTCACCTATCAAAAATACGCTAGAACTTTTCCATTGACCCTATAGAAATAAAATTTACAATATTGTCACTACTCGAATAACTTCATTAACACTCCCGCTTTGCACTTACGTAAATGTTAATGAACTATGAGCAATGTCACTACCAGTATAAGAACCCAGCCTAGATTTATATTGTGGTATACACAGGAAAATTTATCGCTTTAAAATGAGAAAGAGGAAAAAGGTTCAAAATTAATTATGTCATGAGCTTGTACAACTTTATTCGTTTCATCACTGAAAAAGGTTGTTAGCAGGAATATTTCAAAATACCACACACATAAACAATAGTCATTAACAGATACATTCCATTCATGAAAGGGTCTGCGGATAAATAAACCCCAAACCAAAAAAAAAAAGAAGAGAAATTTATTTTTGTGTGCGCTTCGCATCCTCCTAACTTAATAACTGACTAAACAAGATGTCCTTGTGCCTAATGGCTCGTCAAGCCGACCAAATATTATTCTAAAAAATACGTCATCTCCTAGTGAGTTCGAAACACCTCTAGACTAGAAAACATATTTGTACATATTTTTATGAAAAATTTAGCCACCTTGAAAAGATGTACTTTTATAAGAGGACGTGATGTCCTTCGGTGTAAAAAAGATCCGAGATGCGCGTGCTAGGTAATTTGAATATTCCAACTGAAATTTTTCAAATTCTGACAACTCCTGCCCAAAATTTCAATGGCAAGACAAAAGCTACGCGGCGTTGTTGATGTTTACTCTTCAGCACATTCGACGCAATATTTGTGAAGGTGCTGAGGGGTTAAGAAAGATGGTTTTTCTTTTATGAACCGTTTCAAGGTGAGGCGTGCTAGGACTTTATATAAACACGATTACACAAGACGATGAAGATGAACAACGACAAGGTTGTTAACATATGATCAAATGTGTATTAAGAGAAACCTCACAAAATGTAAGACCAAATTAGAATCCCTTCTCTTCTATTGAAGGATAAGATTGTTATTTAATTTTTTATGTAAAAATAATGTGATGACTTTAGCGAGGATATATCCTTTCTCGGCCCACATGTAGGAAGTAGGGCTGTGTCTAGGGACATTATTGATTGGAATTATGTAGTATCTTAGTTGGTATAGTTAGCAAGTTAACTTTTGATGATGAACCCAAGTGGTTAGTGGTTGTATATCCGCATGTCAAAGTGACTAAATGAAAACCTCATCTGTTTGGAAGTTAGGTTATGAAAAACTGCTTAACTTATATCGTGTTTAAAGTCTTTAATAATTACTATCTCACTTACTACATATTGCTAACTGAACCATCTGTTCTAAGATTGTCCTCGAGCCAATGGCTGTACGTAGAGAACAACAGCAAAGTTATCATTTATTAATTTCCTCACACCCTGTGTTTAGAAAAGGTTATTCGAATGAGATATTACAGGGTGTATATGAGGACTGATTGGATTCTCAGGCAAGGGAGTCCAGGTAACGGTCGTCCTTCTGCTATGGAATGGATTGGGTGGAAGGAAATATATCAACCGTGTATTTCTGGAAAATCTGGCTTTGAAATTTATTGCATATGCTTTATATATAGGGTCGACAGGAGAATCTTAGTGGGAATGCTAAATGTACAAATTGTTCTACGTGTTTGTGTATGGGAATATTAATATTAATAATATATGACATGTTTTGTGTTCAGCAAGTACCTGTAGTCGCACACCCCATTCGATGATCCCACATGTACCTGTAACATTATCTGTTTAATGATGTGGCATATGAAGAGTATTTTGAATCGAGAGCATTTATCATCTGCTATAATCTGATGTCGGGTCATATGTATATCAAAACAATGCTCACATTTAAATTTAAATATGTAGCAGCCACATATGTTATATAAGGGTTGATTACAGAAAATTGCCTTTGAATACATAGATAGATAGATAGATAAATAGATAGATACAGGTTTTTATTTTTATTTTAATTGATAATAGAAAAGTTTATATTTAGGAATGTGTTAAAATTAAAGAAAGACATAATCTCTTTTAATAAAAAAGGTATATAAATAAATAAGTAAATACAAAAAATAAAATGAAAAAAGTTGATAAATTAATATTAGTACTGATACAGTGTGCGGTAAAGAAGCTTTGCTGATTTTAATTAACTATGACCAGCAAAGGCTACTCCGATGATACTGAGGATGAGCAGATTTGAGTGTCAGGCTTATAGAGTTTAGTCGCCATTATGGAATAGATGACAGCAGAGTGCGTATTCGTCGTCAAGCACTCGAATTAACTTGACCTCTCGCTGGAGTGAATTTGAAACTTTGAGAAAGCGGTGGCAAAATGTTTAGGATTTCTCAACGGATGTAAGGTATACTTCTTCGTATCTAATGTACACACTATTTAGGAAACGTTTATTCGTCTTAAGCTGGAATTTCATTACTTAATCATGAGAACGAAAGAAGTTGTTAGAGGAGGGTCTTTTTGGGCCAAGGATAAAACAAAGGTAGACCGGGTGTTACTTCTGTGTTGTGGTGTGTTATTAGTGGATTGTATCTTCAATGTCGTACCTTAGTAGAAACCTCTGATGGCCTGCAGTGGGTCATTGTCTTTGGTATTTCAAAAGAATTCCTTGATGATTAGGAACTGATAGAAATTTCGGGAAGTCAATAACACGTCCGTATCTGAAGATAAACACATTTTATTTATGCGAATTCTGAACTTATACTCGTATTGGTCGTCTTGAAATTTCACAATTTACTTCCTGTTCAGTTGTATTGGTTTGATTGTCTTTCACGTTTTTTAGTTATTTAGCGTTGCTAAGGTTACCGGAATTTTCACGATCTTCAAAACCAACCTAGGCTGCGATATCGGAATCCGATTCCAAGTCAATATAGAGTGTGGCCTCGTTCTCACAATTATCGTCGATTCCACCGTTATCTACAACATGATAACGACTCCAACTCGTTTTTATTTCAACCCGGCAGCTCTTCCTCCTTTCTTGGTTCGAGTTGTCTTCGCTCCTTGTCGTCTTCGTTTTACTTCTCTTGATTGGTCTGGTTGTGTCGATTCCTTTTCACGTGTAGTCTTGAGGTACTCTTTAATTGTAAAATAAATTTAGTGTCGTTTTGAGTTCTTTTCCTTGTTTTAAAATCACGCTACCATCGCACCATAGAAATCGTTTGCTTTTTTCGTTGTTCGTGTCGTTTTTTTTTCTTCTTTTTTTTCTTCTTTGTTGTCGATCTCTTATCTGCCCCTGTGATCAGTTCTTTGTTCTCCCCAGGACGTTATCATCGCTCCTCTTCACTCCATGGCCTTTTGTGGGGTTTTTCGATCAAGAGCAGTACTGCTGTAATGTTCTCTCGAATTCACCGCATTATTCCTTGTATCACAGCTAGCCGTACTCGAAACTGAGCTATTCGTTGTACCACGTGAAATGTCCAATTTTATAGTAAAAATTTAAAAGCCAATATTCATCATCATCATCGGCCCTACAACCGGGAACCGGTCTTGGCCTTATTTAGCAAGTCCTGAGGCTTGTTAAATTGTCCATAATGATTTGTTTTTTTTTTTTCGGGCAAGGTCATTAGTCTTGCACCAGAGGCTCCCCGACGGGGAAAAAGCCAATATTATTTTTCCGTAAATTTTTATTCAATCAAAATAGGATCCCTTGGCACCTTTGACATTCTTCCAATGTGATACAAGGTCAAATATTCTTTTTTCGTAGAAGTGCTGACTTTTTGAGGAAATGAAATCTTCAAAGGCCTTTATGACCTCGGGTCGGTTCCGAAAGACCTTCTATCGGCAAAGTGATTCCAGATTGAGGAAAGGATGGTAGTTCATTGGGGAAATGTCGGGAGAGTACGGTGGATGCGGAAGAATTTCAAAACCCAACTGCAACCGTTTTTGCACCGTTACTTGTGAGGTATGGCATTGTCATGCAAGAGGCAGTGCCTATTGACCAATGCAGGTTGCTTTTCAACCAATTTGCATGCAATATGTCGATTTCCTCAATATATTTGATAGCATTTATCGTGTCTCCTGGTTGAAGAAATGAAAATGGGATTGGTACTTTCTATGTCCACTAAGTTGTCGCCATAACCTTTTTTTGTGAAGATCGGGGTTGGGGGTGTGTTTTGGTTTTTTACCTACATCCAACCACTGCCCAGGTCTTTTACGGTTATCATACAGAATCCACTTTTCATCACAGGTGACTATCCGGTGCAAAAATGGTTCAGTTTGGTTTTTTAATTTAAGCGATGCGCAGATTTACAGGCGCCGTAGTTTCTTTACCTTTCCTATGCGAGAAAGGTGTAGAGTTATTGTCATTGGGGATACTCCCATGCTTTGTCCAATCACCCGCACCAATTTCGTTGCTCTTAAAAGATCGTCGTCAACTAACGTTTCCGGCTTCTCACGTGGTTCGCGTCGAGGCTGAAATCTCCCGAACGGAAATTTCCAAACGTTTATTGCTATATCCTCAATTGCGCTATTAATGTTTTTCATTGGCAATGACGCATTATGTCCCATTTGACATTCATAAAGGAAGAGGGTTTGAATTTGAACAGCTGACAGCATGGTAAACAATTCCTAGAAAAAAAAAACTGTTCTTGTAACGAACCCTCACACGCCAAGCACACCTGCCACTTTACTTTATATATAAAGAAAATTTAACGTTCTGGTACAGATGTTCACTCGAGAACTTCCTTTTTCCGACTGAGCGAAAATCGGGCATTTCATATGGAAAAAAAAATCGGATGATTAGGTACCGATAATTTTTTGTTTATTTTTCGATTTCTGATTTATTACTTATCAGTCAATCAGTTGCTATGTTTTGAAATAAATGTATGAATATAAAGTTTATATATATACGAGGGTTGCCTTTTATATTTCGGGATTAGAGAACAAAAACAAATATTGATCATCGAAAATCACTTTATTGTTTTTCAAAATATTCCCCATGAAGATCTATACACTTTTGCATGCGTTTGAACCAATTGTCGAAGCACTTTTGCCACTCTGATTGAGGTATCTCCAACACATGCATTCTGAATGCAGCAACCGCTTCTTCAGGTGTCGAAAAACGTTGACCTCTCAGTTTGTTTTTTACGTACGGGAATAAAAAGAAGTCATTCGGTGCCAAGTCAGGACTATACGGCGGATGACCCATCAAATCGATGTTTTGGGTGCTCAAAAATGCAGTTGTCGCAGCCGATGTGTGAGAGCTCGCATTGCCGTGGTGAAGGGTGATCCGTCTTCGGCGGTTGGTTTTCCTGATTTCTTGGAAGACAGCTGGCAAACAAATGGTAGTGTACCACTAAGAATTGACTGTTCTGCGTTGTTCTAGTGATACGGTTGCGACATGTCCAGTTTTTCCGAAAAAAAACCGGCGACCATTTGCTTGGAAGTGCTTCGTGCGCGAACAGCTTTTGTTGGATTTGGCTCATCTTGAAACAGCCAGACAGTCGACTGCTGTTTACTTCCGGGCTCATACGCGTAAATCCACCATTCATCACCTGTCACGATGTCATAGACGTGTTTCGAAGCACCGCGACCGTGTTTTTTGAGCATTTCTTTCGACCAATTGACACGAGCCTTTTTTTAGGCGATTGACAAATTGTGTGAGATTCAACGCGAACAAATTTTTTTGACAGTCAAATGTTTATGCAATATTGAATGTATGCTGGTCCCACTAGCGCCTAAGGTTGTCTCAATCTCACGATAGGTCACATGGCGATCTTCCAATATCAGTTCGCGCACAGCATCAATGGTCTTCGGAACAACAACTGATTTTGGACGACCTTCACGAAATTCATCTTGAAGTGAACTACGACCACGATTGAATTCACCATACCATCGATAAACACTGGTCCTTGATGGGGCTTCATCGCCAAAAATTGAATTAAGTTCATCCATGCACTGCTGCTGAGTTAATCCACGCCGAAAGTTGTAAAAAATAATCGCACGAAAATGTTGACGATTTAATTCCATTTTTGGGTCGAGATGAATCTTTTAAGTTACGGTAAGCAACACAAATAGCGCTCGTATGTCAAAACGTTCTGAGTGCGTATAACCTCAAAAATGTCCAACTTTACGACAGAGCTGTCAATTGCCGGATTGCAACGCTAGGGTTGCCAAATCCCGAAACATAAGAGGCAACCCTCGTATATATATATATATATATATATATATATATATATATATATATATATATATATATATATATATATATATACATATATATATACATATATATATAAATATATGTTGCGGATTGGCAGTTGGATGTGCTGGAGAAATCTAGTACATTCGCAGTATACCAGTTGAGCGGCTGGTGTCACGGACCAGCTGGCTAGTTGTCACCGACGATGAGGTCAGCAGCGCGCCTTTTTTGAATTGGGAGTTATTTCCGAATCGTTGTCGCTGTATCAAACCTTTTTCTCATATAGTCATAATGAAAGTCATGCATAAGGTATTTTGATAGCTCTAGTACAACGAAACCTAAATAAATAGGTTTATCATATACCATTCGCGCCTTGTTCATTTCAATAGCACACCTTTACAACAATATATGTTTTTTTGTTGTTTATTGCAAATGAATGAAGGAATTTATGCTTTGTATTGGGTCGGTCCTGCAGTTGTAGTACTCCGCAAAGTCCTACCATAGATATTCCCCCATATATAGTTTTACTTTTAATATCCCCATATCTATCCAAAATCCCCTCGTGTGCCCGCGTTTGTGTAAGAAAAAATTTAACCAAATGCACGATATATCGAACCAAATGTTCATTTGTCGTACATTGATCTACAATTTCTCAAAATTAAAACAAATGCATGATAAATTGAACCAGACGCTCAATAGTCATGCATAAACGTAAAATCCCAAAACTTATAATGCATATTTTGAAATACATTTGTACTGTCTGCAAATGTTCACAACAATACTCTCTACCCACAAAAATGCTATAAGATGAACCGCATGTTTCTTTTATTGCGCATCTATATATTGGTCAGAAATAAAGCGCGTCGAAAGTCGACAGTGCGCTCCTCACCCATCTTCACATGTTTTTTAACGTTACCATAATCGTCGGTTGAGTTGATTGTGGTTTGTTTTATACCTTCGACCGGTATTGACACAGTAGTTCGAATGATTATTTCGTTGTTTGTTGCACCATCTTCGTGAACGTCATTATCCTCGAGTACATTATTTAAGGATGTCTCACATTGCATTGCGCTCATGTATACACGTTGTTTATTCATCGACTGAACCAGAGACAAGTTCAAGTAGCGACAACGTGTCCTGGATACAATGCCGGGACCACCTTGCAGCACATCGGAGGAATCAGGATCCAGCTCGTTATTAATAGTAATTTCATTTGTATTTTGAACAGCGACCATGTTATTTTTATTATTATGAGTAGTCGTCCTTGCACCTCGGACGCTAATTGAGACTGATCTTCGAATCCTTTTTTTTCCAAAACTGTATTTATTGACCATAGTTAGAATTTGTACATTTAAGTAATACAGTGACTTAAAATTAATTTCGTAACAATTGCTTACATGTAATTATTATAATAACATATACATTTTCCAAACAATATTTTATGAGATATAAGATAGATGCGTGTTTATAAATTTAGTGGTATTATCTTCCTGGAAAAGGTCAGAAAACCAGGAATTTGTTTTTTCAACTTTACTTAATCTAAACTTAATCCTAATTATATAAATAACTTAACCTAATTTAGCCTGATTACAGTATGGTTTTCCTAAAGCCATAAGCAAAGTTTTATAATTATGGGATATATGAATTAAAGGATGTGGAGTGAGGTCAGTTATGGGTTTGAGGAAGAGTATTTCTTTCCGGTTGTTCGTGGAAAAACATAGGATGTTGGAAAATGGTTGGACGTTACAGTATTTGAACTGGTTAGGGGTAACTTCGGTGTTGTGGTATATGATCTCGTTTGAATCATTTAGCAGTCTGCCTGAGGCGAAGATAGCTCTGGTGTGGAGACAGTTGGGATAGTTAGTTCTGATATCTATAGGGTTTACTAAGAGCGAGGTGATTATGGGTAGGTTTTCGATAAATTTGATAGACAGCTCGACGAATTGTCTATCGAGGCGCTCAATATCAGCGGTATTGTAGAGTTCGACGTTACTATAGTACTTATAGGAGTTAGGACGACGATGTAAGCCAGAGACATACCTAAAGCATTTTCTTTCGAATGCTCGCTTCTCCATTTGGGAGGGAGTGATATGGTACCACAGTCGGCACGCGTACGTGAGTGTGGGTCTGATAATTTGTTTGCAAATGAACGGTTTGACTTTGTGAGAGAGACTGTTAGGTTTCCACATTACTCTTCTACAGAGATTAAGCTGAATTGTGACTTTATGAAGGGAATTTTTAATGTGGGAGGAAAAAGACCAGTTATTAGAAAAAGTGATTCCCAGATATTCTAGGGTTTTGGAGGGTTTTGTCAGAGTGTTGTTTAGGTTAAGTTTAATTTTGTTGTGGCAACGTCTAGTGTTGTTTGTACAGTGCTCGTTTTTGCCCTTGAACACTATGAGCTGCGTTTTATTTGGGTTAAGGTGAATTTTCCATTTATTGAAGTATGTTGTTATGTTAGGGAGGAAGTTGTTAATGCGGTTTCTTGCAGCCTTAACAAATTTGCTGCTAGATTAAATTAATGTATCATCTGCATAATTCAGTATCACAACATTAGGAGATACGGGTTGAGGAATATCCGCCGTATGTAACAGATATAAAATTGGGCCCAGAATAGAGCCTTGGGGAACACCCGCGGTTATGTTGCGAGTTTCTGAGACGGAGGAATTTATTCTCACAACGAATTTTCTGTCAGAAAGATAAGCTTTGTTGTGTGAGAGTTTCGATTAAATATGGAGTGCAGTTTGTACAAAAGCCCTGAGATCCAGACGCAATCAAACGCCTTAGGAATATCGAGAGATATACACACAGTGGGGCTTTGGTTTTGGAGACCAGTTGTAACATCGTGTGTAAGTTTTAGTAGAGCGTGATATGTGGATTGTCGCTTACGGAATCCGACCTGAGAGTTAGGGATGAGGGCATTCTCATTGGCAAATGAGAGAAGATTTTGGTAGATCTTGCGTTCCAGTATCTTACTTAGTGTATTTAATAGGGATATTGGACGATAATTGCAAGGGCTATTACTACTACCGGGCTTCTTAATAGGAATTACTACCGCAGTTTTCCAGTTCTCTGGGAAGTGCGATGAATTAATTATATCATTAAGAAGAATGAGGATGGGAAGTAGATTCGGTGGGCGTAGCCTTTTAAATAGAAGACGTGGGATTCCATCTAATCCAGTTGACTTTTTGTTATTTCCTGATCTTACGAATTCGGATAATTCGTCCACAGTTAGAAAATTTGTAGTGTCTAAGGGGTGTGAAGCTATGTTTGTGTTGTTGAATTCACCGATGAAGAGGAGTAAAAGATGGGAATAATCTGTTTGAGATGTTTTCGTTTACTGTGTTCTCGAAGCCAGGAGTTGAGAGAGAATTATTTTGCTCATGGATCTTTGCAAAGTGTTCTGCGAGGCAATTTGCTATGTCCGTATCGGACTGGGCAATATTATTGCTGATTGGGTTGATGAGATGATCAATTCGGGGTTTATATTTACGACCAGTTAATTGGTTGATGTTTTTGAAAAAATCCCGATTTGGTTTGATATTTTTAAGTGTGGAGATGTAGTTTTCATCTGCGAACTTTTTCAACTGCTCATTTATCAGAGTGGATCGGAGTTGGATTTGGCTTTTAATAAAGGGACAGTATCTTGTATGAAGTTTACGACGGAGCTGCTTTTTAAGGCGCAATAATTTGGTTAGGATGCTGGGCAAAGGCTTTCCTGAATAGTTATGAGGAATGGTCGTCGGGATGTTGTTGCTGAGAGCCTCCTTAAGAATTTGCTCTATTCTTAAAGATGCTTGATCGATTTCAGTAGGGAGTAAGTTAGATGCTTCAGGGATATACAAGTCAGAGAAACTTATCGCTATGTCCCTATTGACTTTTCTCCAATTTGTTTTGGTGAAGTTTGGGACAGAGTTTAACGAGTATAGTGGATCGAGAGAGGGGATTTGGATCGTGGTGTGAACGGAACCATGATCAGAAGGAAATATAAAGGAGACTGTAGGTGGTGGGTCTTAGCGTCTGGACTCTAGTGTTGTATTCCAGAATACTACCCATATTCGCTTTAACACTAATCTCATGTCCTTTCTAACACAACCTTTAAAACTACATCCTCACATATCTTACATTCTCATTTAATACAATTCGTAAATAAACAGACACAATATTCTATATCCAGTCACTTACAGCACATTTAAAAACATGCCCCTTTTCATAACAAGCACATTTTTCATCTCAAAACATAGCCACTTTGATTTTCGTTCAAAGTTCATTCAAAATTTTAAGTCACAGAGACTTCTAGATTGTTTTATTCATTTTATACGACACAGTTAGTTGGAACAAAATGTTCTATAAAAACAGGAAAATTTATATTGAAAAAGGAGTTCAGAATAGAGCTCAGCTTGAGACAGCTGAGTTCAATAAAATAAAAATAAAACAAATAACAATTATTAATAAAGAAAACTTTAATTATTTTAATAACCCCTTAATTTAATAAATATATAACCCCCACGCTCTTCCCTCGAAAGAGAAAGCACGGCGCTGGAGGCATAACACTAGTATGTCCCGCGACTTTTTGATATACTGCGAGCTGGCAGCAGTGAATTGGATCCACAGACTGGATCCGGCTCGAAGGACCAAATGTTTGATTTGCGTTCCGCAAATCGTCCACCAACCAAATGGGTTGTGTTGATGGGCTAAAGAAATGGCGTCAAGAACAATGATTCGTTCTCTTGCCGTGCAGCGATGCTGGTTCCGTGGGAATGACGTCCGGAACAATTGGTATCTGCTGGAATCAACTCTTAATAAATTGGTTAAACTGAAATGATTACCTTGATTCCAAATGTTAGCTTCCTGATAATTGAAATAATGTGGATCTTGATTTCGATCAGAAATATCGTCTTTATTTTGTCGGATTCCTTAGATTTCTATAGATTACAAATTGTGAACTGGAGTCGCCAAGTGATTTACGAAGAAGAGAATTATAAAAGTAAAAATGGTTGTCAAGTGACAGCCAACAGAAAATTCACAAATGTCAGCTGATTGCTGGCATTGTTTAAGGTGATGCCACATATCTTATTCAGGTGGTGCCACAGATATTTAATTGCGAATTCGCCGGTTGTTTCAAGGGCGAATCCGCAACATTCCGCCCGCCTTCGCTAATCATTGGCGAATCGTCTGGTTCCAGAGGGTAGTTGTCCGGAGCTGGGAATGGGGATCTGACGAATGGTCCAGGAGAGGGTATCTCCTCCAATGGAAGAATGCCGATTTTGGCGATGGTACTCGTGAGTGGGCTGGTAGCGATCCGGTGCACTCCACCGCCACGTCGATGGTTGATTATGAGAGAGCCACCCGCCCCGAAAAGTGTTGAAGACAAAGGTGTCTTGGACGGCCCGGAGGGTTGATGATTATTATGGGATGGTCCCCTTCGGTGCTGGAGGCCGTGATCTTTGCTGGTCATGGAACTGGCCACGCGATCTGGGTTAGAGTTGTAAGTTCGTAACCCACGATCGGTAACCACGCGATGGCTGGGAATTGGCCTCACTACCTCGAGACAAGTGGTGGTGACGAGTGCTGTGTCCATTGGTACCCGTCCGATGTTAGCGGCTGGAAGGATGCGGTCGCTTGCGGTTGAGGCCGCAGCATTCATTCGGATGCAGCGGCTGGGACTCGCTCGGTACCTGGATACCGGGGAGCGCCGCCCGCCAAGCGGGGCATTGTGTGCTCCTTGGTCTATGTTGGTAGTTGAATGGTGCCTTGAATCTGGTCGTCAGGTTAGACGTCGACAATGTCTTCTATTTGTCCTCTGCGCGGAACTGTCAGCAGTCGTATGGTCGACCAGCTCTTCTTGGTTGGAGTTGTAAATTCGCAACCGCCAAGAACCGGTCATGTAGTGGCTGCGAACAGGACTGGTCACTTTTACCCTGGGTGCTTTGATGGATGCTGCGGTTGGCATATGCAGCAAGGTAAGATGTCTTCGATTGCATCGTCGGTACACCTTTTTGGGGAGGCAGTCGCGTGTGAGATGGCTACCCAAGCAGTTTAGACACAGTTTCCTGTTTCGTGCGACTAACTTCCGATGAACAGGTGTGAGGAAGCGAAAACCCTCGCAAACGTAGTTGTAGTGGTGTGCCTCACAAAACATGCATGGCGATTGTCTTCGTGGGGGCTTCGGCGGTGGTACGTGCATCAGAATAATGGCCGGGTTTATCTCTGTGCAGGCGGCACTTCGGTCAGCGGCCTGTTGGTGTCCACTGACTTGGGAATGGTATGGCTTCTTTTCCGCTGACTTGGTGGTGACTGCTTGCGGATGCATTCGCCAATCATTGGCGAATCCATTTGTTCTAGGGGCCGGAGGCCCAGGGCCGTGGACTTCTAGTGGTCCGGATGTCTGAAGAGAGCCATCGGCCCTGAATTGGTGATGGTCGACAGATTGGTGACGACAAGAGTTCCGTCGTCGATGTTCGGTACCTTTTGCCAAAGAACTGACCATTTGATCTGGGTTAGAGTTGTAAATTCGCAACCCACGATCAATGACCACGTAATGGCTGTTGGTCGAAAGTACTGAAACGAAACTTACCGATGGGATGTGGCCTTTGGCATATGAGGCCGCAACGTAGAGTTTGATGTGACTTCTTCCATGGCACCGTTCGCGGGTCCTGGCGGAATGACAGGTGCGGACCCAGTGCCTACTGGGTTGAGTACAGTACCGCTTCTCATTGGTTACTGTGAGGCATACTGGTTGATTCTTGAATGATAGGGGACGCCCTCTGCCAAGTGGGGCATTGCGATCTCCTATCCCCATTGGGGAGACTACATATTTTAGCGGTCGTCCTTGATGATTGTCGTTGGCCGGAGGTTGGCCACTCGGTGTCTCTGTTAGGTTGTCTTTATTATTGGAAGTTGCTGCGAGACCACCGAATGATGGAAGATTTTCATCCGAGTTGTGCAGCGACTTAGAATTGGCTGGGTCGATCGACATCACCGATATGTTGGTGAATGCCAAATGCGGTTGGTCATGGTCACTGGTGACACTGGGCATGGCTACTGTTGCTGGGACAGTTGATGGCGTCTTCGTGAAATGGATTGGTTCAAGGTGGTCCAGTTCCTCTGGGTCGGGGTTGTAAGTTCGCAACCCAAGAGGAACGGCCAGGTGATGGGCCTGCTGGTGCTTCTTCACTGGGATTGTGTGCGGTTCCTTAATCGCTTGATTGATGACGACTTCTGTCAACTGTACTGATGGCACCTCGCTAATGTCGAGCTGATCGGGGTGGTCCATAGTAGTTGGGGAGACTGGGTCGAGCGCAAGCTGAGCCTCGAGCAGTCTTGGTGATTTAATATCATTGCCTTGATCGGCGAGTATCTTTGAAGCAGGCTTCTTTCCTTCTTGTGGTGCATCGGACTTCGTGTCATCTTTCTTCGCTGGTGCTGGTGCACTGGCAGCTGTTGGTGCCTTCTTGACGTCCTTGGCGGCGTTAGTTGTACGGTTTGGAACAGTTTTCATCTCAGCCATTCCTCCTTTGGGTCGCTTTACGGTGTCTGTCGTCACACGTTTGTTTGTCAGATGGATTATGGGTTCCGGAGACATCATCCGCGATGGTAGTCTGGAAGGATGGCCAGGTGGCATATGCATACCTGGTGTTGATGGAATTCCTGGGCACCAAGATGGTTGTGACATCAATGGCGGCAAACGATTGTTGGGTGGATACATGGTGTGCGTCGCAGTCTTATAACTAGCCGGGGGGTTGGCGAGCAGCGCGTGCCTTACCTCAGTAAACTCCGTGGCTTCAAGAAGGTATGTTTCTTCGGTCTGGTCGATGAACCGCTCTTCAAAATACTGTTGAAGAATGACCGTCCATGGAGCAATCAGGCATATAAGCTCTTGATGCCGATTCCGCATCCCATCCCAACTCAGCTGGAAGTCTCGCTTTTGATCTTTCACGGTGGCCAACGTCGGTGGACCGCGCGTGATGAACTTGTTAAAAGTTCCCATCATTTTCTCATGCGTGGCGAACTGGGCCGCCATGAGATTTTCTGCCAATGCAGCTGTTGACATCGTCGAGTTCATTGTCTTGGAGGTTTTATTCACTTTCACCGCACTTTTCACTTTCACTTTCCTATTAGTCGTGGGTCTTAGCGTCTGGACTCTAGTGTTGTATTCCAGAATACTACCCATATTCGCTTTAACACTAATCTCATGTCCTTTCTAACACAACCTTTAAAACTACATCCTCACATATCTTACATTCTCATTTAATACAATTCATAAATAAACAGACACAATATTCTATATCCAGTCACTTACAGCACATTTAAAAACATGCCCCTTTTCATAACAAGCACATTTTTCATCTCAAAACATAGCCACTTTGATTTTCGTTCAAAGTTCATTCAAAATTTTAAGTCACAGAGACTTCTAGATTGTTTTATTCATTTTATACGACACAGTTAGTTGGAACAAAATGTTCTATAAAAACAGGAAAATGTATATTGAAAAAGGAGTTCAGAATAGAGCTCAGCTTGAGACAGCTGAGTCCAATAAAATAAAAATAAAACAAATAACAATTATTAATAAAGAAAACTTTAATTATTTTAATAACCCCTTAATTTAATAAATATATAACCCCCACGCTCTTCCCTCGAAAGAGAAAGCACGGCGCTGGAGGCATAACACTAGTATGTCCCGCGACCTTTTGATATACTGCGAGCTGGCAGCAGTGAATTGGATCCACAGACTGGATCCGGCTCGAAGGACCAAATGTTTGATTTGCGTTCCGCAAATCGTCCACCAACCAAATGGGTTGTGTTGATGGGCTAAAGAAATGGCGTCAAGAACAATGATTCGTTCTCTTGCCGTGCAGCGATGCTGGTTCCGTGGGAATGACGTCCGGAACAATTGGTATCTGCTGGAATCAACTCTTAATAAATTGGTTAAACTGAAATGATTACCTTGATTCCAAATGTTAGCTTCCTGATAATTGAAATAATGTGGATCTTGATTTCGATCAGAAATATCGTCTTTATTTTGTCGGATTCCTTAGATTTCTGTAGATTACAAATTGTGAACTGGAGTTGCCAAGTGATTTACGAAGAAGAGAGTTATAAAAGTAAAAATGGTTGTCAAGTGACAGCCAACAGAAAATTCACAAATGTCAGCTGATTGCTGACATTGTTTAAGGTGATGCCACATATCTTATTCAGGTGGTGCCACAGATATTTAACTGCGAATTCGCCGGTTGTTTCAAGGGCGAATCCGCAACACCGTGCATAAATAATATCATAACGAATAGGACAACTACGTTCCCTTGTAATAAATTTCAATAGTTACGAGTGCAGTTTGATAAGTTTGATAAGTATGTGACTTTTTGAATAACAGATATTTTTTTCGACAAATAAACATTTTATTACATACATACTCTCCTTTTATCTTGATACATTTAGTCCAGCGTTTTTATAATTTTTTTATTCCTTCCAAATAATAGGATTCCTCAAGGCCCCTAAAATACGCGTTTGTTTCTGTTATGTCCTCTTCATTCGACCCAAATATCTTACCCCCCAGTCATTTCTTCATGTTTGGAAACAGGAAGTAATCGCAGGGGGGCTAAATCTGGAGAATATCCTGAATGAGGTAACAGTTCGTATCCCAGTTTATGGATTTTGCTTGATTATCCACACGAAATGCACGTTTTTCCATTTTCGTTAGAATTCACGAGGTTGTCTGTTTTTAATGGCTGTCAAACACAAACTAAATGACACAGCTTGCTTAAACTTTGACCGAAGTCTATTTCGCAGCTGACGGTTGGATTAAAGTTATTGCGTGGGGAATTCAAAAAGTCATTTAAGTGACTTATCAAACTGCCCTCGTATTTATTCTCAACAAGATGATCATTGATGGTCATAAGTGTAAAAGAAAATCCCTCTCTAATGCAATTGAGTTTATACGCAACTAAACCAGCAGGATTTGTACAAAAAGTACGCCCTCCATCATATAGCCTAACTTGTGGTACAGAGGAAAATAATGTCAGTCATTAGGGCGGACTACAAAATTCGACTATTCAATTTCATGAAGCTACGGAGTCGAAGTAAACATTTCGAATTTGATCCCCTTTTTTCTTTTTTTTGACTTGAAGGTGAGAAGCTTACGGATATTTACCTTCATTAAATCTACAACACACACCTAGATATGTCCATTTCCAGTTGATTTCCAACAGTACAATGAGGGAAATGTCTTGATCCTAGTTTTTTAGTTAAATCCTTGCCGTTATTCGAGGATTTTATTCTCCTAAAATGGATCCCCCATCTAAGAGAATGGTTTGAATCTTCAAATGGTAGCAAATTTTCAAGTATCCTTCGGCTCACTAATGCCTCGGTTACCATAAATTTTCACAAATCCTTTTTTGTTGTAGCTAAATGGGAATTGGTTTCCGTGCCCTGATCGTTTCAAATTTTCTGTGGTGCTTGTTATTTTTATCCTAATTTTTTATTGTTTTCTTCACAGCTTGCATTTTTTTTTTTTGTTCTTTGCCCTTTCTGTATATTCGCATAATGATGAATCCAGTCCTTTTCTTGAATGCGGTTCATCGTGTAAAGATGGCAGATAAGAAATAAGAAAAGGGATTTCGAGAGCTATCCGGTTGACTCCATTGGCCTTAGAATGACAGTATATCACTGGGGTCTATTGTGTCTATTGGTGTAATGTTCTTTGGTGTTAGAGTATCTGAAACAATAAATGTAATTGTGTAGCGCTCGAGCTTCCCCAAAATGCCACTTGATTAAAATTGAGAAACGAAAAAATTACATTTGCCATTTGCTATTTGCATAACTGAGATGGGAGCTCTTAATAGTTTAAATAAACAATATAGTAAATGGCCTCGAAGCCCAATAGCCGCGCTGAATAAGCAGAAGGGAATCTGATAATTCAAAAAGTGCCAAACAAAAAGCAGAGTGGTCTTTTGTGTTCCAAATGAGAATGGTTAAGCGATTCTATTCATTCGTAGACTGTTTGTGTGGATTGGTTTATTGTGACAGCCTTTAAATTAAATTTTTGGTCGAAAGCCTTGGTTGCTAGTTTTAGTGTAATCAAATTGATGGAATAAACAAACACTGACAAGTTAATAAACTATATTAATAATAATTGAACTCGATAGTGGTAGGGTGCTCTATGAGTAGGGTGATTGATACCCAATTGACAATGAACAATGCTGTAACAATGACTTTGTACTTTTTTTAACGAGGGTAACATGACCTGTTAAATATATGAGAACAGAATAATAACACTGTATAAAATGAAAGCACGAGTCTCACTGGAAAACAAGAATTCGTATGACTGAACTTACGATGGCATCAACAGTCAACAGACGACTTGCTGTGAAATAATTACACCTCAGGTCACTAGGGATATTCAATGTTGTCGGGTTGTTGTAGGACATTGCTTGTCGAATGGTCCCTTAATATACCAACGGGAGCTCCAAGATCCCCGAATTGGGATGCTAACAAGAAATATTCTTGGGTCCAACCTTCCTGTTTGGAAATTGTGCGTGATTTTAATTAGTTTCGAATCCATCAATAGCTTTGGGTTACAATGAATTCACCTAAAATGATTACGTCAATAAATAAACGACAATGAATTTGGGATTTGTGTGGAGAATGTTTGAACTCTGAACAGATTGCGGCAATGCTACGAGTTCCACAAATATTGGTATAATAGGTAACGAGAACCCCAGGATGCCTTTGAATAAGAAGAACCTCAATGGAGCAGTCACATTATTTGGAACAGGTGTATACTTTAATTGGTCTTGAATGTACCCACGGGGCGTAACGCGATCCCTGTGTAAACATTATTGTCCTTCCATTGGGTACATTATGCCGAAGTCCTTGTACCTGGGAATCAATGATCGCAATTAGTATTATCTGTTTAGTCTTCACACAATGTGGTTTTTGCTTGTGTCGCGCCGCTTGGATTCCTTTGTCAACTTGACAAAGTAGCAAACAAGAGTTTGGATCAGAATATACTTAATGCGATTTTAACATGATTTTAGCGTGATCAAAAAAATGTACACAATATATTGCACATTGTGAGGCTGCACAAAAACTGGGACTGCACATTAATGAGAGAAAAACTAAGTACATGGTGGCAACTTCTGCGAAGAGAAGACCTAACGTTGGTCAAACAATCAGGGTAGTGGCGCATGAATTTGAAGTAGTGCAATCCTTTAACTACCTTGGGTGATTTGTATCAGCCGATAGCAATATGGAAGAAGAAATACGCAAACGGATGATCAAATCCAACAAAGCCTACTATGGTCTATCAAGGCTGTTTAAATCCCGAAAATTATTCAGAACATCCAAGCGACTACTGTACAAGACCATGGTCTTACCAGTACTCATATATGGATCCGAGACCTGGGTGCTCAATAAAAAGACACTCTGAACTCTTAGCCGCGTTCGAGAGGAAGCTCTTAAGGAGAATTGTTGGCCCCGTATGTGAGGGAGGACGATTCCGGAGACACTACAACCATGAGTTGTACGCAATCTATCTTGAAGCTAATGTTGTAAGAAAAATCAAACTCGGTAGACTCCGGTGGGCGGAACACCTAGCCCGAGCGAAGAGGAGCCTGCCCGGAAAGTCCTTTGTGGCAGGATGTATGGAAGGAGACAGCGCGGCAGACCTTGTCTGGGAGTGCCAAACTGGATGACATCGGCTCGAAATCGAGACCGGTGGAGAGATTTGTTAAATAAGGCCAAGACCGGATCCCGGTTGTAGTGCCGATAATGATGATGATGATGATGATGATGAACATCGTTAAAGTAAACTATTAGGTGGATACAGGCCCCGACCTTACGATCATGAAGAAACACATAAATAACGAAATCAATGGAATCCACGTACAGACGAGCAACGCAAATCTACGCGGGTTGTGTGCCAAATTAACTCGCCCTGCTGGCCATTTCACGGCCGAGGTGGAAATCGATGGCATACAGACCTACTACCATAAATGTGTTGTTGTTGCTGATAGAGACATTGAATGGGGCGCATTGTCACAAGCAAGTTCAAGTTTACGTCAACGGCTGACGGATATTAGTTTTCTCCTCTGCTGGGGAGAAAACTTATCAGGACACAAATCAGTTAAGTATTTACAATATAATAGAAACAAATTCTCATGTGAATGTACCTCCACAATATAAAGATGATGTGTGTTCAATGATCAAGAACTCCCGGCCTGCTGATACAATTGCTGAATGCCCAATAAAATTAAAAATAGTGGCCGATGGTGACATTATACCATTCCGACACTCGGCAACTCGCCTTCCTGTCATCAAAGCCACAATAGTGAAACACCAGACTGGTGGGTGGCTTAACGCAGACATCGTACAACAATCTACATCAGATTTTGCTAGGCGCGTTGTTGTGGTAAAGAAAAAAGACGGCACTTACACGGCATTGAATTGAATTGAAGTGACGGCAAGACCTCTCCTTGGCCCGTTATACACACTCTCTTTTCATTATCATCATCCGGTCTTGGCCTTATTTAGCAAGTCCTGAGGCTTGTTAAATTTTCCATAATGATTTGTTTTTTCCGGGCAAGGCCATTAGTCTTGCGCCAGAGGCTCCCCGACGGAGAATCGAACCACGGTCTCCTACGTGACAGACGGGTATACCAACCACAATACTATCGAGGTGCCACACTGATCCACCCTTAATTGAATCCAAGCTACTGCAACTCAAACACGAGTTTACACCGGACCTTGGTGGTATCCCTACAATCCTCCCCAAGAAGTGCTCATCCACTCCTCTGCTCCCCTCTCAATGATCTTTAATCTCTCACTCTCTCAAGACATATTCCCCATTTGGAAAATCTCCTTCATCACTCCCACCCACAAGGAGGGTCCCAAAACGATGTCGCGAAATACCGCCCCTTCGCCAAACTGTCTCTTAGTTTTCGTTGCGAATCTTTTATTTCACCAAAGCAACATGGTTTTCTCAATGGCCGATCAACTACAACCAATCTTGTTGAGTTCACTTCCTTTACGCTCTCAGCTCTAGATCACGGTAGAACATGGTCTCAACCGACCTCAATAAACCATTCGACAAAATCTCCCACAATCTACCCCTTTTTATCAGCCCTCGGCTTCGAACCTAGATTGCTAAAATGGATTTCCTCCGATCTAAAAGATCGACTTATTTCGTTCGGTTCAGGTCTATGAAATCCAACCCCTTCCTCGCCGTCTCTAGGGTCCTTCAAGGTGGCCACCTGGGTGCTCTCCTATTTATACCACTAATGACATTGGTAAGCTTGTCCCTATACGCCGATGACACCAAGATGTAACAAGATCATCGAGTCATCACTTGATTGGTGCACTGCTTCAATCACACCTTGAAAACTTCTTGACTTGGTGTGACAAAAATTGCATTGTACTTAACATCGCCAAATTTTAATCTATAACTTATTTCCGTAAGCGTATTCACGTCCTCACGTCCCTATTCTCTTCATATCCAACCGCTGACCATTTACCAATCTAATCAAGATCTTGAGATCCTTTGCGACAGGGATCTTAACTTGCTCTCTGACATTGATGAGGCTATCCGGAAAGCCATCTCTGCCCTCGGATCCGTGAAACGATGATCTCGATCCCGTTAACTTACCTTCGTCCGTCCACTGCTTGAATATGCTAGCCAGGTATGGTCTCCTTATAACAAGATCCATATCTGTAGAATCAAGTGTATTTAACGTCGCTTCGTTCGGTTCGCTCTCCGAGGGATAGGTTGGGGACTCACAAAAATAGACAGACGATAGTATAAATAAGAGAGAAGACGAAGTTTAAGAGCGGGTGAGGTGAGATTGAAGTCAAAGAAGGTGGGGTAAGAGTTTGCCCACCGCAGCATTCGAAATGCATTTATTAGAGCCGTAAGAAATGTGATGTGCGGCAATTTGGCATTATTTAGTTCCAGGCAGTCATTTTCGCACCACGTTCAAAAGCTGCCGAGGTCCATTTGGAGAGGTGCGGAGTCGTGCGGAAAGCGGATCGTCTTGAAGAGTTTAGTGGCGTCCGCATAGAGAGAGAGTTGGAGGAGTGCTTGCTACTAGAGTCTATATCATTAATAGTAAGAATAAATAGGAGGGGATGACTGTCCTGGGGACCCCTGACGTGGGAAGATAAGGATTGGAAAGGGTATATCTAAATCTGACATGGTAGGTTCGATCGCTTAAATCCACTTAATCGCTAGGGGTTCGAAACCAAGGGAAGATAGCTTAAAGAGGATAAGATTGTGGGAGATTTTATCAAAAACCTTGCTGAAATCGGTCGTGATTACATCGACTTCGGTGCCATTCTGTAAGGCACGGAGAGTGTGGAATGAGAGCTCAACTAGATTGGTGGTGGTCGATCCACCCGCAAAGAAACCATGCTGGTAGGGTGAGATGATGGATTTGCTGCTGAAACATAACGCGTTGAAACGAATTCCTTCGAACAATTTTGGCATATGTGACAGTTCGGCGATGGGACGGTAGTTACTAATATCGTTTTAGGAGCCCTTTTCTATATATGGAGGTGACAAAAAAGGATTTTCAAATACTTGGGTTTTGGAAAAACCTACTTTGGTTCTATATAAATTTGGCAAGCACATAAACTTGTCGGAATACGTTGAAACATATAGGTACTTAAAACCAATAGACCAAGTAGACCTTAAAAAAATAATTACCGTGCGTAGTGGTTTTCTATTTACAAGTGAATTTATTCTCTAAAATGTTCTCTCTTAAATACTAATTTTCATCAGAGAAATCGTGGGAATCGGATTGAAAGGTTCATGTGACTCGAGCGTGGAATTTGAATACCATGCAAAAAATCATTCTCATGGTTTAACGAAATCCAAAACCCTGTCTGGCATTCGCGTCTTTGACATATCGTGCATCCAAATGTCTCATGGTATCCATAAGACATTTGGATACCTTGCATAAAATTGTTCTCATTAAAGTTGATACGCGTCCAATTACCGAAAAGCAAAAAACAAAAACTTCGCGTCTGTTCTGATTGTGGGAACGGTGACGGGAATATGAATATTTAGGTATTTTACAGTGTGACGGGAAGAAAGTAGAAGATTTATGCTAATAATTACAGTAGGGTGTGCAAGCAAGTATGGAATGTGCTTAACAACATTCTTAATTCTTAAATATCTTTAAGAGCAGGAGACAAAGAGAAGCGGAGCCGTTTTTAGTAGGACAGCAAGTAGTCATCAAGACCAGTGCTGAACTCGTCTTCTCGTAAGTTTAATTTTTCTTTAACTAGGTGATGCTGAATAAATTGAGAGGTGAAAGGGCCAAGGGGGGCTCCTCGATAGTATAGTGGTTAGTATACCCGCCTGTCACCCGGGAGACCGGGGTTCGATTCCCCGTCGGGGAGCCCCTGGCGCAAGACTAATGACCTTGCCCAGACAAAATAAATCATTATGGAAAATTTAACAAGCCTCAGGACTTGCTAAATAAGGCCAAGACCAGTTCCCGGTTGTAGTGCCGATGATGATGATGATGAAAGGGCCAAGGGAGAATTCGGGTAGGTCTTTGAAGTAAGACGGGTTAGGCTCAAAAGAGTTATTCGTGACGGATTTCTTAAAGACAGATGTGAAAAGATTGGCAATCGTTTGGAGGTCGGTTGAAGTAATCGAGTCATAGAAAAACGAGTTGGAATTTACGTTTGTAATGAATAAAGCGGAAAAAAGATTTGGGGTCAATGATCAGGTGGTTTTGTGTTTTTATGAAATAATTGTAGTAGAGAGAGTTGTAAAGCTCGGTGAATTTATAAAAGGAACCGAGATAGTTGGAGTAGTCTAGGGAGGAACGCTTTTTGTAAATTGTTCCACAAATCATTCCGTTTGTTCCCAAGAGTGCGGCGAAGTTTGCAGTTGTAACATGGTGGCGATGAAACCGATAACCTATGAAGTTATAATATAAGATAATTAAACAACCGATAAGCTATGTCGAGAATAAAGGAACCGATAAGCTATGCCGAGAATAAAGGACATATAGGGAAGCTATGTCGAGAATAAAGGACATATAGGGAAATAGCATTGTAGATTTCCTAATAGAGAGTGACAGTACCTTTTTTACCTCCAAATGATCGAAGCGAAATGCGATTTTGTTAAGATGTTCATTTAATAGGCGAAAGTGAGCTTTGCGGAAGTTGTAGGAAAAGTTGTGGTGGGAACGTGGGGGTCGGGCTAAGCAGTCACGATATAGGGATACGAGAAGCGAGAGGTGGTAATTGTCAATGGTTGAGAGGGAGTAAGAACTAAGGGTAACTGCGGAATTATAGGGGTCCGTCGTAAATACAAGAACAAGTTGCCTCTCCATATGATTTGGGGCATTACTTATTTGACGGAGGCTTTACTCGGTGAGACCGTTTATAAAGAGACAATTCTTGGTACTTGTGGGCTTTGAGATGTAGAAGGATTGATCGCCCGACAACGTCCATTGGAAAAGGAGAAATGAAAATCGCACAGAACAACGATATCGTCTAGGGAACTACTTGACTTAGGTGATCAACCGCTGGTATTGCGAGTTCGTATGACTCGATAAGTTGCGAAGGAGGTATATGGTGTTGTGACGTTACTTGGGATGTTAGTTTGTGTTCTTTAAGAACGAGATGTCTTTATGGAATCCCCCAAGTTCGCCCGTTGCCGTCGCCGCAGTACGTTCGTGAAATTTATGTTGTAATTTCCAGAGCAACCCCAGCTACCAAATGCTGGCTTCCGTGGGGTCAGGTGATGCACATGAACGGGGTTTTCTTAAAGTTGTGTTTTTGTGGGCCACAGCTCCACTTTCCAGTCATCAGTCGTCAGCCAAAACTCAGCAAACTAGTAAAAATATTGTAGTCTTGTAGCGTTCTACGAACGCACAATTCTGCGCAGGTAAGGTTCCTACCTTCAAAGAACTTACTTGCCTGATAACGCAGCACACGTGCCCACAGACACGCGGCCAATAGTCATTACAATACCTGTAATAAAGGCTACAGGAAAGCGCAACAACGTTGAACCCGATAGCAAAAACCAAGGAACTTAACGTTCAAAAGCTTCCAAGATCGAGTTCAACGCATCCATACATGGTATTCTGCCCAATTCAAAAGGGCAGCTAAAGCATCGCTTCTAAGCAATGCGTCAAACGCAGCAAGCATCGCATACAGATCTCCCATCTTAAACATCTGCACGATGTTTTCAAGGAATTACCATTTTCGGTAGATAGACCGAACAACGGATGCAAACGCTGGTAGCTAAATGCAATAAAGCATATCGCCTATCCGCTGCCAAATTGTAAACAACCGTAATTATCTCAACAAGATAATTCGGAATATTTACGAGAGTAAAGCCAACAAAGGAAATACTCCGGTCCCACGATTCCTTTGTAGAATTTCACACCCATTAGAAGGATCTAATGGATTTCGGTTGTTTGCAAAAGGCAAACAACCACGGGCTGTACGGCCCGAACAATCATCTCCGTCCTGCGCGCCAGATGTTCTGTGCAAACAAAAGGCCGTGGAAATGAAATTCTACCAGCGATAATAAGGATGTATGCGTCGATTGACTTTTCCCTTTTCAGGCATCCAGATTACCCCTGGGGAATAAATAACATGCTGGTAACAGAGATTCGGATATTCTGTTAGCAGATCTAAGGAAAAAAGTTGTCTGCACAGATACAGATGGACAATCTGTATCTGGGTATCTGAGTGGGCAGACAGACAGTCTGATTTTGATAGCCAGCGAGACGAGAAGTCTCTTTCGAAGGACCGGTAGGAGTTAGAGAGATTTTTATCGTCACCGGGACGAGAAGTTTGAAGAGGTCTAACGGGAGTCGAGATTCTGTGGCAATAGTAACCGCGACTTAGTCTTATAAAATTTCAAAGAGAAAGTGAGTCGAACGTGTGTCGGTTGTCGCAGCGAATGCAAAATAAAAAGCATCTCAAAAAACGCGCGTTGATCAATTGGTGTGAACTGTGTGAATATTAATAAACAATAAACAAGTAATAAAACTAAAAGGTGTTGTGTACCATTTATTGACTGTGTTCGCTCCGTTGGTATATTTTTCCTCCACGGTAAGCACTGTTCGGCGGAACACTACGACATCATCCAGCAGGGACCTTACGAAATAATCCACCAAAGTTACATAAATTACTTCCGCCAAAGTCTTACTTGAAGTCTTTTTATTTTTCTTTTTCTCCTCCAGAGAAAGTGAATCTAAAGACACTGGCTTCGCGAGATCACACAAAACAAATCGAGATTTTGTATCTAGAAATGATCGAATTGAATACAATATCTAGATTTAGATACTTTGGGTGTGGTGCCTAGTGTTTGTTTTGGAGATAAGAATTCGGTTTGATGAATTCTCAGAAAATCTAGGATATGCAGTGCATGTAAGGGTATGCAATGGGATTTGGGTTTTGTTTACTTATGGTAATTGAACATCTGGTTCAATTTACCATGTGTTTGTTTTGTTTGGAGGCAATGGGAAGTTGACTGTATGGAGTGATAAACGGATATTTGATTCGTTTACCAGGAATTTTGTTTTATCGGGATAATGTATTTGTATGAATTTGGGCTTAGGGTTATGGGAAATTAGATGCAAGGGCGATAAACGAATTCAAGTTAAGGTGTCACGGTTTGGATGTGTTTGTGGGGGAAGGAGATGGTAGATCCTTTCAGAACATTACATGGAAACAAATGACGTATAAAGACTTTGGGGGATGGTCGATTTTTGTTGCAATATAGTCGAGATTGGGAGAAGAATATGTGGCAATAAGAGATGATGGGAGTTTATTTTGGATGGCCAGTACACGCCACAGTAGGGGCAGTCAGGACATAGTCGATGTGCATCGTAATAATCGACTTTAATAAACTGAATACAAGGGTCCTGAAAGATTGTATTCTTGTTCCCGTTATTGACGACGTACTGGAGAAGTTGGAAAAGGCGAAATACTTCACAGTTGTAGTTTTAGAAAACGGGTTTTTCCATGCCCCCATCGCATATACACTGCTTTTATTACTAAGGATGGCTACTTGAATTTAAACGTGCCCCCTTTGGGTTTTGAAAAAAAAAACATGGGTGGCGAGAGGGCCGACTTTAGTGAGACAAGGACAGATGTGTCCTTCATCTTGTCTCTGGCTTCTGGTCATCTTGCGATAACCAGAATCACCCACATCCGTGAGGATGTTGGGCTCGGTCTCACGATATCTGAAAAGAAAAGAAAAAAGGGCGGTATCCAAGGATAGTGTGGACAGTGTTAGTCCAGATGTACTCTAACTACTTGTATAGAGGGATGGTGGGAAAGAAATCGTACAAGACCGGTAGGTCTTGGGTGCGGTAGTAAACGCAGATCACGTCTTTGGCGTCTGATAATCTGCGCTTTGGTCGGTGTGTATGTTTGTGTTTGTGCCGTCTTGTACTGTGCGTTCGTGTGTGTGGTTTGTTAATAGTAGACCCTATGGGATGGATCAAGGAATCCTCTATTATAGAGGGGAATGTTGTTGGGAAGGGTGCTTTCTTCAGTTTTGTACTGAACAAGAAATTGTGGGGATTTGATTCGAAGAGTTCGAGAGAGAGAAGGGTCAAGAACGCAAGAGTCCCGTACAAGTGGGTTCTCGCTGTTCTGAATGCTTTCGAGGTACTTGTATGCTAATTGAAGCAAGTACTCGTTGATAGGGGTAATGGAGGCGCCTTCGTATAGGTGAGAATTGGGGGAATGGGGACCGTCAGGCCTTCTAGTGTGATTGGTGCATCTTCTGAGGAGTTTCCTTTCGAAAACTCGAAGTCTTTCCATTTGAGCCGAAGATATGCGGGACCATATGGGAAAGGCGTACGATATTCCAGATCGGATTAGCTGCTTATAGCAGAGAAGATTAACTTTGGTGTCCACTTTGTTGCTCCACTTCAAGATGTTGTGCAGTTGCTTAGACCGACCGAGGCCCCTTTGGAGAATGTGGGTCACATGTTTGATGAAATTCATTTTTGGGGTATAGATGACCCCAAGATATTTCATCCTGTCCTGTGGTCTAGTCGTAGTACCTCCCATTTGTATCCGGATATTCTGTGAATATCGAGAAGTAGGTTGGGAGTGTTTACTACTCAGAATTATAGCTACTGCTTTAGATGGGTTAAGTCGAATTTTCCATCGACTGTAATACTGATACAGTTCGTCCAGGTGACGGTTGAGTCGGTTTGTTGCGAGTTTTGGGCTTTTAGATGACGTGTACACTAGGACGTCATCCGCATAGCAAATCTGGTTTATTCTACCATCCACAGGGCGAGGAATATCTGAGGTGTAGATATTAAATAAGATGGGGCCTAGAATGGAGCCCTGCGGTACGCCTGCAGCGGCGTTGAAAGTTCGGGAAAGCTTTCCATTCACTCTAACTTGGAAGGTTCTGTTTAAAACGAACTGGTAGATGATACTACACAGCGTTTTACTGAGGCCAGTACTCAGTAATTTAAAAACGAGACCTTCGATCCAGGTTGTGTGAAAAGCCTTTTCAATGTCCAAGCTCACCGCAATGGTGGGTTCCTTAAGTAAAGAGGCGCACGCAAACGTGGTTTTGAAATATGTTGAGAGCCATAGTGGTGCTGTGCGCTCTTCGAAATCTAATTTGGAAATAAAGTATTAGGTTCCTGGCACTGACAAAGTTATTTAGTTTCTCGTATATGAATTTTTCATATATTTTGCTGATGCAGGTGAGGAGCGAAATAGGACGAAAGCTTGAGGGGTGATAATTTGGTTTCCAAATTTTTGCTATTGGGCAGACAACAGCATGCCTCCAAGCTTGTGGAAAATACCCCATGTTGTAGGCATGGTTGAGCAGAATGGAGAGGTTTATAAAACAAGACGTCGTTTGAGGGCAGGAGTGGAGAGATTGAAATCAAAGGAGGTGGAGAAAGAGTTGGCATGTCGTAGCATACGCGAGATGGGCTCGTTAACCCTTATGTCAATGACCAACTTTACCGACAGTAATCATTTCGTCTCAATTTCACGATTGTTCGGCCTAGTAGACGAATTTCGGTCCCATGTCTTAGATCATCTCCATTCAAACGTTTCTGAATGATAATTACGAAATTTCAATGAAAAAAAAATTTTTTTTTACTTTCAAATTGACATTTTAAACAATCGAAATGGGTACCCGGGTACCCGGTCATTGAGATAAGGGTTAACGCCGTAAGACGTGTGATGAGTGGGCACGTAAAACAGACGAGGGTTCCGCACATTACGGGGGTTTGTATAAAATGATAAAGAGGAGAGTAAGCTTGGGCAATTGATTGAGCCTGACAGAAGGCGATGGATAAAGATGATGTCAGCATGGATTCTGCGCTCCTCAAGCGTGTTAAGATTGATTAGAAGGAGACGGCCTGTGTATGGTTGGAGAATGAGTGGGTTTTCCCAGTTCAGTCCACGGAGGGCGAAGCGCAAAAAACGAGGTTGAACGTCCTCGATCCTACGAATGTGAGACTGTTGATAGGGGGACCAGACTTGACTGGCATATTCGAGTAGTGGCCGGACAAAAGTTGTGTAGAGGGATCGGGTGACGTAGGGGTTTAGGAATTCCTTCGACCAGCGTTTTACAAAGCCAAGGGAGGCGTTGGCCTTTAGGATTGTGTTATCGATATGTGCGTGCAGAAACACCAAGACCGAAGGGCACACAGAAAGACGGATTCCGAACAGCACATTTGCAGTTTTGATGGACAGCTCCACCCAGTTTTCTTTTGGAGTAAAAAATCAACAGAAGTTGGAGTTAGGCAATACTCGTACAGCTGTATATTAGAAGCTAAAGTGGTCTATCTGGTATTAAAAAAGTTTCGCCATCATCTGCTAGGTGTTACGTTCAAACTTGGGACAGACTGTGCCGCGTTTAAGCAAACGTTGAATAAAAAAGATGTCCCACGAGAAGTAATTCAATGGGTAATATACTTCCAAGATTTTCAGTTCGAGGTAGAGCATCGCGCAGGTCAACGACTTAAGCATGTCAATTGTCTCAATCGCTACCTTCACAGGATTATGATGGTGTCTCTAGAAGTCTCAGCGTGTATAAAAAAAGGCACAACCGAATGGGACCATGATTAAAGCGGTTGCAAAAATTCTTCCTACGCGGCCGTGTGAAAGATTTAAAATGAAAGGTGGCATTCTATACAAAACGGTATATGGTAAATATCTGTTAGTGGTGCCAAAGCTGATGGAAAGAGAAATAATTGTAGAAGCTCACGAGGTTGGCTTGTGGGTGTTATGATTAGCTATCGTTAAGTTTAAACTCGGTGGTGTGAGTCCAGGTCTTTGGTTTTTGTGTCGCGGGGACACGGATTCCTAAGGTCTTCCGGAAGTGGTGTGAAGCGGAACGCCAACCCCCCCTGACTGTCGGTTCTCGCCGATCACACCCGAGAAACAACTGACGTCACTACGGGAACGAAGAATCTTTAAGTCCGCAACTGCTCGTTACTCCTTAATCTGACTCCATAGTTAGGAGGTAGTCCAATTAAAGGAAACACAAATTACGCGGTTATTAGTCCTCAAGTATTTTATTTAAATTGAATGTTCCTTAATCCATAAGTTTTATGTTATAACTTAATAAGACTGTAATTTGATATTCGTTGAATATAATTGGAATTATTGGTTAAGCACTTAGTCCATAGAGTAACTTCAATTATTCGTATATAAACTTAGTAAGTAAATCTTAATATTATTATTATTATTATTATTATTATTATTATTATTATTTATTGGCCTGTAGGAACCCGGAAGTTCATATCCTCACCGACTCGGCTTCGCCATCGTTACCTGTCCTGGGCACTCTCCTTCCATGCTTGACCATTCGATCCGATCTCCTCAAGGTCATACCTAACATTGTCCTCCCATCTCCGTCGCGGCCGTCCTACCGGTCTCTTTCCCGTTGGTCTACCGTCAAGAATCCTATGTGGGGTCCTATCGTTCCCCATTCGCACCACGTGTCCGGCCCATCTTAATCTTCGCGACTTGATTACTCTCACTATTGTAGGTTTGCGATATAGCTCTTCCAATTCGTGGTTATGGAGTTTCCTCCATTGTCCTGCCTCCTCGTTATATTTACCTCCAAAGATGCCCCTCAAAACTTTATTCTCGAATACGCGGAATTTGTTTTCTTCCCGTTTTGTGAGAGCCCATGTTTCGCATCCTTATAGAACAATCGGCATGATTATGGTTCTATAGACACGGAGCTTTATGTTACGTGATAGCATTCTGGATTTCAGCAGTTTACTGACTGCGTGTCAACTAGCGTTGCCGGAATGCAGTCTCTTGTTAATTTCCTTCGACATTTCGTTACTGGCCGTCAGTATCGTTCCCAGATATTTAAATTCTTCAACTTTTTCAAATTAATAAGAATGTAATTTTGTATTCGTTGAATAAACACATAATAACAATAATTTGAATTCGAGTTTAAGCACTTAGTTCGTAGAGTAACTTAAATTATTCGTATATACACTTATTAGGTAAATCCGTTTAAATTGAAAGAAAGAAAACCAGTACGAAACTTAGCGTCTTCTCCTTACCAGCGACTATTTGCGACTCAAACTCCTACCATCCCCAAGAGCAACACTACGAATTACAACTCTTAGTGGTGAGTGTACCCGCACTCACACAGCTCAGCTGCCGATACGTTCATACGAAGTGCAGGCATAACTTCCATAAAATGTTATGTGCCGCGTTTGCCTGGGCAAGCTACGTCACCGGATGGTGTTTGTGGGGAGGAGATCGCGACGCCAGCATAGGCGAGGGTACTACCTCGTCTCCACCGTCACTAAAAGAAGGTTCCGCTGCAGCAACTGTTCGTCAAAAAAAGAAACAACTCCGCAACACACCGACCACAAGGAGTTCACCAGGACGAAGTAAAAAGGAAAACGAACTTTTTGTTTATTGTGACAGGTTCTTATATTTCACAATGCTTTTTCTCTATTTTATTTACATTACACTGCACAAGAAAAATTATTTTTTTAATTGGTAACGCGCCCGACTGGACTCTACTTTACGTTTCACACCGTACCGGCGCCGGTACGGTGGATGGCGGAGCGAATGTCGCGGTCAGTGGATGAAATTTGACTCAGCGATAATCATCTCGTGCAGATCTGATTCGCTACGAGGGAAATTTTTAGGGGCATTTTCCCTGAGAGAGAAAGTATTTCTCTCCACTAGGGAAAAGATTTACCTACCACCAGAGAAACGTAAAGTATCTCTTGTGGGAACAGAGATCCAGATCTCGCAATGCAGATCATGGTGGTATGTGTGTGATTGTACCCATCACTGTGTTTATCGTTGCGTTTAGCAAAGGATAAACGAAACCTGAAACGAGAAAAAAAAGAACAAAGGGAGAAGCGACCTAAGGCATTGGTCGACAATGAGGGTCATCTGGATAAATAGCTGCCACTCATTAAATGAAAACTGCATTTAGGATACCACAAAGGATATGGATTGTTTATGGTATCGCCAGGAAGCCTATGGAGGAACAGCGTTCTTTGTTTGCACTTGGTGCGAGTTAGGGAAATTGGCTTCAGCGTCGATTGCGCTAATTACATGCAGCTGCTTGGGTTGTTTATTGTTGGGAAAAAAGGTCGCCAGCCAATGTGTATGAAAAGGGATTTGTTGTACACATGAATGAAGCTGGGAATAGGCGACGCAATGATCATTATCCCTGGTTGGGATGGTTACATGATATGTGAACCGATAAGTTTTCTTTTCAGGAATATGCTGTTTGGAACAGAATTCTTAAGAGGAATTTTGAATTCAAATAAATGAATGGAGGTAAGAATTCTCTTACAGGTACTTTTAGGTTATATAATTGGATCGATTGCATTAGCGAAAGCTTGTGCAGACTGGGTTGTAGGGATGGGGGGTTTTTTAGGAAAGCGAACCGTGGGGTTTGGCGGAACCGACACATGTTTATCCTATCGGTACTGCGCAAGGCGTCTATGCTGATCGGGTACACGTCACTGGCGTCTTCAGTGGGTCGAAACCTCGCGTGTGTATTTACACTAACGAGGACTCCATTTCCTTTTGCTGCCAGGTGCACGGTAAGCCATTGCTTGTCGCTTGGCTTAGCGATCTACATGCTTGTAGGGAAAATAAACATGTCTATTGGTTTAGCGACCGATATGATTGCAGCGTGGAAGCCAGGCAAGAGTATCTCCTGGTTGTACGTTGCAAATTCGATGGGGATATGTGCACCGAAATGTTCGAGACATGTTGGTTGCCTGGTTGTGAAACCAAATTGCCTTTATGGAATATGGCCATGAATACTCATTCTTTAGCTTGTCGGTCGGTTTATAGATCGATGTGCTGTAGTAAATATAATGCAAGAATATCCCCTGCATGTGTGTGGCAAGGTGAATATGTTTAAGCGTAGCGCCAAATTGTTTTCCCTGGTGCATGTCATACCTTCTTACTAGGAAAAATGATGATGCAACATACACCATACGAATTGCTTTCTAGGCAATTGATGGCCGTGGGGAAATTGTTTCTTGTGGTTTATATCATTGAATTAGCGAAAATATGATTTAGGAGACACCTTAGGTGGTTGACAAAAAAGGTAAGTAAATGCTAGGCAAGTAATGGAACTGCCTCAATACTTGTTTTATTGGTTTTTCGACCGCTCCCGTGGAGATTTTCGAACTATAATGGGAAGATAGGTAGTGGCGTTCAAAAGAACCGCCACAGGCTACTTTGCTTTACAGAAGACTATGCATGCTATGCAGGAAAACTATTGGATCCCACATTTTGAGAGAAAAGTCGCGGTGGTGATTGCCAATTGCATCAAGTGCATCATATATAATAAAAAGTTGGGCAAAAAGGAAGGTATATTTGAATTATGATAAAGTTGAGAAGCCATTGGAAACATTCCATATGTACCACCTTGAGCCCATGTCTGCAGCGTCAAAGCAGTATAAATATGTCTTCCCCATCGTGGATACGTTGACGAAATTCATATGGTTGTTTCCTACAAATATGACAAGTTGCTTATGAGTATGGAGGAATGGTCCGCTGTGTTTGGTCATCCAGATCGAATCATCAGTGATCAAGATGCTGCATTTACGTTGAACTTATTTGGAGAGTATACTAAAGCTAATGGAATTGGACACATTTGGAGCACCACACAAGCACCCGGGGGAAATGGCTAAATAGAAAGAGTTGATTTCTCAATGTTGGCGATTATAGCGAAACTTCCATTGGAATAGCTAGCTAGGTTTCAGAAGGCAGTGATGTTTCATGTACGTGTCTCAACGACAAAATTCTCATTTGAATTAAGGTTTGGCATCAAGATGAAAGCTGAATGTAACGATTGCATAATGCATTTTTGATATGGAAAGGCAGCAGTTGTGCCAGAGGGCAAGAGAGGAAATTCAACGTGCACAGTCGTCCTACAAGAAGCAGTTTGATAACAAGCGGAAAGGTGAATAGGGATATCGGGTTGGAGATTTAGCGGCAATTCGCCGTACACAGTTTGTGGGAGGCAGAAAATTAGCGATTAAGTACCTAGGACCATACGAGATCACGAAAGACAACTGAAATAGATGATAAGCAGCAGATGTAGATGGCCCATCAACACGTGTACCATTTGTGATAACACGAAACTGTGGAAAAACATCGTGGACAACAAAGATGCGTGGTCGTTTGGGACAGATGACTAAAACAGGAAGGCCGAGTGTAACGAGGGATTAAACAGCAGCTCTCAACCGGCAGCCGTGAAATTGTGAGTCAGTCGTTATCAGTAATAATTATTCAGTTGTCGTAGGCAGTAGCCGTTTCCAGTCGTTGCGTCCCGTGGCCATATTACGTTGCTTAAATTTGCATGTATCATATTATTTTTCTGTTTCTAAAATTATTTATATTTCTGTTTCTAATATGATTTTTCTGTTTTTAAAATTATATTTGTTATGTACTATTTTCTATATCTAATACTAAACGTTTTCCTTAAAATAAACATATATCCGAAACAAACTTTACATAAATACAGAGTACCGTTCTTCAGCCGAAATACTCGAGCTTGACCACTGGCTGATCATGTGTAGCAATAATCTTCATGCATTCAAAGTCAATGTATATCAAAACCTTGCTTGCCCATCCACTCCCTTCAAAATCCCTCAAAACCCACAACTGTTGAGTCATGTTTGAAGGCCTCTTCACAAACTACTTGCCTAATGTATTTCTTATACAACAATACATTTGTGTATGTTCATCCCTGCGGCATACTCCTTGCAACTTTCATATTATCCTTCTTACTAAAACTCAAAGATGCTTTGCCTTTGTTTTAAGGAGCAGAGTTAACGTGTGTGAATATAAATAGCTTCCCTTCTACCTCGTCGCTCTAACCACTTAGAAAAATTTATATAATTGTCATTCATTAACCAAGTGCTTAAATTCAATTTGCATACATTAGAGAGTTGCCTTAATAATATACCAGAGCTGGAGGGAGTATAGATCTTCGAAGCTAGAATACCAGCTACCGGCAGTTCGGTGTGGAACAAAAGCGCGCTCTGAAAAATTTAGAGATTAAATCCATTTGGAATGCTAACAATCTCCTCCAGCTTGGCGACGACTATCGCAAAGGACTGACGTTATTTTCGCGCTGCAACTAAATAATTCGTTTTCTTGTGAGGATATTTTCCCTTCTAAATAAAGCGGAGTAGTGCACACGCATAAAGAGGAGCACTTGCAAGCTTTGGAGTTGATGATTTTCGTAAGTATTTCTGTGGTTAGAGCCATCAGGATTGTTTAATTGGAGTATGCAAAATATTTCGGTACCGTTATCCGTTTTGATTGTGCTGTCGTACTTTTGATAATACACTTTGTAGGAAGTACAGGATGCATTTTGTATGTTTGTAGTAGGGACATATGCATATTTATGAAATGGCTTTTAGAGTTCTCTCATCTGTTCTACTAGACATCTAGTCGGCGTGTGTTGCCACTTTGTTAAAATTTCCATGCAAACAACTAACGTGCTTTATTGGAGCCTGTTTCTTATGTGCACTCAGGGAGAAAATTCACAAGACATATCTCACATTAGATGGTGTAGGGGCACACTTTGTGTGTGTCACCGGTGTCTTTTGGGTGAATTGTTATGGAAATTTTCATTCCGCATGTTTGCACAATTGATTTCTGAAAGGCTAACGCAAAAGGATACGTTCAGGCAGTTGATAGATTTCAATAGATTAAGTGTTTGATAAATATTTATAGTGTCCCAATACTTGTTGTTGTTATTTTGTGTCGTGCTTTCGGCTAAAACGAACCCGTTGGACCTATGAGGGAGTTTGGCATCCAGCATTCAGTATTTTACAAAATTAATGCCAGAAAATTATTCAGGCCAAGAGTGCAGTTGGTCAGTGTTTCTTTTTCTGGCCGAATTCCAAAACGATCGCTTCCAAATACTTGCAGTCATTGGTGGATAGAAAAATGAATTTCAAGGATGATTGCAATTGAACAGTTGAATTTAATTGTATCAAGTAGTCTGCTCAAGGATTCTTGGCTTCTGTATATACATACTTTGACTGGGGCATCGACTCATAATGAATTATCTGTATTCAAAAAGAAGCCTCAAAGTGTTTGAGTTTCATTTATTCAGATGCTCAATCAACCTGAATAACTCTTTTGTGTGGGCGCAGACTTTGTTGGTGTGAGTATTGATTTCTGTGACCCACAGGACATGATGAACCATCTGTTACTCATTTGATTGCAAATACAATTCTGAATCAAGCCATGGGATGGCAGAATTGCTTTTGCTCGAAAGTCAGTTTGTGGATGTGTGGAAATGAAGGATGCGATATCATCGGGCACATGTAACTAACCTGATGAAATTGATTTCTTATTCGTGGGTTAATATGAAGCCCGCAAGGGGTTCATTAAATACTGAGTGCTTTATCTCTAATCAATTTGCTTACAGAGATCATGTAAGTTACGTAATGTTAATTGGGTTAGCAGAATGCTTTAATTTCCTCTTGGTATGGAATTTATGGTAGCATATCCATCGACTGGGGAGAAAGGTATATGAGTGGTTAGATGATATGGAGAAATTCAAAATTGAGATTAATTGAATTGATTAAATCTTTATGGGGGGGGCCTTGTAGTAGGGCCAATGGTTATTAAGAAATAGAAATCAAAATACACAATGGTATATATAAGAATTTGGTTAGCAACAGGAATGCAGAAATGCTTAATTGGTGAAGTAGCAAGGGGTATTGGAATTTAATTAAGTGTATGAGGGCAGTCACGAAAATATTTAACCTAAAAGGAAAATCATTAACATTTTTGAGGAAACATTTTTTTACTTGTTCACATGGTTTCCTGTTACCTGAATGACTTTTCCCAACGATGTCCAATAGCATCGATAATCAATTTATAGTGGGAACTATGAAGTTTTTCAACACGGCAATCAATACTTTTTTTTTCACCGAGACATGGTTGGAAGTTTTAAAAAAAAAAATCTGTGGGGCTAAATCTGACAAAATAGCTTTAACTCACTGATTTTAGTCACTACGATAAAGGATGTATTAATTGAGTAGTTTTATTGTTAGATACCCTAATATATTAAGGTACAGCAGGGATTAGGACTGCTATTCTCCCTTCGATTACCAAATCTCAAGGAAAATTTTTGGAAGACCGATTTTTTTATTTCATAATATCTTTACGTGTCTAGGATATCTTGTTAAAATTTCGCATTGAGATCTTAAACTGATTCCAAGACATTTGCTTACTCGTATATATAAATATGGGTTGAGTGAAAAGTTATTGCGTACTTTTGTAACAGATTGTGTTAGAACAGTTTTGACATTAAATACACGACGTTATGTGAGGAAAGATAATTACATTCAAAACTGTAGTCGCATTTTTATTAAAACGACTTTTTGCAGTAATCGCCGAACGAGTTCTATGCAATCGATCGACCTAAATCTTGAAGTTTTGTCCGAATGTATTTTACAGGCCTGGGACGCTTTCAACTCTCAACCATTAAAATTACATTTTGTTGAAATGATTTTCCCTCAGTAAAACAACTATTTTTCAATCTATTCTTAAAAAACGCGTCAGACCCACAAACGTTTTTTCTTGGACTGTAATTTTTACAGTAGTTAGTTTCACTTTGTCTTGAAAATGCCGCAAACTTATTTCAAGTAGGTGTTATAGGAGCCCAGATAGCATGATAGCAGCTTCGCATTACGAAAAAAGCGTGCCGATAAGGTACAAAAGAAAAATACTCCGGTATATATATAAGAATTTTGTGATCACATACATATCTTTATTTCTTTTTATAATCAGGACTTGCCTACAAAATGTTATACAAAAAGCGGTTCGTGTGAGAGTGTTACTAGAGAAGAGATTTCTTAAATAGGCGCTTATAATTATACCCGCACAATATGGAGCTTACGATAGCCCTAAGTGAAATTGTCTGCGTGGACAGAAAATGAGGTAAAGAATAGGGAAAATATAAAAAGATTATCATTGTTCCTGAGCATATGATCAGGTAGGATATTCAGTCGTCTTTTCTATAAGTTAGCTAGGTGTCCTGACCACCTAAGAATAAAGAGCTACATTTTTTAATCGACTTTAATATCAAAGAAGCGCTCTTAAATCTCATTATGATATCATCTAAGATATGATATCAACATATAGTAACATATAGTAACAAGTAGCACGTATCAGGTTATGGTATCAACATATGCTATTGCACCGACTCTATGAATCCCCACGGAAAACCTCAAACTCTTCGACGAGCCGAAAAGTTCATATCCTTGCGCGTTCCATCATCATATTTATCGGCACTATAACCGGAACCGGTCTTGGCCTTATTTAGTAAGTCCTGAGGCTTGTTAAATTTTCCATAATGATTTGTTTTTCCCGGGCAAGGTCATTAGTCTTGCGCCAGAGGCTCCCCGACGGGGAATCGAACCCCGGTCTCCCGCGTGACAGGCGGGTGTACTAACCACTATACTATCGAGGAGCCACACTCTCTTTTGTGTCCGCCCTTAATTGAATCCAAGCTACTGCAACTCAAACACGAGTTTACCGCACCGCACCGTAAGTCGCAACCCGTGTACTGTGGCCCCTACGTGTTTGACGTGTGCAAATTAATGTTATGGCTCAGTAAAAGAACGAAAATATATTCTTTTAATGCAGAGAGTGAGTATGTCTACTCCCGCATTCAGACTTTATTCGAGAAGATAAACGTATGATCTATATTGTTCGATCTATAAAGAACAAAGAGATGGTTCTAGAATGACTTGGGCTATTTATACTAATATGTTAACGCTATGACTGGTTGGGATTCTGATTGTGGTGTCCGTTCCTGAGGCATGGCAGCATCCTTTGTACATTGTGCCTCGCATGTATTGGCCCACCCTTCTTTATTCGTTGTGCGTCGTATGTGTTATCGCTACTGATTGTTGTGTCGGTTCCTAAGGCATGACAGCATCCTTTGTTCGTTGTGCGTCGCATGTGTTATCGCTATGTGCGACGAATTATTTATCTTTAGATCTGGGGCCGAAGGTTGCCTTAACTGCATGGTTATTTCTAGACATGTTTTAGCGGTTTTCGGTTGTGACAAGAGAACATCGAAACAAAAGTCATTACCAATTTTCTTTTGGGTTTTTTAAAAGCATTTACTTCGGTTAACATTGATAAGTTGCTGTGGAAGATTTCAAAGAGTTTCTACCATCTTAGAAGTTTTCATTTAAATACATTTTTAATAATGTATTTTGATGTTACTCACGAGAGTTAACCGAAGCCGACTGACTAACTTCTTGTCGCCAATCTGGCCGCCGCCAGAATTTCTCAGAAATTTTACACGTTTAGGAAGACTTGGCTGGTGCTTTCCCATTCTCACTAGCTCTGTTCCGGAAGTGCGTTTCGCACTTGGCATAACATTGCGGTATGACGATTTCGATATTTAATGACGGCTTGCTCTGAAGTCGGCACAATATGGTTGAAAAAAAAATATATGTATATATATATATATATATATATATATATATATATATATATATATATATATATCTATTTATTGGCCTGTAGGAACCTGAAAGTTCATGACCTCACCGACTCGACTCCCCCATTGTTCCCTGTCCTCTGCGCTATCCTTCCACGTTCGACCAACCGATCCGATCTCCTCGAGGTTCAACCTAACATTGTCCTCTCATCTCCGTCGCGGCCGTCCTGTCGGTCTTTTTCCCGTTGGCTTACCGTCAAGAATTCTATGCACGGCCCTCTCATTGCCCGTTGGCTTGCCGTCAAGAATTCTATGCACGGTCCTCTCATTGCCAATTAGCGCCACGTGTCCCGCCCATCTTAATTTTCGCGACTTGATTACGCTCACTATTGTAGGTTTGCGGTATAGCTCTTTCAATTCGTGGTTGTGGAGTTTCCTCCATTGCCCCGCGTCCTCGTCATATTTGCCGCCAAAAATTCTCGAATACGCGGAATTTGTTTTCTTCCCGTTTTGTGAGAGCCCATGTTTCGCATCCATATAGAACAATCGGCAGGATTATGGTTCTATAGACACGCAGCATATATATATATATATATATATATAGCTCCTCAATAGTATACTCGTTAGTATACCCGCCTGTCACGCGGGAGACCGGGGTTCGATTCCCCGTCGGGGAGCCTCTGGCGCTAGACTAATGACCTTGCCCGGAAAAAACAAATCATTATGGAAAATTTAACAAGCCTCAGGACTTGCTAAATAAGGCCAAGACCGGTTCCAGGTTGTAGTGCCGATGATGATGATGATGATGATATTTATATATATATATATATATTTATTTATTTATACATATAATATTTGGGTAAACGTATTCGTCAACTTCAGCATTTCCAAGTGTTAGCAGTCTTCAAAATCTCACGCGATGAGGGCACAATCAAAGAAGCGATAAACATAGACAATTTTATGATTCTTCTTGAGTCAGCACCAATTAAATATTTCCTTCATGGAACTTGATAGGAATTTAATCAATTACCAGAAGACAAAATATCCTGCTTCTATATTGTGGCAAAGAATTCAGGATTCAACTTCTTACCTAAAATTGAAATAACCAACCGCCACTGCGTCCAGAGATGAAAAATCCAAGCGAGCAGAGTCATAGTGGTCGAAAATCGCACACGGGCAAATTTCTATTTAGGACACTGCCCAAGTGTGGGATTTAACACCAGCCCGATTGCAGCTATGGTCACGCGACGTAGACACAACGTCTACATCGGACGTCGTAAGGGTGAAATCCAGACAGTCGAGTATCAACGGTAAAGAATATTTAGTTCTTAGAAGAAGTTAAGCGGCATCTGTCGAAAGAATTCTTTTGCAAGTAATTCGACTGTAATACTGCATAATAATTCGAGATAATATCGTACAACCGAATTAGAACCCTAGCTAAACATAGTTGGATTATTCACATCTCAGTTTTGTGAGTCACCTGCATCCGGAAGCGTACGGTTAACGATTATTCTAGTTTTCTCGTATGTTATATTATTTTCAATCTACCAAGCTGTACGATACGCTATACCAAAACTGCGAGGGCAGGTCAATAAGTCTTTAGAAAATGAGGACAATTTTCTTTTATTTTATCATTTAGCTGACCTAATAATGACGCATAATACTGTTCATTTATCGTCTGTTCCTTTTCCAAATAGTCAATGAAGATAACACCACGTGCATCACCAGTAGTCATAACCTTTCCATCTGATTTCACCGTCTTTGCCTTCTTTGGAGCCCGTTCGACCTTAACAATCCACTGTTTTGACTGTTCTTTCTTCTAGGAGTGCATGTTTCATCTACACTCACTAATCTGTGCAGAAACACATCTGGGTTACGACGCATGCGCTCCAAAAGTTCTCTGCTGAGAGCAAATAAAGCTCCCATCGCACAGATATTTTTTTCATACCCAATATATCATGCAAAATTGAAACATGAAACTAATTGAAAATTGACAGATACCGGTGAGGAATGATGCTTACTAAAAGCAGACCATTAGCGATTCTACGATCGCGATCGTAATCGTTTCTAAGGTCTTATTGACCCCCCCCCCCCCCCCCCCCCCCCCGCCCCCTCGCACTTAATCGATACACAAACTGACCTAACAAAGACTTTTTTCAGTTCGTCAATAACATGCAACGATCCGATGAATACCCTACTTTCCAAATCGAAAACCTCAGTTAATATTTCTAATCTCTTTATCACTCACTTCAAACAAACCTTCATCAATGACTCGTTTATCCCCGACTCTTCGTATTTCGACTACTTACCTTACTTCTCCCTCGACCCACCCCTACCCCAATTCATTGATCCGCCCTCGATTGAAAACAAATTACTACAACTCAACGACGAATTCACACCGAGTCCCGATGCTTTACCTGCCACCCTCCTAAAAGTGTTCATTTATTCTTTAAGTTTCCCTTTTCGAAAATTTTCTACTTACCTCTCTCTCAAAGAAAATTTCCCAACATCTGAAAAAACCTCTTATATCACCCTCATGCACAAAAAAAGGCCCATATGCGCTCTGTCGTCCTATTGCTAAACTTTCCTTATACCCAAGCTTTTTGTAAATTTTCTGTATGAAACGTTAACCTTCCACTGCAAATCCTTCATTTCTCCTAGACAACGCGGATTTCTTGCAGGCAGGACAACAACAATCAACCTCACCGAATTTATATCTTTGACGACGTCAGACCTACAGGGTGACGAGGAGGTCGACATGGTTACAACCGATATCAGCCAGGCTTTCCACAAAACCCCGGATAAACTTTTATTTTTTAAATTGCCCGCCTTTGGTTTTGAAACCGTTATATCAAAATGGACTTCTTCGTACTTGAAAGATCGACTCTACAGTGTTCTCTTCAGATCTGCGATATTTAATCCCTTCCTGGCAACCTTCGGGGTCTCTCAAGACCCTTGCCTCTCGTTCGAACTACAAATGACATCGATAGGGTCATGAAGCACTCGTGTGCCTTTACGATGACGATACAAAATTCTATAAGACTTACTAGTGGTGAAACACTTGATTCTGCATTACTTCAAGCAGATCTTGACAAGTTTTCGGTTTGGTGTCGCAAAGACTGCTTAGAGCTTAATACTGCTAAATGTCATTCTATAAACTCTTCCAGAAAATGGATATCTTCTCCTCCCTATCCCTACTCTCTTCATAGCCAAACCCCCACTTTGGCGGTTTTGCGAATAAGCGTTTACCGCCGAACACTTTTCCAATGAAAGTCACTTTTTTCTTTTAATTTGGTTTTATTATTTTTTATATTATTCTATTTTTGTGCAACACTTGCGATTTATATGACACACTCGACAGGATTATTATGGACAATTTACCAAAATTTCAGTCATTTTGGACGCTTAATTTTTATTTGACAGTCCTTTGAGTGAGTCGATGTGAGTGTTTTCGTGAAAATGGACAAAATTAAGTATCGAGCTGTCATTAAATTTTTGTTTTTGTAAGGCAATACGCCTACGCAAATCAAAGATGAGTTGGACTCTGCGTGTGTATGGGGACTCTGAACCATCACTTACCACAGTGAAATTTTGGGCAGCTGAATTTAAACGTGGCCGTGAGAGCTTGGGAGACGATGAAAGTTCGGGACGTCCAACAACTGCAAAAACTGACGATAACATTGCTAACGTTCACCAAATTATGCTAGACGACCGCCGAATTAAAGTGAGAGAGATAGCAGAGGCTATGAAAATGTCCAAAGAACGTGTTTGTCACATATTAAATCAAGATGGAGGCATAAGAAAGCTGTCCGCGCGTTTGGTCACGTTAACATTTGCCCCCACGGCATAATTAAATCCAAAATCTTGAATTAAAATCAAATTCGCAATAAACGAATCTAATATTCGTTTACGTTTCACATTTGCCCCACAGCATCACCCAAATCCAAAATTCAGAGATCATTATCTCTATCTGAAAATTTCCCATTGAGGAAAACAAACAAAAACTCAAAAGCAGATACATTCCCACATCTGCGCAATAGTTTCATAAGAATTCAAGAAATTGAATTCTTATCTAAAGTAAACACAACATCTCACTCGAAATATCGAGATTGTTGTACGAAAATGCGTATCTTTGGGATACAATTTTCGATTTGTTATCCTTTATAAAGGAATAGTTAAGTAATCTCCGGGCCGCAGTCTAAATTCGTCTACAGTCCCTGGAGGAAGTACCCCAGGATAATCTTTGAGAAAATAATAAAAAACACATTCCAAAGGAAACAAGATGTGCTTTCATTTTTACCCAACAACGGATAGCTAAGTATCTCCTGGCCCCCACGGAAGACCATGTGAAGACTAAGGACAGAGGCCAAATCCAAGGACGTTGCTCTTCCCTTTGAAAGCAGAGGAAGCACGGCAACGACCGCTTTTGTGGGACAAGTTTTCAGAAGCTATTTTAAGAGATCACTTAGTCCTTTTAAGGACTAAAAAACACGCTTCCTGAAACCCAACCCCTACAAAAAACATAACACTTTTCAGCCCACCCTTGTATTTCTCGGCGGTATTTTTATCGTATGGGATTTTTGACAGCAATCGGCGTCTGGCGCTGTCGCACCAGGCCACTTGTGTTTACCCAGCTAATGGGTTGCCAAACGAATTCATTTTTGGTGTAGTGTCCTTCAATCCGTGTGGGCATGAGAAATTGGTGGAGGAATGCGGCCCACGTGTCAGTGGATGCGTGGGGTTGGGGACACCAATATTTATGGCGCCTTTAGCTGGACGAAAAAGTATTTAACCTCTTGATTTGTGAGGTTCGCAGGACCGCCACACCACCATCTTCCGACCGATCCACGACCTTGGTATTTTATGTAATAAAGAGTTTTACATATTGATAAGATGATACTTGAGGTCAACTCAAATTCATTCGCATTATCACCAATGGGTAACACTTTGTGACAAATCAGGAAATACCATAAGTACATGATGGCCTACAGCTCAAATGGATTAATGAAGTTATCCAAGAATATGCTGTTGAACACGAAAAATGCCTACATAATCGCACCAACGTAGAAGGAATGTGTCACCCACGAATCGGGAAGGCTAAAATGGCCGAAACCTTATGAATTAACATATTAAAATCGACTTTGGAGCTGGACACTGGGCCAGTAAGCCCTCACACGTTTTACTTAAATAAACTAAATTAAGCACGATTTAAATATATTATTAACTTAACTCGTTAAGATTGTACTGTGGTGGTTCCCATAAACGCCACTACTTACCTTCCCAAATTACACTAATAGCTTCCAGTCCTGAAGCTCCAATAATGCTACCGTTTCGCTAATACAACTGCATAACACATGTAAACCTTTCCTTTCCGTAAGAATTAATTCACCTGGGGCATTACATTAAACTCCCTATAAGAATTCCTTCATCCATGCATCCAATGCATTTCATAAATTCCCTGAAAGAATTTATCAAGTACTTATCCATCATAACTATCTTCTGAAAGGAATTCACCAAGGCCATACATAATATCCCTGAAAAGAAAACTTATCGGTTCACATATAATGTAACCGCATAATCAGGGAATCTTAACCTTGAGTTGGCTATTCCCAGTCTTACATGTGTACAACAATGTCTTACATACACATGCCAAAGCAGCATCGGGCAGCTTGTTTGTTCAGCTGAAATATACCCGACCACGATCCCTCGTCTAAACGAATAAACAATCAACAATTTCGTTCCTTGCCACTAACAAATTACCCTGCATATACTAATGCAAGCAAGAGGTTCGTTTCGGTTACCGAAACAAGATACGAGATACAATTTTCATTGTATAAAGTATTGTAATGCATAAGCACCTTTCTCTAATGGCTATTCGTCTATTTACACAAGGGCATCACTCATCTAAGACTTTTATGATGCCCTCGTCCCATCTTTTCTTTTAGCACATTTCCTCGATGCGTTGAGGTCTATTTATTTAGCCGCAACGCACACCATAAACAAGATCTTCACGTCCCTTTGTCTTTACCGTTTTCCTGCTTTGTTTTTCCATCGTCTTCGCGCATGAGTTGAACAATATGATCTTCACGATCACTCATACACCCATACTACCATGATCTTCATTACGGGGTCTAGTTTTCTATTCCACAAAAAGAGACTTTACGTTTCTCTTGTGGTAATTAAAAATATATCCTTAGCTGTGAGGATATCCAACACCACCGAATCGAGGGTGAATCAAAAGCCAGATTCCAACCCTCGATTGAGTCGTATTTCAACCGCCAATCCGGACGGTTCGTCTTCCGCTCCCCGTATCGCCGGGGATGCGTAAATACCGTGGAGTCTAAATACAACCACCGATCGCGACGGTAGGTTTTTCTCCCGCTACCCGTGGCCCATCGGGGACGTATACCATCAAGGAGTTGCTTTTCCTCCCCAGTTGATTGTATAGTCGGAACCAATAGTGCGAAGTGTTTAGATAGTTGGTGTACTGTCAGCGTTTGATCGATGGTAATGAGAATGCTTAAATTAATATATTCGTAAGGTTCCCAGTGACATTTGATACGTGTTGTTCATTCACCAAATTACAAAAAGTAACTATCTGTGTAATTAAAATCCGTTTTTTGTAATCTCACTAAATATCGAAAAATTGTTGAGAATAAAAAAAAACCTTAGTAAACCATTAAACAGTGCGTTTTATTGTCGTATTCTTCGGTGGACAACTTTCCTTTTTCGAACAGTACTGGGTGTAGTTATTCCTTTCGTTTGTGGACAATACGCGGCGGAACATTCGATTAGCGATGGGGAGTGAAGTGAATCGGCGCCGTACGCCGGCGCAACCTACTTCTCCTCCCCACAGTACTATTCATGTTCAATAAAGGATGCTATCTAAAAAAAATGTTAAAAACCTAATTAAAACTAATGATCAACTTTTATTAACAACAGAATTGAAAAAATCAGCAAAATGGTAGTGATCTTATAGCGTTTGAAATAATAGTGAAGAAGAACGTGTGATTCGAACTGACGCTATGACAGTTTGAATCACCAAAAATCGAACCTAAGCGTTACCCATCAGGCTACTGGCCGATTTTAGAATTCGATGTTCAAACTCGACTAATACTCCACTGATGTGAATTGTCATGTTATCGCTATGGTGTACGGCTCTAATGTATTTTCTTATTCGATTTTCGTTCGTTGTTCTTCACTATTTTGCTTGTGAATTGTGTGTGTACCTGTTAGAGACGCCACAATCTCAGTTATGGAGTTTTCAAAAACGCATTGTCCATGAACTATATAAATATATTGTAGCGAGCTTAGGGTTCGCTAGATTATATTATTTGGGAGCTCGAATCCCCACTAAAATAAAAGTTTACCTTGGGTAGGGTGCAAGCTTTCGCTTTGGCACGTTTACTGTGTTTCGGATTTCGGATCAAAACCTATTGAGATTAATTTATGTAAATCCTTACGAGTTGTTATCAATAAATAGAATGTTTCTTAGATAAATCATTTGAATTCCACAGACACAAATACGACAAAGGTGTTAGGGCTTTTCAACGCATAAAATTTATTACATCTGGTCACACCCTATCTCTTATTTGGGACACACCATAGCTGTTCAGATATTGCACCCTTCTCCCATTCACTGAGTCAAAAGAAAAAATTACGCCATACATTTTGCAGGCATTCTCTTGTGTGCGCATCCTCGGCTAGTCTTCAAATACTTTTTAGTCCTTTTTAATTTTTGTTTGTGTTTGGCAAATAAATCTCTTACCCTAAACTGAAATCTTCTAATCTTCTGTAACTTTTTTCTCTAAATTGGTTTTCTCTAAAAGTTTTACACCCACATCTTTTCCAATTTGCTAGTGCAGTTGCTCGCCTTTTTCTCTTTCGTTTTCATATGGATGTGGTTGGCTCATTCCATCGGCGAACTTTACACTTTTTTCTGTATTAACCGAGAAGATTATACATAAATTACCATTGACCATGACATGGTCTTTATCCAATTTGTTATTATCCTCGATAAAACCTGGGATAGATGCAGAGAGTTGTTTATGGTATACTCGAATATCTACTTCGTTATTGTTAAACTCAAGAGTGGTGTTTTTATGCTTCACCGAAGACCATTCCTGTTGGTTGACTTTGCATTTTAATTATACGAACATTCTTGTTTCGGGCAGTATATGTCCACTCTGTAAAACGATTCTCATTCATACTCACTGTGATTAATTAACTTTATAGCGAAATTTATGACGGGAAATGTTATCCTTTCACTCTTTTTCTCCTCCGTCCATGATACTCCAACCCATTTGACATTTTAGCACTTTTTGTAAGCATATTCCTTGAAAATGAAAACCACGTCCGACATGTAAATTTATCTACATAAACAGCCAGACAAGATTCGCCAATGCTACGTAAAAAAATAGGAATTTCATAAATACATTTGCAATATGTTTTATAGTAACTTTTTGCTCTCATGTTGGATAGAGTAAAGACAAGCAATGTAAACATTTCTCTCGTTCTGAAAAGTTTAATTTTTTTTATATGTACATGGGTCCTTGCAATTTCAAATCTGCTAGGGATCTTCTTTATCAGTTTTTGGTCTCAATGGTTATACATCGTATTATTGTATTGCCCATCATCACAGTGATGATGAGTTTTCCTCGCCGGTACTTCTATATTTCACAAGTGAAAAGGATTCGAGTGTTGCCACTAGGGTATTTCTATATCCCACAAAAGATGGAAGGGGTACTTTAATGGATTTAATGGATCGTTAAAGCATCGGCTGACCGAAGAATTGTAGATGGCATCAATGGCAATCACATATCTTGTGCTGCCGCCCCCATGCTAAGAAGAAATCAGTAGTGCCATAAATCAGCTCTAATCCTTCTGAGTAGCCCCGCTGGTAAGAAGATGGTGACTGTGCGTACACTGATGCCATTGGGTACCCTGTGGTATTGGGGCGGATGAGCAATAAATTTATATATTCTTCTAAAATCTTCAATTCAGAATTTGAACTTAATTCGTAAATATTTGACACTGCATACGATGCCATCCTATTGATAAACAAATCTGTCAAAGGACCAGACGTCTGCCCCCTGAAGATAAAGTAAAATGTGCCTGTTGCTATCTATTGGATAAGTTATGTTATGAAATAATTTAGGAATGGTGCTCTAAATAGTAAGACGTTATGATACGAGTATATCCATAGTTGCACTGCTTTCTTGTACAAAACCGAAAATCTCACGTATATTATGTGAATAAGCAGCCCTATCTGTTCGAAGCTCTACAAATGAAGCAGCTGAAAAGAATAATGAGAGGACCGCACAGGCTCTGTACATTAAGGACTATATGCGGCTTCAGGACGATCTCCGAGGAAGAAACATATGTTATAGCCGGACTACTCCCCAGAGATATCTTAGCTGAGGAGATACTTCGAATCTATAAAAGAAGAGCTACAAGGGAAAAAGTGCTCAGCAGAATGACGACGATAAAGCTAGAAAAATCAGAAACTTCTATTGCTTTATGTCAGCCCAGATGAAACACGAACTTCAAAGGCAGTTGGATCGTTAAGCTCATCCCTTCCGTGGGAGTTTGGATAAAGCGCTCTCAAGGGAATTGCATCTAGCATCTTACGCAGTTCTTGTCAGGGCACAGTAAGTACCAAAATTGTCTAAACCATTTAGGACACAACAGTTCACCTTTGTGCCCTCAATGCGAAGAGCGAGAAGAGGATTCTGTACATGCCATTTTTGTATCCAGCCGTTCCGCTTAATGGAGGAACAACCTCCTAGGGTCTAGACACCTCATCATCATCATCATCATCGGCACGACAACCGGGAACCGGTCTTGGCCTTATTTAGCAAGTCCTGAGGCTTGTTAAATTTTCCATAATGATTTGTTTTTTTCCGGGCAAGGCTTTATGAATAGATGGGGTGGCGCGATTTATTCTTGTTGTCGCCACGGAAAGGAAAAACATATTTCTAGACACCTGGTTGACTATATATCGTTGACTGTCGAGGAAATCCTGAATGTGATCTCAAAGGAAGCGGTAAATAGCTTAAGTAGGAAACTAGATGGCACGGAAGAAAAAAGCCTGCTAAGAGAAAAGCGTTACTGGCTACCAGTTTCCTTCGGCTCGGATGGGTGAGATACAGACTACGAGAACACATCAATCCCACACGATGTTTCAGATGCTGGCAATACGGACATGTGGCGAAATACTGCAAAGCCGAAGAAGATCGGTCGGCCAACTGTCTGCAATGCGCGGAAAAAGTACACAAAGCGTTGGGCTGTCAAGCACAACTCAAATGTATGTTCTGCGAATCAGGGACCGAAGGCGGTAATGAACACTGTAGGGAGGCGAAGTCGTGGCACCGACATGGGCGCAGAGTTCTACCTCGTCCCCACAAAACGTTCGCCGATGAAACACCAAAAGAAATCTGTTCACCAATGATTCTAAACACAAGGAGTAAAACTCCGCAACAAGACATACACCAGAAAGGAAAGTAAATGAAATACACCCAGGAACTGCGGAAAATTAAACACACTGACCTAGTTTGTTATTATTAATGTTTTTTTATTTCCAACGTATTTCACTGCATTTAATTGATTACAAAAAAAAAACAAATTTCGATTACACTGGCAATTAAACTGACGCACAAGAAAAGGGAAATGTAAGGCTGAGTACTCCACTGTATGATATTGTTCATTGCACGCTTACTATACTCGACGGTGTATTTCGCGTCCTTGTGCACACCGGGGAGCGGGAGACGTAACGACCGTGTTGGTCGACGGGTGGTAAAAGACTCCATCGAGGGTTGGAATCTGGATCTTGATTTACCCTCGATTCGGTGGCGTTGGATATCCTCTCCGCTAAGGATATGTTTTTACTTACCGCGAGAGAGACGTAAAGTCTCTCTCTCTGTGGAACAGAAAACCAGATTTCGTAATAAAGATCATGGTGGTACACATGTATGTGTGTACATTGGTTCATTCATGGGACAAAGCCATGGGAACGAAACTGAAACAAAGAAAGGACATAATGGGCATCCATGAGATGTGAGTTCGGCTAAGCAAACAAGCCGAATCTCATTGGATGCTAACTGAGTTTGTGTTTGCTTATGTGAGAAGGTCAATGGTAAACGGATCCAGGAATATGTAGGGCAAAGGGAATTTATGATCTGAGAGTTCAACTGGTAAACAAGTTGCAACTCATTAGATGGTAGATGCCATTGGAATCCTTGAATGGTTTGAATTGTTTGCCGTATCGCCAGAATGCCTGCTGAAGGACAGCGTTTTTTGGTTTGTACATGGTACATGCTAGGGAGTTCGTTTCAGCGTCTATTGCGCTAATTGTATGCAGCTGCGTTGGACTGTTTATCCTTGGGTAAAAGGGTCGCCAGCCGATGTATATGTAGGTAAATTTATTGTACACATGTTGAGGCTGGGAATAGCCAACTCAAGGTTAAGATTCCCTGATTATGCAGTTGCATTATATGTGAACCCATGAGTTTTCTTTCAGGGAATTTATAATAAGTTTGGAGAGAATTCTTATAGGGAATTTTTAATTCGAATTAATGAATGAAGGTAAGAATTCTTTTCCAGAAGCTTTTAGCTAAATACATTTGGTCATTTGTTGCATGAAGCATTTACAGGTGCTTAATGCGATTGCATTAGCAGAAAGTTATGATGGCTGGGTTGTAGTTATGGGGGTTCTTCGGGTAAGTGTACAGTGGGGTTTGGCAAAACCGCCACAACACAACAGAGAGTTACAAATCCCGAGCATTTAAAAACGCAATGTCCAATTTCCTGAATAAAAATGGACAGGTTTAAGTGCATTAAAATTAACCTAAATTATTGTGGAACTGCACAAGATCTCCTTTTCCAAATGGTTTATGGCGCCGACGTGATACTCATCAATTAGCAGTACAGGATGTCTGGCACTGGCACAATTACATGGGAAGAAGAGAGCAGGAGAACAACGCCCATCTGGACTACTGGCAATTCCCCATAGAACACAGACGTCTCCAGTGGCAGGTAGCATTCGCCTATGCTAAGATCAGAGGAATTCATTTCTACTGTTGTTACGCTCCTTCCAAATAGAAGAGTTCAAATATTTTTTGGGCGGAGTAACACAAGAATCTAGAGCTAATAATAATCATTACCGGAGATTTCAACACTTGGGCGCTCGAAAGGGGAAACACCAAGACCAACAACAGAGGCGAGGCAGTACTCAAACCCTTCGCAGTTCTAGATGTGGTGCTACTTAATCATGGTGCCGAGGACACCTTTATAAATGAGAGGGGTCGGTCCAAAATCGACATCACATTTGCAAGCTTCATGTTGGCGAGAAATACGGAGTGGCGATGTTTGGGCACCTACATCCATAGTGACCACCAAGCCGTGATGTATGAAATATTATGCGCATCGATGAAAGACACAATCAAACAAACAGCCCAAAAGGAATTAGGATTTAAGAAAACAATTAAGTCCAAACCTCGGTTTGATGATGAGTGCAGGGCGAAGATCGAACAACGTAAACGCCTCAGAGTGATGCACTTAGAAAGATATGATGAAGCCAGCGCAGAAAGATACGCGACAATTCTGAAAGAGACAATGAGACCCTTCAAACGCAAAAAAACGCGAAGGGGGGAAGACTCGGATCGAAAAAATCCTAGAAAATGCCAGAGCAAAGAACATCAGAGGTATGTACGTCAGCATAAATTCAATTAGAAATTGCTACCGAGGGAGAACAAACCTAATTCGAGACGCAAACGGCTGTCTGGTCACAGAAACAAACAATATCGTGACAAGATGGGAGCAGTACTTTGAAAACCCGCTCAAAGTGCGCACCCATCAACCACAAATAAACGCACCAGACGTACATACAGCCGAGCCTCAGATCCCAGAGTCCTCTTTCGACGAAATTGTAGACACAATAAATCGATTGAAAAACAACAAAGCTCCCAGAATCGACTGCATACCGACAGAGCTTGTGAAGCATGGAGGAGGGGCAACCGCTCGAAAGATCCACCAACTCATCAAAACAATATGGGATAAGGAAGTCACTTCGGAAGAATGGAAAACCTCAATAGTCGTCCCCATTTTCAAAAAAGGTGACAGATCTGACTGCGAACCACATACAAAATTCTAACAAATGTCATTCTAACGAGAATCACACCGTGCGCAGAAGAAATACTGGGAGACTACCAACGCGGATTCCGTAGGAATCGGTCAACAAGCGAGCAAATGTTCACAACGCAACTGCTGGAAAAGAAGTGGGAATATGGAGAAATGGTTCACCAACTGTTCGTTGACTTCAAAAAAGCCTACGACTCAGTCGCAAGGCAAAGACTCTACCATATTATAGTTGAGCTGGGAATCCCGCTCTCATTAAAATTTGCAAAACAAAGGGCGAGTTAGAATAGAAAACTACCTCTCAGAATCATTTGAAATCCGGGACGGACTAAAACAGGGGGATGCCCTCTCACCATGTCTCTTTAATTTTGTCCTCGAGTATGTCATCAGAAAGGTACAAGACGACAACATGGCCGGATCATCCCTGAACGGAGTCACACAAGTGCTTACATATGCGGATGACATTGCTGTTTTGGGCGGTACTCTAGAAACTGTAAGTAAAAACAGTGAAATCATCATGCAAGCGGCAGAAGAGGTGGGCCTAGAAATAAATGAAGACAAAACAAAATACATGATTACGGCGAGAGCAGGTGGAACTCAGGGAACACAAATAAACGCCAGAGACAAGATATTTGAAAAAGTTAAAGAGTTTAAATATCTGGGAACGATACTGACGGCCAGTAACGAAATGTCGAAGGAAATTAACAAAAGACTACACTCCGGCAACGCTAGTTGGCACGCAGTCAGGAAACTGCTGAAATCCAAACTGCTATCACGTGACTTAAAGCTTCGTGTGTATAGAACCATAATAGTGCCGACTGCACTATATGGATGCGAAACATGGGCTCTCACAAAATGGGAAGAAAATAAATCCCGCGTATTCGAGAATAAAGTTTTAAGGAGCATCTTTGGCGGTAAATATGACGAGGAGGCAGGACAATGGAGGAAACTCCACAACCACGAATTGGAAGAGTTATACCGCAAACCTACAATAGTGAGAGTAATCAGGTCACGAAAAGTAAGATGGGCCGGATATGTGGCGCGAATGGGCAACGATAGGACCGTGCGTAGTATTCTTGACGGTAGACCAACGGGAAAGAGACCGGTAGGACGGCCGCAACGGAGATGGGAGGACAATCTAAGGTTTGACCTTGAGGAGATCGGATCAAATGGTCAAGCGTGGAAGGAGAGTTCACAGCACAGGGAACGATGGCGGAGTCGAGTCGGTGAGGTCATGAACTTCCGGGTTCCTACAGGCCAATAAATAGTAAAATAGGACATCTATATATGATCATCGGTCTGATAAGAGCCATGTGCATATAACTTGAACTCTGTTCTCAAGTTGACTACTATGAAACAGTCTTCTTGTTATAGCATAAGCTTTTCTTGCCCTGGACAGCGCAGCCTCTACATGTATGTTAAAATATAGATCCAGCCAGATGCCTATGTATTTAACTACATTTTTGGTTTCCAGTGTTTTTTCGACGGAGATGAGAGGACAATGTTAGGTTTGACCTTGAGAAGATCAGATCAAGCGTGTAAGGAGAGTGCACAGGACAGGGAACGATGACGGAGTCGATTCGGTGAGGTCATGAACTTCCGGGTTCCTATAGGCCAATGAAGAATAATAATTCCATAGGAGTTTGGATAAAGCGCTCTCAAGGGAACTGCGTCTAGCACCTTACGCAGTTCTTGTCAGGGCACTGTGATTACCAAACATATCTAAACTGACACGACAGATCCACTTTGTGCCCTCAATGCGAAGAACGAGTAGAGGACGCTCTACATGCTATTTTTATATGGAACTGTTCCACTCAATGGAAGAACAACCTCCCAGCGCCTAGGCACCTCCTTGACTATATAATGCGGTCAGAAGAATGTCGGACCGAAATTTTTACTCCCACCATAGTATAGAATAAGCTGGGCGAACCCGAAGGACTAGGACGAAAAATCACAAAAAGCAGTAAAAGACCTAAAAAGGTAAGCAGCCCCACGAAGGAAAATCCAAATTCAATTCACCGGAGAGAGTGGCAGGAGATCCAAGGGCATGGTTTAGTACGTAGGCGTAGTATTACATACTGTACAACTCTGTGAATCATGGATGCCCCAGGTTCGGGCCCACGATATCTTTAGATGATTATACATTACTTAGGCGCAACCATAAAAAACCATATTCTTTAAAGAGTTCTGTCTATATTACGATATTTTCCTTTCGGCACTTGTTGTTTTTCAGTTTTAGCTTGCTTTAGAAGCAAACTGACCACTTAGTCGAGTGAGTGAAGTCACTTTATACTAAGTAGTTTTAGCATTGAGAGAAAGAAGGAAAATCAATTTCACTTTGTTATGTATTATAAAAAGAATATTTGTTCTCATTTTGTATTTTATATAGTAGATAATAAGACTAAGTCTAATGACTGCCTGATTGTAGTTTAATCTCACCGCAGAAGAATAACAAAGACTAATTAACTTCTCTTACGTTTTTTTCCTGCAGCTTTTCATTTTATGCTGGACTCCGTTTAACCACAATAGAGGCGTAATTTCATAGCGCAATAAAAGGTAAATGCACGCGACAAAAACAGAATTTTATTTAGTTCCATTCAACATCAATTACAATAGAAATTCAAAAACAACAGCAGCAACAAAATAACATGAATAAGGCTTACTGCTCGCGTGCAAATACACCCATGCTACGTTGTACACATACTTATAGGATTGACTGCGGCTAAACAACACTCCTTTCGTTCCAGTTTTACCCGGAAGCCCAGATTTACAGCTATGGAACATATGTCTTCATAGTTGCGCCGTCAGTTGCATTTAGTGCTATTATCATTCGAGGGTGAAATTCACGCCGGCACCTTCATAAAAACTCATTTGTGTGCAACTGTTTCTTTACTTGTAGGACTTTCATTATAACGAAGTTCACGTAGTTAAGTAAAATGCCGTCTTTGTTCTTTGTCCTGGAGGACCAGAAGCTTGCTGGAAAATTTATGAGCATTTATTGCATTTACTCTAGACCGCATTCCTGAGAAATTTAGGCAACGAGTTGTTTGTAGCAATTTTGGAATCGCATATATTCACAGTCAAAATGTATGGAAAATCGTGTGGTATTTATTTATCACTGCGTTTACAGAAAATAAACCATATTGTGTGCGATTCATACCCAACTGCTCTTATGTGCACTGGGTGGTAAAGTAAATGTTTTCTAATTTGGGGAAATTTCACATCATATGAATTGGTTGCTAAGTCTCTCACGGGCGGTTTCACTTCAGCGTAATATATTAGATATGTAGAACCCTTACAACTCACTTGGAGGTAAAACGTTCTGAATTTAGAATTCTATCCCCTTCACAATAAAGAATATATAAGTTTTAGGTTCTGCACTTTGGCGTAATTGTTCAGAAGTAATGAGGATATGTCAGGACTCCTGTGGGGGTTCTCTATACCACACGGAGAACCAACTCACAATCCCAACCAATTTTGACCGCTAACAGCGCGTCACCATAACCCAATCCGTAATCCATGCGCAAACATGCAAAGAACACATTCCAATATGCAACAGCGTCCGTCCCCAAATCTGCAATTGCGCACATCCCCAAACTTACCAAGAATCCATTTCCCAAGCTGTAATAAATGCATATTCAAATCTACAACGGAATATTAATCATCTCCATCAATTACATCAAACCGCATACATTTTACCAAAAACCGCTGGGGTTAATTTCCTATTCAAATCATATCTCTTGCTTGCAACCAAGCAGTTCTAATTTCCCCCGAAAATCATTCCGGCTCATTTCCTGCATAAACTATTTCCTCGCTTGTAACCAAGCAACATTTAGTTTCCCCGAAAATCATTTCGGCTCCCATCCTACCCAATACCAATTCTCCTTACTGGTAAGTCACCAGCACGATGCGTTGTATTACCGCGAAACAACCATCGCAACGACCAAGACCCACATTCCTTTGTCTAACCGACAACTCATGCCCATACTTGCTCGTGTTTCCAAAACCGATTTCTCAGTACACATAGCGACAGAGGAATCTAACTCAGCCTATACGCAGTAATTCGCTGGAACTGAATTCCCTATGCAAGCATAGCAATCCCTTTCAAGTTTCTAGTGAGTGGCAGTGAGATTACTTAGCTATGACTCCACTGCCACGACGCGATGAACTTTTTTTCTTGCCGTTAATGGGTCAGTCGAGTCCCAACCACCAGCGAGCGCAGTCGAGTCGAGTGGGAAACCCGGGCCGGTATATTGATCAAAGGAAGAGAATTGAATAAACAATGCAACGCTAGTTGTAAAAGAAATGATCGCGGATGCAGAGAATTCGATAAACAATGTAATGCTAGTTGTAAAACAAGTGATCGTGGATACAGAGAATTTAATAAACAATGTAATGTTAGATTTAGAACAAATGATCGCGGATACAGGGAATTTAATAAACAATGTAATGCTAGTTGTAAAACAAGTGATCGTGGATACAGAGAATTTAATAAACAATGTAATGCTAGTTTTAGAACAAATGATCGCGGATACAGGGAATTTAATAAACAATGTAATGCTAGTTGTAAAACAAATGATCGTGGATACAGAGAACTTAATAAACAGTGTAACACTAGTTGTAAAACAAGTGATCGCGCAGTATAAATCACGCAGATTACCTCCCAAACATTTGATTGCCGCTACGCGCTGTCCAAGACCGAAGTACATATGAAAATATTCCTCTCTTTCTAGCGTATCCCCACGACAAATCTGATTCTGTCTGCTATCAAGGCAAAACCAAAACCAGCATCAAAGTCCCTATTCAACAGGAAGGTTGGTTTACCCACTGGCGCTCCCAGTCTCCACACATTATTCGCAAAATTCCACATAATGTTCAATTTATGCTCTTGTGGGTGGTTTCGTTGGGAGTCGGCAAGGACTCGGGTTCATCGGTATTCCCACCTACTTGTTCCACCTAGAGCGAAAGGCACCAAGTTCGCCGACAGGCTTCAGAAAAGTAACAAAAGTCAAGCACTGGGATGTTGGTCGAATTAATGTTCATTTATTTGTCATGTATAACTTAACGGTAACTTATATCGTGTATCAACTTTACAAAAACTTTACAAAGTGTGTGAACCCGTCGCACTCGGAACAAATTCGGATTCAATCAAGTCCGTGAATTTTACGTGGTTGCTACTTCAAGCTCACAGTGTCACAATCTCACATCATGGGGAGCGCAGTTAGTCGAACACCCAGCCGTTTAAACGCCGCGCGCACGCGTCGCGCGTAGGGATTCTGAACCGGGGGACGTGGGGACGGCACGGCCGTTTGAATTAATACCGCCGGTGAGTAGTGTAAAGGCTGCACTCGCACACGCTATCCTAAATACGCGCCCGTTAATTGGTGACGACGATTCGTTAGGTTCAATGACCCGATTATTCAGTGATGCGCGCTGGAGGGTACGAAGGGACGTGTGTCCTCAGTGGTGGCTATTACTCGACTTGTGCATGGATGAATATAATTCGTTCATTGCGTCGTGGCGGTGCGTCATGGCAGAGTTAGGCTCGCTGCCAATTACGGGGAATTGTGGACGAGTTGCTATGCTCGCATAGGGATTCAGTTCCAACGAATTCTGGCCGTACAGGCTGGGTTGACTTCGTTGGTTGGGTGTACCGGGAATTGGTTTGGCGACGCGAGCGAGTATGGGCATGCATTTTCGGGGGAAATTGGAATGGCTTGGGTGCAAGCAAGGGATATCGTTTAGATAGAAATGTTAACCGAAATAATTTCGGGGAAATGTGCATTGTTTGGTTGCGTTGGGGGAATATGGATAATTGAGTAACGCAATTTTGGGAAAATGCATGTGGTGGTGATTAGAATATATTCGGTTGAATTATATTCTCTTGGAGGTTTGGGAAATATTTTATTGCATATTTGGGAATATATGCTACTGCAGATTCGATTTTTGCATGTTTGCAGGTGAGGGTTGTGGGTTGGTTCTGTGTGATGTAGAGAACCCCCACACTCTCATCAAGTGTCGAATGACCTAAAAGCTTTCGGCCACTTCGTTCATCCCAGAACGTTATCACATCTTCAACGTAGTAAGGCCGCCCTTAAGAAGTTTTTTCGTTCCTAAACTCCCACCTTTTCTATCCCCTCGCAAAACCTTCCATATTCAGAACGTAAGAGGTCTTCGGTCAAAGACTTAATCCATTTGAAAAACTCCCATGCCCAACCTGTTGACATTTTCGCTTTAAGCGAAACGAACCTAGTCCCCAGCATTCATAACCTGAAACTGTTTCCCCCCACGTTCACCATCTTCCGCGATGACCTCATCAATCATACTACTGACTTTTTCCCCAGTCGAGGAGTGTTCATCGTTGTCCACAACAGCCTCAACTTCACTATTCCTCAGAAATCAATCTTTGTCATGTGCTTCTATATCTTGCCCTCTCAGACTATTGAAGCTTCCGAGCTAGCTCTTAATGCTATCGACCATACAATCGAGCTGACTAATTGCGAGGACAACATCATCATCTTCGAAGATTTTAATATACTACAACTCAATTGGGCTTTATCTGGCGATCATTCACATTTCACTTCCCACCCGACCTCGGCCAAGGACTGTCTCTTCATTGGTCGACTGTCTCTGTCATAGCTGTTATGTCATAGCTGTTATGACTTTCGAAAGCACTAGACCTCATTTTTACAGCAGACCCTATCATCTGTCTCACTCAGCCCATTCAACGTTACATCTACAGACAACCATCACCCCCTCTTCTCGTGACCTTCTGTCGAGCCCCCCCACCCATCACTATACCTATGATTTTCATAAAGCTAATTTTCGCCTCATCAACGACTACTTAGGCCGATTTTCGTTCAACTACGATCACCTATCCGTTGAAGATGCCATCACCCACTTATATACCGAAATCCTTTACCCTATTTCTCTGTTCGTTCCCTACGCTAGACAAAGAACATCAACTTCTTCCCCTTCATGGTACAATCACACGGTTCGCTCCCTAGGTAACAAAAGGAATAAGTTATGGGTCATCTTCTCTCGCAATCGAACTGTACCTGACAACTCCAACTTTCTGTTGTTTCCTACAATTCTAACGTAACTTTTCAACACCCTTTATCGCAACAATCTCACCAAAACTCAGACTAATCTCAAAAAATGACCCCAAAACCTTCTATCAGTTCGTCAATCATAAACGTAGATCCGATGGTTGCCCCATATCGCTTACCTTAAATTTCCGTATCTCATCTGATCCGGTTACTATTGCTAACCTCTTCACCACTCACTTCAATCAGTCATTCACTAATGACTCCTTTGTTCCTGACCCGTCATACTTCAACTACCTACCTAACTTTTCCCTCGGGCCCCTTCTCCATAAGTCTTTTGATCCGCCCTTAATTGAATCCACGCTACTGCAACTCAAAGACAAGTTTACACAGGGCCCTGATGGAATCCCTGCACTCCTCCTCAAGAAATGCTCATCCGTTCTCTCAGCTCCCCTTTCACGAATCTTCAATCTCTCACTCTCTCAAGGCGTATTCGCCCACATTTGAAAAACTTCCTTCATTACCCCCAGCCACAAGGGGGGTCCCAATACGATGCTGAGCACTACAACCCCATCGCCAAAATTACCCACTTACCCAAGATTTTCGAAGCATTCTATACGAATCTCTTAGTTTTCGTTGCAAATTTTATTATTAATAATTATTATTAACAATTATTTCACCATGGTAACATGGTTTTCTCAATGACCGATCAACTACAACCAATCTTGTTGAGTTCATTTCCCTTACACGCTCAGCACTAGAGCACGGTAACGAGGTCGATATGGTCTCGACCAACCTCAGTAAAGCATTCGATAAAATCTCCCACAATCGAATCGTCTTCAATTATCCGCCCTCTGCTTCGAATCTGGATTGCTGGAATAGATTTCCTCTGATCTAAAAGATCGACTTTATTCCGTTGGGTTCAGATCCATGATATCTAACGCCTTCCCTGCCGCCTCTGGGGTCCCTCAAGGTAGCACCTGGGTCCTCTCCCATTTATACTGGCCACTAATGACATTGATAAGGTTATTAAGAATTCCAGCTTGCCCCTATACGCGTATAACATCAAGATATACAAGATCATCGAGTCACCACTTTATTCTGCACTGCTGCAATCAGATCTTGACAACTTCTCCACTTGGAGTGAAAAAAATTGCTTTGTACTTAACATCGCCAAATTCCAATCTATAACCTTTTCCCGTAAGCGCATTCACTCATCCTCATGTTCCCATTCCCTTCATAACCAACCCCCGGCCATTGTCCAATGTATTCGAGATCTTGTGACCCTTTGCGACAGGGAACTTAACTTCCTCTCTCGCATTGATGAGACGATCCGGAAAGCCAATTCTACGCTCGAATTCGTGAAACGATGGTCTGGGGAATTCTCTGACCCTTACGTTACTCGATCGCTTTACCTTACCTTCGGTCGTCCACTGCTTCAATATGCTAACCAGGTATGATCTCCTTACCACAAGATCCATATCTGTAGAATCGAAAGTATTCAACGTCGCTTGGTTCGGTTCGCTCTCCAAGGGCTAGGATGAGAAAACCGATTACTCCTTCCCACGTACATCATTATCATCATCGGCACTACAACCGGTAACTGGTCTTGGCCTTATTTAGCAAGTCGTGAGGCTTGTTAAATTTTCCCTTATGGTTTGTTTTTCCCGGTCTCCCGCGTGACAGGCGGGTATACTAACCACTATACTATCGAGGAGCGTACATTCACCGTCACAAATTAATCAACCTCAGAACTCTTGTGGAGCGCAGGCTCCTGGCTGACATAGTGTTCATTCATCGGGTCCTCTCCGGCTCGGACTTCCTCGAAATACCCATAATCCCCGCTGTATGCTACGATACAACACCTTGAAAAAGGTACCAAAAAAATACCGGCGCTACTGGAATCCTATCCGCGTGCAACAAAAGAAAAGACAAAGAAAAGAAACTCGGAGGTTAGTCTTTGATGCTTTTTATTCACTATTTTACACGAAGCGTGGCAAAGAATCACTCAGGATTCGCCATACAATTAAAAGTTAATAAGTTTGAAAACCTTTTATTTTATTTTACTCGCTATCTAACACACCGACGATGAAGAAAAAGATCGATGCACACTCTCCAATCAACTTTCTGTCACAATGCTGAATATATGACGACTAATTTTTACAGGAACTCTTTGTTATAATATAGAGTTTCAGATTGGCCTTGATTTCGAGCACTAACCTGCAATCACTATAATAACTCTCCATCCCATATCTCTCTCATTGACGTAAATTTAAGCCGCCTTTTCTAATGGCTGTTGCTTGTGGAAGCTATGTGAATGTTTTGGATCATAAATTCTCCATTTGCTTCACATGTTCCTTCTGTCTCGGCCTTGGTTGACATTGCAAGTATAATGCCGAGGGCAGTTGGCTTATCGAAGGCGTGTCCTAAGGTCTTCGCAGATTACCGGCTTCCGTAACGAATTTTACGTGATCACGTAATTGAAATTTACGTGATACGTTTATGTGTGGATGGACCATGTTTCATTTTGCAACACCCGCCTTCCCCACATTCCCCCTCACCGGACCTCTTATGGTCTCAACGAACTCCTTTCGGGGATGCTGAGAAATGTCAACTCCAACTCCACTTTGTTCGGCTTCGACCTCTCTACCCATACTTTCAGGCACCGCCTCCTAAATCATTCTCACAACCAATTTTAAGCGGCCCTTCTACACTTTACTATAACTTGCCCCACCTCTCGCTCCTACTCATGCCTTCTTAATTTTTCTTGGTTTTCTTAGGTTAAGCCTAGTTAAGATGTTTCTTAAGCTCTTTAGTTTGTAGGTTATATATACTTTAGTTGTAGGTAATTATGTTGTGGGGTACGAGCTGATGTGCCAACGTATGGCACGGTTTCACTTGAATCCCCATCAATGTTTCGACAAACACTAGATCACAAAATTATCCACAAATCGTCAAAAGAGAGTAAAATAAAATTCGGTGGTGGTGTTTAGTTGGTCAATGTTTTCTTTATTTAACATTCAATGACTCCACATGCACAAATAAACTGTTAAAATTTAACAGCTTTCTTGAATATAATTAAACTGACTTTTCGTGGCAAATATGTATCTGTAACCAGTCTATTTTAAAAAGGCAACGCGTTTCTCTTTATCGATTGACTAACGGGACACTAAATTCGTCTGATACACTTCCTCTTACTTCGCGCGCGAGCGTGTGCAACAGCATGCACAAGCTGCGGTAGTTGAATAACGACTGACTGAAAAGGGGATGAAGATGGGTAATTTAATTTTTGCACACAGGACAACCAATAGAGATCATACTTCTGCTCTCTCATTGCCACGCCCGTCGATGTGTGGTGAATACATCGGTTAATTCGATGGTCGACGAACATGGGAGAATGAGAGAAAAGAAACACAACGTGCAATGATCTCGGGGTGGGTTTGGTTGTATGTGCATGAATCAATACAGCTCTGAGGATAACCCATTGACCTAATTCGGTGAATATGGCGATCTCAGAGTGCATTGAACTGTAGGAAGACATAACTGTGAAGGAGAGGAAAATTTAGCTGGTGCTATTCACCTGCGAAAAGAGAGCATTGATCCCCAGCGAATGGAGTGTCTGGAGAAAGTGAATAGGACGCCGAATTGGCTAAGGAAATCTGATCATGGGGACTAAATTAAAAGCTGTGATAATTTCCCCAGCGGCTACATGATTATGCAGCTGCGTCGTTTGATCAGACTATGCGCTTGCTAACCGACATGATTCGATTTCCGTTGGAAAACTGGGTTAGCGAAATGAGGTTGCCGTATGTCGAAAAGATAGCTAAACCCAATTATGCATTATCTGCATAGGATAATGAGTTTAGCTATGCGCCCGTTTAACATGATTTACAGGTGGAATAGCTTATAAGGGGAATAAGGGTAGAAATGACGCGCTGAAAGCGGTCGAAATACGGTATGAAATTGTGGGTTGGCTCTCCATGTGGTATAGAGAACCCCCAAATGTTGCTTGAATTAAGCCAATAAATGGGGTGGTAGCCCGACTAAACCAAACTATACCGCCATCTCCTTCTTATAAATATTATCATGTTGTCCATAAATTCCACCGCTCCGAATATTTTTCTGGAACATCGGTTTACATTCCAAATTAATCTCAAACGCACAAATAAACTCATACAATCGTTCTTTAGCCGAACAGCACGAATGTGGAATGCTCTTTATGATTATGCATTTCCTTGTCCTTTCAATTACGACACATTCATGACCAATGTACATCGAAATCTGTTTTCGTTATCCTGTCCTCTTTTTCTGCCCACACTATACATTGACCTGAACATCTCGTTTGCCCATTCATGTTGAAAGAATGCTCTAACAGACTTACTTTTGCCGCAGTATTAAATATTTCGCCCTCAACTAGTTAATTCCTTGAGCATTTGCTAGCAGAGTTTGTACTATTTAGTGTTCACACAACAATCAATCACCCAAGTTTGCCACCAATCGATTGTTGTTCAACTATTAATTATAGCTTCCATGAGATTGAAAAGGTAGAATTTCAGAATGATCAATGTGTAAGTTTGTGCGTCTCATCATGATATGCCAATTCATCATTCTTTTGCATGTAATAAAGTCTAAAGATTGTATGCGGCTCAGTGCATACACTTGAGTGCATTATATTTTGCACGGCTACCTCTCTGTTAACGGATGAGAAGAACTCAAACATAGACTTAAATGGTTTATCCAATCCTTCGAAAGTTCACAACTTTTGTAATTGGGTTTTATTGACCACGATTGTATGAAACTATAAATTCCATTTAAGGTGCAGTGTACTAACAAATTGGAACTACGCACCTGAATATAGTTATACTACGTTTCAGATAACTCTTTTTCTGAGTATAAATTATTGACTCTTCATAGAGAGAAGGAATCAAGTAAAACAAAGTACCATCGGGATCAATAATTTCATTTTGCGGATGCTTTAATTGTCGCGCGTTGCATCACCACTATTAGCGTTCGAATAATGTTTCTTATTTTTATTCATCAACAGCTCATTAAACGGTTGTCATTAAAATAGGATTTTAAGTGCCAGCCGCAATCGACGTCAGTTTCAGAGATTTTCATTTGTACTCTATTATCTTTTGGTATTTTATATTGAATGCGAATGGATTAATCGATGCCTTCATTAGTTTTCAAATCACTGTTAGCATTAGAAAAGGCATTCTAATCTAAAACATGTTCACTGATGGCTACATGTTTAAATGAATTGTATCTAAAATCGACGTAACTTAATCCTGAAGCCAGCAAGTTCATTAAAATCTAAATAAAGCGGTTTCGCTATCAAGCGGGACCAAATTTCCTCAGAGTCTGATGATGTTTTCATTTTATAAGAATTAAAATTCATACATTTTCCAATATCAATTACCAGGGATAAAGTGCATCTCTACGAATTCATAGGTTAATTATACAGTAATTCACTTTGAAGTCATGCTGTAGCTATAACAGATGCCTTCACAATTTTATTTAAAATTTACACATAATTAAAACAGGTTTTATTTCAAATTTCATTTCAAAACGTGTATTTAAAAAATCATGCCATCAGAAAAATGACGTTTCGTGACTTTTAACACTGTGTTAGATATTGTACAACTGCACTTTGCATTGCTTGAGTCGTCATCGCTGCCGAATGTACATTTCTGCTCCACAGAATTACTATCGCACTTTTCTCAGTAAATCTTGATCTGGCTATCCTGAAGAAACATGGGATCCCCAAATTGCATCTACTGGGTCGTGAAATAAATTGTGGGTGTAATAGAAAGTAAACAAATTTTTCAACATTCGATAAAGCAAGTAGGTACGTACGAGTATATGGCCGTGTGGGAAAAATGTTTATTCAAGAAATTGCTTTAAAATTCATTTAGGGGACACATGGAAAACCTGCTTGTACCCATCATATTCCCATTATATTCATGCGAGCATGACAAAGATTGATCAATAGACTGATATTGTAATTCGTTTATAATAGAGCCCTTCAAATATTATTTGATACAATAACCTCAATCAACGTATTTATAAAAGACCTTTCAAAAGCAAAAATAATAATAAATCATTCGCAATTACAAGGTAGAGATGTCAATTCCGATTTGACGCTACCAGAATCTGGGAACTACTGTTAAGATATAAAGTAAACACCTACTACCGAACTGTAAAACCGACAATTAGTCCCGAAAATGACGCCAAAACGTCTATATATATGGCAATTTATTTCGCCAGTCAAAATAAATATTCGCGTCTAGGAATGAAATAAGGTGAAATGTAATTTTACTAGCTCCATGGAATGCAACGAAGAGCTTTTAATTCCATCTTGCCAGATGTTTACCTGAAATGGTTTACGTTTCGTCTGTGCAACTCTCCAAATCTTACGATCCGTTAAATTCAATCCACTCAGTTTCCGTCCTCCCATTCAAACTTATTACATTAAAGGGCGTTTTACTTGCCCCGGAATGATATTAAACAAGGAATGGAAGAACATTTCACCGCTGTTAGAGAAAAAAAACTAAATAAAGAAACAAAAACCAGGATAAATTACCTGTTCAGAACTCAGGTGGGTGATTTCAGTGGCGTGATTGCAGCATATAAACACGACGCCATTACCTAGATTTATACAATACAATTTGCTTCAAATATCCGCCGACGCTTACAGCAACCAGTACCATATATACTCAAAGAAGTCTGGGCAACGATGAGCTATTGTATTGGGTTGTCGGATGTAGACATTAGCGGTCAGAGTAACTGCGGAACAGGGGGCTTCTAGAGGTGGATATCCAACAATTCAAATTTTATTTAAAACTCCTTTCGTTAGAATTCCTGCATGGCAAGTTTAACACGCCGAACCTGGTAGTCAAACATCACTCATTCAAAAACTCGATGAAAAATAATTGAACTGGCAATAGAGACAAAAACATTAAGAAGGTTTGCCCACAGCTAGTTTTGTAGGAATTTAGATTGATCATCTGCTTTTAAACCGGCTGTAGTGTTCATATTGCCATCACCCCTATACAGATATCGCCCCGGTACGAAATGGGGCGCTTCACGATTGGGGTGATATGAAAAACCTATTTGCTAAATATGCTTTTTACACATCAAGGTAGCCCTCTTCAAAATAGTTCCCTTTCGTTCCAACACAGTGGTGGGACGGTTTTCGTAGCATTTCTGGAAAGCTTCTTCTGGAATACCTTCCAGCTCATCGGTTACACCCTTTTGAATATTATCCAAAGTGACATCGTTTCAAGTGGGAATTTGAGCCGGGGGAATAAAAAGAAGTTACAGGAACTGAGATCCATTGAAGGGCCAGCCGAAAGCGTTATTAGTTAATGCACAAGGTTATCAGTCTCATAACTTTTCTAATTAGCTGCAATCAAGAATTTGCTTCGAAAATTTTGAAGTATAAATTAAGATTATTAAAAATGAAAAGTGAATAAGATTTTTGAAAAAAAAACAATTAATTAGGCTAAGCTATCGAATCTGCACGTTATTTAAGTACCGATACACCGATCCCAAATTTTCCTCTCCCTGGTGGGGGGTCCCGCCTTGGTTGAAACTAGGCCTACGCACACTGAGCCCCCAAGTACCCCCGCCCCCACTGTTAATCGCCTTGGATCAGCTTGGACCCTTGAAGAGTGGTAGGTAGGGTCTCAAAGCCCAGATGCTCAGCGAAATACCTCCCCATTAACCTATAGGTTTCGTGAAATGGTTGGGAGAAATTCTTGTGCATTTTTCGGAGCTTGGCTGATGGACCCGGTCGAGAAAAAATAGCATCTCACTTCGCTGACTCAGCGCTATAGGTTCACCTTTCCTGGGAGATGTAGTGATCCTAAATCACTACTCTCACCCACTTACCTATAATCCCAATCCAAGTGAATCATATGAGCGACAAGTTAAACCAAAAGTTGGTTTGCCGCACATTGATTCAAATTCCTAATTACCTCACCCATAATCCAATTGAATCATATGCACGACCAAATTAAACCAAAATCCATTTGTCGTACATTGATTCAATTCCTAATTATCCTAAACATTATGAAATGCGTAATACTAAATGCATTTCATGATTTCTCCTTCCGGGAATTAGTTCAGATAGAGTTCGTGTACACTTCCGGGAATCCTATTCCAATTGAAGCACACACAATTTTGTTTGGGCTTCTTGGAATTTTTAAATAATATCGTTAACAAATCTCTGTTGCCACAGAGTATAAAAGGGGAGTGCATTTTGGATTCTAGATCAGTTGGGATCCAGAGGCCGAGGCGACGGCCAAAATTAAATTGAAATAAATAAATTAAATAATTTAATAAAATTAAATAAAATTAAATCGGGTTTTCATTTTGGACTCACCAAGGAGGTAAGAAAAGCAAAAGAAAAACAAAATAACAAAATATAACCCTACAGAGAAGTATAATTAGAAAAAAAAATTAAATGAGAGAATCCTTAAATTAAGTAAAAACTATTCTGCTTTTACTATCACCGGCATCCCCACAAACGCTGATGGTTCCCGGGTAACCAACTTCTTCCTTAAGAATTAGGCAATGAGCATCATTAACGTTAACAAGATCGCAAACCAGGGCCCCAACTCATTTTGTTTTTACGTCCTCTCTCCCTATGAATGGCTATTTATTCACCAGAGAGATGACGTACTTAAACTGGGTAAATTTTCCTTTTTTAAAAATGATACTAACATCAACACTTCCCTTATTCATAAAAATAGCCCCACACCTTTACCCCCACCCATTGTAACTCAACAAGATCCCCACCCAAAACGTCTCATCAAATTGTTTTTACACCCCCTCTCCCTATGAATGGCGATTCCTTCAACCTATGAATTGGCTATTCCTTCTCCCGACCCCTTCTATTCGCCGCCTTGGATCAACTTGGTCCCTTGAGGAGTGGAATGACACTACATTAAGTAAAAACAACTTCACTATCGCCTGCATTTCCACGAAAGCTGATGCTTCCTGGGTAACCAATTTCTTACTAAAGAATTCCACAATCACCACCATTAACGTCAACAAGATCCCACACCAAGCCTCCAACTCATTTTGTTTTTACATCCCCTCTCCCTATGAATGGCTATTCCTTCATCAGACAGGTGGCGTACCTAAACTGGGTAAATTTTGCTTTTTCAAAAACGCCAACATTAACACTTCCCTTATTCATAAAAATAGTCCCCCACTTTTACTCCCTCGCCCCCTCTCCGCCACCATTGCAACTCAACAAGACCCCCACCCAAAACTTTTCATCAACATAGCCTTTAGCCATGCCGCCGCGGATTCTCCAAACCCCCCCTCCCCCCAAATCATCGACCAACCGGCCAATGCGTACGCCTAATGCCGTGTGCACTCTTCGTAAATCCGATGGTTACCCCACATCACTTACCGTAAACTCTCATATCTCATTTGATGCTGTTACAATTGCTAACCTCTTCGTCATTCATTTGAAGCAGCCGTTTACTAATGACCCCATTGGTTCTAACCAGTCATACTTCAACTATCTAACTAGCTTTTCCCTCGGGCCTCTTCTCCACAACTTCTTTGATCCGTCCTTAATTGACTCTAAGCTACCGCAACTCAAAAACAAATTTAAACTTCTCACCACCGGCCAATGCTTACCCCCAGACTCGACTGCACTCTTCGTACTGCCCGCCCCAAACCCACAATACTCCCATGCTGACCTAATCAAGACAACTCTGATATGTCTAATAAACAGAAAACCGATTACCACGTCATCATTATCATCATTATCGGCACTACAACCGGGATCCGGTTTTGGCCTTATTTAACAAGTCTGGGGCTTGTTAAATTTTCCATAATAATTTGTTTTTCCGGGAAAGGTTATTAGCCTTGCGCCAGATTACCACATCCTCTCTCGTGAAAAGAGATTTTCCTTCAAACTGCCTCCTAATAGAGTCTCTTTTAACCCTAATCCCACCCTTCTCAATTCCTCTAAACCCCCAACCCATACTCCCCCTGCTCATCTCATCCCACCCCGCGTCACATTAACATCAAACAAATATCCCAATTTCATCAGAGCGCATTCTATTAACCTATCACACCAGTTATTTTCCAAGTCCTTTTACTGTCCCAGCTCTATCCAACTATCTATCGTCCCAAATAATTCTAGTCACTCATCGTATACTCAACTGATGTGGAATTGCGATGTTATTACTTGGTATACGGATGATGCTTTTGCTTATTCGATTTTCTTTCTGTGTTGTTCTTCATTATTCGCCTATTTGCTTGTGTACTGTGTGTGTATCTGTTAGAAACGCCACAGTATCCCTGCAATTCTCCTCAAGAAATGCTCGTCCATTCTCTCTGCTGCCCTCTCACTGATCTTTAAGCCCTCACTCTCTCAAGGCGTATTCCACCACATTTGGAAAACCTCCTTCATCACCACCACCCTCAAGAAGGGTTCCAAAACGATCTCGCGGACTACCGCCCCATCGCCATACCCAAGATTCTCGAAAGCATTCTATACGAATGTCTAAGTTTTCATTGCAAATCTCTTATTTCACCAAAGCAACATGGTTTTCTCAATAACCGATCAAGTACAACCAATCTTGTTGAGTCTACTTCCTTTACACAATGGAAAGTGTGGTGATAGAGAGTGGACTAAAGTAATTAATGTGTGAATTATTTCATAAACCCCGTAGTTCAGCTGTTTTGCAGTGGAAAACTAATTTTCATTAGTTCGTGGCGGAATATTCTTGTAGAAGACTCACGATCAACCTTTATTGTTGTCATGAATGATCCAAGACTCAATGATAAAAAAGGTACTCAGCAAAACATAATTAAAAAAAAAAATCAAAATAAAAAGAAACACCAACATAAAACAAAGGCGCCACGAATTAACTACATAGCCCATCTATCTGCAAGGGTCCATCTCAAGAAACCCCACAGAATAATTTTGTGAGTTTGCCTAAATACACCGCACCCCCTGGGACTGGGACACGTACAAAACGTTTACTGTTCCTCATCGAGGAGCCTGTATATTAACCGGAAAAGTATTGAGTAAAAGTTTCGGCACATACACAGAAGGATAGGTGACAAGGAACAGAAGGGAACTAAGGATACCCCAGCAGCCAGCAGCGAAGACACAAACGACACACGAAACTGTCAGTACACCCCTTTTTTATATTTCATAATTTTATTGTGCAAATATACTGCAACAACAGCTCAAATGTGGCTTCAAGCTTTCTCGGCTGGTGATGAGGCCCTTACAGATAAACTGTTACAATGCAAATAAAAAAGCACTTGTTTTTTTGGTGGTCCTGCGATCATCTGCGAGACGTTTTTTATTTATAATTTATATGGGGGACATAAGTTGTTCCCACGGAATCTCACAAGACTAAAATTGTTGCAATTTTTTATTGCACACAAAATAAATATAGATATAAGTAAATAGAAAGTACTCACTCTTCTTTCTCGCTGTTGGTGTTGGTGCCTTTAATAAGATACCTGGTGTTGGAAGTTGATTGGGGTTGGTGGTTGTTCATGGGCTTTCTTGAGCTTCCCTGGTTCTACTTCTTTTTCTTGATTTATCAAAATGTCGGATAAACTTGTGATTAAAAGAGAAACGAGAATGTTTTCCACCGCACACGCAATTGTTACATAATTAACTTTAATAATTCCCACCTCCCGCTCCCCTTTTCCGCTAAATAATTATGCAAATTCTCATTCTGATTCCCTAATTACACACATATCATACACAAAACAACATTTCCCACACTTCATAATCACATGTTCATTACCCATTCAAAGCATATCCCAAACATTTTCTCAAGGTCAAATTCTCCGCTGTATACACGAGGTACAATCATAGGCATAGTCACGATTTCAAGGAAAAATATACAGACGAATATTTTCCAACCCTTTTATCCCCTATCTCGCAACATGTCGTAATTCTTAAACCAAAAGAATTACAATATTCTCTAAACGAGAGTCACACATGCATATTAATACACATTAATACATTTTAATACGCCCTTCCCAGTAAATATGAATACACCTTTCCCAGCATAAATATATGGACGAAATTGCTTCATGACTCGCGCGCTGGCTAAGCATTCCTTTTCCCTTGTACTTTGGTTAATAATCTTTCGGCTAGAAAAGTGTATTAGTAGATCTTTACCATTATGTTCTTGACCCAGGACAACACCTATTCCCCGATCTGACGGGTCTGTAGTGATTATGAAAGTGTTCTGAAAATTTAGGTATCGTTAAATGGAATGCCTGGTGATACTTTGCTTCATCGTTTCAAATGATTGTTGTTGTTCTGCACACCATCTAAATTACACGTCCTTTTTAAAGAGCTTATTCAATGGATCGATGGCTACCTGACTGAAATTCTTTATGAATTTTATATAGTGTACAATCTTTGCTACGAATGATTTAAGGGGTTATACCTATCGAGACTTCTTTTCCCATTTTTTTTTTAGCTTAAATTACATGTAAACCCCCCAAAAATTATATCCAACAGGAATTTAATGTGGGCAATTTTTTTTTTAATATTTTTAAAGATAATTTCCGCAACAACTTCGAAACGTTAGAAAAAGCCGCTTCGCTTTTCGCAGCGTTTTGGAATATCATAATCCGGTCGATAATTTTCATGCATTACAAGTGAGTCATACTTTCATAAAATGCGCATAGAAGGCATTATAAAACTTTTACTTTAGAGAGGAATAGCATTAGACTCTGAAATGACCATTAGCCCACAGCTGACTACAGCTAAACTACAGCTCCCATCCTACCCAATACCAATTCCCCGTATACATAGCGCCAGAGGAATTTAACTCAGGCTATACGTTAACGATTCTCCGAAACCCAATCCCCTATACAGGCCTAGCAACTCTTCTCGAAATTCGTAGCAAGTGGCAGTGAGTTTACTTCTGCTATGACTCAACCGCCACGACGCGATGAATAGGTTCTTTCCATTCATGAGTCAGTCGAGATTCAACCGCCACCGGGGCACACAGGGTCGAGTCACAGTCGCCAAGGCGCACACATGTACTACAGTCGAGTTCGGTACACCGCGGAGCACGCACACTCGGGAGTTGGTTCGCTTTAATTCACTCGCGCAGCGGAATGTTCCTCTCCTCGAGGAAAGTAGGGCGAAGCATAATTTCCGCTTGTTGTTTTCGTTTGGACCCATTTTATAAAAATAAATAACGACAAATGCATCACCCGCGTTGCGAACTTATCAGCAGCACCCCCCCCCCCCCCCCCCCCCCCACCTCCTTTCAAATTTGTATAGCCAAAAGGCCCTAAGTAACTCTATCCATTTAGTGTCGAAAGCCAGCATTGTGAACAGTTTAAGAATAGTTTAAGAAGTTTAAATAAAGTCAAGATATTAAGAATAGTGTAAGAAGATTAAATAAAGAAAGAAAACGTCAATCACAACAACCACGTATGAGTGTTTGTTCTTTTGGTCCTGTGTCTGCTTATTTTCCCTCGAATATCCCTACGAACAATTTTGGCGAAACGTCGTTGTGGATTTCGGTGAATCAGTGTCATACGCTGGTACATCTACCCCGTACCCCACAGATGTTTCTCGGATCACCTCGGAACATGAGATATCGAATCATGAGTATAGAATCATTAACTTTGTACCTGTTTTCATGGTGGCTCAAATTCGAGTGTGCAAGTTTGGCAGCGACGTTACAACAAGTAATGCGTGGCCTCGGTTTCACAAGTGTATTGTTGTGAAGTCCAGTGAATGCAGCGACACTTTGATTGACTCTTGCCCGGTGATTAGTTGACATGCGTTTTTTTTTTACACATAAACGTCCGAACAAAAGGGGATTTTGGAGTTCTCTTTAATGTCAGAGTGTGGCGGTGCCGCCAAACCCCACGGTACACTTACCTTAAAACCCCCATAATCACAATCCAATCTGCATAAGCTTTCGCTAATGCAATTCGCATTAGCATCTTAAATCATCATCATCATCATCATCATCATCGGCACTACAACCGGGATCCGGTCTTGGCCTTATTTAACAAATCTCTCCACCGGTCCCGATTTCGAGCCGATGTCATCCAGTTTAGCACTCCCAGGCTCTGGGCGTCCTGGTCTACGCCATCCCTCCATCGCAGACAAGGTCTGCCGCGCTGTCTCCTTCCATACATCTTGCCACAAAGGACTTTCCGGGCAGGGTCCTCTTCGCTCATTCGAGCTAGGTGTCCCGCCCACCGGAGTCTACCGAGCTTGATTTTTCTTACAATATGAGCTTCAAGGTAGATTGCGTACAACTCATGGTTGTAGCGTCTCCGGAATCGTCCTCACTCACATACGGGGCCAACAATTCTCCTTAAGACCTTTCTCTCGAACGCGGCCAAGAGTTCAGAGTGCTTTTTATTAAGCACCCAGGTCTCGGATCCATACATGAGTACTGGTAAGACCATGGTCTTGTACAGTAGTAGCTTGGATGTTCTGGATAAATTTCGGGATTTAAAGAGCCTTGATAGACCATAGTAGGCTTTGTTGGATTTAATCAGCCGTTCGCGTATTTCTTCTTCCATATTGTTATCGGCTGATACTATTGACCCAAGGTAGTTAAAGGATTGCACTACTTCAAATTCGTGCTCCACTACCCTGATAGTTTGACCAACGTTAGGTCTTCTCTTCGCAGAAGTTGCCACCATGTACTTGGTTTTTCCCTCATTAATGCGCAGTCCCAGTTTTTGTGCCGCCTGCTCGATCTGGGTGAAGGATTCCTGTACCGCCGATTCGGTTCTACCGATGATGTCGATGTCATCTGCGTAGGCAAGTATCTGGCTGGACTTGGTGACAATAGTCCCTCTTGTTGTAACGCCAGAGTCACGGATTGCTTTCTCCAACGCCAGGTTGAAGAGGAGGCAGGCCAAACCGTCCCCTTGTCAGAGTCCATTATAGATGTTTATTGGTTTGGACAGCAATCCCGCTACTTTTACTTGACTAGTTACGTTGGTCATGGTCAACCTACAAAGTCGTATCAATTTATTTGGAATGCCGAATTCTCTCATGGCATTATATAGTTCTACCCTGGCTATGCTGTCGTAGGCGGCCTTGAAGTCTATAAATAGATGATATAGTGGAATCTTAAATTCCAGACATTTTTCCATCGCCTGCCTAAGGGTGAATATCTGATCAATTGCTGATTTGCCTGGGATGAAGCCACACTGATGTTGACCAATGATGGCTTTAGCGTATGGGGATATCCGGTCTTGTAGGATAGTGGAGAGTATCTTATAGGCGGTACTCAGCAATGTTATACCCCTATAGTTGCTGCACAGTGTGATATCTCCCTTCTTATGTATGGGGCAAATTATACCACGACGCCAATCTTCCGGCATCTCCTCTTGCTCCCATACGTGCACCACGATCTCGTGAATTGCGTGATGTAACGCTGTCCCTCCTTGTTTGATCAGCTCAGCTGGTATGCCATCAGCTCCAGGGGCTTTATTTGATTTTAGCTGTCTAATGGCTTTTAGTGTTTCCTCAATGCTTGGTGGCGGCAGCATTTGGTCCTGGTCTTGCATTGGTGGAGCCTCCAATTCTTCTGTGAGCTGACCATTTAGCAATTCATTAAAGTGCACTTCCCATCGCTCCAGAATGCCTTCAGGATCGGTGATCAGATTACCCTCTTTATCCTTGCAGTAAGTGCAGCGTGGTGTGTACCGCGTCATACTGCGGATTATTTGGTAGAACTTCCGCGCCTGGTGCGGACCTCGCTCTCTACTTTTCTCTATTTCACAGACAAGATTTTTTTCCCAGGCACTTTTCTTTTGTCTGTGAAGTCTTTTTTCAGTTCTTCTGAGCTCTTTGTATTTCTCCTCGCGTGCCCGCGTCCTATGAGACTGCTGCATTGCCCGGTATGCAGCATTCTTACGTTCAGTCGCTAGTTTGCACTCATCATCAAACCAGTCGTTCCGATCTCTACGACTACTGCCTAAGATGGAGTTGGCAGTACTAATGACAGTATTCTTAAGGCGTGTCCATTTCTCTTCTACGCCCGGCATTCTGGCCCCAGGACTAACTCTCCCTCCGTCGAGCTCTTCGAGGGCGAGTCTTAACGCATGACCAAAGGTGTTGCTGGTGTTCTCATTGCGTAAGGCAGCCGTGTTGATTCGAACCTGATCCGTGGATGCAATACGTCTCCGTAAGGCAATCCGCGCTCGGAAAACTGTACCAACAAGATAGTGATCCGAGTCGACGTTGGCACCTCGGTACGTTCGTACCGTCATCAGGCTCGAAGAGTGGCGGCGATCTATCAACACGTGGTCAATTTGGTTGCGAGTGGCTCCATCAGGTGATACCCAGGTGGCTTTGTGGATATCTTTACGCGGAAACCTGGTACTCGCAACGACCAAGTTTTTCGATGCTGCCAGTTCGATGACTCGTAGTCCATTGTCATTAGTGTTCTCATGCAAACTATGGGAACCTGCGTAGTGCCTGAAAACCGGCTCCCGACCTATTTTCGCATTCAAATCCCCAAGAACGATTTTCACATCGTATCTTGGGCAGGCATTGAGGGCCCGTTCGACGTTCTCATAGTATTCTTCTTTTTCGTCGTCAGGGGACTCCTCTGTAGGTCCGTGAACGTTTATGAGGCTTATGTTTTTAAATTTGCCTCGCACGCGAAGAGTGCATAGCCTTTCATTTATTGCATTAAAGCCGATGATGGCAGGCTTCAGTTTTTGGCTGACTAGAAAGCCTACCCCGAGCACATGGTGTTTTGCGTGACAGCTGTAATAAATGTCATACTCTTTCTTTGAAAAACACCACTCCCCGTCCATCTTATTTCTTGTAATGCTGTTATGTCAGCCTTATATTCGGACAGGGCATCGGCTAGTTGCTGTGCAGCTCGAGCTCTGTATAGTGAGCGTATGTTCCATGAAAAAATCCTTAAATCGTTTAGCCGTTTTCGTTTCCGTGGTCGTCGTCGTGTATCCGGTCCATATCCGAGGCTTGTTAAATTTGCCATAATAATTTATTTTTACGGGCCTGGTCATTAGCCTTGCGCCAACCTTTCTCAGGATGTCGCTGCATGCATTGGTTCACTACTTGGCGGGTGTCAAAGTAGCTATCCAGGGGTGTCACGTGGAGACTGCATGTCAACTTGGATTGAACAGGGACAAGGATCGTCCTGGCCTTCGCCGGGTTGAAGGCAATCAGAGACTTTGCCCTGTATGTTCGCACCCATCCCCCCAGCATCTTAAATGCTTCACGCATTATATGGATGAAATCTACAATCTAAACAGTCCCTGCGAAAGAAAACACCTTTCATGCATTCTCTTTGCATACCAATCCTCTGTAAGATTTCTTTATTGGCTTATCAGGAATTCCAAACCAATTTCGGCATCTACGTTGCCAGACAAATTCCCCTATCCGAATTCCTGTAAACAAATGATTTGAATTACATACTTTATAACCTTCACCAGGGATCATAAATATTGCGCCGTCGTCATCCAACTACCGCCACGCGCACATCGGGAGTCCCCTGACAACCGCCGCGACCGCATGGGGGCACGCACGCCCCCGCGTGCCAAATAAAATCCGTTCGAACGTTCCCCTTTCAATTGCCGCGGGCACAGCGTCAAAAGGAAATAGAAGAGAAAACATTCGGGCGCAGTTCGTGAATAGAAACTAAACAACATATGAAAAATCCGTATTTATCCCAAAGTGACAATAAAGCCAAACAGTTTGTGAGTGACTATACAGTGTTTTATTTGGATGTTTCATCATCATCATCATCGACACTACAACCGGGATCCGGTCTTGGCCTTATTTAGCGAGTCCTGGGGCTTGTTAAATTTTCCATAATGATTTTTTTTTTTTTACCGGGCAGGGTTATTAGTCTTGCGCCAGTTATTTGGATGTTTGCCCCCCCCTTTTTTCTCTTCGCTGGTGAACAACTCTCTAGTGGGGCGATAGTTAACTGGTGCCATATGTTGGCGCACATCAACGTCGTACCCCACAAGAGCACAGTGCGAGCGGAAGTCAACAGGCGTTTTATTTTTGTGATGAGATTACTTGGTAAACGCCGTCCACCAAGATTTGCAAACAGCGAAACCTGATATCCTTGTCCTAACTGAGGCCCAGGTTGATTCGTCAACTGATTCAACATATCTTCGTTACTCAGGAAACGGCTTACATTCGGGATTCCGTTTTAAGGGCGGAATCTGCATCTTGCGCGATCCGATCATTATTGGCAGAGGATGGAGGCTTTGGAACCCAATAACATGAACATCATATGGTTGAGGGTCGTACTGAGAAATTCTGTTAAATTTCGTTGTTGCCTTTACCGCTCCCCGAATGACGATCGACCGGCGACTTTTTTCGAACATCTTTCACATACCGTCGACTGGATACAGATCAACCAACATGCTTCTGAAATTGTTGTCCTTGGCGATGTTAATGTGCACAATTCCAGGTGGTTGATGCGTTCTAACAGAACCGACGAGGCTGGGGTCTGGCGAAGATGTTCACTGTTAACTGCAGTTTGACTCAACAAGCGGAGGAACTTGTGGGGGTATTTAGTTGGTGCCGGCATGGGCACGGATTCACCAATACACCACTGATTTTCCGCCGCAAACCGTTCACAAAAATGATAAATGAAACACACAGATATGATCGAAATGAGTTCTTTTTATTTTAATCAATTCACTTTGTAACACTAAATATTGTTTTTAATTGTAATAATGTTCAAGAATCGATACAATTAATACCGGCAGATGAAGGTTCCGATATTAAATTCTTAGGTTTACTTACATTTACTGCTTGCTGGTTTACATTATTTTGGCATTCAATCTAAGTACAGAGCCACTTATTGGAATGATAATTTTTAAACAACACTAAACGCAATTTCAAATATCGACCGCTAGATTCGTTAAATGAAGTTGCACCGTTTTAAAGAACTACGATGTTTCGCGAGCATCTAACTCCGACTCCGTGGTGCACTCGCGTGAGTGCCGGATGTCCGGATGATTATGCGAACACCCTGGATCTGTTTTTGACATCCGAGCGGAGCACTTATACCGTAGAGGTTGCTGCACCACTGGGAAAACCAAATCGCTGCTTGGTATCGGTCGCACAGTCACTTGCATTTCAAGCGAATAACCCACCTGGGCGGCTTCGCCATGTATGAAGGTACGGGGCTTACAACTGCGGCCATTTGCGAGATTTCTCGTATCCTTTCCGTGGGCGGAGGTGTGCTTTGGAGACTCTGATGTCGATGCATGCGCGGTGTGCGTCACAAAGGTTATTCTTCTCAGGATGGATATCTACAATCCGCATTCCATCAAACGAAGTTCATATGATAATCCTTGGTTTAATAAAAAATGCGACCAGATTACAGCGGCAAATAATAGAACTTTTAAATAATGTCGCTCCAATCCAACCGATGTTAACAGAACGAATTTTGTAAGAATTAGAAACAGCTGCAACCAGGCAATTGATACCTGGAAGAAAGCTCACAACGACAGAGTGACCAATACACTCCTTCAGCGCCCAAATGGTTCGCGTCCCTTCTGGTCAATGGCAAGGCCTGTCAGCAGTAACTTCGCTTCCTCCTCTTTTACTCCGTTGGTGACGGGCAGCGGGACGTTAGTCACAAAATCAAAAGATAAAGCTAATGTGTTTGCGAATTTATTTTCCCCGAATTCAAACCTCGACACTGGTCTTTTGGAGCCACTTGTGATAGCACTGGTACGGTCTTTGATGCGGAATGTGAGGTTCCGCCCGCGTACTATTCAACGCATTCTACATCGACTGGGCTATAAGAAGGGAACTGGCCCGGATAGAATACCAGCAGTAGTCCTTAAGAACTGTGGTTCAGAACTTGGGCCAGTTCTTGGCAAACTCTTTCACTTATCTTATCGACGGAGGACATTTCCTACCTGCTGCAAAATCAATCGAGTTCACCGAATCCCGAAGAGGGGAAAAGGTGTCTTGTACAAAATTACCGGTCAATAGCATTACAGTCTATGTTATCTAAGGTGATGGAAAAGGTCGTCAATGCCGAGTTATTTATGTATTTGGAGTGCAACGGACTTCTGAATGGTCATCAATACGGATTCCGTGGCAAGCGCTTCACAGGAGACCTTTTGACCCGTATAACCGATATATCGACATCTGCGATTGAAGGATGGCGAGTCAAGGGTGATCGCATTGGATATCTCCAAGGCTTTTGACCGCGTCTGGCGCGGGGCATTGCTGAGCAAACTTCGTCCATATGGACTTTCCCAGCAGCTATGCGACTGGACGAGGAGCTTCCTCGCAAATTGATCGATCCGGGTTGTTGTAGAAGCCGAGTCTTCGGATCTGGATCCTGTTAATTCCAGGGTGCCTCAAGGTTCTATTTTGGCTCCAACCTTGCTTTTGCTTCACATGCATGATTTGTTGCAGTCAACGGATAAAAAAGTGCTCAATATTGCGGATGATAGTACGCTTGTTTCCTCTTTTTCGAGTGATCGGCCGATTGGTGCATCAACGTCGCACCAGCTAAGAAGTAGATTGATTGACTCTCTGAATCGTGATCTGGATAAAATGTTGCAGTGGGGAAAAGCCAGTCTCGTCGAATTCAATGCGGCGAAGACACAATATACAGCATTCACAAAGAAAACATTCATAAACGGCTCTCGAATCTGGAGAAAGCTTGAAGTTACTCGACGTCACGGTCTGTGGGAATGTAACGTGACATAAACACGCGTCAAACATCGCCAAGACCATCTCTGTAAAACTGAGTTATCTTTTTAAAGCCAAGAATTATTTTAGTCGGGTCCAACTTTTTCATCTGTATAAATCTCAAATTAGGCCGGCGCTCGAATATCGCACACATGTTTGGAGCTCTGTCCCTAAGCATATCCTCGACCTACTTGAGAGCGTACAGAGACGAGTGATCCGCCTGATCGGGGGCTCGACGCTGACGTCGGGACTACAGTCTCTATCACATCGAAGGCGCGTAGCCGACCCCTGTCTGTTTTATAGATATTATCACCGGTACTGTTCTTCGGAGATTCGTGACATTGTTTCGCGCAAATATATGCGTTCCACAAGCAAATCCGACGGATCGCACTAATTGGAGGTTCATGTCCAGACGGCGCGAACATCTCTGCATCAGAACTCGATCCGTTACAGAGCGGAGAAGCTGTGCAACTCTCTTCCCACGCGAGTATTCCCGGAGTGTTACAACCTGTAACTATTCAAGAACAACTGGAATAGTTGTTTGGTGTCATCTCGGGGCGCTATAGGTTCGCCTCCCCCGAGAGAAGAGAAGAAGAAGGAAAAAAAAGACAGACGTTTCGGACCAATTCCACCAGACTTTCACTATTCTCTTTATTTAGGAGGTCAGTACGAACATTCCCCGAAACCTTCTGGGTTCTATTTTCTAAGACGTTAAACCCACTTAGATTATACTCAAGTATACTTTTCATCGGATGGAAACTGTTTCCAAGCGAATAGTTTGTACTTTTTATATTAGAAAGGGGAACATTGGCTTAGGACAATCTTTTGCATCGCAATATGCAAAGGAATTTGCGGATGGACTAAATTGTTTCTCTATGTACAAAAAGCGTAGTCGGTCAATGTTTTGCTGTTGTTAAATAGCACGATGGATGATGGTGGATACATGTAGGGAAATCGGAATTGACACACCTATTAAGCTAAATGTCTTGTCTGTAGTATTTACGATCGTAACGAGATATCTTATTCTTGGTGATGCCACCTGGAATAATAACACCACCAGTAATTTCCTGTCTAGGTATTAATATTTCTTTGTCCAAATTATCCTGCACAGTTTTAAAAACCTCGGATCTGGCCATGACCGACTCTGCTTCATTGAGATACCTTAATGGATCACACACTTTTAAAACTGGTTGTCAAAACACACTCTCGTGGGAAATGGATTCCAAACATCCATCACCCAAAGTATCTGGGCAATATGAGGTTTTATTATACCTCGCTAAACTCTGCCAGCATAGTGACCAAATTCGGTTTTTGTTTTTTTTTACTTGGATTTCACTTAGTGCAAGATTATTGGTTTGCGATTAGAGATATGGACAGACACAGAGCCTCGAATGTTGCAATGATCGACGCGAAACTCTCATATCATTGGAATGCCCCGCCAGGGAAAATGAATTCGTTTCAGATTAGAATGCAAATCGTGATCCGAAATAGATGAGCAATATTATTTTTGGTCTCATTTTCTGGTCATGGAAGATCTGCTGGCATTGAATTTACTATAGAGTTTTCGTAACTCCTTTGTCCAAAAAGATTCCCAGCAATTGCAATTGAATAGGAAAGCAAGTTACCAATAAATTGAGAAGGTATTAAGTTTTCAATATCCAATCCCGCGACATTTCAGAATATATCTATATACATCCGTACTTATATACACATATAGTTTCACAAACAGGCTTCTAAATTCAATAATTTGTTGTGACATGAAAACGAACGATTGGTCAATATGCTCGTCCTTTATTCCCATGTATTGCAAAGAGGTTGAGCAATTTGCAATTTATTTAAAAATGAACAATCATATATTTGCTATAAAAACACTAAAATTGTTTGAATTTACGTAAAATTTACCGTAGAATTTTATGATTCGCAAATAACCTTTTTTATTTCATTATTTTGGGCGATTAATTGGTTTCTATATTTGTTACTGCAGGCTGACGCCACTAGAAGAAGTCTATGGCTTTGAACATGAGACAGGTCTTTAATTTAAGAATTCCTACCCACAAGAAAATCCACGGGCGATGTACGGATGTAAGCTTTTTTCTATAGAAGGATAACAATACTCTTAACAATTGCAAATGGCCATCAACGAACTAGGTAAAGTAGGTGACAATATCTATGAGATTTATGGAGATGTTGTAACGATATTTATATGCCAAATACCCAAAGCCATTTATTTAAGTACCCAATTGTGAGGAGTTGATAGTAATCCCTTGCGTATTGAGTAAACACAAACCCATTTGTCGAGCATGTATCACAATGACTCAGATCCTTACGTTTTACGTTTTTGTTTTAACAACATTTAAAATTGCGTTTCACCGTCTTACCATGAAAAAAGCAAACGTCCCTGCCGTTATTTACTGTCTAGTATAGGGCTATGTTATTCCATTGTGATATATCTCAAACGATTATCACTGTAATAAACAGGACGAATGCGTTCTTTCCATATAAAACGAAAAATGAAAATTGACAAATTATTAAAAATTCTGCTCGGTTCCCGAGGGAGTCGAGATACAGAAGATATTTGTTTGATGTATTAGACACGAAGGTGTTCGGGTTTATTGGATAAGGTTTGGCTCCAAGGTAGACACAAACCGCCGTTGTTTCATAAATTATACTTTAATACAAAGCCACAAAGTACACTGGTTGTACACACCAAAGGACATATTTTTAAGGTAAAACCTAATAACGACTTGGCTGTGTTGAGGTATTCCCCTTGAATTGTCACATTTCCTTACAAGACGTTCCGAACATAATTTCTGATTGTCAATGTAAATAAAAAAATATTGCAAATATGTGCAGGGGATATATAAGTCGTGGGAAACGAGATTTTCTTATTGGCTTCTTAGTATGTCCTTGCAAGGAACCATGGCAAATAATTAATTTTCCTGTGTCAGCAGAGTAATCCACGTGGTTCCTGTGGAGGCAGATACGTGATTCGAATGCGGATTGGACATAACTCATGCAAGTCGACCTTTATATTAATAAAAGGATATTTTCTCTATTCTAGCGTCCTTTTTTCCTTGTATTTCTTGATTTTATTTTCTGACATCTTCGTCTTTGTTTTCGTAATATTGAAACTGTTGTTTTAGCATTTGTTATAGTCAACTGTAATATATGTGTAATAGAGGCGAGAGATGCTTAAATACTCTTGACAGGACTTCTTTTGGTGTTGAAGGAGGATACCTTGAGGGACCCTTGGTTTGGACTACTCATTAGAAGTATTTATATAAGAGAAGAATTTCCCTTGTTTGTGATTTATGAACAGCTTGGGATGTGAACGGAGGTGTGTATGTCCCGAACGTGCCCTTTTTTTGTTCATAACGCTAATTACAGTAAATGGGTTAGGTATCATTTGTCACGACGGCTGTAAGGAGCCTGCAAAGCAGAGCAAGCAATTCTTTGAAAAATCGTGAGGATTTTTCAACAAGACACTTACATTTTACCTCACCATTGCTTGACTCTCTGCAAATTTAACATGGTTTGTGGAGTATACGACATCGTTTATTGGGGCCAGGGTTATGTGTGCGCCCTGATGTCTGTAAGGTTTTCAAGATGTTTCAAGAATCAACTTCACAATGAAATACAACCGTTTTATTTTTACGAGTGCGTAGATCATACTATTTAGTATTTAGATAAGTCGATACTCATGAGATTGTATATGATATTCATTTATCTTTATATATATCTAATCACAAGAAAAAATGTATACATATGCACACAAAAAATGGGTGGTAACATTAAATGTTAAAGTGCAGTGCAGTCAGAAGAACAAGGAAAGAATAAGGAAGCGAGGTATCGGTGAACATTGGTATTGAAAGCCTGTAGGCATTCGTGTAGTTCGGAAATTGGTATTGATATATTAATAAACGCTTTTAATGCGAATAATCCGCGTATTCGAGAATAAAGTTTTAAGGGGTATATTTGGCGGTAATGATAGGACCGTGCATAGAATTCTTGACGGTAAACTAACGGGGATAGGACGGCCGCGACGGAGATGGGAAGACGATGTTAGATTGGACCTCGAGGAGATCGGATCGGATGGTCGAACGTGGAAGGAGAGCGCACAGGACATGGAACAATGGCGGAGCCTAGTCGGTGAGGTCATGAACTTCCGGGTTCCTACAGGATAATAAATAATAAATAATAATAATAATGCGAACAATATTCTAAGCACATCCATTTTTCTTTTATAATACGCGCTTATAAAAGGAGCTTTTGCTACACTTAAATGACAAATGTTTTTATTCAGCTAACAGCAGTGAAGGGATTCGGATTTCAAAAGTCCATTATGAAATATAATTCAGTCAGGAGAACAGAAAAATGATTGGAAATAGTTACCGCTCCTGGTGTTGGATGTCTGAAGATTTGAGGAAAGGTCGGGGGCGGGGGGTGGGCGGGGGGGTATTTTTCCAAAAATACAGATGACCTCAGTTCACTTGCATGTTCGATACCATCCCTTCCCAGCCAGCAATGGTTTCGAACTAATCCCGACGCTACTATGCCACACATTCCTGTTAGTTCCCCCAAAGACCGAAAGACGGCATTTTTTCCAGAGGCAGAATCAATGTATGGCTCTTCGATAGTATAGTGGTTAGTACACCCGCCTGTCATGTGGGAGACCGGGGTTCGATTCCCTGTCGGGGAGCCTCTGGCTCAAAACTAGTGACCTTGCCCGGAAAAAACAAATCATTATGGAAAATTCAACAAGCCTCAGGACTTGCTAAATAAGGCCAAGACCGGTTCCCGGTTGTAGTGCCGATGATGATAATCATACTATAATATACCGCAACTGTATTCAGTGAGAGTGTAATCTACATTTTCTAAACATGCCTTGCTGGATGGATAGAGGGTGTCCTCCTTGTACTTGAATCTATGCAGATATTGTCCAAAGCAACCGCGTATTGTTAAGAATTGTAACATACAAATGTCCATCTCACCAAATGGTCTTTTCGTCCACTCTTTGCTGCATGACAACATTTTATAAGTCCATGTACCTGAATCAGCCGTATTCTAGTCTTTGAGTAGGGCGTTAGTATATACTCACAGCTAGGCCGGCTTGTCGTAAGAGGCGACTAAAGGCCGAGTGGTAGGTACCAAGCCCCTGTCGGTCGATGAAATACCACCCCATCAAGCTATAGACTCCCTGAAATGGTCAGGAGAAATCCCTGGCCATTTTTCGGAGCTTGGCTGATGGACTGGTTCGAGAAAAGGTTGGTTTAGGTGGTAGTCGGTCCCAAAGTGAGATACCACCACGTCACGCTGTACATTCCGCGATATCGTCAGGAGAAATTGCGATTATGTTTCGGATGTATGGCTGGTTGCTCGGTGTGGCGTGGAAATAAGTCATGATGGTATCTTCTGAGATAAAGAATTCCAGAGGTAAACGTGTTTCCCATTCGGATCTCCGGAGACAACTATCTCAGGGGGAACATAATGTAAATATTCTGATAAATAACCGAACTTTAACAAATTTTTCATTCCTTGATCGGGTTACATTTTGTGGCTCTTTCGGTGTTCGATAGAAAAAGGCATTTTGTAATCCAACGGGAAAGAGACCGGTAGGACGGCCGCGACGGAGATGGGAGGACAATGTTAGGTTAGATCTCGAGGAGATCGGATCGGATGGTCGAACGTGGAAGGAGAGTGCACAGGACAGGAAACAATGGTGGAATCGAGTCGGTGAGGTCATGAACTTCCGGGTTCCTACAGGCCAATAAATAGAATTTTGTAACATCAGTGCCATCGATTTTATGAATACGAATGTAAATGTCATCCACCAACAGCGAAACCTGATATCCCTGCCCCAATTGAGACCCAGGTCGGCACATCAACTGATTCGACATATCTTCGTTGCTCAGAATACGGCTTGCATTCGAGATTCCGTTGTAAAGGTGGAGTCCGCGTCTTTACGCCCTCCGATCTGGTTTGCCAAAGAATAGTGGCGTTAGAACCCAATAACTTTGACATCGTGTGGATGAGGCTCGTGCAGAGGAATTCTGTTAAATTTCGTTGTTGTCTTTACCGCTGCCCGAGTGACGATCGACCAGCGACATTTTTCAAACACCTTTTACGTACCATCGATTGGATACAGATCAACCGCCCCCGGCTTCTGAAATGATTGTCCTTAATGATTTTAATGTACACAATTGCGGCTGGTTGATGCATTCTAACAGAACCGACGAGCCTAGGAGGCTGGTGGAGTTCGCTGTTAACCGCAATTTGACTCAACTTGTGGAGAAACCTATGTCAGTACCGGGTACCCGAGGTGAATATGCGAACACCCTTATTCTGTTTTTGACATCCGAGCCGAGCATTTATACCGTGGAAGTTGCTGCACCACTAGGAAACTCAGATCACTGCTTGGTATCGTTCGCGCAACCACTTGCATTTCGGGCGAATAATCTACCTAAGCAGCTTCCCCGACTATTGGGCTGCCAGCTAGGACGATTTACGACAAATCTTAGGATCGTTTCTATAGTCGGAGGTGTGCTTTGAAGGCTCAGATGTTAATGCAGCAGCAAAGTCGGTCACAGATATTATTCTTCAGGGTATAGAGATCTACATTCCGCATTCCATCAAACGAAGTTCATGTGTATAAACCTTGGTTTAATAAAACATGCGACCAGATTACAGCGTCAAAAGCTAGAGTTTTTAAACAATGGCGTTCCAATCCCATCGGGGTTAACAGAACGAATTTGGTTAGAATCAGAAACGCGTGCAACCAGGCGATTGATACCGCGAAGAAGGCTTACAACGATAAAGTGACCAATACACTCCTTGAGTGCCCAACTGGTTCGCGCCCCTTCTGGTCAATGTCAGCAGTAACTTCGCTTCCTCCTCTTTTCCTCCGTTGGTGACGGGCAGCGGGACGTTTGTCACAAATTCAAAAGATAAAGCTAATGTCTTCGCGAATTTATTTTCCGCGAATTTAAACCTTGATACTGGTCTTTTGGAGCCACTTGTGATCACACTGGTACGATCTTCGATACGGGATGTGAGGTTCCGCCCGCCTACTATTCAACGCATTCTACGTGACCGGACTGTAAGAAGGCAACCGGCCCGACGGAATACCAGGAATAGTCGTTCAGACCTGTGCACCAGAACCTTTCGCGTATGTTATGCACGGGGAATATTTCCTGTTGGGAAATCGCTCGAGTTCAGCCAATCCCGAAGAGGGGAAAAAAGTGTCTCCCACAAAATTACCGGTCAATAGCATTACTGTCTATGTTATCTAATGTAATGGAAGAGGCCATGAACGGTGGGTTAATTAAGTATTTGGAGTGCAACGGACTACTGAATAATCGTCAATACAAATTCCATGGCAGGCGCTCCACGGGAGACCTTTTGATCCTTTAGAACCGAAATATGGACATCTGAGTCAGGGGCATGTTGAGTCAAGGGCGATCGCATTGGATATCTCCAAGGCTTTTGACCGCGTTTGGCATGGAGCATTGCTGAGCAAACTTCGTCCATACGGACTTTCCCTGCAGCTTTGCGACAGGACGATGAGTGTCCTCAAAAATCGTTCGATCCAGGTTGTTGTGGAGTGAGTGTTCGGCTATGTATCGTGTTATTTCCGAGGTACCTCAAGGTTCTATTTTGGCTTCAACTATATTTTTGCTTCACATGCATGATTTGGTGTAGTCAACGGATAACAAAGTGTTTAGTTTTGCGGATGATAGTACTGTGGCGTCTCAAACAGATACACACACAATATACAAGCAAATAGTGAAGAACACCGAACGAAAATCGAATAAGAAAAAGCATCAGAGCCATATACCATAGCGATAACATAACAATTCACATCAGTGGAATATACTTGAGTTTAAGAATCGAATCCCAAGCACGGCCAGTAGTCTGATGTGTTACGCATTGGTTCAATTTTTGGTGATTCTAACTGTCATAGCGTCAGTTCGAGTCACACGTTCTGCACTATCATTCCAAACGCTATAATTGGTGACTCACCGCTGTGATCTGTACACACAGTACACACTTTCCCATAGTAAACAGAACTCCACGACTTCCGCATAGAGCACTGGCACACTCGCCTGCTCCGACGTTCTCTCGTTCCCTCCGTCGTTCGCACACGAAGCTTATCGTAGCGAAGTTACTGAGAGAGGAGTAGCGTGGCGTCTCTAACGGATACACACACAATACACAAGCAAATAGTGAAGAACACCGAACGAAAATCGAATAAGAAAATGCATCAGAGCCGTATACCATAGCGATTACATAACAATTCACATCAGTGGAATATACTTGAGTTTAAGAATCGAATCCCAAGCACGGCCAGTAGTCTGATGTGTTACGCATTGGTTCAATTTGTTGTGATTCTAACTGTTATAGCGTCCGTTCGAATCACACGTTCTTCACTGTCGTTTAAAACGCTATAGTAGCCTTGTTTCCTTTTTTTCGAGTGACCGGCCGATTAGTGCATCAACATCGCATCAACTGAAATGTAGCCAGATCGACTCTCTGAAACGGGACCTGTATAAGGTCCTGCAGTAGGGAAAGGCCAATGTTGTTGAGTTCAATGCAACGAAGACACAATATACGACAATATTTTCACAAAGAAAAGTGGATCAGCGATTCCACAACTGAATGGCCAGGCCCTCGAATCTGGGGAAATCTTGAAATCGCTTGGCGTCACGGTCTGTGGGGATGTATCGTGGCATAAACACGTTTCGAACATCTCCAAGTCCTCCTCTGTAAAACTGAGTTATCTTTTTAGTTCCAAGAAATATTTTACTCCTGTATACATCTCAAATTAGACGCACGCTCGAATATTGCTCTCATGTTTGGAGCTCTGCTCCTAAACATACCCTCGAACTACTTGAGGGAATACAGAGACGAGCGATCCGTCTGATCGGGGACACGGCGCTGACATCAGGACTACAGTCGCTATCACATTGAAAGCGTTAGCTGACCCCTGTCAGATATTATCACGAGGACTGTTCTTCGGACATTCATAGTATTATTCCGCACAATGCGGTGTATTTGTGGCAATACAATTCGACGGCTCGCACCAATTTGCGGTTCATCTCCCGACGACGCGAACATCCCTGCTGATGATAGATCCTGAGACTGATAGTACATGATTTGTGAAGCACATTGATCTTGAATAATTATATATTGTGCCCACTTCATATGGGAGAGCGTTCAGCGCTTGTGTAGTTCGTCTGAAGAATGATTCCCTGTGCTTTTCTGTATGTCTACAACTGACCTGTATTGTGAAACGATGTGCGCATTCTGGGTGTCTGCTTTCGTGGGCGAATACTAAGCGGAAAACAGTGTAACTTTCGGGTTCGGTTGAGCAATCTTTGTAGTAATATGCATAAGAAGAGGATACGTTTCACTTGTATTTCAATGACAGAATTGAAAGCGTGATGTCTGGGTTTGGGATGAATTTCGGTGCTCGACTTTGCATTCTATCGAGCCCGTTCAATACTGTTTTTTACCATATATGACAACTGATAGCCAGTAGGATACCTTAAAGGTAAATTTACTAACTGGCATAGCGTTTTAGTCATGTGTTGCTTTGTCGATTTAAATTCAACCCTTTATTGATATTGGGTTGTACCAAATGAAATGCCCGATTTAAAAGCCAATATTAACCAACCGTAAATTTTTATTCAATCAAACCAGGATCCGTTGGCATCTATGACCTTCTTCCAACGTGATACAAAATCAAATATTCCTTTTTCGTAGAAGTGCTGACTTTTTGAGGCAATGAAATCTTCAAAGGCTTTTATGACATCTGCTCGGTTCCGGAAGACCTTCTGCCGTCAAAACGAATCCAGATTGCGGAAGAGATGGTAGTCCGTTGTGGCAATGTCAGGAGAGTACGGTGGATGTGGAAGAATTTCAAATCCCAACTGCGACAGTTTTTGCACCGTTACTTGTGAAGTACGGGATCTAGCATTGTCATGCAAAAGGATCGGGCCGTGCCTATTGACCAACGCAGGTTGCTGTTCAGCCAATTTGGGATGTAATATGTCGATATCCTCACAATATTTGATAGCGTTTATTGTTTCTCCTGGTTGAAGAAATGAAAAGTGGATTAGTAAAATTGTCACCATAACCTTTTTTGAGTGAATATCGGGCTTGGGGGTGTGTTTTGGTTGTTCACCTGCATCCTACCAGTGTCCAGGTCTTTTACTGTTATCATACGGAATCCACTTTTCATCACAGGTGACTATCCGGTGCAAAACGATTCAGTTTGGTTTCCTAATCTAAGCGATGCGCAGATTTCCAGGCGTCGTAGTTTTTGAGACTCGTTCAGTTCATGGGGTACTCACTTATCGAGTTTCTTTACCTTTTCTATAAGAGAAAAGTGTCGAATTATTGTTATTGGGGATACTCCCATGCTTCGTGCAATCTCCGGCACCGAAGTCTTTCAGTCCGCATCCACTGTTACTCTTAAAACATCGTCGTTAACTAACATTTCCGGCTTCCCACGTGGTTAATTTTCGAGGTTGAAATATCCCGAACGGAACTTTCCAAACCTCCTATAGTACCTCAAATGCGTCATTAATGTTTTTCATTGCTGATGACGCATTATGTCCCATTTTTAATTCATAAAGGAAGAGGGTTTGAATTTGAACTGCCGACAGCATGGTAAACAATTCCTAGAAAAAAAAATTAACTATGTTTGTGACGAACCCTAAAATTCTCACACGCCAAGCACACGTACTTTACTTTATAAAATAAGAAAATTTAACGTTCTGGCACACATATTCACTTGAGAACATCTTATTTCCGACTGAGGGAAAATGGGACATTTCATGTGGCACAACCCAATATTATAACATTTTAATCGGCAGAAACAAATTTAAATAGGTGAATAAATAAAGAATAAACATTTTGGTAAATAAAACTATTTTTGGTCAAAAAAATGCAATTAATATTTATTAAAAACGTCAGTACTCTTTTTCCAACCTAATATATCAATAGTTCACACAAAGAACATATAATAAAAAAAATTTAAAAACTCAAGCTATTTCAACTCGAGGGAAACCGAGTCGGTCTGAAACGCTAAATACTACTTTTTCCTTGTAAATTATTTATAAGATGAGAAAGACAACTTGGTCTATTTATTCTCTTAGGATCATAAGAGATTCGACAGAGTGTAGTCCTAGATTCATTGATAATTGGGTGTCTAATCGTGCCATTTCTGGCACCGAAGTTATATATTCCCGGGACAAAACATTCGATAATCCAAATGTGAGCCACCGCATAGCAAATGCTGCTATTCCACACGAAAACAAAAATCCCCAAACAGTAAGTATCCCCACTCGGCTTCAAGCTGGTGGCGATATGAAAGCGACTTACCTCTGTGTTGGATTTTGGGCGTTTAAAGAGTAGTAACTACTACCAGCCCAACAACTTGTGTGCCAATCTGCGCCACACACATTTCCGGATTTAGTGCGATTTTATCTAGACCGATGACGTCTAATTTGTTAATAATTTATCTATCGGCAACTTACCACCCATTTTTAATGCGTTCTATCAGTTCTATCCAGAAGAGTACTCACTGCTGCTTCGTGTCTTCGGAACGCATGTGGTTGGAATATAGCTTCCAATTAGGGAAATTTAGTGGCACTTCTACCCGAGTCTATGAAGTTCGCTGCTGTCGAACATTTTAGCAGACTCTTGAGAACTGGTGTTTGAAGTGAACGAATAGAGCTTCGTTTAGGGTTCAAACGTGTGGCTACGTGACGTGTGGTTGAAAGTGAACGAAACAATTTGAATTCATTTTGAAAAATCTTAAAACACATCTGCAGAACGGTAGTTAGGTGATGCCGCTGGTTCACAAGCTAAAGGGTCTTTGATTCGATCCCATTCCTTAAAAAAAAAAAGGAGTGGCGAGACAAGGACAAATGTGTCCTTCATCTTGTCTCTAGCTTCTGGTCATCTTGCGATAACCAAAATCATCCATATCCGTGAGGATGTTGGGCTCGGTCTCGAGATATCTGAAAACGCATATCTAAGGTTAGTGTGGACAGGGTTAGTTCAAATGATTCCATTCCTTTGGTTTATTGTTCATATTTATACCCGGACCTTTGGTTTTCGGTTATTAGGATCTTTACAGTCTTGTTAAACGTTTCGTTTACGCGTTGTAATATGTGTTTTAAAGAAAATGGTTTATACCAAATGGTTCTGTTTTAGATTAGTTGATGATATGAAATAACTTAATTGCCATAATCAGCGAGTAGTTAAAGAAATTCTTTTCCGATACTGATAAAAAGGAAAAACGTTGTAAATAAAGGAAGTTATTAGACAAGGAGGTTGTTGCGGACGGCGAGTCTTCGGATGTGTATCCTGTTAATTCCGCGGTGGCTCTGGATTCTATTTTGGCTCCAACTTCACATGAATGATTTGCTGGACTCAACGGATAACAAAGTGTTCAGTTTTGCGGATGATAGTACGCTTGTTTCCTCTTTTTCGAGTGGTCGGCTGATTAGTGCATCAATGTTGCGCCAGCTGAGATGTACCTAGATCGATCCTCTGAATCGGTATCTGGATTAGGTCCTGGGGTGGGAAAAGGCCAATCTCGTGTAGTACAATGGAACGAAGACACAATATACAAAATTCACAAAGAAAAGTGGATCATCGGTTCCACAGCTGAAGATGAATGGCCAGGTCCCCGAATCTGGGGAAAGGCTAAAATTGCTCGGCGACACGGTGTATGGGAATATATACCGACATAAACACGTGTCGAACATCGCCGGGTCAGCCTTTGGAAAACTGAGTTATCGTTTGAGGTCCAAATTCTTCTCCTGTATAAATCCAAAATAGACCCGCACTCAAATATTGCTCCCATGTTTGGAGCTCTGCTCCTAAGCATACTCTCGATCTACTTGACAGCGTACGGAGGCAAGCGATCCGCCTGATCGGGGACTCGGCGCTGATGACGGGACTACTGTCGCTATCACATCGAAGGTGCGTAGCTAACCTCTGTCTGTTTTACAGATATTATCACGGGTACTGTTCTTCGGAGAAGAGAAGAAGAAAAAAAAAGAGCTGTGGGGTCCGGACCAATTCCACCAGGCTTTCACTATCCTCTTTCTATATTAAAACAAAAAGTTGTGAAAAAACAGCACTCGACGTCTCTTGGCTTGAGCTTTGTCAATAATTTACAGAAGCAACACACATATTTTAAGTACAAATCTCGACAATATTTTGTATAAAGGGGCGATGGATTTCAGTTTCGAGGATCAGCACCCAAGACCTACCGGTCTTGTATGATTTCTTTCCCACCATCCCTCTATACAAGTAGTTAGAGAACACCTGGACTAACACTGTCCACACTATCCATTTCGTTTCGATAGCCATCGTCGCTGCTCGTATGCTTAGACATGACCGATGCTGTGATCGTTCCTCGATATGGCAACGGATCGTATAATCGGACATGCTGGTATGTAAATAAATATGCGTACATGGAGGCTAAAGCCATGATGTCGAGAGTAATACGGAATATTACAGGCGACGGAAATGGATTCTTCTGTGGTGTTAGTTCAACAGGGGATTGCTCGCCATGGCCAGGGCTAGGGTAAAGGTTTATTTGATTTTTTTTTTCTTTTTCGAAAAATAGATCGTAGGGCATGCACATTGGAAATCTGGCTTGCAGATGTGCAAGCTAGCAAGTAGCCCGGCATGTATTCTTTGGACAACGGATTGATGGATCGATAACATACAGAAAGGTTGGCGTGTGTTTGGTGGGCATGTGGCCGTCCCTAGTAACCGGTCGGTTCATGACGGATGCACCGAGGTGGTTCAGTTGATGATATAGGTTTGATGTCATGGCGAGATGGTGTAATGCTCCAAGAAGCCCTACCATTTTCCTTCACATTACATTTCCTCCCACATTACATTTTTCTCCCAATTTACATTTGCCTCCCACATTACATTTTCCTCCCACCTATAGGAAAATCCATTTGATATTCCAAACATAACATTGTAACCAAATCGAACTAAACGTTCAAATTCTCATTTATTGAATTCACATTTATTTATTCATTTAAATGCCTTTGTTCGATTCAATTTCCTAAAATCAAACAGCATAATGCATTATTTTCTCAGGTATGCTAAAAGCAATTAGCACCTAAAAAACCTACAAGATCCAAAACCTAAAAGTGCATGTGTCCAAACAATGGCATATCTTTTCGATACGCCGACACACAATTCTTGTAATAATAAACGTCCAAACGTATACCAGATGTTTTATGACTAGCTAATAGACACGGATTCCCAGATCCTAAACTAACAACCAATTTCCACGGATCTTGTGCTACCTATTTGAAATGCACGAAAATTCTTGTTTGCATTAGCCAGATGGCTAATACAAATAAAAACCCCAATAAAGGATCAAACGATAAGTGGCGATGCATCTTGACCTTCAAAGAAGATAAAGATATTTGAGGATTTGAATTTTCGAGAGTTGAAGAAGTCGCTTGACGGTGTCAGTCAGTAGCGCGCTTGAGAAGACCTCCTCAAAAAGGTTAAGAATGAAACTTAAAAATAAATTAGTTTTTAAAAAGAATCAGTCTGTTTTTTACTTTACGGCTCAACAAAAAGTTTCTTTACCAAACAGTGTTTTTCTCGCGTGTGTAAAGACACTTAGGTACGTCGCTAGTGGCTCAATATAATCGTGCGGTAACATCTTCGGGATTTTGTTCGGAAAAACAAATATAGACGAGTTCGACACATCATGAAGGACAACCATGGTAGCCCACTCTTCCCGGGAAACCGGAAGCACGGTGGTGCATCCAAAATATTATAACAATGGTAATCTTGTCATGAATTTATGTTTCAGGAATGACCGTTCGACGGAGGGCTTAAAATAGCTCATATTCAGGTAAGCTGCTTAAAATAGGTGCAGGTATTTTTCGGTTGGTTGGGTTAAAGCGATGAGTGGTTCTTCGGGCGCCTTAAAGAACCCCCACATATCAACTAGAAGTGCCGTTCACATTAAAACATATATGACACACATATGTGGATCCCTCTACCTAATATGTGGATCACTCTACCCGTATACACATATGTGGATCGCTCTACCTAATCACGCATTTCCTAGTTATTATAATCTCCTGACATTCAAAACCAAAGTGAGTCTATATCTCCTTTCTCTGTTCTGGGTATATGCTGATTTCAGATTTACGAGCACTTCCAATTTTACTCCCTACGTGCATTTCGGTTAAAAAGAAATGTTCATAGAAAAACTAGAAGTCTCTCAAGATCATAACTTCACTTTAAAACGCCTTTCCCACCATGACACTATGACAAAGGCAGAAGACACCCCCTCGTTTAAAAGTTTATTACAATTTTTACAAATATAGATAAATATGTTAAGCTAAACAATAGAATTATTCTTCGGCATAAGTAAAACGTACGTTTCATAGATCTAGGCCAAGGTGTGTCTAAGAAATGCCTGGCAACATATGAGAATCCACAAGTACTTGCGAGCACACAATTCATGTGGTCATTTCCATTGAAGTCACCGTAGATATCCTTTACGACAGTCACTGCATCACGCATCTTATTTGCGCCTGGTGTTCATGACCCTGGAATGGCGCCTTAGAACTCTTGACTGTTCTATCCGTCGTTCCCCAAAGTGGTTGACTGTATAAACACTCCCATCCTGCACAGTCAACATTAAGCCTACCATTTGTGTTCCATTTTCTTTGCCTTTAATGTCCCGGTCTATGGTTTATTCAATGAGGTATATTTGTATGCCACGTTGTAACTTATAACAATGGTCCTTAGAAAAGAATGTTTGTCATTTCCGAGACAGTTGCGCGCATTTGTTATCCCGGAAAGGATGTCTACATTTTGCGAAGCACAGTTGCGTGATTTGGCCAAAACCTGACGGGACGACATCACATTCGATTGAATCTTAACATACAGCGATAGCGTGTCTGCCCTCTTAAATCACTAAGGACATGTTCCTGTTTCTTTCTTATATCTCATTTATGCGTGTTAACCGTGAATGGAGTGTCTCTGTTAATCATTGCTCCACATGTGCACGTGGTACATCAATGGTCTGGCTTACCCTTCACGTGCACCCAAACAATACGCGTCAATGAAGGAGTTTCCTTCAACAGCCCTTGACAGGGTGTCCTTATCAGATTGATGTGTTTTTCTCAAATTAAACACGTACATTTTAATTTTGAAAATTATCGCCATTCACAGCATAAATTGTAGACGCTAGAATGGGAGGGGTGTTGATCCCAGCCTCACTTGGTACTCGAGTCAGCGGCACTGGCGGGTGATGGGGATCTCTTGGGTGGCAGTCCTTATGCCGTAATGGACGAAAAACGGGATCCAAGACGACAAAGAAGGCTGCAATCGCCGAGAGAATATTGACGATGGCTCCGGTGGTAAACAGTGGAAGCCGCACTTTTAAATGCTTATTTACATTGTAAGTCAGGGGGTTGGGGAATTGCGTTATATTATGTGTTTGAAGATAAGAAAATCTTCTTGGTTAGCAGACGCGCATCCTCGACAATTGGAAAGCATTCTAAGTTTACTAGAGCCATGGTGGAAGATGAGCACCGACGAGATGAAGGAGGCGCTGTAATGCAAATTAAATATTAGCAAATGAGTTGCCGGTGTATTTGTGGAAGTTTTTTATGAGAGAATAAACCTGTCGTCATGCTGGGCTAAGAAAATTACTATGAGCAGGCACTTTAGGAAATAAATCAAGAACTTTGGAGGGTCGGAACATTTTTAATCAAACATCTCCAGATGGTAGTTGAAGGTAGCAAACTCGCACAGCATTTCGAAGGTAGTGATTCAAGATTACATTGCACCTCAAGTAGAAGTATTCGCTGCTGCAGTAGCAGTAGTTTCATACATTTTGTAATAGCTACTCAAGAGGACGTCATTTCGCGTTTCCGAAGGGGGAGTATGGGCGCGAGTTATTTGAACACCAAGGAGCTGGAAGCAAGTCAACGCTTCCTTTATTGGTAGGTGTGCCAAAAACCATTGTCTCGGTTAATTTAACGATTAAATGGGTGAAACACGTGTAACTTATGGAACGTTATTGCGACATTCCTCATGTATGGTGACTTGGTGTAAATATATGGTATTTAACAACATCGGGTGGCTTATCTACCATTAATTAAGGGCTGGCACGTACGTTCGCATTCCAAAATGTCTTATTAATTTGGGATTCTGGGTAAGAAATGGCGGTGTGCGAGTTGAACCACGACTCTACATTCATAATTGCACGCATTCATTTGGGAATTGTTCTTTCAATTACCAACCTCGTCGCGCTCCAGAGATTGCAATCAACTTCACATTTATGAATTCCTCTGTGAGATAAGTTTTTAATCATATTAAAATGTAACTGATACGAAATGGGTTCGTTTACATTGATGCGGTGGTGTTCATCATTTCAATTAGGCCGCATGTTTACAATCCTTTCCAAGAAGCACAGTAACTGAACACACGACTTCAGCTTCCATTACCTGTTTCACTATTGTTATGGCGATGGAAATTTTGGTTGTAATTGTATATTATGTGCGGGTAATTTCGGAATGAAAAAAGTAAACAATAAAAAAATCAGTTCGAAATTTTACGAGGATGAGCAAAAATTAATTGGGTTCACGTTTTTTGCAAGTAAACAAAAGATAATTATTGTATGGTTAATCAAAAGTTCAATGAATTACAACAACAACGTAAAGGAATGGATATGTGGATCGAACACGATAGTGTGCTTTTTGTGTAAGTTTTCTTCCCCTATTGAGAACACAAATTGTAGCTATTAACCCACATTAATTGAAATAATTATAGTTATTAACTTACGTCAATAGAAAATCAGTGCCTATGTAGACCATTCTTCCCCAGACTTGTCTGCTATCAGTTTCTGGCCCAATAAGTTACCAAGTTTGTAGATATGAGGGAAGTCAGTGACTTTTATAACAGACGGCGTTTCTTTCTTTTTAGAATATTAGTCTATGATTACACCCCAATTTTGAAGTCCAAAAGGCAGTACTTTCTGATGGCTCAAATTAGATTAAACTTGAAGCAATTAAGATTTAAGCTTAAACCAATTTTCTATTCTCGTAAGTCAAAAATTTAGAAAGAAAAAACAAAAAAAAAAGTTGAGTAATAAAAAAGATAACTATCAAAAAGTTTTTAAAGCGCTATAAAAAACAAAGTTCTATAACGGGTGGAGGGTTTCATATTTTAATAATACCATACAATAAATTTTACGCAAAAAATCAATCTAAAACGGCGAGGTAAAGTTAAAACCATTATACAGCCCAAAATGCCACAGCGTTTTCAAAACAAACATTCGTTAATAAAATTGTGGATGGATTTAATGAATAAAGATTTTGTTTGCTCTCCGCATCTGTTTTTTTTTGTTTGTTTTTAAACCACATTTATTTTCCTAATTCTTTTTACATTCATAATATTAGGGGTAAATATTAAACCCTTTTCTACAATCACAGTCCTTAAATTAACTTACTGGCTCTATGCGAGCTCTCTAAAGTACACATTACAACTTGATTTTTATTTATGCCTTTCGGCGTACATCTTTTTTTTTTTCTTATATATATATATATATATATATATATATATATATATATATATATATATATATACATATATATATATATATATATATATATATATATATATATGAAATAGGTCATATATTAGAGGGACTCCTCGTTTACATCTATATGTATACATTATTATTATAATTTTTTTTTATAACAAACAAAAACTTCAAAACGAAACGAAAAGGTAAATAAAAAATAAAATAGAATAGCTACAAAATAAGTAATAAACATAATGGGGGAAAGTGGACAGGGGGAGGAGGGACAATGGGAAGGAGAGCGTTGCTCTTGAGGGGCATACTATATCTGAGGAAGTACTCTCCTCGTTGAGAAGCCACCACCATTTGGGAGATGTTCGATCTTGGGCTGATTTATCTCTTTCACTGATCGCTGTGCTAAAACGCATGCGGTCTGGGGCATTGGAGATATCACTATCATAGAGAATTCGTTTGTCCCTGGTGTAGTATTCCAGAACACTATTGTCCTTATAATTATTGAATCTCATTATTTATTTAACACATCCTTAAAACATTCTCTTAACATATCTAACATTATCATTTAATATATATCATAAATAAACATCCACTATATTCTATATCAAATCAGTTTCAGTACCCTTCATACATGCCCCTTTTTTCATAACATGCCCCTTTTTTCATTCGAAACATAGCTCTTTGATTTTCGTTCAAAGTTTGTTCAAAATTAAAAGTCACAGTAGATTAAGTAATACTTTAATAAAATTGTTTTTGTTCAAGTTATACTCGTAATTTACAGTAGATTAGAACACAATGTTATATAAGAAGAGGGAAAATTTCATTGTAAAGTTAGTTGAGAAAAAGATACAGTTCAGAGAAGTTATTAGAGTTGAGAAGAGGCTGAGAAAAGTTAGTTGAGAAAAGTTAGTTGAGAAAAGTTAGTTGAGAAGAAGTTGAGAAATACAGTTGAGAAGGAGTTGAGATGCAGTTGAGATTAAAGAGTTGAGAAGAAGTCGAGTGAGAGTCGAGAGGAAATAGAAACGAAATAAAAAAGAAAAGAAATAAAAAGAAGAAATCAACAGTTTTATTAATGTTCGCGAAAGAAGACGGACAGAAAGACTGAGATTGGAAATTTAAAATAAAAGGTCCACGCTCTTCCCTCTAACGAGGAAGCACGGCGTCTCGGACATACAACACTGGCACCACGGAGAGCGTGGTAAATAATCGGGACTCCATGCATGTTTTGGATAAAACGGGGGAATAAACCCATTCTGGAGGGTAATCTCCAGATACATGTCGTTGGGATAGAATGCTCCCGAGATAAGATTATTGTCACTGCACATTGCCCTTGCTGTGTGACCACGAATAATTTTAATTATGAAATTGTCTATCCTATTTAACCCTGATTTGTTATACAGGATTTTGTTGGGATAGAATTTTTTCTATTGCGACTCTGGTGTTCTATAAAGTCCGAGGCAGGAACGCAAACACTGCCCTTTGAACACACGAAACTTCTCCATATAAAGTGGAGATATATTATCCCATACTGGGCAGCCATAAACCAAAACTGGTCGGATGAATGCCGAGTACGAGATTGTTTTGACTCTGGGGTCAAGAAGACTACTCCGGAAAAGACTTCTTGTCATAGAATATGCGCTTTTAGCTCCGGAGAGGGACGCTGCTATGTGCTTGTCAAAATATTAATACTGCTTTAGCCAGATACCAAGGTATATAACTACAGTTTTCACTTGCAGTGGAAGGTTATTGTTACCTACAATAGAAACGTGTTTCCAGTCGTCGCAAAAATCTTGAAGGTGCCTATTGATGACGTCTATTTTTCCTCCTGATCTGTACACCACTCCTAATGACAGCGTACGCAATGGCATTTTCGAGAGAACTCACTAGATCACTAGTGTAAATATTGAATAGAATGGGAGAATTCACAGCTCCCTACTGTAAGCCATTTTTAATTTGGAAGGTCTTGTTGGAGAGTATGTCCCCGCATTTCACCACAAAATGTTTGTCCATTATCATATCATAAATGATGTATAGCAGATATTGCGGTATACCCAGGTTTGTTAACTTATAGACAAGTCCTTTTTTTTTTCAAAGTCAACCAAGCAGGCGCCTGTACATTGTCGTTTTGCCTTGTTCCACTGCATATCGGAAAGAAGTTTCGTCGCTGCATGAACGGTATCATGTCGCGCTCGAAAGCCAAACTGGTTGTTGGGGATGATATCGTTTCCATCACACCAACCTACCAGTGCTTTGTTTATAATTTTGTCGAATACCTTGCTGATGTTAGGAAACAAACTGATCGAGCGGAGATTGGCTGGATTGCTCTTATCCTTACCCTTTTTGCGGATAGGGTGGACTGCTGCAGTCTTCCAATGGGTTGGATAGTGTGCATTGTCTAGAGCGTTGTTAAACAAAGTAGTGTATTTTATTGAGCTAAGTATGTTTCTAAGTTCATCCTTGCGGACAAACATATTTGTATTTTCATTTCTGACGGGAGAATCCGCCCTATTATTTTCGCCGAATGTAATGAAACTACGGTTTTCTGATCGTCAGTTGTGAAGCTGATTGCGCAGCGAGCAATGTCTTTGACGGGCATTACTTTCAATTTCAGTATTAGTATGGACTGATTCGTTAACTCTGTACACTGCTTCGAAACAGGCTCCAATTGAATTCGTTTTTTTCTGCGAATCTTCGACTACTATTACTTCATGATTGGAATTGAGGTGCGCTAAGGTGGGTCCTGCATTCAGCATTATCTAACAATTCTCGGGAGTCCGTGGAATTCGGAGACAGGGAATATCATTGTGATCTTTTCTTCGACATATTTTCTTGATTTGTGAAAACATGTTCGGTCCGTTTGCTTGAACAGCTCGAATTCTGTTGCTCCACTCCTCATTTATTACTGCTCGGTAATTATCCCGGATCAGTTTTTGAAGATTTTTAATCAAGGACTTGATTGTTTTGATTTCATTGCTATTTGGGTCACTGATCTGCCTATAGCACAATTTCAGCTTTGAGAGCAAGGTGCTCTTTTGCCTATACAAAGCATCGATAGTTGTCTCCGCATCTGTTCTCTATTAGCTGTACGCTATCAAGTAGCTCAAGAGTATGCTTACATCTTTTCTTATTGCACTTCTCTCGGGGATAGGCGGACGAGTCGGGGCCCGGAGATGCCACCAAATAACCGTTGCAGTTCTTTTTGAACCGTTGTTTGTAACGCTCCGTAAACACTGCGTCAGCGGCGTGTCCCCGATCAGGCCGATCGTCTCAATTCATCATTATCGGCACTACAACCGGAAACAGGTCTTGGCCTTATTTAGCAAGTCCTGAGGCTTGTTAAATTTTCCATATTGATTTGTTTTTTCCGGGCAAGGTCATTAGTCTTGCGCCAGAGGCTCCCCGACGGGGAATCGAACCCCGGTCTCCCGCGTGACAGGCGGGTATACTAACCACTATACTATCGAGGTGCCTCAATTAAGTCGAGGGTGTATTTAGGAGCGGAGCTCTAAACATGAGAGCAATATTCGAGCTCCGGTCTAATTTGGGATTTATACAGAAGAAAAAGTTGGGCCGAACTAAAATATTTCTTTGCTCTAACAAAATAACTCAGTTTTCCAGAGGGAGACCTAGCGATGTTCGACACGTATGTATGCCACGATACATTCCCACAGACTGTGACGCTGAGGAATTTCATGTTTTCCCCAGATTCGAGGGCCTGGCCAATCATCATCAGTTGTAGAGCCAATGATCCTGTTTTCCTTGTGAATGTTGTATACTGTGTCTTCGTTGCATTGAAGTCGGCAAGATTGACTGCAGGACTTTATCCAGATCCCGATTCAGAGAGTCGATCTGGCTACATCTTATCTGGTGCGATGTTGATGCACTAATCGGCCGATCACTCGATAAAGAGGAAACAAGCGTACTATGATCCGCAAAACTGAACATTTTGTTATCGGTTGTCTCCAACAAATCATTTATGTGAAGCCAAAACAAGATTGGAGCCAAAATAGAACCTTGAGGCAGCGCGGAATTAACTGGATACAGATCCGAAGACATATCGTGCACATCAGCCGAATTAATCGATTCTCAGGGAAACTCTTTGTTCAGTCGCATAGTTGCTGGAAAAGTCCGTAACCGGCCAATTGAAAAGTCCCCGGCCTGACACATACATGGTGGCACTAGAATTAAATCCATATGATTTTTAGTTAGCCCCAACCCTCAAAAGACGCGTGTATAAATTTGACAGACGTCGGATTATTAGTTTGTGAATTATAGTATTTTGAATGAAGCAACTTCTGTTATTGTGAAAAAAATGGATAAAAAGGAATTTCGCGTGTTGATAAAATATTGCTTTTTGAAGGGAAAAAATACAGTTGAAGCAAAAACTTGGCTTGATGACGAGTTTCCAGACGCCGCCGCAGGAAAATCAACCATCAAGGATTGGTATGCTAAGTTTAGACGTGGTGAAATGAGCACCGAAGACGGTGAACGCAGTGGACGCCCAAAAGAGGTGGCTACCGACGAAAACATTAGAAAAATCCACAAAATGATTTTGAATGACCGTAAATTGAAATTGAATTAAATAGCAGGCACTCTAAAGATATCAACTGAACGTGTACATCATATCATTCACGAATATTTGGGTATGAGAAAGCTCTGTGCGAAGTGGGTGCCGCGCGAGCTCACTTTTGACCAAAAACAACGACGAGTTGATGATTCGGAGCAGTGTTTGGAGATGATCAAGCGTAATAAACCCGAGTTTTTGCGTCGATATGTGACAATGGATGAAACATGGCTCCATCATTTCACTCCGAAGTCCAATCGACAGTCATCCGAGTGGACTGCACACGATGAACCCGCCCCAAAGTGTGGAAAAACGCAACAGTCAGCTGGCAAGGTTATGGCGTCTGTATTTTGGGATGCGCGCGGAATAATTTTCATTGACCATCTTGAAAAAGGAAGGACAATCAACAGCGACTATTACACAGCGTTATTGGGCCGTTTGAAGGACGAAATCGCCGAAAAACGACCGCATTTGAAAAAAAAGAAAGTGCTGCTTCACCAAGACAATGCACCGTGTCACAAGTCAGTGAAAACGATGGCAAAAATCCATGAATTGGGCTCCGAATCGCTTCCGCATCCACCGTATTCTCCAGATCTGGCCCCCAGCGACTATTTCCTGTTCTTAGATCTCAAAAGAATGCTCGCTGGGAGAAAATTTTCGTTGAATGAAGAGGTGATCGCCGAAACTGAGGCCTATTTTGAAGCAAAGGACAAATCGTACTACAAAAAAGGTATCGAAAAGTTGGAGAGTCGCTATAATCAGTGTATCACCCTCGAAGGGAATTATGTTGAATAAAAAAAAACGAATTTTGCCAAAAAAATGTGTTTTACTATGGAAGGCCGCGGACTTTTCAATTGACCTGTTATGAAGGAAGCTTGCTCAGCAATGCCCCGCGCTAGACGCGGTCAAAAGCCTTGGAGATATACAATGCGATCGCTCTTAACTCACCATGTCCCTCAATCGCAGATGTCTATATATCAGTTATAAAGGTCTGCTGGGGACTGCCTGCCACGGAATCTGTATTGACGATCATTCAGAAGTCCGCTGCACTCCAAATATTTAATTAACTCGGCGTTGATGACCTTTTTCATCACCTTAGATATCGTGCTATCGGCCGGTAATTTTGTAGGAGATACCTTTTTCCCCTCTTCAGGATTGGCTGAACTCGACTGATTTTGCAGCAGGTAGGAAATGTCCGCCGTCCATAAGATAAGTGAAAGAGTTTGGCAGAATCGGCGCAAGTTCTGAAGCGCAGTTCTTAAGGAATATTGCTGATATTCCGTCCAGGACAGTTGCCTTCCGACAATTCAGTCTACATAGAATGCGTTGAATAGTACGCGGATGGAACCTCACATTCCACATCGAAAAGCGTACCGGTGCGATGACCGGTGGCTCCAAAAGGCCAGTATCGAGGTTTGAATTCGCGGAAAATAAATTCGGGAAGACATTAGCTTTATCTTTTGAATTGTGCCCAATGTCCCCGTGTCCGTCAATAACCGAGGAAAGAAGGTAGAAGCGAAGTTATTACTGACGGCCCTTGCCAATAACCAGAATGGACACGCAACAGTTGGGCACTCAGAAGTTTATTGGTCACTCTGTCGTTGTAGGCCTTCTTCCTCGTATCAATCGCTTGGTTGTACGCGTTTCTGATTCTAACAAAATTCATTCTGTTAACATCGGTGGGATTGGAGCGCCACAGCTTAAAAATTCTATGTTTTGCCTATAACCTGCTCGCATTTTTTATCAAACCAAGGTTTATCAGATGAATTTCTTTTGATGGAATGCGGAATGTAGATCTCCTTTAAGAGGAGAATAATCTCTGTGACACGCGCATGCATTAGCACCGGAGTCTCCAAAACACACCTCCGATCACGGAAAGGATCCAAAGAGATCTCACCAGTCATCCCAGCTAACAGCCCCGAACGAAGTTTCTTATGTCGGTTATTGGTTTAAAATGCAAGTGGCGCGACCGGAACCAAACAGTGATCAGAGTTTCCCAGTGGCGCAACAACTTCCACGATATAAACGCTCGCCGCGGGTGTTAAGTGTGTCAGTGACATCATAGACAATGATGATGTACATGAGGTCATTGATACACTCAAACAAAAAAAAAACGCCACCCGATTCTAAACTCAGATGACCCCCAGAACAATAATGCAATTAATTGCATATTTCAGAACAATTAGCAAATAATACAAAAGCAATTAATTGCATATTCCGAAACGATTAACTAATCGCAAAAAAGCAATTAAGTGCAAATTTCGGCATAATCGATAAACCTCGGTAAAATAAGTAATTGCATGAAAAATTAATTGGGTCAATTCGTAATTGCGGATGTTGAACTGTGGCGCAAAGCGATGAAGGTATATCGGCTGACTCCGCAGTGCGACGCAATTACAAATTGGAAATGAAAATCGGAAAGTGGGTCATTGCAAATCGAAATTGCATTATCGTCATCGGAAGGTGTTGACCCCAAGGTAACGAGAAGGGGCACAAACAGAATAGCATTCAAAAAAGATTTTGGAGTTTTGTTAGAGAGGTGTTTTGTGAGCGATCGGAGGAAGTATCGGAGAAGTAAAGAGTTCGGTAGTGTCGACAAGTCTAGAAAAGTTAATGTTTAATACAGAAAAGAAGAAGTGCCTAGTTTAATATTAACAATAGTAATTGAAGTGAATAAACAAGACTGAATGTGTGTAACTAGCGGTAAGAAACACTGTGAACCCTGGCAAAAGAAAAGTACTGTCACATAGAGCAAAGTTGAAGTGTAAAGATTAAAGAGAAATTAGTGAAGAGATAATAAAGATAAGCAGAAGTGCCAAATTAATTCTAACAATAATAATTGAAGTGGATAAACAAGATTGAATGTAAGTAACTAGTGATAAGAGACACTGTGAACCCTAAACGAAGAAAAGTACTGTCGCATAGAGTTAAGTTAAAGTGTAAAGAATAAAAAGAAAGCGGTGAAGAGTTAATAAAAAAAAGAAGAGTGACCGTTTATGTAATTGTTTCATTTTATTGCTGAGAGTGCTCTAGTGCGAAGTAAGAACTTACGGAAACCATAAATCGGGTGTCAAAAACAGATCCAGAGTGTTCGCATAATCACCTCTGGCATCTGACGCGTAAGTTCCTCCACGAGTTGAGTCAAACTGTGGTTAACAGTGAACATCTTCGCCAGCCCCCAGCCTCCTCGGTTCTTTTAGAATGTATCAACCAGCCGGAATTGTGTAAATTAAAATCGCCAAGGACGACAATGTCAGAAGCCACGTGGTTAATCTGTATACAGTCGACGTTACGTGAAAGATGTTCGAAAAATGTCACTGGTCGATCGTCTTTCGGGGAGCGGTAAAGACAACAAGCAAATGTAATAGAATTCTTAAGCACGACCCTCAACTACATGATGTCCATGTTATTGGGTTCTAACGCATCCACCCTTTGGCAAACCAGATCGGACCGCGTGAAGACCCAGAATCCACTCTTAACACGAAATCTCGAATGCAAGTCGGGTCCTGAGCAATGAAGATATGTCGAATCAGTTGACGAATCGAACTGGGTCTCAGTTAGGGCAAGGATATCAGGCTTCGCTATTGGTGGACGACGTATTCTGGTGAAACCGATGCCTCTGTTGTTACGAAATGACGTTACCATTTGCACGTTGGTTGAGCAGATCCGATTACGTTGACATGCGATGGCAGGTCAATAAATCCTTAGACAATAGGGACGATTTTGTTTTATTTTAGCATTTAGCTGACACAATAATGACGCATAATAAAAGTCCAGTTATTGTCTGTCCCTTTTCCAAATAGTCAGTAAAAATAATACCACGAGCATCCCAAAACACAGTAACCATAACCTGTCCAGTTGAGTTCACCGTCTTTCTTCTTTGAAGCCCGTCCGCCTTTAACAATCCACTGTTTTGACTGTTCTTTCGTCTCAGGTGTGCTGTGGTGTATCCATGTTTCATCTACAGTTACTAATCTGGGCAGAAGCTCATTTGCGTTGCAAGGCATGCACTCCAAAAGTTCTCAGCTGCGAGCAACTACCGCACCCATCTCGCAGATATTTTTTGCATACACAATTTATCATGCAAAATTGTAAGAAGAAACAACTTGAAAGTCGACAGATACCTAGTGAGAAATGGTGCTTATGAAAAACAGACTATTAGCGATGCTACGAGCGCCATTGTAGGCGTTTCTAAAGATTTATTGACCTACCCTCGTATGTTGTTTACATTTACATGGTGCTCCCCCTGAGATAATCCGTCCTAAGGTCCAATGGGGAACTAGTTTACCTCCAGAAGTCTTTACCTCAAAAGATGACATCATGTCTTCTCTCAACTTCAACCAAACACACGGAATTTAGTCGAAGAATTCTCCCGATCTCAGCTTGGGATCAACTTTCCACCTTTAACACCTTTTTTCCGGCTGGTCTATTAGCCCAGCTCGAAAAGATGCCCAAGGATTTCTCTCGACCGTTTGTCGGATTCGAAAATATAGAAAGAGCGAAGAGTCTAAAATACAACACTCTCGAAGAAGGGAGTCCTGAACACTTCCGAGGCCCATGTATGCTAACTAAAAACGAGTATTCATGGGTAGAAAGGGTGGAAGTATCTTCATATACATTGTGCAGTAAATAAATTCAGAAACTCGAAAAACGTCTAGTAGCGCCACTACTGTTTGAAAGTTGTTGTTACACGTAAAATCGTCACCTTCGAATATTTGTCCTTAGGGCCGAGGCATTTGACTGACTGCTGAACCGCTAAGACAAATGTATTGACACTAGACCATAATCGTTTGAACAAAAAATTCAATAGCGTTTTCCAAGTTGGAGGTAGAAATACATATATTATAAATATTGTAGAACAAGGGTTATGAAAAATAAATTAATAAACGTTTAACGAATGTATATTTATATTTGACATTAAAACCATGTTGGCAACTACAATAGAATAAACAAAGTTGCGCATCAGGGCCATACATTACAGCCCTTAGTCTTCATCATCATCATCATCATCGGCACTACAACCGGGATCTGGTCTTGGCCTTATTTAGCATGTCTCTGCAGCGGTCCCGATTTCGATCCGATGTCATCCAGTTTGACACTCCCAGATGCCTCTGGGCATCCTGGTCTACGCCTTCCCTCCATCGCAGACAAGGTCTGCCGCCATGTCTCCTTCCATATATCCTTCCACAAAAGTCTTGCCGGGCAGACTCCTCCTCACTCATTCGAGCTAGGTGTCCCGCCCACTGGAGTCTAGCGAGCTTGATTTTTCTTACAACGTTAGCTTCAAGGTAGATCGCGTACAACTCATGGTTGTAGCGTCTCCGGAATCGTCCCCCCTCACATACGGGGCCAACAATTCTCCTTAAGACCCTCCTCTCGACCGCGGCTAAGAGTTCAGAGTGCCTTTTTTTGGGCACCCACGTCTCGGATCCATACGTGAGTCTTGTACAGTAGTGGTTTGGATGTTCTGAATAAATTTCGGGATTTAAAGTACTACTTCAAATTCGCTTCGGCTGATACAAATGACCCAAGGTAGTTAAAGGATTGCACTACTTCAAATTCATGCGCCACTACCCTGATAGTTTGACCAACGTTAGGTCTTCTCTTCGCAGAAGTTGCCACCATGTACTTAGTTATTCCCTCATTAATGTGTAGTCCCAATTTTTGTGCCGCCTGTTCGGTCTGGGTGAAGGAGTCCTGTACAACCGAATCAGATCTACCGATGATGTGATACCATTGATGGTGACGATAGTCCCTCTAGTTGTAACGCCATAGTCACGGATTTCTTTCTCCAACGTCAGGTTGAAGAGGAGGCAGGCCGGACCGTCCCCTTTTCGGAGTCCATTAAAGATGTTTATTGGTTTGGACAGCAATCCCGCTATTTTTACTTGACTAGTTACGTTAGTCATGGTCAACCGAATGCCGAACTCTCTCATGGCATTATATAGTTGTACCCTGGCTATGCTGTCGTAGCCGGCCGAAGTCTATAAATAGATGATATAATAGAATCTTAAATTCCAGACATTTTTCCATTGCCTGCCTAAGGGTGAATATCTGATCAATCGCTGCTTTGCCTGGGATGAAACCACACTGATATTGACCAATGATGACTTTAGCGTATGGTGCTATCCAATCTTGTAGGATATAGGAGAGTATTTTATAGGCGGTACTCAGCAATGTTATACCCCTATATTTGCAGCACATTGTGATATCTACCTTCTTATGTATGGGGCAAATTATTCCGCGACGCCAATCTTCCCGCATCTCCTCTTGCTCCCATACGTGCACCACGATTTCATGAATTGCGCGATGTAACACTGTCTCTCCTTGTTTGATCAACTCAGTTGGTATGCCTTCAGCCTCGGGGCTTTATTTGAGTTGAGCGGTCTTATACCTTTTTCTGTTTCCTCAATGCTTGGCGGTGGCAGCTTTGGATTTGATCTTGCATTGGTGGAGCCTCGAATTCTTCTGTGAGCTGACCATTTAGCAATTCATTGAAGTGCACTTCCCATCGCTCCAGAATGCCTTCAGGATCGGTGATCAGATTACCCTCTTTATCCTTGCAGTGAGTGCAGCGTGGTGTGTACCACGTCATACTGTGGATTATTTGGTGGAACATCCGCGCCTGGTGCAGACCTCGCTCTCTACATTTCTCTATTTCACAGAAAAGGTTTTGTTTCCAGGCACTTTTCTTTTGTCTGTGAAGCCTTTTTTCAGATCTTCTGATCTCTTTGTATTTCTTCTCGCGCACCCGCGTCCTATGAGACCGGGCATTGCCCGGTATGCAGCATTCTTACGTTCAGTCGCTAGTTTGCACTCATCATCAAACCAGTCGTTCCGATCTCTACGACTATTGCCTAAGATGGAGTTCGCAGTACTAATGAGGGTATTCTTAAGGCGTGATCATTTCTCTTCTACGCCCGGCATTCTGGTCCCAGGACTTACTCTCCCTCCGTCGAGCTCTTCGAGGGCGAGTCCTAGCGCATGACCAAAGGTGTTGCTGGTGTTCTCATTGCGTCAGGTGTTGATCCGAACCTGATCCGCGGATGCAATACGTCTCCGTAATGCAATCCGCGCTCTGAAAACTGAACCAACAAGATAGAGATCTGAGTCGACGTTGGCCCCTCGGTAGGTTCGTACCGTCATCAGGCTCGAGGAGTGCGGCCTAGTGCCTGAAAACCCGCTCCCGACCTATTTGCACATTCATTTCACCAAGAACGATTTTCACATCGTATTTTGGGCAGGCTACGAGAGGGCCTGTCCGACGTTCTCGTAGTATTCTTCATTTTCGTCGTCAGGGGACTCCTCTGTAGGTCCGTGAAGGTTTATGAGGCATATGTTCTTAAACTTGCTTCGCACGCGAAGAGACCACAGCCTTTCGTTTATTGCATTAAAGCCGATAATGTCAGGTTTCAGTTTTCGGCTGACTAGAAAGCCTACCCCGAGCACCGGGTGTTTTGCATGGCAGCTGCAATAAATGTCATACTCGTTTCTTTGAATAACGCCACTCCCCGTCCATCTTATTTCTTGTAATGCTGTTATGTTAGTCTTATATTCGGACAGGGCATTGCTAGCTGCTGTGCAGCTCGAGCTTTGTATAGTAAGCAGACGTTCCATTAGGAAATTCTTATATCGTTTAGCCATTTTCGTTTCCGTGGCCGTCGTCGTGTATCCGGTCCACATCCGAGGCCTCATAAAATTTCCACAATAGTTTGTTTTTCCGGGCAAGGTTATTAGCCTTTCTCAGGATGTCGCTGCATGCATTGGTTCACTACTTGGCGAGTGCCAAAGTAGCTACCCATGGGTGTAACGTGGAGACTGCATGTCAACTTGGATTGAACAGGGACAAGGATAGTCCTGGCCTTCGCCGGGTTGAAAGCAATCAGTGACCTTGCCCTGCATGTTAAAGGTTATGCGATACAGGGTTAGTTCAACACGCAGCCGGTACAACCACCAGCTCCACCTTCGACTCATTTTACAAAAGCTGAACCATCATTACAGCTCATAACAACTTAATTTTGACAATTTCCACTTGAGCCAGGGATAGATACGACGACATTTGACAAGCACAATAATCGGTCTGGATTAATTGTTCAAAGCAAAGAAGTCTTTATTTGTTACATAGACTGCCCATGGCCGTTGAGTGATGCGAGTTAAATATTTTGTGAAATTCATTTTTGAGGTATTTCAGTCTATGCCCAATACTAATCGAAATATTTGCATTCGAATACAAATCGGAGAAGAAAATTGGAAGTGTACTACTCGGAATTATGGCAACTTTTATTGGGCAGTAGGCGCAAGGAGTATGACCATTATTGAGACTTAGGAGAGCAACCACATCAATGACGTCATGTATTTATAAGTTTCATTAGGCTCACGATCAATTGGCTTCATATTGAAATCTCTATCACAACTTTATTCAAGGATCAAAATCATCTTTGAACTGAATATTAAGTTAGAAAGTATTGAATAACTAAAAAGTTCGTTGTGCAACCAAATCGTGTGGAGCTAATTTTTTAAATTCAACACGCGTACACGAGCACAAATATCTATAAATCAGCTGTTCGTACTCTAGTTTCCCATTTCATTACTTAAAAGTTTCTGTTCATATTAATTTACAGATTTATTTCTGATTTTTTATATTTTCCGAAAGGGGTAAATACACATGAACTACATTCCATGGAACAAATATGAAACGGTTCGTTCAAGTTTACCCCTAGAATCACCCGTCAAAAAATGATTTGCGAGAACATCCTGAAAACAGTTCAAGCGAACAAAGTGAAAACTCTGAAAGACGTTGATGGTATGAATACATAACGAAAGTTGGATGGCTTCAACAATGTTCTGAGGTGGTATCAAGCAGTACGAGAGGCACCACATTCGTACTCATCCAATGGACATGATTTCGGCTGTCGGAAATGTGTGCGGCAGCGATGGCCTGCAATACTACCTAATGCCTAATCCGAGTCATTAAGTTACATGATTAATAGGCAATTCATTGTTTCCAGAGAATCCGCCGACGGCTGATTGCTTTGTGTGCCAATCTCTATATCTCTAGTTTTGATTGAAGTATCTATGAATAGGTAAGTTATGCAAAATATATGCTCTGACCCTTTTATGCAAAACAATGCTGGAAACAAGCTAAGGGCATGTTCTGGCACAACTCATGAAGATGACAAAGAACTGCTTTCTGCATCATTACATCGCTCCGGTGACATCCATTTATATGGGAAAGGCAAACATTCACCAGCCTAAAACATATTATCATTCCCATTATTCGTTTCGCTTTAGAGGTCGTTATTTTAATGATCGGTTTTTATGGAATAACTTAGGAGCCCATAAAATGTAACAGTCTGTTTAGGAGCTCGTCGAAATAAGTTTCAGATTTCGCGGCCCGCCCTATTCGATGGAAATAAATAGCCCGTCTATTGTCCATTCTCAAATATTAATGGAACAACAGGGAACTAAACTCGGGGTTTTCTATGTGCGAATTGAATAAGTAAATGGTGTCCAACTCTTGACATATGTCGCCTTAAATATCTCCTCTTCTGGTCTGATGGTTTCAGGTTTGTCCATAAAAGACTAGTCTATTAATATACGAATCATCAATCTGATGTTCTGGTCAAATGTTTTCCACAAAGTAATAGATTCCATTAAAAGGAATTTAGGGATGTCTGCTTTAAGGATATTCACAGAAATTGTTAATTCGTAAAAATGACAAAGATCGTGCTGCTGCTGATAATTTTAAATGTAAACTGAATTGTAATAACAGTAATAAAAATTCGATCAAAAATCGAAAATCAGAAACATCAAAATATGCGAAAATTTATTATAGATGCAGAGCGAGGACAATAACTGTTGGAACAAAGTCTGTCGTTACCTTTTGTTGCACAATCTCATCTATTGGTCAGTGATTGTATGCTAATCAAAAGTAGCCCTATAGGGAAACTGATATTGGATCGTTCCAAGGCCCACACAGACCGAATCGAACGAACATTTGTTGGATAGATTTCATCCTGTAAATACGTAAATTGCAAATACTTGATTTGATGGAAAAGGATTGGTTGAACGAAAATCATGTAGGGGGAGTAAATGAAATCTGACAACACCAAACTTTCGATTTGTTTTATATATTATTTTACATTCATCAACGTGCACGATCTAGGACTAGTGTAGATATTACCTCATTAGTGTTATATAGTTTTTCAAGCCTCCTTGCTACAGATATCACCTACGTCGTTTATAGAAACAGTAGGAATGGGATCATTATACACATCTTTCGAGGGTGGTATCAGAAAGTTTGCATATAAAGTATTAAACAAATCAAAAAAATATTGAATCCAAAAAGTAAGAATCATTTTTTTTCTATCTTTATTTTTTGATCCAAATTTATTTCGTTGCCTTCAAGATAAACCCATACAACACACGTATGTCAACGTTTTTTCTAAATTACAAAACACTTGTTATTGGCCGTTTCTGGAATTGCCTTCAAAGCGCGTAGCTTGTGCGTCCTCAATGAAGGCAAAACATTATCCCCGGAATATCCAGAAGTCTCACGATACCAAATCAGGTGAATACGCTAATTGTAAAATGATATTGGTCGAAATGTTAGTGGAAAACTTGGAATAACCAGTCTAATGTGAAATGACGCGTTATCGTGATAAGTTGTCTTGTCCAATTTAGGCTTCTTTTTGAGTGGTCTGAAAAGGTTCCAATCAAAGATACAAGACTTTTTTTCTTAAAATTGATTTTAATTTTTCTACATAGTCCCCTTGTAACTCTACACACTTCTCCCAGCGATGCTCCCATTTCTCTAACCTGTCCAAATAGTACTCGGCGTTTTTCTCTGCAAAATAACTGTTCATTTGACGAAAATCTCTGTCCTCCGAGCGCAATTTTTAGATTAGGGAACAAAAAGAAGTCGCTTAGGGCTAGATCTGGAAAGTAAGGCGAATGGTAAAGCAGTTCATCCGTAATTCGTGGATTTTCGCCATGGCAACCGCTGAGGTGTGAGACGGCGCGTTGTCTTGGTGAAACAGGATTTTCTTTTTCTGCAAATGTGGCCGTTTTTCCGCTATTTCTGCCATCCGATGGTCAAGTAATGATGCGTAGTGTGCTCCTGTAGTGGTTCTTCCCTTTTGAAGATAATCAATTAAGATAAAAAACAGTCGCCATCACTTTCCCAGCCGAAAAACAGTTTTTGCTTTTTTTAGAGCGGATTCCCCCTTTGCAGTCCACTGTTTTGACTGTATTTTTATTTCGGGCGTATAATGGTGTATCCAAGTTTCATCGGCAGTAATAAATCGACGCCAAAACTAGGATTTATTGCGCCTAAACTGCGCCAACAGAGCGCTGGAAATGTTCATTCGAACACGTTTTTGGTCTAACGTGCGCAAATGCGGCATCCAACGCGCGGACAGCTTTCTCGTGGTTAAATCTTGATTTAATATGTGACAAACACGTTCTTTCATTTCCATAGCCTCTGCTATCTCTCTCACTTTAATTCGGCGGTCGTCTAGCACCATTTGGTGAATTTTAGCGATGTTATCGTCAGTTGTTGCCGTTTTTGGACGTCTTGAACGTTCATCGTCTCCCAAGCTCTCACGGCCACGTTTAAATTCAGCTGCCCAAAATTTAACTGTGGTAAATGATGGTGCAGAGTCCCCTTACACAGAGTCCAACTCATCTTTGATTTGCGTAGGCGTATTGCCTTTCAAAAACAAAAATTTAATGTTATTATTATTATTTACTGGCCTGTAGGAACCCGGAAGTACATGACCTCACCTACTCGGCTCCGCCATTGTTCCCTGTCCTGTGCGCTCTCCTTCCACGTTCGATCATCCGATCCGATCTCCTCGAGGTCCAATCTAACATTGTCCTCCCATCTCCGTCGCGGCCGTCCTGTCGGTCTCTTCCCCGTTAGTTTACCGTCAAGAATTCTATGCATGGTCCTATGATCGCCCATTCGCGCTAGGTGTCCGGCCCATCTTAATCTTCGCGACTTGATTACTCTCACTATTGTAGGTTTGCGGTATAGCTCTTCCAATTCGTGGTTGTGTAGTTTCCTCCATTGTCCTGACTCCTCGTCATATTTATCGCCAAATATACCCCTTAAAACTTTATTCTCGAATACGCGGAATTTGTTCTCTTCCCGTTTTGTGAGAGCCCATGTTTCGCATCCGTATAGAACAATCGGCATGATTATGGTTCTATAGACACGGAGCTTTATATTACGTGATAGTAGTTTGGATTTTAATAGTTTACTGGCTGCATGCCAACTAGCGTTGCCGGAACGTAGTCTTTTGTTGATTTCCTTTGACGTTTCGTTTCTGGTCGTCAGTATCGTTCCCAGATATTTAAATTCTTTGACATTTTCAAATGTCTTGCCCCTGACGTTTATATGTGTTCTCTCAGGTCCACCTGCTTTCGTCGTAATCATGTATTTCGTTTTGTCTTCGTTTATTTCTAGGCCCACCTCTTCTGCTGCTTGCATGATGATTTCACAGTTTTTACTTATAGTTTCGAGATTATCGCCCAGAACGGCGATGTCATCCGCATACGCGAACACTTGTGTGACCCCGTTCAGGGATGATCCGGCCGTGTTGTTGTCCTGTACCTTTCTGATAACATACTCGAGGACAAGGTTAAAAAGGCAAGGTGAGAGGCCATCCCCTTGTTTTAGTTTGTCCCGGATTTCAAATGGTGAGGTGATGAATGAGAGGTGATTTTCTATTCTAACTCGCCCTTTGTTTTCGTTCATGCAGATTTGAATGAGGGCGGCATATTTTTTCGGAATCCCCAGCTCAACCACAATATGGCAGAGTCTTTGCCTTGCGACTGAGTCGTAGGCTCCATATTCAATTTTGTCCGTTTTCACAAAAACACACATCGACTCACTCAATCGAATGTCAAAAAAAAACTTCGCATCCAAAATGGCTGAAATTTGGTGAGTAACTGTCAAAAGATGCACAACTACATTCGCTACGTTATTGAAGAGTGCTGCTATATTCAGGTTGAGGTCGGAAACTTTACAGCCCACCCTCGTAATTTCATGCAAACGACGTATAACACCCGAATAATATTTCTTGATAACAGTTTGGACCGGCGGACGAATTATAGTACACAACACAACGATAATGGAAGAAAACTGTTAAATAACTCATTTATTTTTAAAAGACGTTGGTGCGCTCTTTTCTACCTTGGCTCACCTTCGGGTCGTTATTCGCTCGATTAATCGGTTGTTTTTGGGGTAGTATTCGGAGTTCCAAGTCTCATTTAATAACACATTTCATGGCTGATTACTAGTCAGAAGTCATCTCTTCAGAGATTTTAAATACACGTCATGTTTTTGTCACCAATCTTTTAAGGGACAAAATATATTTTGAAGTTGTTAACTGATCTTTTTAAACTGCTAACAGCTTTAAGAAGGTTCCTAATTTTTAATCAAGAATTTTTGAGCATTAAGCATTGTAGTATCCCACTACATAACCCCATTTAGCATAATTCAATTACCGTAAAATTACTTCAGTTCATATCGCACGGAATGCGCTCTTAATCGTCTCCTCTTCAATTGCCTACCCATGACACCCAGTAATTTTCCACTCAAGCTACACGCTATCGAATTACGAGTACATATTTGTACACCAAAAGCAAACACCTGGCAAGGGAGATTCCCTGGCGCCTGCAAAAATGAAACCCCTGTAAAAATGCAACGGAATATGACAACTACCGTACGCCAAGAAGGATTTCCTATCAAAATGCTGGGGTCTACGAAAGAAAATCACATGGACAATGACGAATGGCCACCGGTAATTCGAAGTGACGAAATGAATTGCTTGAACCAAGGCCACTGCATTTTAGGTGGACCAATCAAGTGAAATATCGTTTAAACGAATATGAATTAAGTGGCGATGATGACTTATACCAGGTAATTCCACTCAATATGGGTCAAAGCCGGCTGAGCGAAGCAGCCGCAGGGTAAATGACTTGCGTTCGGGGTCATGCCAAGTGGAGAAGAATAGAGTGCATCGTCTGTGATTCTCCCCCAATAATTTGGGTACAAAAGAAGTCGTTGCAAAAGAAATTGTTGATAGTTAATCGATTAGAGTGAAAAGATGCAGCCTTGCGATGGAACAGCGGGCTTTTTACTCTGAAATAAAATAATAGAGTTAAATTGTAATCAAACACGAAAGGTTACTTAAGCAAATAATACCTTTCAAGAATTATTTGGTTGTACCACATGGAATGTGCGATTTGTGCTCAGTCGGAAATCAGAAGTTCTCGAGTGAACATCTGTGCCAACGTTGTACGTTGTATTTTATTTTTCTATAAAGTAAAGTGGTACCTGCGTTTGACGTGTGAGAATTTTAGGGTTCGTTAAAAGTACAGGTATTTTTTTTCTGGGAATTGTTTACATTGCTGTCGGCAAATCAAATTCGAACCCTCTTCCTTTATGAATTTAAAATAGGACATAATGCGTCATTGGCAATGAAAAACATTAACGACGCATTTGAAGATGTAGCAGTAAACGAACCCATTATACGACGTTGGCTTGGAAAGTTCCGTTGGGGAGATTTCAGCCTTGAAAATGAAACACATGGGATGCTGGAAACGCTGGTTGACGGCGATATTTTAAGAGCAACGGTGGATGCGGATCCAACGAAATCGGTGCGGGAGATTGCACAAAGCATGGGAGTATCCCCAATGACAATAACTCGACACCTTTCTCTCATAGGAAAGGTAAAGAAACTCGATAAGTGGGTACCCCACGAACTGAACGAGTCCCAAAAACTACGGCGCCTGGAAATCTGCGGATCGCTTAGATTAAAAAACCAAACTGCACCTTTTTTGCACCGGATAGTCTCTTTTGATGAAAAGTGGATTCTGTATGATAACCGAAAAAGACCTAGCAGTGGTTAGATGCAGGTGAAAAACCAAAACACACCCCCAATCCCGATCTTCACCCAAAAAGGGTTATGGTGACAATTTGGTAGACATCGAAAAGACCAATCCACTTTTTATTTCTTTCAGCAGGAGAAACGATAAACTCTTGCGAAATTGGCTGAAAAGCAACCTGCGTTGGTCAATAGGCACGGCCCGATCCTTTTGCATGACAAAGCCCAATACCCCACAAGTAACAGTGCAAAAACGGTTGCAGTTGGGATTTCAAATTCTTCCACATTCACCGTACTCTCCCGACATTTCCACAACGGACTACCATATTTTCCGCAGTCTGGATTCATTTTGCCAGCAGAAGGTATTCCGGAACCGAGCAGAGGTCATAAAAGCCTTTGAAGATTTCATTGCCTCAAAAAGTCAGCACTTCTACGAAAAAGGAATATTAGACTTTGTATCACGTTGGAATATCATAGATGCCAACGGATCCTATTTTGATTAAATAAAAATTTACGGAAATTAGTATTGGCTTTTAAATGTTTACTATAAAATCGGACATTACATGTGGTACAACCCAATAATTAATTTATCAAGGAGAAAAGGGCGCCTCTAAATATCAATAACAAAATTAAAAATTTAAAAGGTAATACACTTTTATTTTATTTCTCTCCGCCTACTCACTCTTCACGTTGTAACAGCATTGATCTCTTTAGCGTGACTTTTATGTTAAAAATTGATGATCGTGCGCAGCCCTCTTCGTTTTCGTCTCGTTCTCAATCTCCTGTGAACATTTGTAAACAGTCCTTTTCGATAAAATCTGCTCAGCGACCACTCTCTACAATATCCCAATTGTTTCTGCACTAGCGATTTCATTTCGAAAACAATATTTAATGCAACTTCTTTGTTCAACAAAATCACACTATCAAATTTGACACAGATATTTGTCACAATGTTATCAATTTAGGAAACTACTTCGAGGAAAATAAGGCTGAAACATTTCGTCCTTTTGTCGAAATTACATTGAAAGAGTTCACGATTTTCGCTTTCAATAGATCAGGGTCAATTTTCTGGGCGCTCAATTGAGGTAGTACTTGATTGTGTTTAAAAAAAATTTTTTTGTTTTTACACTAACGCACACACAAAGGGGGTTTTTCGGAGTACCCTTAAATGTATCGTTGTACATTGGTCTTATCGACCTATTAACCACATAATCGAGCTGAGTAATTGCGAGGACGACATTATCATCTTCGGAGATTTTAATCTACCGCAACTCAATTGACGATCATATATCTGACGATCATTCGCACTTCAGCTCCGATCTCACCTCGGCCAAGGAATGTCTTTTCATTAATTGACTAGACGATTCTTGCCTCTGTTAGATCAGCAACGTTCGAAACCACTTGGATAGATAGCTAGACCTCATCTTTACAACAGACCCTATCAATACCTTTGTCTCACCCAGGCCCTTCTATAGACTACAATCCCCGCTCTTCTTGTGAATTAAGCCAATAAATGGGGTGTTAGCCCCATTAAACTAAACTAAACTTAAATGGTGGGGCATTACAAAGACGAGGAAACTCATGATCCCGAAGAGCATTCCACATTCGTGTAGTTCGGCTAAAGAATGACTCTCTATGTTCATTTGTACGCCTGAAGTTGACTTTCAACGTGAATTGATGCGCATTCTTCGATTGACGGGCATCGCGCCAGCGCGGGAAGATGTTTGAATGGGTGGAAAACATTCAGCAACTTCAGTTGAGCAACGACTGTGGTAATACCTATAAAAAAGTGACAGGCATGATACATTGCACCTATGTTCTAACGACGGAATTGATCGACTTACAGCTGGGTGTCCAATAAGCTTCACTGCTCGTTTTTGCTTCTATCGAGCGTAGTGAATTTTTGGATGTGCCTGGCCAAATATGGGAGTTGAACTTCATTTTTGGACGAATATACGCCTTATAAATAGTAGACGGGTTGGATGGAGTGAAGTATTTTTTGTATGGAACCCCATATATTTGGCCGCACTTTTCGCACCCTTTAAATATGTGGTCGCCCCAATTAAGAGTCGAATTAATTCGAGTAATAATAATAATATATCTTACAATATGAATGATTATATTCCCCAATTCTTCACTTTGTCGCTTACTTTATTTTCATGAAGAAATCATTGCTTGGCTAAGGACAGCTTCCTGTGCTTCATACTATTCATTAATTTCGTTTAACACTTTTAGGATACTCGAAAAAGAAAAGAAAGGAACAAATGTCATACATGCACTTCGACAGGAAACAATAGATAAAGGATCTTGTGGATGCGCAATTATGATCCTAGATATGGATGCGCGATAAAATGAACATGTTTGTTGAAAAGGTGTAAATGGATGTTGAGTGGGACCAAATTTGTGCAAACAAATTCTTAGAGGATCATAAAATTGCAGACACGCATTCTATGATTCTCAATCACATTTGTTCCAAGATGAGACATCTGGTCCGCACATTTAGTTTGAGTTAGGATTTTGGACATTTTGTGTGTATGGCAACCAAATGTACATTTGGTTCGTATATCACGTGTTTCAGCTTTTTTTGTTTTGGATTCTAGGAAATGAATCAATGCGACAATTGAAGGTTTGGTTCAAGTTGTTGAATCTTAGATTCAATGTTGATTTGGGGATATGGATAGAGTTATAGGAAAGAAGGGGGGGGGGGTGGGTGGGTAGTAGGGCTTTCTGGAACGCTACATCCTCCCCTCTTTTAAGGAAGAAAATTAATCCCTTAGATATTAATATGCGGAAAATGGCGCGATAAAAGGCAAAGTGCGATGTCGTCGTGATTTCCTTACATAAATTGGAATTTTTAGGTTCCATCTGTAGAACAAACCGTACCGCTTTCTACAGATGGAATCATTGATACCATCTATAGGCTGGTGGTTGATTTATGTGACATACTATGGACGTTCTTTAACAAATAGTCAAAGTTGGATAACATTTCAAATCGAAATACTACACATTGAGTGACTAGTTTTTGCATCGGTCAATATCTAAGGTCCAAAAAGTCAATATAAAATTTTGTTTTTAAATTGGTCAAAATTCTAGCGAAATGATTGAACTCCTGGAAAATGCCCATGGTAATAACTGTTTTTTCAAAACACGAAAAACACGACAGAGCGGTTTCGACGAACACATAAAAGACGAAGACATTTCAAGAAAGACATGGCAAAGTTGTATGGTGATAAACGTACAGTTCTGATATGATTACTGAAGAAAACATTAATAAAGTAGTTTAAAACGGAGGAAGTTAAAGTAGGTGATTTCGTGAACGTTTCAAAAAAATCTTCTGCGAGATTCGTGGAAAGTGAGCCTAATATACCGAAAACAAGAATTCATCGCATTTTAAGTGAAAAACTGAGCCTAAGGAAATTGAATTCAAAACTTGTTAGACCACAAATGAAAGACAACCAAAAATTGTACATTGCCAAGTCCTCATTAAACACGCTCCCATTGAGGGAAACTTCGCAAAAATAATGAGACATAATGTTTAAAAATAAACAAAAAACAATATGTAATAAATTAAAGAAAAACGGGTTTGGCGTAGTCAAAAATTAAAATAATACTCATCAATTTTTTCTATTCCAAGGGCATTATACACAAATAATTCGTTCCAATTGGAATAACAATTCATGCCGAGTATTATCTCCAAGTATTGAAGCGTTTCCCAAGCTATGTTCGTCGTGTTCGTTTCAAAACAAGGCAAGTGGAAATTATTGCAGGATTATGTAGCTCCTCGATAGTATACTGGTTAGTATACCCGCCTGTCGCGCGGGAGACCGGGGTTCGATTCCCCGTCGGGGAGCCTCTGGCGCATGACTAAATGACCTTGCCCGGAAAAAGAAATCATTATGGAAAATTTAACAAGCCTCAGGGCTTGCTAAATAAGGCCAAGACCGGTTCCCGGTTGTAGTGCCGATGATGATGATGATGATGCAGCTTCCCATCATGCGATAGTTATCACCATTTTTTTTTTCAAACATCAATTTCTTTTTGCTGATACTCACCTGGCGAGTAATCTATGATTACTGCCTATTTCGTAAACTTCATTTGAGTAATAAAGGCAACTGCTTTTATCAACTGAAGACATTCGTCGGACGACGACCGCCATACTCAACAACATTTCAATCAACGACTCACAAAAGTCATCTGATGCGCTTGTCAAACGACCAAATCTATATATTTCAGTTCAGGAAGGTTATTTGGAATGAATAAAATGATTTTTGTAAAAATTAATTAACTATTTGTTCTTTTTTTATCATTCCCGATTTTTTATTTATTTTGAGACAGAGCGTATAAATCCTTATCGTTCTTTGCTGACCGAATAAGAATGTGAGTAATGCGAAACGGCGGCGTATTGTTATTATGAAGTATTCGTTAACCCTGTGAGAAATAATAGGAACTTAAGAGTTTTCATTTATTCTTAATTAATGGACACCATGGTCGAATAGATGATTATATCGAGTGTAAGTACTCATGCTTTATTTAAATTATTAAAACTTTAATCAATCTGTCTATGAAGCCAGATGTTGGTCGAATTAAATAGACAATCACTTTGCTATAAAAAAAGACAATACCAAGCTGCACCTGCATACGTGCGGAATCAGACTCAATTCATTTGCATTCAACATAAAATATCACGGATAATAGTGAGCGTTCAATGTTCACCAAAGTTGACAACGTTTGCTGTTAGCATTCAAATCCCCTGCCAGTGACTAAATTTTAATTAGTTGTTCATGAATACGAATGATAAAAAGTACTCGAACTCAAACAGTGATTATGCAATACAATTTAATTATTTAACCTCATCTGCTCTCACATGACTGACTCTAATGGCGTTTGCTTTAATTTATTCGACCCGCGTGAAACATTTAATGAGTGATTAAATAGAAAAATGTCGATATACAAATTGCACTTCGCTTCAAATAAAAATTCCTTAGTGACCCCTGCAAAAATGTTATGTTCGGGGAGAGAGTGTAGTAAATCCACAGTTAATACAAATAAAAAAAAAACATATGTTGCAAAAAAAATGTGTTAAATAAATATGCTGATGGTGGATGCATTTTTTTCTTTACACTAACGCGCGCACAAAAGAGAATTTTGAAGTACCCTTAAATGTCAGAGCACAGTGGGAGCGAATGGAGAGGAAGTGGATAAGAAAAGGAGGTATCGATGCTCTTGAATGCCTAGACATTACAACGACGAGAAAACACGTGATCAGGTGGAGCATTTCACATTCGTGTGGTTCGGCTAAAGAATAACTCTCTATGTTTATTTATTCGCCTGAACTTGACTTTCAACGTGAGCTGATGCGCATTCACAGATTTCACAGGTATTGGGGGAAATGTCTGAATGGGTGGAACACATTCAGGAAGTTCAGTTGAGTAACGACCTATAGAAAAGAGATAGGCATGATAAATTGCGCCTATGTTCTAACGACGGAATTGATCGACTTACGGGTGGGTCCCCAATAAGTTTCTGCTCGTATCGAGCTCGTTTTTGCTCGTGTCGAGCACGTGTAGTAAAAATTTCTTTGTTGTCTTTACCGTTCCCCGAATGACGATCGATCAACGACATTTTTCGAACATCTTTCACGTATCATCAACTGGATACAGATCAACGAGCCGGCTTCCGAAATTGTTGTCCTTGGCGGATTTAATGTACACAACTCCAACTGGTTGGTCCTTTCTAACAGAACCGACAAAGCTGGGAGGCTGGCGGAGATGTTCGCTGTTAGCCGCAATTTGACTCAACGTGTGTGGAAACCGGATACCCTAGGCAATTATGCGAACATTTATACCATGGTGGTTGCTGCGCTACTGGGAAACTCTGACGAATCCCCAGAAGTTTTTACTATCGGTGAAAGAGTGTAGTATGTTTTGTTTCACTTTCTGTTCATCCCAGAATTTTGCGCGTTGAATATGCGCACTGCAGTCATTTCTAGCTCTCCTTAATCTTTTCCGGTTTTCTTCAGTTCATTTATACAACCGGGAAGCTCAACCCTCTAAGTCGTTAAGGCGGCTTCTCTGTACCCAGACTCGAACCACATATTTCTCTTGGGTTTGATACTCTTTACCCTGTGTGAAATAAAGGTTCGCATGCCAAGTAGAATCGTGTCGGTCATTGTGTCCGCTATAGAGTCAACATCGTTATTGAGGAAAAATAACGACCAATTTAACCCCCAAACAAGTCGTTCAGACCTCCCCTGTTGGCTTTCTCGTATAACCATACTGTTCTTTTGGGAGTTTTCTCGTTAGCGTTTCCGTTGGTTGGATCAAAATTAGCTGACACGACACAGTGGTCTGAAGTGCTCAAGGACGAAGAAACTTCAGTTGTGTATTTGTTTGGGTGGGAGGTGAGAAACAGGTCCAGTGTGTTGGCGGAATAACCATCTATGTCTGGTACCCGTGTTGGCTCATTGACGAGTTGAGTTAAGCAATTTGAACCAGCAAAGACCTGGACATATTGACCTTCAGGTGTTGTGTGTCCGGAGTGGCGAAGTTGTGGGTATTTTCGTTATATATTGTCTTTAGTGGTAAGGTGCCTCAGGGGCATAGGTTCACCTCTATACCCTGTCGCTGCTTTCAGTCAAATAAGTAAAACTCCGTGTTGATTTTTGTATTTATTATTTGATAAGAACACAAACTAAAGCTTACATAACGCAGATCCGATGGCGGTTGACAAAACTTATAATTAAAGTAGCAAAATCTCTTAGCACTATGATAATTTACGATCTTTAAAGCTAATGGACACACTGTTTAGATTATTTAATTTTATATGAATACTATACACAACTGTTTGAATTTAAAACATTGGTTACTCAAGAATATATATATACTATTATATACAACAGAAACTAAAACACGATTGTTCAAATTATTTAATTGAATCTGAATACTATACACAATGTTTGAATTAAAATATTGGAGAACTCAAGCACTTGGTATGATTAGGGTGTATTGCTATTATACACAACAAAAACTAAAACACGATTGTTCAAATTATTTTATTTAATCTGAATACTATACACAATGTTTGAATTAAAATATTGGAGAATTCAAAAACGATCCGTTGCGCTTTAACATGGTTAATTTACAGGAAGGAGGGCCCTTTATTCACCGTCCACTAGCTGATACTTGACTCGACTCGACTGCTATAAATTTTGTTTAACGTGGAGGCACGGCTTGCCTCCACGTAGTCGAATTCTCGATGGTAATTTCCCATTTAGGAGACTCGACTTCCTTGGGCGGTCAGCCGTATGCCATCATGTATTTGCCGGTCCGATGACCGATCGATGTGGGCATGTATGGAAAGGAAAAGTAAGGGGATATCTCATTGATTTGGTTCTGGCAATGTTGGTTGCTTGATGGTGCAACCAAATTGCTCTTACTTGTGGAAGATACCTACAATTGCTGATGTAATTCGATCCGACACATGTGTACTGAATTGGTTCGGTTCATGTTGGTTGCTTGGTGTATGCCGCAGGTGGGTGACAAAAAGGTAAGTACATGCTTAATTGCTAGGCAAGCAATCAGTAGTTGTTTTGTCGGTTTTCGGCCGCTCTAGGGGGAAGTTTTTACAGGGTTAATGGGAAGATGAGTAGTGGCGCTCAAGGGAATCGCCACAAAGTCACTCAGAGTTATGCAGATTTAAATCACCCGCAGTAACAATTTCAGTGTGCAGATATAGGGTCAAGATCCTATTGATAGAATCAGACGCATCAAATTCGTTAAAGGATGCGTTTGTGTCCAAGTTTGGGTTTCTGTAAAGAAAACAGTAATGTATGATATGCCTACAGACGTGAAATTTTAGCCACGAGAAATTAAATTCTGGATTGGAGCAGAGTCCATATTCTGACAGAAGAAGCTTTGCAATGACATAAAGACATGAGAAGCATAGGAAATTGTGGAGGAAGGGAGTTATTGGTGAATTGCTTAGATTGCGTATGCCTGGCTGGCAAAAAAATAATATCAATAAAACTCTTCACCCCTTCGAGCAGCATCCATTTAACCTTCGAGCATCTTCATGTAGGCTTTCAGAAAATCATCATCGCACTACAACTGGGATCCGGTATTGGCCTTATTTAGCAAGTCTCTCCATCGGTATCTGGTCCTTATCCAAGACTTGTTAAATTTTTTTTCCGGGCAAGGTTATGAGCATTGTGCTAACCTTTCTCAGGATGTCGCTGCATGCATTTGTTCACTACTGGGCGGGTGCCAAAGTAGCTATCCAGGGGTGTCACGTGGAGACTGCATGTCAACTTGGAGTGAACAGGGACAAGGATCGTCCTGGCCTTCGCCGGGTTGAAAGCACAGACTTTACGCTGTATGATCGCTCCCCTTTGGAAAATACACCATCATCATCGGCACTACAACCGGGAACCGGTCTTGGCCTGAGGACTGTTAAATTTTCCATAATGATGTTGTTTTTTCCGGGCAAGGTCATTAGTCTCGCACCAGAGGCTCCCCGACGGGGAATCGAACACCGGTCTCCCGCATGACAGGCGGGTACACTAACCACTATACTATAGAGGAGCCTTTTTGGAAAATACACCACATAAAATATCGGATTGGTTCCTGCCAAGGACGCCAGGTAGAACCACTGTTGAGGAAAATGGAAATTTTCTCTTGTATCAAGAACTGCGATTGAACGTTCACTAGTCCCTACCATGCAACGTATTTGTACCTTATCTTCCCTTAGCCAATGATTTATATTGTAAAATGACAACCTTTAAACTAAATAAATGGAAAATTAGATGACATTCAAGTTTGGCAACTGTCAAAATTAGGACGCTACATATTCCAAACCACGAAATGGGTAGCCCATTACTTTATGCGATCAACGAAAGCAAACAAATCCTAAAAGCAAAATATTTTTCACAAAAAAAAAGATTAAAAAAAAGCAATTGTTCTAAATAAAATAGGTACCGCGTATTCGAGAATAAACTTTTAGGGAGTGTCTTTGGCGCTAAATATCATGAAGGGACAGGACAACGGAGAAAACTCCACAACCGCGAAATGGAAGAGCTAGACCCCAAACCTACAATAGTGAGAATAATCAAGTCACCAAGATTGAGATGGTCGGAGATCTAGCGTGAATGGGCAACGACAGAACCGTACATAGAATTCTTTACAGAAGACGAAAAGGAGAGAGACCGGCGGGAAGGCCGTAACGAAAATGGGAACACAATGTAAGGCGCGACCGTGAGGACACCGGATCAGGTGGCCAAGCGTTGAGGGAGAGCGCACAAGACAGGGAACAATGGTGCAGCCAAATCAGACAGGTCATGAACTTCCGGGTTCCTCTAGGCCAATAAATAGTAATAGTAATAAGAATTTATTCTAAATAGAGAGAGGACCTCTTAACCCCAAGACACCTCAACTTCCCTTTGTATGGAAGTTTTGTGTAAAAAAAAAACCGGATGTATAAGGAATTCAGAACAAAACGCTAAATTCAAATTCGAATATACGAAACAAACACCACCGTCTGATTTATTGTTTCAGAAGATGATGGAAGAATGAGTTTCAACATTTTACACACAACAGAATTCCTCTTTTTTTAATCAAAAGTCAACAAAAAAGTATGAAGTATCAAATCAGTGAATCCATTAAGATAGTCTGAGGTAAATTATAAAATATTCAGGCACAAAAAAGCGAAAAACATCAAAAACATAAATAACGGAAATGAAACGAAGCGGAATTTGCATTTACGAAATTGAAGTGCCCGTATGTCTTCCGCTTTTCGTAAATCCTTCAAATGGGAAAGAAAAAAATCAGAAAAATCCTGAAGCCATGAAAGTTAATTTACAATCCGTCCATATGAGTTAAACTTTTCATCTGCAGACTCTGTTCAGCCGTCGACAGTATGGTAAGGTGTCCTATTCAGCAGACTTGCCTTTTTTTACCTACAATTTAAATACTCGTCTCTTGACTTTCTCTGGCAAACAAACACTTTAATTCATTTCGTTGAAGCATCTTTGTTTTCTTGTTTAAATCTTTTTTTTTTTTACGTTCAATTTTCCCTAAACAACGAGAACACCTGAGGAAAGCATTTGTTACGGGACCTTACATCCTTCATTCATAAAGGATTGCAGGCATTGAATAAAGAGTATTTCACTCAATCAAATAACAACTTTCAGTCTCTATCCTCAGGTAGATACGTGCTGCAGGATTTTTTTTGTATCGTAAATCAATTCAGCCAACGAATACCGCAATAAATCAGTTTGTATCCGCATAATGTCTAACGTAATGCGATTTTATTCATCTGTATCCTTCAAAAAGGATATTTGCTATGCTCTTGTTTCTTTTCTCCCGAAATTATCTGAAATTATTTACACAAACAAAATCAAAGCAATGCTCACCCCTCTTTGAAGGGATGAAAGATAGTTTGGCCCACATATTATTAGCAGGAAGAACTCACGCAACATAGTAAGTTATATTCTTGCCGAGAGTCATCGGAGGTATAATATATTTGCTCTGCAATTATCATCTTACCCTCGTACGCATAGAGGACGGGATCTAGATAGACAGGAACCAAGAAAAAAAGCAGAAAAAGACCACAGACGCCATGACAGCCGCCGCCATCGAGGTGAACGACAAATGGAACGCACAACCCCTCAACCAACGACTGCTGCCAACCCACCCCACATCGCTTGAATATAAAGTCGTTTTTGGTTCCCGGAAGAGAAAGCAAAACTAACTAAAGTAAAAGAAATATCGATCATTTCTTAAACACCCCCGTACGGCCGCAACCCCCCAATATCTCCACTCTTGCGGACTAAGCAAATTCTAAAGATTGCCCGTTGGCTTGAGGTTTCCAAAGGGAAAAATTCAAATGCCATTATGGTCTGTCTACAGAAAACAGTTCTCCAAATGGCGTAGCAAGTGAAATTTCACATGGTTGGCAGTGCCACCAATTGCCGGGACGATCCGGAAGGGGTTGAAGGGGAGACGTAGGAGGATATTGTGGGTCGTTGAATGTGGCAGAATAAAGTCAGTCAGCGTATGGTTAACGTGGCAGGGGTCACAGGGTTCGTTGGAGTGCACGCGATTTTGAAATCACGATATCTTTCCTCTAAACTCATAAGGAACCGTAATTTTTGTCCTTTGTACTGCGGTCCTGTATCATTGCACACATACAAATGCGCGGAAGGATAAAAGACAACAGAAACTACCCTGTTGTTATTTTTGTTATATCTACATTTACGTGTTTGTGTCCTGCAAAATTTCACCCTGTAACCAAAATGAAAATCCTTATTGCCTTTGCGGCAGGGGAGCCAGCCAGTTACAATCATGTGCTTGTTGTGCAGTGCAGCAGCAACAGCAGCTTGTAGAGTATTTATACCAAACCGGTATGATTCCTTTGAGACACCTTCACAAACACATTGAATGCCCTCAGGATGATAGATTTATTTTCTACGTTGGGTTTTTTTTGCTTTTTGTTAACTCTCTTCCTTTTTATCCTCTTCCTCTTTTAGACAAGCAGACTTACTTTCAACCCGGTCGTATGCCATTCAATGCACTTCCATACACACACCCACCCAAAACCACCCACTGCCATCGTCGTACGCCACCGGTGCTATATACTAATACTCTGAACTAGATGATTATCATGGACACGAAACAGTGTAAACGTGTAGCCTGCACATGGATATGCCCTGCTGCTTTGTTTTAAATTATTAAGTACTATTACCGCCATGTCTGTCGCGTGCTAGCATGTCGTCTACCTTTAGCCAACACATATACACGCCGTCGGTCCTTTTTTGTTCTTAACAATTTCCATCGTACCCTTAATTCAAATTCCCAGCCGTCTATATGTGCTGAAGAGGTGAGTGTGTAATTTATGTGAATGGTCACCGAAAACAGAAATTATTTAACTAGCTTTTAAGGTGTAACAAAAGTGCATTTCTTGAAATCCGAGACAAATTGCTGGGAAGGACCTTTTTATTAATATGGGGTGCATGGCTTTCTAATTGCTGGTGGAATATCTACTGCGTTAAGAAAAAATCCCCTCGTCAAGAACAAGAAACCTCATTAAACTTAATACTTATATTTAGAAGCAAGGGGCACTATGTTCACTAATTAATAAAAACGGAATTTCAACTCTAACAATTTCAATGGTAATTTGATATTTCTGAGGGGTATTCCAAAATGACTGCTAATTAAAAAAATGTTATATACATTCATATCTTACATAAATATATATTACACAGAAAGGGCCGTCAAATGAGCTCTTGAGAAATCTTCACAGACAGCTTAGAAGGACATCATCGGGTATCCTAAAATTTATGTAAGGGTTATTAAATACTAGGAGGGCTTCCTTGACGGTGAAGGCTAGAGGTTGTGATGGACTTTTAAGAAACAACTAATTAAATGAGTTTGGTAAGACATCCGAAACTTAATGAGATACATTACGTTGGAGGGAAATTGCGAAAAGTGAAAATTAAATGGTGTTTACGTTCTAAACGCCTTATTAAGGCAATGACCCTCAAAATCACACCATCAAACCACAGAAGATTGTTTAAACGCAGCTTTTATTGGCTATTCTCTACTGCCTGATGTTATTACTCATTAAGGAAGGTTGATTGCTTAAGAAAATAACATATAAAACACGACCACATCGAATAGGTGACCCTACCGTCAAATTAGGAATCATTTTACTTTAAGGGATAAGTACAATTTACGACAAATGATATTTTCCAATGTGATCTAGATAAACATGTCTAGTCTTATATTGGATGAATGAATGACAACTTACCAAATGAATCTTTGTAAATCCTCACCGAAAACACGTTTGTTTTTTTGTGAAACCCCCAGTTAAAGCGATCAAACAGAACCCGAATGTATTAGACAAAATAAATAGGATATTATCCTTCTGATGAATAATTTTATTTCCCTAAGCTTGGACATTTCTCACTGGATTTGGATACGAATTATTAGGGTTCGCATTAAATTCCTTCGATCTGGAAGGGTAAAATACAAAAGCCTTATGAAGTTTAATAAACAATCTATTTTGTATTCGATTTAAAATGTGTATATCTGTCTATTCGTTCAAAATCCTTTTTAGAAAGGTAAGAAGCAGCGTCTATAAAATTTATTTACGCTCGTGTGTACGAGGATGCTACATTAAGGAAAAATGATTTTGATTTGTTTGCTTGATTTTAAAGTATCATCACTTTGAAATAGTTAGCTGCATCTGGCAACTCTTTTTTTGACAGTGCAGCTAATTATTGGTGACGTTAATGAGATTAGTGCGTCATATGAAAGGTTATTGCAAGGCAAAGATTTTCTTTACTATTTTGTTGCTATAAAGACTGCGTCACAGACGTCTGAAAGGATTTGTGATGTTTGTGGTAAAGGAGTTGGTAAGTAGTTCGGACAATATTTTGAAATTGAGAATCTAGGAGGTATTGACCAGAAATCAGTTCAAAATGCCGTAGACGGGCTGTTGATCAACGCCGAATATTGAAACCTTCTACAGGGATGTTGGAAATGAATAAGTACATATTTAACTGCACGTCCCTTTTGTCGGGTAACCATACTTCCAGAACTGGACTCTGTTCTGGGCAAAGGGCGTTGTTGTCTTGCCCAGCACATGTAGTCGCTACCGACTTTAGTAAGGCCTTCGACAAAATCTCCCATAACCTCATTCTCTTCAAGTTATCTTCCCTCGGTTTCGAACCCCTACTGATTAAGTGGGTCCCATCCCATCTCAGTTATCGAACCTGCCGCGTGCGTTTTAGATCCACCCTCTCCGATCCTTTTTTCCCAACCTTAGGTGTCCCCCAGGGCAGTCATCTCGGCCCTCTCCTATTAATCACTCCTTCATCTCGCTTTACGCGGATGATTCCAAAATTTTCAAGACAATCCGCTCTCCCCTGGACTCCTCACTTCTCCAATCGGATCTTGACAGCTTCTCGACTTGGTGCCAAAATAATTGCTTAGAAATGAATATCGCCAAATGTCACACAATCACCTTCTCTCGGAAGAGTTCCTCCACTCACCCACGCTCCTATCTCTTACTGAACCAACCGATAGCATCGGTTGAATTGATTCGCGATCTGGGCGTCCTATGCGACAAGGAGCTCAAATTTACCGCACATGTTGATTACATAATCCTCAAGGCCAACGACGCCCTTGGGTTTTTCAAACGCGGGTCGAAGGAATTCCTTAACCCCTATGTCGCCCGATCACTCTACACGACTTTTGTCCAGCCACTACTCGAATACGCTAGTCAGGTCTGGCCCCCGTATCAACTGACTCACATTCGCAGGATTGAGGGTGTTCAACGTCGTTTCTTGCGCTTTGCCCTCCCCGGACTAAACTGGGAAAATCCGCTGATTCTACCACCATACACAAGCCGGCTCCCTCTAATTAATCTAAACACACTTGAAGAGCACAGAATCCATGCCGACATCATCTTTGTCCATCACCTTCTGTCTGGCTCAATCAATTGCCCAAGCTTGCTCTCCACTTTAACATTGCATACAAACCCCCGTGACGTACGCAACTCTCGACTGTTTTACGTGACCGCTCATCACACTTCTTACGGCGCTAACGAACCAATCTGGCGTATGCTACGACAGGCCAACTCTTGCCCCACCTCCTTCGATTTCAACATCTCCACTCCCGCTCTTAAACGACGTCTTAGAATAAATCCGTCCTAAATCCTTCAATAACCCCTCTACCCTGCAATCCTCTCCTCACCCTCCCTCAAACTAGTTCTCCCCTACACCTTTCCAACCGCACCCACAACCCCCCTGCTCACTAACCCACGTCCCTGTATCAGTCCGTACACATGCCCTCCACTGTCGCACAAAGGCCGCGTTCACCACCCTTACATACACTCGCTCTTCCCTAGCTTCCTACCTCCCCCATCGCCCAGTAATCTTCAACTTCTTGGTTTTCTTCTCCTTTTTTTCGATTGATTAATTGAATAACGTTTTAACCACATACTCTGGATTTTAAGATAGTCTGTAAGGTTTTTATGTTAAGTTAATTTGAAGCTTGCATTAAGCTAAATAAAAATGGGGGTTCCGCCTTCAAACAATCGAATTCAAGGTTCAAATTTTGTTGCACAACTTATTTGCACCAAATAGTAGGAAGGATACTTACAGTTTCGGAGCGGTATCTGCCCTTCGGTTTTGCCCCATTCAGTGGCGATAGAGGTGCTTCCTGGGTGGGTTGACTGGGGTGGCACTGTCCAAAAATCTCGTTTTAAGTCGGGGATGTTCTCCTGTCCCATCAATTCACAAATAGGTTGTTGGGCACCTATTGCTCGGAGTATCCAGCTGCCCATATCTGCTTTTTATTTTAGCAAAATTCACTCCTTTAATTACACAATGAGTACATTGCCTATTATCACAAGTTGTGCCTGTTTTTGGTAAAAAGAAACGCAGTTCTCCGCTTTATTACCGCCAATTAATTTCACATTTAGTACATTGTCTATGATCACAAGCTATGTTTGTTTTTGGTAAAAAGAAACGCAGTTCTAGGTTTCACTGCCGCTAATAATTTGTCGAATTCAATATTTTAATTTCACAATTCCTGTTTTACTTGAAACTCCCACTCTCGATTGCTAATCACTGACTTTTTTCTTCAACTACTGATCACAGACTTTCAACTCTTAAATGTTGATCACAGAGTGACTATCGCCCAATGCGATCAACCGGGCTTTTTTTCCTTATCTTTTTACCGGATCGCATTTGCTCTTCTGAGAAACTAGATCTACACCATTAAACCGTTTTAAGTAATAAGTGAGAAGTAAGCAGTCAAAGACGCGATAAGTACGGAAGCGATAAGTAAAGAAATCGTTATGTAAAAGTAACGGTTGTTATTAACGGACTAATAAAGTGTTAGATTAATTCAAAATCGATTTAACGGCTCTTATTTATTAAAAATAATTAATCCAGCGAACCCTAAGCTCGCTACAATATATATATATATATATATATATATATATATATATATATATATATATATATATATATATATATATATATATATATATGTAGATTTTGTATGAAGAGTCAGGAAGTTAGTATAAGAACCAAACTTGTAAAATAGGATATAACATTTAGTCCTAATTAAAAGCTAACTTTATGTAAATAAATGTGGATTTAAAACTGAAGAAAACAGAACGTCAAAGTCTGAAGTGGCATATTACAAACTCTCCCCGTCTTAATAAGACTATAATGAGCAAGTCAAACAAAATCGATCTTCGTTTGTTATTATATTAGAATTTACGCTATCTGAACAAACTATCAATCAAACTTTTTATTGGGAAGTCCTTAAACGACTCGAAAAAGGGTGAGATGCGTGTGATTAGACAATACGAGCGCTTTGATACTGCACCACGTCGACGCACCCAGTCTAACCGCCATCTTTATCAATAAATGTTTGGCAAGAAATAGCATACTTGTGTTTCCTCAGCCCATTTTCGCTGGTTTTCAGTCGCCGGGACTGATTTTTATGCCCCCGGCTCAATCACTACATGAAAAGGTGTCACATTGGCACTTTAGATAATGAATAGTGTAACCAACGAGATGAAAGGTATTCCAGAAAAAAACTATCCAAAAATGCTATGAAAACTTGTAATATATAACTGAAGAAGGGAACTTTTTCGAGGGGAACAACCTTGATGTGTAAGAAGAATAAATCGCATAGTTATAATACAAAAACATCATCTAACATACGTTTTCGAGCGCATTTCTTATCCCCACGACCAATAGACATCTTGTTCTTGGCCTTGCAATCTAAAAATTGCCTTCAATTCGGTGGAGCCATAAATATTTATTTTGGTTATATATATTTTTTACCATCAACTAATAAGCAACTTCCCTCTGTTATATGATGCGTAGAAGATTACATCCAACTTGGCTATGAGGTGATACCGGCTTGAAGAATGAAAGAATGTAATAAAGCGATAATCATAAGGGTACATCCTATGCCAACAAATAATACTAAAGAAACGTGATGGGTTACCTCTGAAACAAATTTCCTTAAGTGAGTCTACTAAAACATCTATACTGCAAAATAAATCGGACACAGATCTTTTACTCGAATTTATGGCTCAGTATCCCAAGGACCTCAATGACCTGTAACACCGATTTGTTACACAACCTCCTGTAATTTCTCATCGAGTTAACTTTTAGCGGAAGTGTAATGTAGTGTCCAGGACGACCATAAATTCCACGACTGTAAACTCAAATACAAATTAAGACCTTCTGACCAAATAATTAAATTTTCACGGTTGTTACGCAGCAAAAACATATATTAATGGATTTTGATAAACCGCAACCATTTAATGACCATTACTATTCGAAATTACTGACTCGAAAAAGGGGCGAACAATTTAGTCAAAATAATTAGACCGATAATTCCCGTTAACATTTGGTTTACTAATTTTTCATACCGTTCATTAATTTCCAATTTATCTGCAATTTTTTGTTGTTGTTTAACTAATTACCCCTACAGGATCGCCATTTTTTCCTCTCCACTTGAGCTTATTATATGCAGATGATTTAGGGACTCGAAGCGTCTGTTTAATTGCAGGTAATTATTTGAGAGGTGTGGTGCAGAATTGGCAAAGTTGTATGGATTTCAAATTTATATCCTGTGACAGAAGAATTTATTATAAACTGGTAGGGAGTATGGGAAAAGGACATTGTTATGGTAGCTTTCGCTATTTTGTTTGCGAACAAGCTATGATATCCGATTTCTATAAGAACTCTTAGGGCATCGTCTGCTTATCTGGATTCCTGGATTTGCCATTTATTCATCGATTGTTAACCTGACTGCCAGGATTATATAAAAAAGAATTGCGATTTAGCCCTATCAAATGTGTTTTATGTGCTAAACATTTCCGTTTGAAGAATCATTAATATCATGTTCCTGATGGTGGCTTATAATTTCGATAAAAGTGTTCATCCCGGTCAATAAGACAATTGGCCATTTCTCAAAACCGTGAAAACTTTCATGGAAATTTATTGGTCGCCATCCAAAAGCAATCGCAATAAATTTTCATGCTTCTTTAACAATCGGAAGTCCAGTATAATAAATGATTCATTAAGGAGACGTGGATGAGGGATGAGCTCGTAAAGTTGTACTTTATTATCTGTAACTATTCGTCCGGGATAATCCGCAGGCAATCGTTCTCTTTGTGACTTGTTTTTATAATATTGCTCTCGTAGTTTTTATCTGAAGACCGACCTAAGGTCAAACAATTACAGACATTAATATCTCCAACGCAAGTAATAATTTCTTATATACCTTTTGTTCTACTTTCAGCTCACAATAACTTCTGGTGTATGCTTTATTTTTGGGTTATAATGACACACCCACTCTGGTGAGGATTCAACAGCAAGGATAAATCGAGAGCACGCAATGTGCTACTTGTATAGCACGCGACTAAAATGGACAGTGATACTCTCATCAATTATCTTAGTTCTCTGTCGAATAGGTAAGGAATTGCTTAGATAAAAGACAGGCACAGGAGTGAAAATATCTAACAATGCTTCCGTCGGATTAGTTACGTTCTTGAAGATAAGCACAAGGGGTATATTTCATAATCATCCACATGGGATTTATATAATCTTGCAGCAATGAAAACGATGGCGGAAAACAATGGATTTGAGATTACCATTGGTTTGGATGACTAAATCTTGCTCCTCGGGGTTTTAGTTTGCAAATTACATATTTTCTGGTCACATTGTGCTAGTTGTTAAAGTCTTGTTAAAGATTTAAGAGCTGATGTCTAGGGGAGCTTGCAGAAACCGAAAACACGTGCATGGTATTATACCAGGTGCACCGGTGTGAAGTAGGCGTCAAGATACAAATGTATCGATGGGAAACGTTTGTTGTGATCAACATCTGTCAAACATATTTAGTATGCATCGTCATTGTACAAACATCTTTTTTTTTTTTAATCCTATTAAAAATGTCGAATTTTGTACCAGAAAATGATGATTTGCGGAAAGCATTAATTTTTTGTTTTCATTTGAAGAAAAGTGCTGCAGAGTCGCATCAAATGCTTGTCGAGGCTTATGGTGATCATGCTCTATCGGAAGCAACATGCAAAAGATGGTTCAAGCGGTTCAGAGATAATGATTTTGATGTGCGAAATGAAGAACGTGGAAGACCACCAAAAAAGTTTGTAGACGCCGAATTGCAAACAATATTGGATCAAGATGACACTTTGTCAAAAACAAACGGCACAAATGTTAAATGTTGCACAACAAATAATTTCTGACCGTTGAAAAGCTATGGGAAAGATCCAAAAGTGTGAAAACTGGGTGCCACATGAATTGAATGACAGGCAGATGGAAAAGCGAAACACCATATGTGAAACGTTGCTTCTACGACACGAAAGGAAATCAGTATTGCATCCAATTGTGACTGCTGATGAAAAATTGATTTATTTTAAGAATCCTAAACGCAAAAAATCATGGCTACATCCAGGAGAAGCGCCAACATCGACTGCAAGGCCTGATCGGTTCGGAAAAAAGACAATGCTGTGTTTGGTGGGCTAGGCTCCTCGATAATATAGTGGTTAGTATACCCGCCTGTCACACGGGAGACCGGGGTTCGATACCCCGTCGGGGCGCCTCTGGCGCAAGACTAATGACCTTCCCTGGAGAAAACGAATCATTATGGGAAATTTAACAAGCCTCAGGCCTTGCTAAATAAGGCCAAGAACGGCTCCCGGTTATAGTACCGATGATGATGATGATGTGTTTGGTGGGAATAGAAGGGGTGGTGTATCATGAACTTCTAAAAACTGGAGAAACTGTTAATGCGCAACGCTACCGACAACTAATGATCAATTTGAGCCATGTATTGATCGAAAAACGACCAGAATGGGCCACAAGACACGGAAAGGTAATTTTGTTGTATGACAATGCTCCGAGTCATACAGCAAAACCCGTCAAAGAAACAATAAAAGCTCTCGGCTGGGAAGAATATTGAAGTTTTTCAAATGCGTTTGCCGCCCATGTCTGACATTTTTCTGTAGCAAAATGCGCGTATTCTCCCTTATTTTTACCTTTCTATTTCACAACTTGTCATTCCTAGGTCTGCAAATTCTAACAAATTTTGAAGTTTGCAAACGCATTTGCTGTCCATTTCTGACATTATTCTCTGGATATTTCTGTAGTAAAATGCGGGTACTCTCCCTTATTTTTCCCTTTATTTTTCAATAACCCATCCCCCACAGGTCTCCCAATTCTAAAATGCGCGTACTCTCCCTTAATTTTAGCTTTATATTTCACTAACTTTCGCTGTATAGGTCTGCAAATTCCAACCATTTGTGAATAGTTTTTCATATCCGGATGCCATCCGTTTCTGACATTATTCTTTGGATTTTTTCATAGCAAAACGCGAGTTTATGCTAGTCCCTCGTTGTACTTTTGCAATTCAGTTCCCTTTCCTCGTATCTGTAGGGAACTCTTATACATTTTCGCTTTTTACATAGGCTCTCAAAATGCAAACGTAATAATGGTAAAGTATTCGGGCTTGTCACTTATATTGAAATAATTCGAAGAATAACGTCAGAACTGAGTGTCAAATGAAATTGAACATTTGGTACCCATTTCTGACATTATTCTTTGGATTCTTTCAAAGAAACAAGTCCAAACAGTTCGCCAATGTTAGCTTTACACCTTGTTTCCCTCTCCCTACGTCAATCACCAAATTCTTCAACTTTTCACTAGTTTTTTAAACTCGATTGACACTCGTTTCTGACATTATTCTCAAACAGCTTACGATCCTGTATATTTTACTTCAGTGTCACTGTCATTTTGTTACAATTTCTACTGTTTTGTTGTTAATTACTGCAATATCTGAGAATCTTTTGTTAGCTTTCGAAATGTAATTCACATTTTGATAGCTTGTAAAACTCCTTGGTCATCCGTTTCAGACGTTATTCTCTGGATATATCTGTAATAACATGCGCGCACTCTCCCTTATTTTTACCTTTCTATTTCACTAACTTTTCCCGCATAGGTCTCCAAATTTCAACAAATATTGAATAGTTTCTCAAATTTGTTTGCAGTCCGTTTCTGACATTATTCTCTGTATATTTCTGTAGTAAAATGCGTGTACTCTCCCTTATTTTTCCCTTTATTTTTCAATAACCCATCCCCCACAGGTCTCCCAATTCTAAAATGTGCGTACTCTCCCTTAATTTTAGCTTTATATTTCACTAACTTTCCCTGTATAGGTCTGCAAATTCCAACCATTTGTGAATAGTTTTTCATATCCGGATGCCATCCGTTTCTGACATTATTCTTTGGATTTTTTCATAGCAAAACGCGGGTTCATGCTAGTCCCTCGTTGTACTTTCGCAATTCAGTTCCCTTTCCTCGTATCTGTAGGGAACTCTTATACATTTTCGCTTTTTACATAGGCTCTCAAAATGCAAACGTAATAATGGTAAAGTATTCGGGCTTGTCACTTATATTGAAATAATTCGAAGAATAACGTCAGAACTGTGTGTCAAATGAAATTGAACATTTGGTATCCATTTCTGACATTATTCTTTGGATTCTTTCAAAGAAACATGGCCAAACAGTTCGCTAATGTTACGTTTACACCTTGTTTCCCTCTCCCTACGTCAATCACCAAATTCTTCAACTTTTCACTAGTTTTTTAAACTCGATTGACACTCGTTTCTGACATTATTCTCAAACAGCTTACGATCATGTATATTTTGCTTCAGTGGCATTGTCATTTTGTTACAATTTCTACTGTTTTGTTGTTAATTACTGCAATATCTGAGAATCTTTTGTTAGTTTTCGAAATGTAATTCACATTTTGATAGAGTGTAAAACTCCTTGGTCATCCGTTTCAGACGTTATTCTCTGGATATATCTGTAATAACATGTGCGCACTCTCCCTTATTTTTACCTTTCTATTTCACTAACTTTTCCCGCATAGGTCTCCAAATTTCAACAAATATTGAATAGTTTCTCAAATTTGTTTGCAGTCCGTTTCTGACATTATTCTCTGTATATTTCTGTAGTAAAATGCGTGTACTCTCCCTTATTTTTCCCTTTATTTTTCAATAACCCATCCCCCACAGGTCTCCCAATTCTAAAATGCGCGTACTCTCCCTTAATTTTAGCTTTATATTTCACTAACTTTCCCTGTATAGGTCTGCAAATTCCAACCATTTGTGAATAGTTTTTCATATCCGGATGCCATCCGTTTCTGACATTATTCTTTGGATTTTTTCATAGCAAAACGCGGGTTCATGCTAGTCCCTCGTTGTACTTTCGCAATTCAGTTCCCTTTCCTCGTATCTGTAGGGAACTCTTATACATTTTCGCTTTTTACATAGGCTCTCAAAATGCAAACGTAATAATGGTAAAGTATTCGGGCTTGTCACTTATATTGAAATAATTCGAAGAATAACGTCAGAACTGAGTGTCAAATGAAATTGAACATTTGGTACCCATTTCTGACATTATTCTTTGGATTCTTTCAAAGAAACAAGTCCAAGCAGTTCGCCAATGTTAGCTTTACACCTTGTTTCCCTCTCCCTACGTCAATCACCAAATTCTTCAACTTTTCACTAGTTTTTTAAACTCGATTGACACTCGTTTCTGGCATTATTCTCAAACAGCTTACGATCCTGTATATTTTACTTCAGTGTCACTGTCATTTTGTTACAATTTCTGCTGTTTTGTTGTTAATTACTGCAATATCTGAGAATCTTTTGTTAGCTTTCGAAATGTAATTCACATTTTGATAGCTTGTAAAACTCCTTGGTCATCCGTTTCAGACGTTATTCTCTGGATATATCTGTAATAACATGCGCGCACTCTCGCTTATTTTTACCTTTCTATTTCACTAACTTTTCCCGCATAGGTCTCCAAATTTCAACAAATATTGAATAGTTTCTCAAATTTGTTTGCAGTCCGTTTCTGACATTATTCTCTGTATATTTCTGTAGTAAAATGCGTGTACTCTCCCTTATTTTTCCCTTTATTTTTCAATAACTCATCCCCCACAGGTCTCCCAATTCTAAAATGCGCGTACTCTCCCTTAATTTTAGCTTTATATTTCACTAACTTTCCCTGTATAGGTCTGCAAATTCCAACCATTTGTGAATAGTTTTTCATATCCGGATGCCATCCGTTTCTGACATTATTCTTTGGATTTTTTCATAGCAAAACGCGGGTTTATGCTAGTCCCTCGTTGTACTTTCGCAATTCAGTTCCCTTTCCTCGTATCTGTAGGGAACTCTTATACATTTTCGCTTTTTACATAGGCTCTCAAAATGCAAACGTAATAATGGTAAAGTATTCGGGCTTGTCACTTATATTGAAATAATTCGAAGAATAACGTCAGAACTGTGTGTCAAATGAAATTGAACATTTGGTATCCATTTCTGACATTATTCTTTGGATTCTTTCAAAGAAACATGGCCAAACAGTTCGCTAATGTTACGTTTACACCTTGTTTCCCTCTCCCTACGTCAATCACCAAATTCTTCAACTTTTCACTAGTTTTTTAAACTCGATTGACACTCGTTTCTGACATTATTCTCAAACAGCTTACGATCATGTATATTTTACTTCAGTGGCATTGTCATTTTGTTACAATTTCTACTGTTTTGTTGTTAATTACTGCAATATCTGAGAATCTTTTGTTAGTTTTCGAAATGTAATTCACATTTTGATAGCTTGTAAAACTCCTTGGTCATCCGTTTCAGACGTTATTCTCTGGATATATCTGTAATAACATGCGCGCACTCTCGCTTATTTTTACCTTTCTATTTCACTAACTTTTCCCGCATAGGTCTCCAAATTTCAACAAATATTGAATAGTTTCTCAAATTTGTTTGCAGTCCGTTTCTGACATTATTCTCTGTATATTTCTGTAGTAAAATGCGTGTACTCTCCCTTATTTTTCCCTTTATTTTTCAATAACTCATCCCCCACAGGTCTCCCAATTCTAAAATGCGCGTACTCTCCCTTAATTTTAGCTTTATATTTCACTAACTTTCCCTGTATAGGTCTGCAAATTCCAACCATTTGTGAATTGTTTTTCATATCCGGATGCCATCCGTTTCTGACATTATTCTTTGGATTTTTTCATAGCAAAACGCGGGTTCATGCTAGTCCCTCGTTGTACTTTCGCAATTCAGTTCCCTTTCCTCGTATCTGTAGGGAACTCTTATACATTTTCGCTTTTTACATAGGCTCTCAAAATGCAAACGTAATAATGGTAAAGTATTCGGGCTTGTCACTTATATTGAAATAATTCGAAGAATAACGTCAGAACTGAGTGTCAAATGAAATTGAACATTTGGTACCCATTTCTGACATTATTCTTTGGATTCTTTCAAAGAAACAAGTCCAAGCAGTTCGCCAATGTTAGCTTTACACCTTGTTTCCCTCTCCCTACGTCAATCACCAAATTCTTCAACTTTTCACTAGTTTTTTAAACTCGATTGACACTCGTTTCTGACATTATTCTCAAACAGCTTACGATCCTGTATATTTTACTTCAGTGTCACTGTCATTTTGTTACAATTTCTGCTGTTTTGTTGTTAATTACTGCAATATCTGAGAATCTTTTGTTAGCTTTCGAAATGTAATTCACATTTTGATAGCTTGTAAAACTCCTTGGTCATCCGTTTCAGACGTTATTCTCTGGATATATCTGTAATAACATGCGCGCACTCTCGCTTATTTTTACCTTTCTATTTCACTAACTTTTCCCGCATAGGTCTCCAAATTTCAACAAATATTGAATAGTTTCTCAAATTTGTTTGCAGTCCGTTTCTGACATTATTCTCTGTATATTTCTGTAGTAAAATGTGTGTACTCTCCCTTATTTTTCCCTTTATTTTTCAATAACCCATCCCCCATAGGTCTCCCAATTCTAAAATGCGCGTACTCTCCCTTAATTTTAGCTTTATATTTCACTAACTTTCCCTGTATAGGTCTGCAAATTCCAACCATTTGTGAATAGTTTTTCATATCCGGATGCCATCCGTTTCTGACATTATTCTTTGGATTTTTTCATAGCAAAACGCGGGTTTATGCTAGTCCCTCGTTGTACTTTCGCAATTCAGTTCCCTTTCCTCGTATCTGTAGGGAACTCTTATACATTTTCGCTTTTTACATAGGCTCTCAAAATGCAAACGTAATAATGGTAAAGTATTCGGGCTTGTCACTTATATTGAAATAATTCGAAGAATAACGTCAGAACTGTGTGTCAAATGAAATTGAACATTTGGTATCCATTTCTGACATTATTCTTTGGATTCTTTCAAAGAAACATGGCCAAACAGTTCGCTAATGTTACGTTTACACCTTGTTTCCCTCTCCCTACGTCAATCACCAAATTCTTCAACTTTTCACTAGTTTTTTAAACTCGATTGACACTCGTTTCTGACATTATTCTCAAACAGCTTACGATCATGTATATTTTGCTTCAGTGGCATTGTCATTTTGTTACAATTTCTACTGTTTTGTTGTTAATTACTGCAATATCTGAGAATCTTTTGTTAGTTTTCGAAATGTAATTCACATTTTGATAGCTTGTAAAACTCCTTGGTCATCCGTTTCAGACGTTATTCTCTGGATATATCTGTAATAACATGCGCGCACTCTCCCTTATTTTTACCTTTCTATTTCACTAACTTTTCCCGCATAGGTCTTCAAATTTCAACAAATATTGAATAGTTTCTCAAATTTGTTTGCAGTCCGTTTCTGACATTATTCTCTGTATATTTCTGTAGTAAAATGCGTGTACTCTCCCTTATTTTTCCCTTTATTTTTCAATAACTCATCCCCCACAGGTCTCCCAATTCTAAAATGCGCGTACTCTCCCTTAATTTTAGCTTTATATTTCACTAACTTTCGCTGTATAGGTCTGCAAATTCCAACCATTTGTGAATAGTTTTTCATATCCGGATGCCATCCGTTTCTGACATTATTCTTTGGATTTTTTCATAGCAAAACGCGGGTTCATGCTAGTCCCTCGTTGTACTTTCGCAATTCAGTTCCCTTTCCTCGTATCTGTAGGGAACTCTTATACATTTTCGCTTTTTACATAGGCTCTCAAAATGCAAACGTAATAATGGTAAAGTATTCGGGCTTGTCACTTATATTGAAATAATTCGAAGAATAACGTCAGAACTGAGTGTCAAATGAAATTGAACATTTGGTACCCATTTCTGACATTATTCTTTGGATTCTTTCAAAGAAACAAGTCCTAACAGTTCGCCAATGTTAGCTTTACACCTTGTTTCCCTCTCCCTACGTCAATCACCAAATTCTTCAACTTTTCACTAGTTTTTTAAACTCGATTGACACTCGTTTCTGACATTATTCTCAAACAGCTTACGATCATGTATATTTTGCTTCAGTGTCATTGTCATTTTGTTACAATTTCTACTGTTTTGTTGTTAATTACTGCAATATCTGAGAATCTTTTGTTAGTTTTCGAAATGTAATTCACATTTTGATAGAGTGTAAAACTCCTTGGTCATCCGTTTCAGACGTTATTCTCAGGATATATCTGTAATAACATGCGCGCACTCTCGCTTATTTTTACCTTTCTATTTCACTAACTTTTCCCGCATAGGTCTCCAAATTTCAACAAATATTGAATAGTTTCTCAAATTTGTTTGCAGTCCGTTTCTGACATTATTCTCTGTATATTTCTGTAGTAAAATGCGTGTACTCTCCCTTATTTTTCCCTTTATTTTTCAATAACCCATCCCCCACAGGTCTCCCAATTCTAAAATGTGCGTACTCTCCCTTAATTTTAGCTTTATATTTCACTAACTTTCCCTGTATAGGTCTGCAAATTCCAACCATTGGTGAATAGTTTTTCATATCCGGATGCCATCCGTTTCTGACATTATTCTTTGGATTTTTTCATAGCAAAACGCGGGTTTATGCTAGTCCCTCGTTGTACTTTCGCAATTCAGTTCCCTTTCCTCGTACCTGTAGGGAACTCTTATACATTTTCGCTTTTTACATAGGCTCTCAAAATGCAAACGTAATAATGGTAAAGTATTCGGGCTTGTCACTTATATTGAAATAATTCGAAGAATAACGTCAGAACTGAGTGTCAAATGAAATTGAACATTTGGTACCCATTTCTGACATTATTCTTTGGATTCTTTCAAAGAAACAAGTCCAAACAGTTCGCCAATGTTAGCTTTACACCTTGTTTCCCTCTCCCTACGTCAATCACCAAATTCTTCAACTTTTCACTAGTTTTTTAAACTCGATTGACACTCGTTTCTGACATTATTCTCAAACAGCTTACGATCATGTATATTTTGCTTCAGTGGCATTGTCATTTTGTTACAATTTCTACTGTTTTGTTGTTAATTACTGCAATATCTGAGAATCTTTTGTTAGTTTTCGAAATGTAATTCACATTTTGATAGCTTGTAAAACTCCTTGGTCATCCGTTTCAGACGTTATTCTCAGGATATATCTGTAATAACATGCGCGCACTCTCCCTTATTTTTACCTTTCTATTTCACTAACTTTTCCCGCATAGGTCTCCAAATTTCAACAAATATTGAATAGTTTCTCAAATTTGTTTGCAGTCCGTTTCTGACATTATTCTCTGTATATTTCTGTAGTAAAATGCGTGTACTCTCCCTTATTTTTCCCTTTATTTTTCAATAACCCATCCCCCATAGGTCTCCCAATTCTAAAATGTGCGTACTCTCCCTTAATTTTAGCTTTATATTTCACTAACTTTCCCTGTATAGGTTTGCAAATTCCAACCATTTGTGAATAGTTTTTCATATCCGGATGCCATCCGTTTCTGACATTATTCTTTGGATTTTTTCATAGCAAAACGCGGGTTTATGCTAGTCCCTCGTTGTACTTTCGCAATTCAGTTCCCTTTCCTCGTATCTGTAGGGAACTCTTATACATTTTCGCTTTTTACATAGGCTCTCAAAATGCAAACGTAATAATGGTAAAGTATTCGGGCTTGTCACTTATATTGAAATAATTCGAAGAATAACGTCAGAACTGTGTGTCAAATGAAATTGAACATTTGGTATCCATTTCTGACATTATTCTTTGGATTCTTTCAAAGAAACATGGCCAAACAGTTTGCTAATGTTACGTTTACACCTTGTTTCCCTCTCCCTACGTCAATCACCAAATTCTTCAACTTTTCACTAGTTTTTTAAACTCGATTGACACTCGTTTCTGACATTATTCTCAAACAGCTTACGATCATGTATATTTTGCTTCAGTGGCATTGTCATTTTGTTACAATTTCTACTGTTTTGTTGTTAATTACTGCAATATCTGAGAATCTTTTGTTAGTTTTCGAAATGTAATTCACATTTTGATAGCTTGTAAAACTCCTTGGTCATCCGTTTCAGACGTTATTCTCTGGATATATCTGTAATAACATGCGCGCACTCTCCCTTATTTTTACCTTTATATTGTGCTCATTCTTCACGCTAGGATACAGGACAGTTGTGCCAATTTAACGACGTTAAGAATTTTGACAATCACTTTAAGGGGTAATGTTAGTGCTCTGGGGACGGTGCCTCTCCGACGACCTTTCGGCTTCCTCTCCCGGTGGACAGTACTTCCGGCACCAGCCGGCCAAATAACTTATTCGATTGCAAACTTACCAAAGTTCCGCCACTTATCTCGAGCGGTTTTATATAACGAACATTTTTATGAAAACAATCTATTCATTTATTACTTAATTCACATGTACGAAAAAACCTGTGTATAACTACGTTCCATTATTCCTGTTACGACAAACGTATCTGTTATTGATCTCTTTGTAACGTTGTAGCGAGGAGTTCGTGTGGCAACTCAACTGCTCCTTAAACAAAAAAAAAAGGTGTGGCGAGAGGACGACTTAGGTGAGACAAGGACAAATGTGTTCTTCATCCTGTCTGTGATTTCTGGTCATCTTACGATAACTAGAATCACCCACATCCATCAGGATATTGCGCTCGGTCTCGAAATATCTGAAAAGGAAAAAAAAAGGGAGGGGTGTCTAGGGATAGTGTGGACAGGGTTAGTTCAACTACTAGGATGAGAGATGGTGGGAAAGAAATCATACAAGACCGGTAGGTCTTGAGTAACTCAACTGCTTCGCCGATGTGCCCACCTTATATACCCCGTAGCTGTCGTCTTTATTCGCTTGTTTCTTGTATGCCGTTTTGTTGGTGGCTTCCTGAAATCAGCGCGCGACGTAGAAGAGAAATGGACACGCCTTACGAATACTGTCATTAGTACTGCCAACTCCATCTTAGGCAGTAGTCGTAGAGATCGGAGGGACTGGTTTGATGATGAGTGCAAACTAGCGACTGAACGTAAGCGTGCTGCATACCGGACAATGCAGCAGTCTCATAGGACGCGGGTACACGAGGAGAAATACAAAGAGCTCAGAAGATATGAAATAAGACTCTACAAACAAAAGAAAAGGGCCTGAAAAAAGGAAGCTGTCTATGAAATAGAGCAAAGTAAAGAGCGTGGTCCGCAACACGCCCAGAAGTTCAACCAAATAATCCGCAGTATGAGCAGGCACACACCACGCTGCACTTACTGCAAGGATAAAGAGGGTAATCTGATCACCGATCCTGAAGGCATTCTGGAGCAATTGGAAGTGCAGTTCAATGAATTGCTAAATGGTCAGCTCACAGCAGAATTGAAGGCCCCACCAATGCAAAATCAAGACCAAATGCTGCCCTTACCAAGCAGTGACGAAACATTAAAAACCATAAGACAGCTCGAATAAAATAAAGCCCCGGAGCTGATGGCATACCAGCCGAGCTGATCAAACAAGGAGGGACCGCGTTACATCGCACAATTGATGAGATCGTGGTTCATATATGGGAGCAAGAGGAGATGGCGGAAGATTGGCATCGTGGAATAATTTGCCCCATACATAAGAAGGGATATATGACAGTGTGCAGAAACTATAGGGGTGTAACATTGCTGAGTACCGCCTATAATATCCTACAAGATCGGATAGCCCCATACGCTAAAGTCAGCATTGGTCAATATCACTGTGGCTTCATCCCAGCCAAATCAGCGATTGATCAGATATTCACCCTTAGGCAGGCGATGGAAAAATGTCTGGAATTTAAGATTCCATTATGTCATCTATTTATAGACTTTACGGCCGCCTACGACAGCATAGCCAAGGTAGAACTATATTGCCATGAGAGAATTTGGCATTCCATACAAATTGACACGACTTTGTAGGTTGACCATGACCAACGTAACTAGTCAAGTAAAAATAGCGGGATTGATGTCCAAACCAATAAACATCTTTAAAGGATTTGGACAAGGGGACGATCTGGCCTGCCTCGTCTTCAACTTGGCGTTGGAGAAAGCAATCGGCGAGCGTGGAATTACAACTAAAAGGACTATTGTCACCAAGTCCAACCAGATACTTCCCTACGCAGATAACATCGACATCATCGGTAGATTTGATTCGACTGTACAGGACTGCTTCACTCAGATCGAGCAGGCGGCACAAAAACTGGAACTGCACACTAATGAGGGAAAAACTAAGTACATGGTTGGAAACTTCTGCGAAGAGAAGACCTAATGATGGTCAGATGATCAGGGTAGTAGAGCACGAATTTGAAGTAGTGCAATCATTTAACTACCTTGGGTCAATAGTAGGAGCCGATAACAACATGGAAGAAGAAATACGTGGACGGCTGATCAAATCCAACAAAGCCTACTATGGTCTATCAAGACTCCTTAAATCCCGGATTTTTCCAGAACATATAAGCTACTACTGTACAAAACCATGGTCTTACCAGTACATGGGTGCTCAATAAAAAGCACTCTGAACTCATAACCGGAAAGTCCTTTATGGAAGGATGTATGGATAGCGACAGCGCGGCAGACCTTGTTTGCGATGGGGGAATGGGATTAACTAGGACGCCCAGAGCCTGGGATTGTCAAACTGGATAAAATCGGCTCAAAATCGGGACAGGTGGAGAGTCTTGCTAAATAAGGCCAAGACCGGATCCCGGCTGTAGTGCCGATGATGATGATGATAAAAAGTAGATACAAACGTTTTTCTTTCCAAAAACTCCGCGGTCAAATCTCTTCGCTCGGTCGTGAGGAAGCACGGTGTTAAATGTGTTATATCACGTCCATCCCCGAGATATAGTAATCTACGAACAGAACCTCTTTCCTTTTACGATGTCAGATAATCCTGTTTCCATTTAGTTCGTCCACATCAAGTCATTTATTTAAGACTCGAGGAATAATTGTTAATAACTTTTATATTTCCTAATATTTTTTTATAAAAAAAAACGGCTTATCGTTTGTATAATAATAAACACATACAAATTTTTAAATAAATACAATCAACTGTGTTTTTTTTTTTTTTGCTAATCGAGAAATGGCTTTTTTTTCGCCCTCATGACAGGATGTGTCCCCTTCAAGTCAAAAGATTATGAAGGTAATCAAATAATAATAGACCAATTACAAAAAAAAAATTTGTACGCGAAATCGACGCTATTGAAAAAGCAATTTGTCAACCCTACTTACACAATATCAAACAGCTGGTAGAAATTACTTGCACAACACAGATTTGGAAAGTACAATATGATTAAACATCCCACTTGTGTAGTTTTTAAAAATATAAATAAAAGATTTCCAAGTTCCGGAGTTTTCTTCTCTTTGTATTTTAAAACTAGGTATATGGTTAAAACCCACTTCGTATACAAAAACAACTGATAAATTAGTTAATGATAATAAAACTAATATTTAAATTCAATAGATAAATATTTTCTTATAAAAATGCACTACAGATGTAGCCAGGTTGAAATACAGTTATCAGCCTTCATTTAGGTTTCGCTTACTACAAGAGCACCTGTCCCCGAATATATCAGAACCATTAACCCACTGGGGTCTTCGATAGTATAGTGGTTAGTATACCCTCCTGTCACCCGGGAGACCGGGGTTCGATTCCCCGTCGGGGAGCCTCTGGCGCAAGCCTAATGACCTTGCCCAGAAAAAATAAATCATTATGGAAAATTTAACAAGCCTCTGGACTTGCTAAATAAGGCCAAGACTGGTTCCCGGTTGTAGTGCCGATGATGAAGATGATGATGATTAACCCACTTTGGGGAGTTGGACGCTGCATTTGTTTGAATGTGAAATTCCATAGTATAACAGTTATGCCATTATTGTTATGTTATTAAAATTGTTTTTTTTTACATTGTTGCACCAAAAGTAGGTGTTGCGCCAACTAATAAAATTAAAGATGTACTCACAGTTTTGTGCGGCGATGGTTGTTGTTACTGTGGTTGCTGTCGTCGTAGCTGGTGTGTTTTTTTATATTTGAAGGAAGGTACTTTTTTATATAAAAGTTTGCTTGGTTTTATTACTTAAAAATCCACACAGATTTTGAACACAAGTAGTAATAGCCCGGATTGGTATATCCCGCGGAGCCAATTCGACATTATCACGCCCCACACCCCCACCCACACCCCCTGTAAAACGATAACCTTTGCAATAATTATATCAAACGTGCTCAACGAATTAAAATACAATTGGCAATCTATATGATTTACGTGGGTTCCTTCGTTAGAAGCTAAATGTTCCTTATAATTATTATACTATGTTGATGAGCTTATTCGAAGTAATTTTTTACACGAAGCGTAAAATACCCTTAAGTGCTTTCGTTGTTACGTAGCCCACGCAATATACAGTTTCCAGGAATTAAATACAATAAAATCCAGAATCCGGCGATTTTTACTGCCTTTGTCGTGTCTTGATTGCTACTTAATTACTAATAATTAATTCAGAGTGGGACTTTAATGTACGTGCCCACCAAAAAGGTCGGACTTAAATGATAATTGCTTCATTCACGCACACGATGGCACCTTTTCTGGCAGTTTCATTACCTATTCTTGGAAAACTCCTTTTCAATTCATGAAAAACGTCCATTCTAGAAACAAAATGAAAGTTCATTTTCATCAAGGATATCATTTTTAGAAAACCATTCTATTGTTGTCACTATACGTTGGACGGCTTTCAGGGCCTGTCTTCCAGTTCTATAAATTGACGTCCTTTTTCATTAGTTGCACCTCGGATACCTCAACATGTCCAATATTCAATGTTGAAAGCCCCGCATGGTACGACCAACAATGAAGGGCGAACATAAATAAGTTTGCCGCCGAAGAGAATTCACGAATAATAGACACCGCAACTTGAGGTGGAGTTTAATTAAACTTTTGTTCAAGTTTCTGATGCATAAGCAACACCGATGTAGTTGTCCTTGGGTTTTAATTTTTTTTCTTTTCATTGTAAATACATTTTCCCAAGTAAAGTTTTCACCTTAGTAAACTATGTAAAAGGATGCTACAATGCACATAATTCGGAAATTTTTAATTACATCTTGTTGTAAAGATTGTATTTGTCACATCAAAATTGACGGCCTAAGAAATTTATGTAAACTTTTCATCGCCTTTGGCTTCTTTGTCAATATTTAATATAAATATAAAGTATTGTTTCTGGTCTTTCGGATTAAAGGTGCTTGTAACCTATCAAATTGATATGTTTCGGTAAAACAGAAGACATGGACGTTACAACAAACTTCCCCATAACAATTGTTGATGATGTTGTTCTCTGGAATGCAATCACATTTTTTAGCTGAAAATTGCGTTAAATAGGTTCTCAACTGGGCGAACAAAATAAATTCCAATTGCCAAATCTTGTTTTGAAGAATATGTTGTACTTAAAAATATGCGAGTTGTCTATGCTGTAGGTGGTGTGACTAATAATCTCTAATCCATTAGAGCAAGAAAGTCTTTTTAGAAATGAGTAAACCAACATTTTTATGAAGTTTCACGTTAAATTGGTACATAATGTATAAGTACTTACTTGCTTAGATGTTATAATCTATGATAAGCCTACGTATCAGTCAACAAACGTCCAGAGCTTGCCTTCTACAATTTTGCTGTATTTGGGTACCATTATTAACAAAGCAGAATGTATGCAGAAAGCCAGAGTAATAATAGAGAAAAAAATGCGTCGAAGTACAATGTGCCTCGAAATTGTAGTGGCAACAAAACTCATGATAAAGTGGACGTGTGATGCTCGTCTCGTTCGACTGAAGAAGAATTGCTTTACTGCTATGTTTGAATTTCTAAAGTGTCTATTCACTGCTTCTCAGGGGATCATACAGTGAGAGGTAGAATGCATTCCCTGAGTTCAGGAATCAAACAACGGTGGTAGTATCTATAGAAATGAGATAGGCCAACTATATTATCCACCACAGGAATTTGAACGCCTGGGTTCTATGTATTTCATTGCTCATTTTTGTACCATATCGATATACGCGGCTTACTAAATATGGGAATCGAAATTAGGATGAATATGTGGCCATAATTATCTTATATCATAACTTACTGGTCCTACGCAGACGCTCTAACCCAGTGGTCGGCAAACTTTTGTGGCTGTGGGTCAAAATCAACCACAATGTGAATATTAAAGGGACGTGTTTTCATTTTAAAACAGTCTTTTGGTGAATAATAAGATACATTTTATTAAGAACATAATTACAATACGCTTTTAAACTTTAATTATTATGATAATAACTAATAAAATTCTAATTATTATAAAAACAAACATAGTTGAATGAACTTTATTTATAAACATTCTCTTCCATATTAATGGCTCCCCTGACGTAGAACTTGTGACGTCAATTTCAAGTTTGGTGTATAGTCAGTCGTTTTAAGACGAATGTAAGCATCTGCATTTTTAACCTTTTTTTTTACACTAACGCGCGCACAAAATGGGATTTTGAAGTACCCTTAAATGTCAGAGCACAGTGCGAGCGAATGTAGAGGAAGTGGATAAGGAAAGGAGGTGTCGATGTATATTGGTCTTGAATGTCTGGACACGACAACGGCCAGGAAACGCATGATCAGGCAGAACATTCCACATTCGTGTGGTTCGGCTAAAGATGAAAACTCTCTATGTTTATTTGTGCGCCTGAAGTCCACTTTCAACGTGAACTGATGCGCATTCACAGATTGACGAATATCGCGGGAAAATGTCTGAAGGAGTGGAACACATTCAGCATGCTCAGTTGAGCAACGACCGTGGTAATACCTATAGAAAAGAGATAGGCATGATACGTTGCGCCTTTGTTCTAACGACGGAATTGATCGACTCACAGCTAGGTCCCCAATAAGTTTCACTGCTCGTTTTTGCATTCTATCGAGCACGTGTAGTGCAGTTTTGGTTGCGCCTGACCAAATATGTAAGTGGAACTCCATTTTGGGACGAATATACGCCTTGTAAATAGTGGCCAGGTTGGACGGAGTGAAGTATCTTTTGCATCTCTTAAGGAATCCCATACATTTGGCAGCGCTTTTCGCAGCTTCAAATATGTGGTCATTCCAGTTGAGTCGAATTAATTCAAGTGCCGAGGAATGATAATTCCTTGCCTTCGTCGATGCAAGTGCCGTTCATAGACAGTATATTTACTTTGGGATTTGGCACACAAGAGGCGACAGTGAGTTTTTAGGGCATTGAATTCTACTCGGTTAGATAATCCCCACTGATATATCTTATTGAGGTCTGAATTCAATGTATCAAACATAAGTTGCTGGTTGGTAGTGACGTTCGAAGAGTTTGACCGGGAGTGTTCGTATGAGTATGAGAAACTCAACGTGCTATCATCAGCAAACGAGTGAATTGGGTTGTGAGTAATTGACGAGATCATTTATAAAGATGAGGAAGAGAGTGGGTGAGAGTACCGAACCCTGGGGAACACCTGCATTAATTTTATGGGAGACAGATTTGACACCATCAAGAACCACTTGGATTGAACGGCCAGAAAGATAGTCTCTTATCCATTGGATCAGGGAATTGTCCACTCCATATGAATGCAATTTTGACAAAAGGGCTGGATGACAAACTATGTCAAAGGCTTTTGAAATATCTAATGCGACTATCTTGCTTTCACCGAGGTAGTGGATGGAATGGCTCCACTTTTCGGTAAGGTACGCCATCAGATCTCTTGTGGAGCTGTTGCTACGAAAGCCATATTGGGGGTCGTTGAGGAGATCATTTGATTCCAGATGTTTCGAAAGTTGACGGTTGATAAGAGATTCCATTACTTTGGAGAGAATAGAAGTTAGTGATATAGGTCGATAAGAAGAAAAGGATGATTTGTCACCCTTTTGGGGAATTGCCTGAATGTTCGCTGACGTCCATCTATTTGGGAAACGGCCAGTAGAATAAGACAATTGGAAGAGTTTCCGCAGTGGTTTAGCAAGTGAAGAGGAACGTCTCTTCAAGAGGATTGGGGGAATGCCGTCCGGACCAGCGGATCTGTGTGCGTTTAGCTCTTTGAGTGCGCGGGCAACAGTACGCGTTCGGAACCGAATCTGGCTCATGGTGTGCTGCTTATGCTCAAGTTGGGGTGGAATTGAGGTGGTATCAGGCAGCGTTGAGTTGGCTGCAAAATATGCAGCAACTAGATTCGCCTTCTCTATTGCAGTGGTGACTGGATTGTCATCAGCTATAAGCGATTAAATGGATAAAGAGCCTGAGTTTTGAATGTTTTTCACGAATGCCCAGAAGTTTTTACTACCTGTGGGAGAGTGTAGTATTTTTTACTCACTCTCTGGTCATGCAAGAAGTTTGAGCGTTGAATATACGCATTGCAGTCATTCCTAGCTCTCTTAAATCTTTTCCAGTTTTCCTCAGTATTGTTTGATTTATACAACCGGAAGCGTAACTCTTTGGCCTTAATGGAATCGAACCACATATTTCTCTTGTGTTTGATACTCTTTACTCTGTGTGGAATAAAGGTCCGCATTCCAAGCAGAATCGTGTCCGTCACTGTGTCCGCTATAGAGTCAACGTCGTTATTGAGGACAAATAACGACCAATTTAACCTCCCAAAAAAGTCGTTCACACCTTCCCAGTTGGCTTTCTCGTAGAACCATACTGTTCTTTCTCATTAACGTTACTGTTGGCTAGAGGAAATTTGGCTGACACGAGACAGTGGTCTGAAGTGCCCAAGGGCTAAGAAACTTCAATTATGTATTTGTTTGGGTGGGAGGGGAGAAACAGGTCCAGTGTGTTGGCGAAATGATCATATATATCTGGTACCTGTTTTGACTCATTGACGAGTTGAGTTAAATTATTTGAATCACCAAAGAGCTGGACATACTGAACTTCAGGTGTTGTGTGTCAGGAGTGGCGAAGCCACTGAGAGTTATGCACATTAAAATCACCCGCAATAACGATTTCAGTGTGCGGATATAGGGTCAAGATCCTATCGATAGAATCAGACAGAGCATCAAATTCGTTAAGGGATGCATTTCTATCCAAGTTTGGGCTTCTGTAAAGAAAGCAGTAATGTATGATATGCTTACGAACGTGTAGTTTTAGCCAAGAGAAATTAAATTATGGGTTAGAACAGAGCCCATATTGTGGCAGAAGCTGATAAGCAATATCATGTCGTATGTATGTGGCTATACCACGATGTGGGAAGAACAGTGGCACTAAGTTATATCCAGGTAGATTACAATCGGAAATATCTGTACCAGCAATAGATAAGCGAAAACAACCACTACTGGTCTTATGCCCTTGTAGTAGGTGCCCCACTAGATCCGTGCCGAAATCCAGGTCACATCCCTTCCATGATGAACATTATGCCACTCAGACACAAAAAACTCTCCAAAGATTATTAATCAATCGAGAGTATCGATGCCTGAGGGACGCAGACAGAGGTGCGAAAAAAAAGGAAAACGGACACAAGGGATGGAAAGGGTAGAGAATTTTCCCGCACTGCACATCACTCGCGTGTATATGCTCGCACTTTTCACAGCACTAAGACGCGTGTGCGGAGGTCCGTTTGTTTGCATAGGATCGCACAGAAAACTTTGCACTGCACTCGGGCGCGTGTGTGAAGATCCATTTGTTTGTTTAGGATCTCACAGTAAGACTTCGCGCCCGAGCCGATAGTGCAATTGGGTATCTTATGTGTATCTAAGAATCCCAAAACGGATTGCACAATTGATCCGATGGTACGGATCACGGTCCGAAAGTTGACATCATAAATAGTTTAATACAGCGAGACTTCAGCAACGTGCAGCGCTATTGCGATGACTGGAAACTTAAGATCAACTTCCAGAAATGTGAAGCCATCCTATTTAGAACTCCATTATATAAAGCCACGAACGACACAAGAAAAAACTGGCGAAAGCTAGTTATCGTGGGACCGCATGGACATAAACTGGAAACCAAGAGTTTAGTTAAATACCTGGGCATCTGGCTAGACCAATATCTGTATTTCAACAGACATGTAGAGGCTGCTCTGGTCAAGGCTAGAAAAACGTTTGCTATGACAAGGAGGCTATATCACAGTAGCCAACTTGACAGCAGGGTAAAAGTCATATGCTACATGACGCTAATCAGGCCAATGCTCATATATGGCTGTCCAGTATGGTTTAACATAGGTCCAAATTTGATGGAAAAGATTCGGGTGTTCGAAAGGAAGTGTCTGAGAACCTGTCTCAGCTTATATCGAACACCGGAATCGGAATACAAAAAGTACTACTCAAATGAGACTTTATATAATGAAGCGTACATAAATAGGGTGGATAATTTTATGATTAAATTAATCAGAGGACATATTGCGAGAGCAATAAGCTCGTCCAATGACCTAATTTTCGGGGCTTATTATCCAAATACCCTGTACTATGAGAACGTGCGTCGCAGCGGTTTTGTTCCACCAGAGGCGTTCCTTGATTTGGACATGAAAGGGCTTATACAGGATAGATCCGGAATTCCGCTGATCTATCATGTAAGTAGTTCATCCGTAGACGGGCGATTGTGCTACGACCGGGAAGTAACGCGGGCCGAAGAAGAGCTCTTGCGCTTCAGTAGGGCTATCTCCCACAGAGACCGGGACGGTAGTATTAGACAGCGTCAACAGTTCTGGTGGTTGAATGGCATATAAAGACCTGGATACCAAAGTCGGTATAGAATCACACTATCATCAGCTAGCTTACACAGACTTAGCTTTTCTAGAATTAGGGTAGTATACGATTTAAGCTAAGTTAAGCTAAGTGATTTTACATAAAATTAAAAAAAAAAAAAAAAAAAAAAAAAAATAAGTAAGTTAAGTAAGTTAAATTTTAAGAAAAAAAAAACAAAAAAAATTGACAAAGTTTTTCAAATTTTTCTTTGTCTTTCAAATAATTATAAGTATTGCCACAAAGTTCTGTCGCCGAAAGGCAAATTATACAAATATTAAGTAATGTTTAGCTTAGAGCGTCTGCGAAGGACCAGTAAATTATTATATAAGATATTTAAGCTAGAATTTAAGCATTTTTTGTCTAGCCTTTAATTTAGAAACTAAGAATATAGAAAGAAAATTAAAAAAAATGTTTAAAAAATGAAAATGGTACGGATCACGAGGCAGAAGCGCTCGTGCTGTTTCGTTTGCGGTTTTCACGCCACTCTCAACCTGCTCCTATTCTTGCCTAAAATAAATTTCATTTGTGAAAATATTTGCTCACATTTATAAGTTGAAACAAATGTGGAAAAAATAGCTTAGCCAATTTTTTTCAAAGATGAAAACTTCGTAGGAAATGATTATCTTCTGTTTTTTCCAAATCTTTACGCAATTCCTTGAATTTATCCGCCCATAACGTTGAATTTTTAAAATCAATCATTTCTAAACTAACATTTTTTAGATATTGAAAATACTGCAAATTTAAAACGTTTTCTTCTATTTCGCCATGGTTCTTAAAACTTTGAAATCGACTTTCATTATCATTATTAATAACGAAAATCCAACTTTCGAACATATTTAGATTGCTTTCATCGATATTTTATTTTTCACTTTCCCTTTTTAACAAAGGAAAGAAAATAAATTTCTTAGTTTTATGTCAGTTTCATATAATATTAATTTCGATATAAAACCCTTCCATTCCTTATACATTTTCAAAATTGAATAGTTATTTCCTTGGAGTCGTACATTGAAATCATTATAATGATTCATTATGTCTGTTAAGAACAAAACTCTTAAAAGCCATTGTTTATCATTGAGTTCGAGATCATTTCCACCGATTTCGTGAAGAAATATCTGTATATCATCAAAACAGTCTACGAATCTATTAAGAACTTTGCCAAGACTTAACCATCGTATTTCAGAATGTGACAGCAAATCCCCATATTTCGATTCAATTTCCTTCAAAAAAGCTTTGAATCGCCTGTGTATTAATGCTGAGTGTGCTATTATCTTGTTTACGATCTTAACAACCTTTTCCATTACATCCTTAATTTATTGCGTAGATGCCTTTATAAATAAATCATCTTCTTGTATGACACAATGAAACGATAAAAGTGAGCGGCCAAGTTCATTTTCCAATAGTTTTACAAATCAAATATTTTTTACTTTCATACTTGGAGCACCATCAGTTGTTATTGAAACCCATGTACTTTCTAAATCCAATACTTGCCCATTTTTGAAATTTGTAAACTCTTGTACTTGATGAAAAATATCATGCCTTTGGTCGTGCCATTCATTAAAGCAAGAACGCACAGTTCTTCATTGACTTTCGAATCATTTATTGATGCAAATCTAATAATAATTGCAAGCCTACCCATACTATTTATATCAGTAGTTTCATCAAGTGTGTTGTATTCCAGAATACTACCCTTTATTAAATTTAACACTGAATCTCCTTACACATCCTTAAAAACTTCACTTAACATATATTACATTCTCACTTAATACATACCATTCATAAACATTCACAATATTGCCAGTTACAGCACATTTAATAACCTGCACCTTTTTATTCATTCAAAACATAGTAACTTTGATTTTCGTCCAAATTTTATTCATGTTAAAAGTCACAGAGACCTTGTTAAAAGTTGTTTTGTTCATGTTATAATTTCCAGTAACTATGAACACAATGTTCTATAAGTATAGAGAAAATTCAATAGTAAAATTAGTCCTGAGATGAGTTCGAGAGAAGTAGGAGCTCAAGGAGTTTGAGTTGAGAATCAGAGAAGTGAAGTTTGAGTTTGGAGTTCGAAGTCAGTAGTTGAAATTAATATAGAATAAAATATGCAAAATATAAAAGAGTGAATAAAGAGAATAAATAAAGAGAAAAACAAATTACTATTACTCAATAAAGAAGACGGACGGAAAGCCCTATATAAATAGGATATAAATTAAATTCGAAGTCTGAGATTGATAAAAGGTCCCCGCTCTTCCCTCAACTGAGGAAGCACGGCGCCGGACGGCAACACTGGTGGCAGCGGTAAAGGAAAAAAACAAGTAAACAAAAAAAAATAAAAAGAATTCTTTAATCAATATAAAAACAAAAAAAAATCCAGAAAAAAAAGACCAGGATGAGCAACTGTAGGACGTGAAGTCTGCCTGGCGGTAACACAAAGAAAACTCAAAGCAGAAGACATAAAAAGAAAAAGAAAAAAACAACAAAAAGAAAAAAAAACAAGGAAACTCAAAGCAGAAGACAAGAAAAAAAAATTTGCTACAAGACGATAATTGCAACATGACGATAATTATAGACTTCTATCAACTTCTAGAGTAGAGTAAGAAATTTTTTTTTTCATATTTTGATTTTTCTCTCTTCCTTTTTTTTGTAGGAATATATTTCTTGGAAGTTTTCCTTTTCAACAAAATTATTTTTTCTATAGAAATTTCTTTGAAAGTTCTCTTTTCAGTTTTTTTTTTCGACGACACTTCGTTTCTTTTCTTTCTCGTCGAAAATTTTCTTTCTTTTCAGTTTTGGGTCCAAACCATATCGTTTCCATATATATATATTGAATAATAACATAAAGGCCATTTTTTCATAAACCATATTTTTAAGAATTGATAACAAATTTTCGCCATACTTTATTTCAAATTTTCAATATTACGAGTCCATATTACACGAGACAGGCGGCTAGGCAGGGGGAAGAACAAATCCACTGTCAACAGATACTCAGTAAAACCCCTGAAATGGCTCTGTCTGTCGGAATTTCTGATGTTTTCAGAATCGTCCCTACCTTTGACGGGAAACCCTGCGACTTGGGTAAATTTATTTCCGGGGGAGACGTTTTATTTAGATCTATAAAGAAGGCAGACCCGGATATCTATGAAACATTTTTAGAGCTAGTCAAAAATAGACTAGAGGGTCATGCATACGATCTGATTAGGTATAGCAAAATCGCTAAGTGGGTGGATTTAAAAGATAAACTTGAATCGGAATATAAAGAGGAGCAATCTCGGTCGACGGCACACAATGAACTGATTTCTCTGAAACAACACTACAGAGAAACCGTCCGGGAATACGGCGATAGAGTCGCGAATGCTCTAAGGACTCTAAACTCTGCCACGTGTGAAATAACAGCAGACGCGGTGGTTAGGGAATACTTAATAGAAGAAAACATAAAATTGGCCGTACAAACATTTGAGGATGGACTACAGAACGAACAATTAAAAATACTAGCTAAAGTCCATGCGGGAAACAATTTAAAACAGTCGATTGCACATGTAGTATCACATGCTGCTCGAATGGACGACTCTCCCAGGTCATATCAATATAACGAAAAACCTAGATTCAATCGTATAGTCTGCCAAACCTGTGGTAAGCCAGGGCATTCTCAGGACACATGTTATCGGAACATGCAGTCCAACAATTTTCCGAATAGACAACCCATAAAAAGGGAATATAACTTTGTATGCAATTTCTGTGGTCGGAATAATCACACAGAGAATGAGTGTAGATACAAGATATCTAGAAATGGATCGGCTTCAACAAATTACCAACAAGGTACACCAACGCGTAACCCATTCCGAAACAATCCTACAAACTCTGAAAATCGTTTTGGTGAAAATTCTACGATCACCAATAGACAAAACGATAGACAAAATGTTCACTTTTCTCGGGTGCAAGAGTCGGAAAACGAAGACAGACCAAATTTTTCTATTTACAGCATTAGATCTTTGGAAATAGATAACGACCATTTTAATGAAGCTCCTAGCCAAATTTACCCTGAGCCCACATACTCCTATAAACCTAGACATATAAACGAAGATAACCCTGCCCCTAATATAAAGACTCCGATTCATTCTCCCATTCTGGAAAATAATTCAGCAACACAGACTGAAAATTCGAAATTTTCAGCAGTATTAAAGACTGAAATCCCTAATATCTCAGCTATCCCTATTGGCAACGCAGACACTTCAGCAACCAAGACTGAAAACTCAGCAGTATTAAAGACTGAAAATTCGGATCCTGCAGAAAATATACAAACAGAAATCCTTAATATTCCGGCTATCCCAATAGACAACCCCGTCACTTCAGCAACAAAGACTGAAAATTCAGCAGTGTTAAAGACTGAAGACCCAAAAGTTGCAATAAAAATCGAAACCCAAGTCAGTTCAGCAGCTAATACTGATGAACAAATCTTTTCTGCAGCAAAGACTGAAGGATTGAATGTTTCTACAGCAGATATAACTGAAGAAATAGTTCAAACAGCAAATAGGACTGGGAACCAAGATGTTCTAACAGCTAATAAGTCTGAAGAACTATACGAATCAGTAAATGAGACTGAGAAACTAAACGATCCATCAGCAGTGAGTAAGACTGAAAAGGTAGACGTTCCGACCGCGAAAGCTATGGACAATGACAACACTAAGCCGAAAACAATAAATATTTTAAACAACGAAAACAAACACAAACACTTACTCAAACACGAAATAATAAAAAATTAAAATAATAATTTAACTAAAATAGGTATTGTAAAGAATAACTATATAAATACATTACAAGTTTTTTTTAACAACAATAAAAATGTATTCCAATGCAAAATACAAAAAAATAAAAGGTTACACCGTCATTTAAATTATTTAAGATCATTTTTCAAGAAGATTTTTGGTAATAATCATCTTTATTCAATCATCATAGTAATAGGCCCAAAAAGGTTTTGGAAAATTTTCCATAAATTTAAGGAAAAGATACACACATAACAAATGGCCTTTGTTTTATTATTCAATATATATGAAATAATCTAACAATTGTAGGAAATGACGGAAATGAAAAAAAAAAAAAAAAAAAAAAGTTAATGAGGGGGACGAAAGAAAGAAAATTTTAGAGTTAATATGTATAATGGAAATTTTAGAATTAATATATATATTCGAACGGAAATGAGAATTTTGAAACATAATATTAATATTATATAATTAATATAATAAGTAATAATAATTTTTGGATAAGAAAAGAAAAGGTTCCAAGGAGAAATATTTAAATTTAGTTAATATACAATGTAAATAGACATAGTGATAAGAACTTTTTGAAATTTAAATATTGTAACCTTTGATTTAAATTTAGTTAACATATAATGTAAATAGACAATAGTGTTAAGAACTTTTTGAAATTTAAATATTGTAACCTTTGATTAATTCTGAAAACCATTGTAATTGAACGAAAATCCAAGCCTTTACTTAATCTTAATCTAACCTATAGTTACTAGAAAATTATTCTCTTCAAGGATAATTTTCTTTCTCGAAGAAGGGTGGGATGTTGTATTCCAGAATACTACCCTTTATTAAATTTAACACTGAATCTCCTTACACATCCTTAAAAACTTCACTTAACATATATTACATTCTCACTTAATACATACGATTCATAAACATTCACAGAATTGCCAGTTACAGCACATTTAATAACCTGCACCTTTTTATTCATTCAAAACATAGTAACTTTGATTTTCATCCAAATTTTATTCATGTTAAAAGTCACAGAGACCTTGTTAAAAGTTGTTTTGTTCATGTTATAATTTCCAGTAACTATGAACACAATGTTCTATAAGTATAGAGAAAATTCAATAGTAAAATTAGTCCTGAGTTGAGTTCGAGAGAAGTAGGAGCTCAAGGAGTTTGAGTTGAGAATCAGAGAAGTGAAGTTTGAGTTTGGAGTTCGAAGTCAGTAGTTGAAATTAATATAGAATAAAATATGCAAAATATAAAAGAGTGAATAAAGAGAATAAATAAAGAGAAAAACAAATTACTATTACTCAATAAAGAAGACGGACGGAAAGCCCTAAATAAATAGGATATAAATTAAATTCGAAGTCTGAGATTGATAAAAGGTCCCCGCTCATCCCTCAACCGAGGAAGCACGGCGCCGGACGGCAACAAGTGCAATGCTAATTATGTCACTAGATAATAAATCACTTTTGACCTGTTCGTCAATATTTTTGGCCATATCTTCAACGCGACGCTGAACTGTTCTAGCTGACAATGGCATTTCTTTGATTCTCTCAATTATTTGTTTTTTTTATTTGCGATGCCGTTCAATAAGTGTTTGGAGCAATTTACGATTTGCGTTTTTCAAAAACTTGCCGTCTGTAAATGGTTTTCCGTTGATACCAATGCTAAGAACTGCAACAAAGCTGGCAGATGTAGCGTGATTGTAGCGGATAACAAAACTCTTTAAGAATTTATTCTCTTCTCCAAAAATTAATACACGTTTAGCAATATATTCAGATTTATCTTCATTTATCATTTCACTGACATCTTTATGTTTTAAAGAAATGTGTTGCTCAATAATGTACTGTCCTGGTGGTAAGTACATCTGTACATAAAGTGCATACCAATTTGTCACCATTTTCGATACATCGATACTTTTCTTTCCACACATCTTGAAATAACCTCTTTTGCTTTTTGTTTGTTCATGGTAATATTTTTTTTAAATAATAATATTTATTTCACTTAGGTAACTGCTTAATAATTATTTAGCTGCGTAACTCCATCACTCCGCTACTGAACATGTGCTACAACTGAGAGAACGATACACGCAGCGCCAATTTTGTCCCTTACGTCTCCGCCATTACTCTACAGGGCGCGGCGCATGTTGTTAGGGCGGATACGTAAGGGACGAAATTGACTTGCGCGCAAAAACAAAGTATCTATTTTCAATTTAGTTTTTTACTCTCAAAATACTCGTTTCATGTTTATGAATTATAATTTATTTTTATATATTATACTTTTTTTCGGAACTAAAGTCGACCATTTGAAATTAGTAAATGGCTCGGTGACTCGCGGATCATAGGTTGCCGGCCCCTGCTCTAAGTTACATGACTATTGTGTAGTTTGCCTTTCAGCAAAATGTGGCTTTAGTTATGAATATTTGTGACAAAGAAAAATTAGAAAAACGTTGTGCCTAATTTTTTTTTTGTTTTTCTTAAAATTAAATTACTCTTCTTTTTTTTTAAGTATATAAAGAACTTAACCTTAATCTTATACTACCCTAATTCTGGAAAAGCTATGTCTGCGTAAGCTGGCTGATGATGCAGTGATTCTACCGACGTTGGTAATCTTTATTTGCCCTTCAACCACCAGCACTATTGGTGCTGTTTAATATTATCGTCCCGGGCTCTGTGGGAGATAGCCCTACTGGAGCTCAAGAGCTCTTCTTGAGTGCGCGTGACTTCCCGGTCACTTACATGATAAGTCAGCGGAATTCCGGATCCATCCTGTATAAGCACATTTATACCCAAATCAAGGAACGCCTCTGGTGGAACAAAGCCGTTGCGACGCACGCCCTCATAGTACAAAGTATTGGGTTTATACCAATCAAATGTCAAATGTCCCATTTCATAGTAAACATTTAAAGCCAATATTATTTTTCCGTAAATTTTTATTCAATCAAAATAGGATCCGTTGGCATCTATGACTTTCTTCCAATGTGATACTAGGTCAAATATTCCTTTTTCGTGGAAGTGCTGACTTTTTGAGACAATGAAATCTTCAAAGGCTTTTATGACCTCTGCTCGGTTTCGGAATGCCTTCTGCCGGCAAAACGAATCTAAATTGCGGAAGAGATGGTCCGTTGTGGAAATGTCAGGAGAGTACGGCGGATGTGGAAGAATTTCAAATCCCAACTGCGACAGTTTTTGCACCGTTACTTGTGAGGTATGGGGCATTGGTATGTAAAAGGATCGGGCCGTGCCCATTTATCGATGCAGGTTGCTTTTCAGCCAATTTGGCATGCAATATGTCGATTTCCTCACAATATTTGATAGCGTTTATCGTTTCTCCTGGTTGAAGAAATGAAAAGCGGATTGGTCCTTTCGATGTCCACCAAATTGTCACCATAACCTCTTTTGGGTGAACATCAGGATTGGCGGTGAGTTTTGGTTGTTCACCTGCATCCAACCACTGCCCAGTTTTTTACAGTTATAATACAGAATCCACTTTTCATCACAGGTGACTATCCGGTGCAAAAACGGATCGGTTTGGTTTCTTAATATAAGCAATCCGCAGATTTCTAGACGCCCTCGTTTTTGGGACTCGTTCGGTTCATTGGGTACACACTTTCTTTACCTTTCCTATGAGAGAAAGGTCTCGACTTATTGTCATTGGGGATACTCCCATGTTTTGTGCGATCTCCCACACCGATTTCGTTGGGTCCGCATCCACCGTTGCTCTTAAAACATCGTCGTCAACTAACGTTTCCGGCTTCCCACGTGGTTCATTTTCGAGGCTAAAATCTCCCGAACGGAACTTTCCAAACCAATGTCGTGTAGTGCGTTCATTCACCGCTACATCCTCAAATGCGTCATTAATGTTTTTGATTGCCAATGGCGCATTATGTCCCATTTTAAATTCATAAAGGAAGAGGGTTCGAATTTGAACTGTATACAGTATGGTAAACAATTCCTAGAAAAAAAGTAACTGTACTTGTAACGAACCCTAAAATTCTCACACGTCAAGCACACGCATACTTTACTTTATAAAAAAAGAAAATTTAACGTTCTGGCGCAGGTGTTCACTCGAGAACTTCTTATTTCCGACAGAGCGGAAATCGGACATTTAATGTGATACAACCCAGTATTTGGATAATCATCATCATCATCGGCACTACAACCGGGAACCGGTCTTGGCCTTATTTAGCAAGTCCTGAGGCTTGTTAAATTTTCCATAATGATTAGTTTTTTCCGGGCAAGGTCATTAGTCTTGCGTCAGAGGCTCCCCGACGGGGAATCGAACCCCGGTCTCCCACGTGACTATCAAGGAGCCGTATTTGGATAATAAGCCCCGAAAATTAGGTCATTGGACGAGTCCTCTGATTAATTTGATCATACAATTATCCACCCTATTTATATAGGCTTCACTATATAAAGTCTCATTTGAATAGTACTTTTTATAATCCGATTTTGGTGTTCGATATAATATGAGACATCTTCTAAGACAACCAAATCTTTTCCATCAAATTTGGACCTATGTTAAAACATACTGGACAACCATGTATGAGCATTGACCTGATTAGCGACATGAAGCATATAACTTTTACCCTGCTGTCAAGTTGGCTACTGTGAAATAACCTCCTTGTCATAGCAAAAGTTTTCCTCGCTTTGACCAAAGCAGCCTCTACATGTCTGTTGAAATACAGATATTGATCTAGCCAGATACCAAGGTATTTAACTAAACTCTTGGTTTCCAGTTTATCTCCATGCGGTCCCACGATAACTAACTTTCGCCAGTTTTTCCTTGTGTCGTTCGTGGCTTTATATAATGGGGTTCTGAGTAGGTCGGCTTCACATTTCAGAAAGTTGATCTTAAGTTTCCAGTGGTCTCAATAGCGCTGCACTTTGTTAAAATCTCACTGTAGTAAACTATTTATGATATCAACTTTCGGAGCTGTTCTGTAAATTATGAGATCGTCTGCGTACGCAATAGCCTGCGGAAGTGCATCTAATAAGTCGCCAATGTAAATGTTAAAAAAAATCGGAGAAAGTACAGATCCCTGTTGCAAGCCATTCTTGATATTATACGTTTTATTCGAGGTCACATTGCCACTTTTGACCACGAACCCCCTGTCCTTTAACATATCGTAAAGTACATATAGTAAAGGTCTATATATGCCTTGTCTGACCAGTTTGTAATATACGGTATCAAAGGCTTTTTCTAAGTCGTTCAGACAGGCACCTGTGCATTGGTTCTTACATTTATTCCATTGTATCTCTCTAGTATCTAACTTATATATACCTTACTTGTATGTAATTATGTTGCTTGAATTAAGCCAATAAATGGGGTGGTAGTCCCACTAAACTCACCTTGGGACGGACTACCACCTATACCAAACTTTTTCTTGAACCGGTCCATCATTCAAGCTCCAAAAGATGGCCAGGGATTTCTCCTGACCATTTCACGAATCATATAGCTTGATGGGGTGGTATTTAACCGGGCGACATAGGGAAGGGGCCCCACCTACCACTCGGCCTTTAATCGCCTCTTATGTCAGACCGACTAAACTAGTTAACGCTCATCACATTGCTGCAACCTGTTAATGAGGCATCTAATAATTGTTCTAAATAACTCCATGAGCACAGTCGTTATCAACGTTATCGTTCCGGTTACAGTGTTTGCAATATAGAACCAATGCACTTTTGTGGTTACTTTGCAATCATCAGCTGTGGTGCTATTTGAAAAATCAAATCATTTCTACAATGAAAACAAGAGCAGCTTTACACCCAAGCAAGAAAATTTAACTGGCGTCTGACAATAGCGATTCACTTTGATGCCCTCAACCTGGCTAAGTAAGTTGCCATTACCAGTACAAGCACGTTGGATTCTTTTCTAAAACTAATTTACACTACTTATCTACACGTAGGAAGTAGATGGTCGCAATGCAGACTTTCTCCATTCATTCTACCGCTGGCAGGCAATCATCCTGTCAAGGACGAAACCCGGCGGAAGCATTTGCAATTATAAAATCAGAAAAGAGATTAATGTCTTCATTTTACTTCTTTCATTCATGGACTCCTTTTTCCTTGTTCCTTCCTATCTTTGAACTTTTCAACATTCTGTTATTGTTTTTCTTTGTTCCGTTCTGTTCTAAATCTGGTATTGTTGTTCTTTGTTGATTACCCCTAGGTCACGTGCTGGCATTACGAAAGGGGCGGTTAATGTGCCCAAGCTCTTTCGTCGCTCTGAGTGGGGATTTACATGTACAACTACAACACACAAGGTTAGAGTATCTGAATCTGACGAATACCACGCAGCGACACCGAACATCAGCAGTTTATCCACCATACAGTACAAACCCGTGGCTTGATACACATGCACAAAGACAAAATCATCACGGACAGCAACCTAAGGAACAGGATAACGCTTTAACGAATCTCGTCATTAGCCTAATGACAAAAAATGCAACCGAGATTGTTAGCAATATAACTTTGTTCCCTGATCCCCGGAACAATGTCACCCAAATCACAGTACCTTGCCAAATTTTTTATCGAGGTGGCAGATACACCCTTCAAGTTATCTCGGGAATGAATTCCAGTGGCGAGCAGCATGATGAACGTTTGAAACAACAACTCGACGTCCGGTGGCCTGTGGCAGATTTGCAAGTCACTCCTAAACGTCTCGTCACTTATCCAGAGGCTTCTGTCGACGTTCGGCTATCATTTAACCAGGTAAACTGTGATATCACAGCCAAAATGAGGACTTTGATAAATCTACCGGAATTCTGGTTGGAATTAATTTACTGCGGCAAAGAGATTACGTGCGCCGACCACAATGAATCGAAAAGTATCGTTCTGTACGCCGAGGAGATTCGGGGATTTCCAAAAAACAAACTACTTAAATTGGGCTGCGAATTGTTCGGATTAGCTGGTAATTACACGGTCCGCTTGCGGCCCATACCACCAACACCTGGCAATGTCGCCGCCATTCAATACATCAATGTCGATTGGAGTGATAAATTCGTGTTCAATGTTTATGCCCGTAGTATATTTCCGTGTGACCCGCACACCGGAATCGGAGTACTCTATGAATATCCTGCGTGCATCCTAGACCAGGGGGACCGTGTCCGATTGTTTGCGAAACTTCGTGCCGATGTTGCCTCATTAAAACCGCCCACGTCGCTCCATTACGTTGCCGAACAGCGTGTGGTCAAAAGTCAGTATTCGTTGTATTTTAGCTGTGAACTTTTCTCCGAGAAATACGTGGAGTACTGCTTTGTTTATGTTAGCCAGGCCATCTCTGGAGCCGTAGCCGATGTCCGGATGGACTGTGTGCCGACGTTGCCCGTTAAAGGTATGCAACCCAAATGAAGATGTGAATTTTAATCAGAATGTTGTTTTGTTTATTCACAGACTCGGATACTGGAGGCTGGGGTCCATGGAGTGAATGGACGCCATGCTCAACTAATTGCCTAGGTGGAACGAGGAATCGATACAGATTCTGCGATTCGCCACCGCCCAGATATGGAGCTAAATTCTGTGAGGTAAGCTTTTTTTCGCAACATGCGGTATTGTTCGAAATGCGGTTATTTACCTTCGACGTGTGTTCCAGTTATGAATTTATAGTTTGACGAAGCTTCACGTGTTATGTACTGATTTTTTCTTGCCTCCTTTTTTTGATGTTGGCTTGTTTTTACTCTTTGTGAGATCCGTTCTAAGTGTGAATAGTTGTTCTGACTATTGTTCGATGCTTTTGTTCACGGTTGTTAACACGATTTCGTATATGAAAGCGTGCAGACAGTTTGTTCTATCACTTGTGACGAGTGTGGGGCTTTGGGTTAAAAACAAGCTCGTGGTTATGGGATGTTGGTGTATAAAAGCTCTTGTGAAGAGTCTTAAATGTAGGCGGTCATCTATTGCAGTTTCGACGTCACTTTAAACGGGAGGGTTTATGAAATATAAAAGTAGGAGGTTCGAAACGCCCTTAAAAACCTTATTTTTGAACAACTTTTTGAAGTACATGGGTATAAAGATAAGTGAGGTCGAAAAAGAATATGAAACTAGAGTATGCAAGTGTCAGGCACTTCTCTGCAAGTGACAAAAACGTAAAAACAACATCGTGTTGTTTCGGTAAAAATTTGTTGAAAAAAATGAACTGACATTTTAAACTGAATATTGGACAAATTTATTTACATTTATAATTGACTTTTTATTATCAAAAGCCTTGCTGCGACCACTGTTTTGGGAAACCATCAACATCCACATTTACTTATTAGCATATCAGGGCAATACCTGCAAAAGGCAGCGTATTAATCAATGCAATAACACTGCAGTTAAATCAAGGCATAATAATTTTTTATTTTTTTATTTATTATTTATTACAATGTAAGTAAATTACATAGTAACATAGATCTAGTAGCACTAGCAACTAGCATAAAATTATTTTGTTTGAAGATACTTTTCTTTTCTTTTTGTTTTTTTTTTATTTACCGAAATGACCAACAAAAGCCCTTTCTGGAAAATTTAGTTTTTTTTTGTGCCAAACGCAGCGGAAAGTGGATTTTGAGGTACCTTTAAAAACTAAAGCGCAGAGTTAACGAAAGAAAGGGATAGAATGAGGAAAAGAGATCCCAATGTACGTTGATTTTAAAAAGCTGAAAATTGTTTTCATATGCAAATATAAAAACAGATAGAACACTAGAATACTAGAAGACCCTTGACATGTATATTTATGATCAAAATCGGCACTATCGAGGCTTGTTAAATTTTCCATAATAATTTATTTTTACGGGCAAGGTTATTAGCCTTGCGCCAATTGTATGATCATAGTTACATCAAATAAAAAGGAGAAATCATTTTGTACGAAGGACACAACATGTAGCACAGTACCAATTGACCATCATCCAGTAAAGACGTGTCGACAACCGACAAACGATAATTAACAAATCTCTCAACGGAACGGTTTGAAAGGTGAAATCAGGTAGACCAAATACCTTAAGAAGACAATAGATTCGATTTTCGCGCCGTGAAAAGTGACAAGATAAAAAGTGAACATTAAAAACCAAATTGAGTTGTGCGAACATACGATGGAGTGTCGGAGAAAAAAAAATCGCGCGAGTTAACACCTCCCACATAATGTATTAGATATACCTATGCATTACTGTAGTTCAAACCCCAAACAAATCTCTGTACATAATAACCCTTGTATTTTAAACCCCAAATATCTTTATTATTAATCTCTACCAACCTTTGTACAGTTACATTATGATACCAATATACATACAATCCAATTTAATCTTTTCCATATTGCAAACCAAATACTGCATAAATATTGTACAAATACCATACTCACCCGAACTCGCATTATCAAAACATAGTCAAAGGATAATAAAACCAATCGATGCCGCCAAGACATCTCTAATCGTAAGACAAATAATCAACACATGGCCCAGTATAGCAACTCAATCCAATCTATCTCAAGACAAACAATCAACGAATGCCCATGACGGACACATCAACAAATATACCGAACTACACACTCAACCTTATCGCAATTCGAGGCATAAATACCGCCACCGAAGAGGAACCGGCACGATTGATTTCCCAGCCGTGAAGGAGCGAACTCAGCGTCATTAATTAGCAATCTAAATAAAATAAGTTAAAAAAAAACACCAAGTTGTTTTCCTTAACTGGCGATCCTGCCATTCATACAAGTATACTGCTTGTTTGAACGGACCATTAACCGTTCATCATTATTCCAAACTTGTAATTCCCCAGTGGGTGTAGTTGGATATTGGTAAAGGCCCGGCGATCCAAAAGGACCACCAAATTAATTTTCAGCTGTCGAGCTTAGTTTAATAAAACTAAAATCCACGAAATAGAAGTCGTGCCGACCAGAGGACCAGTATAAACTTACAACGGATTGTCGCAGCAGTTCATCGATTTGGTAAGAAAAATACTGTGAGAGAGGTGGCACCAAATAATAGTTCAGTGCAGAAAAAACCCCACAAAATTAACAACCGGCTGAATGTGAAAAGCCATAATCCAATTCAAACTAGTGCAATAGATACATCACATAAAAATTATTCAAACTAGAGCAAATTAACAACCGGCTGAATGTGAAAAGCCATAATCCAATTCAAACTAGTGCAATAGATACATCACATAAAAATTATTCAAGCTAAAGCACCGAGAATTCAAAGAAAATCAACCTCTACTCAATCCCTGAAGACGACCCAACTTTAAAATCGCATTCGTACAGCAGGGAGAACCATCCAGAGATCACCACTTGGAAGCGAAGCAACCACATAGGCAAACATTAAAGCTCCATATGACATTTTCCCCATTAGGAAACCGTAAGTACAACTTAATTACTAGTGTCTATATACATACAGAAACCCTTATATAAAAAAATTGTTAGGCAGAAAAACAATAATAAGAACTAGGAGTTGTCTATGAGTTTGAGAAGTGGAAAAACCTACCTTAGTTCATCTAAAGAAAACCCAACTATGGCTACTTTACCTGAGTTACAAGCCCAGATTGCTCACCTAGCAACTAATTTTGAGACATTAAGAACTGAGAACAAAAAAATTAATAGCGAGAATCAAAGACTAAACGAAATGATAACCAAATTTCAATCACAGAACATACAGGATTGTAGCGAAGATATAGCCAAGGAACAACAAGAATCAATCAAATCCCCGATACAAAACGCAGAACAGATAGACATAGAAATATTTAAAAGTTTACCTACATTCGATGGTAACCACGAAGAATATAGAGCGTGGCGTAGTATGGCTTGGAAGGCTATGGAAGATATAAAAGAATTCCAAAATACATGCAAATACTATACATGTCTAACACTATTAAGGTCTAAAATTCGAAGAGAAGCTGCAAATCTTTTAGTAACGAACTGCACAGCTTTTAATTTCTACGCTATAATCAAACGATTGGACGACGTGTATGCCGACCAAAGGCCTTTATACGCGTTACAAGGAAAACTCCGTAAATTAATACAAGGAAAACTTTCTCTGCGAGATTATTTTAATAAAGTTAATAAATCCTTGAACCTAGTGCTCAACAAAATAGAACTAGAAGAGGGCCGCTCCACTATGTAGACATGCTATACAAGACGGGGTTAGAACTTTCATCCAAGGCTTAAAATGCAATTTTACTCGGAGTACCCTATACAATAGTAGGCCCAAAGATATAGAAACAGCGTACGCTATAGCCAGTACTATTCTACACGATAACGAAACCTTTAAACTTAGCCAGCAAGATAGAGATTATTCACTACCGTATAGAAGAAATCACTATATATCTGTGGAACAAAGACATAACCAATATCAACAAAGATCCAGTTTTAATAAACCTCAAAGATATAACCACTATCCCCCAAGAAACCATGATAATACTCAGCAAAGACCAGGGCAACCATTTAACAATCATTGGAACCAAAATCAATACCAAAACCCCTTCGGACAAAACCCTACCCCTAATACCCCACAGACTAACCCACAAAGACTCAATCAGATAGCGGAGAACACTATCCCCATCCCTGCTTCAATTACTCCAGAAAATCTAATCTCTGAAAGTACTTTTTTAGGAAAGTACATGGCCTCCCGTATTTAGTCTTAGAATCTAAGGATATAGGGAGACCAACAGTCAAGGTCAACGTTTTGATCGACACTGGAGCAACAATGAACTACGTTTCAACACTATACCCATATGGCAGATCTATACCCATTGCACCTATTAAAGTAAACACCCTACATGGAACATCCCTAATAGAAACAAAAAAACAAATCGGTCTATTTGGCCATAACATAACCTTCTACGAGACTAACGACTTGAAAGACTTCGACATGATCCTAGGCGAGCAAGGCCTTAAGCAACTAAAAGCCGAGATCAGTCTCGAAACCTATGAAATGAAGTACAAATTCAAAACGGAAAAGAAACCAGAAGAAAAACCTGAGCTAAAAATAAACTTTACCATGGAAAACAAAAGATTTAAAGAAGAAATAGAAGAAATCATGAATATTAATGAAAAAATGAATCCAACTCTACCATTTGTAACCAATATAGAAGCCACAATAAAGACTAGAAACGAAAACCCAGTCTATTCTAAACAATACCCATACCCAGTCACAGACAATAACTTCGTAAACGAAGAAATAAACAGATTGCTGAATGAGGGGATTATTCAAAAAAGTTACAGCCCCTATAACTCACCAGTGTGGATCGTACCAAAAAAAGGTACAGATGATCAGAACAGGCCTAAAAGAAGATTGGTGATCGACTATCAAAAACTCAATACTGAGACAGTAACAGACCGATACCCTATCCCTGACATAAACCTTACTATACAAAACCTAGGCAAGGCTAAAGTATTTTCAACACTCGATCTGGAATCTGGATTTCACCAAATAAAAATAAAGGAATCTGATCGGGCGAAAACTAGCTTCTCCATAAACGGAGCTAAATACGAATTTGTTCGCATGCCCTTCGGACTCAAAAACGCACCTAGCATTTTTCAGAGGACAATAGACGATATTCTACGACCCTATATTGGAAAATTCGCTTATGTCTACATTGACGACGTCCTAATATATTCTGGTAACGAGGACGAACATATGGAACATTTGAAAATAATAATTGCAGCTCTACAGAAAGCAAACATGAAGATTTCATCGGAGAAGTCGCATTTCTTTAAGAAATCGATCAACTACCTAGGGCATATAATCTCACAAGGAGTTATAACTGTAGACCCTGAGAAGATCAATACTATAAAAAATTATCCCGAACCATCAAACTTGAAGTGTAGTGACATTTGGTCCTTCTTTCTTTTTGCCACAGAAAATTAATAGTAAATCAATTGATACCTGTAGTTTTGGTGAACTCGCTCAGCAGCTCTCCCAGCGCTGGTCCTCAACTCCTCGTACTCCGGATCAGCGGGCGGTCGTGGTTCCTGCTCGAGGAAATTACCCAGGGCTGGTACCAGGCGACCCTTGGTTCTGGAAACTGTGCACACTCCACTCAGATATCCCCGAAGTTCCGCAGTCAAATTATAGACCAATTCTCGTTACAAAAATGATCATTTATTATTTTCAATTCCTTTACTTTACTTTGAATCTTAACCAAACTAGGCACGGGCTTCTTCTTACATCACGTTACAAAAATGACTATTTATTATTTTCAATTCTTTTACTTTACTTTGAATCTTAACCAAACTAGGCACGGGCTTCTTCTCTTCTTCCCAAAAAAATCGATCAACGGGGTCTGAGTTGCAAAAGAAACTGTATGCAAAAAGAACAGTCAACAACGGAACCAAAACAAACCGAACTTCAACATCCTCCTGTCTCTCTCATTTCGCTCTCCATTCACGTCCACTTCGAAAAACAAATTCGAACTCGAAGAACTGCACGATCCACACCCGAATCAGGGTGGGTTCAGAAACTCACTTCAGGATCATGCAATTCTTCCACCACCTTACCATCATACTATGTTGAAACAAAGTATTAAATTCAATTATTATTATTATTATTAAATGTAAATTATTAAATGATGGTGGTGGCCGACGTACGTAACAGAAGGAATTAAGATCATTTCTAGTATTAGCAGGATATTATAGGAAATTTATTAAGGATTACGCCAAAATTACAAAGCCAATGACTTTGTTTCTTCAAGGAGAAGGACAAGTATCGAAAAACAAAAGCAAAAATATAAAGATTAAATTTGACGAGCCAGCTAAAGAATCTTTCAATAATATAAAAATTAAACTTCAAGAAAAAATCGTGCTGTTCCAGCCCGACTATGGGAAGCCTTTCGAATTAACTACCGACGCCAGCAACTTTGCAATAGGAGCAGTATTAAGCCAGGGAAGACACCCTCTAACTTTCATTTCTAGAACACTAAACTCCGCAGAAATTAACTACTCCACCAACGAAAAGGAGCTATTAGCAATTATCTGGGCCCTCCAGAAACTACGCAACCTTCTGTATGGTATCACAGACTTAACTATATACACGGATCATCAATCCCTAACTTTTGCTATTTCCGAAAAAAATCCTAATACGAAGCTCAAGAGATGGAAGAGCATCATTGAAGAGTACGGAGCAAAACTAGTTTACAAACCAGGCAGCCAAAATATTGTGGCCGATGCATTATTCAGACAACAGATAAACGCAACAACGGATGACAACATACCTACAGAGAATTTCAAGATACTAAAAAGACCATTAAACGCCTATAGAAACCAACTAATATTGAAAGAATCCAACAAAAATAATCTTGAATCGACCAATATATTCAATAATTTTCGACACATAATACACTTCACTAACGAAGAAAAACTTATAGACTTCATGAAGAAAACTTTAAATCCAAATAAATTGAACGCTTTAAAAATGGAAGCAGAAATAATGATGAAATACTGCGATAAAATTAAAAAGGTATTCGGGAGATACAAGATTGCCTTAACCGACAAACTATTAGAAGACATAACAGATAGAGAGAAACAATTACAGATTTTGGAAGATGTGCACATTCGAGCTCATCGTAACCACAGAAATAACTCAAAAGAAATTTGGGAAACCAGCTATTGGCCAACTCTGTCAAAGGACTGCAAAAAATATGCAATAAACTGTAAAATATGCCATGTCACCAAGTACGATCGGAAACCCAACCATCAACCCATAGGACGAACACCTATACCAAGCAAATGCTCCCAATATCTACAAATGGATGTATTCCACATGAACAATGAAATATACATTAGTACTATAGATAGGTACTCAAAGTATCTGCACTTACGTTATATATCTAACAAAATTAATACCCACATTACATTAAACGAACTCCTATCCCAAATATTTGTTTATCCGGGCCAACAAAGTGTTATGACAGATAACGAGTCTATTTTTATTAGTCAACAGGCAAAAGCTGTGTTCAACCGGCATCACGTTAACCACACTACTACACCTGTCGACCACTCTACCAGCAACAGCCAAGTAGAAAGAGCACATTCCACACTCATCGAAATCGTCAGAGCCCTCGCTAAACAAGAAGGAGGTGAATGCAAGGACTTCCTATTTGATGCAGTCACTCTATACAACCGAACAATCCACTCGTCGACTGGATACAAACCTGAAGACGTATTTTTTAACAGACGAGACTATCCTGATATAGAGGCGAAATTAAAAAACAATCAACAAAACCTCTTGGATCATGTTAATACAAAACGCGTAAACATCAAATACCTACCCGGGGATAAAATCTTTGTTAGGTCTTCACGCAGAAATAAAAATACCGATCGATTCAGCGAACACACGGTAAAGGAAGACAAAGGCGACATTGTAATCACAACACGCAACAACAAAATCCACAAAGATAATATACGATCGAGAATCAAACTTTCCCAGGATGAAAAATCTAACCATTCTCCTGGTTATAACAATGACAGGCCTAATACAGCCAATCAAGATCAATGATCTAAAAAAAATAGGAAATATGTTTTAGTGAAAACGGATCCAGCAAACCTCTAAATTCATGTAATGGAATATTCCAGTATATTTATTTGCTACTATATTGATACGACTTTAATAACATATAAGTACCCTGTATTAAATAAAAAATGTCAACTTTTTCATATATAATACATGCATTATCAACTATATATGGTAAACCTATAATGTCTGATAGCATCTAAATATACACATATTACCAATTGTAAAAACTTTGTAGGGACATATATCTGGAAACTTATTCGAAATAACAAAGATAACTGTACATTACCATTAATAACCAATGAACCAGCCGCTTCTAACTTTATAAAAGAAAACAATGTAGAGATTAAAGAAATAGAAAACGGATATATTTTTATAGATAAAAGTCATGTCGTAGACGGCAAAACCATTAAAAGTCCTAACCTTATAAGTTTCGAAAAAATGTAATCAAAAAAGCTGTAGCACTAAGACATAATGAAGAATTGAACATAATAATTGAATTATTGTCCTCAGATACAACTAATAAATTCACAAACTTACAAGAAATATCTACATTCTTCACACCCTTAGAAGACCACCCTATAAGAACATTGTGCTGCGTACTGGCAATTATTGTAATCATCACATTAACACTTTATATTATAAAAATAATATTAATATATAAAAAGAAAAAAACTTAGAAAAATGTAATGTACTATCTAAATAAGAAATGACACGACTAGTCCAAAAAACCGAAAATATAAAAAAACGAGGACGTTTTAACTTAAGGGGGGGAGAGTTAACACCTCCCACATAATGTATTAGATATACCTATGCATTACTGTAGTTCAAACCCCAAACAAATCTCTGTACATAATAACCCTTGTATTTTAAACCCCAAATATCTTTATTATTAATCTCTACCAACCTTTGTACAGTTACATTATGATACCAATATACATACAATCCAATTTAATCTTTTCCATATTGCAAACCAAATACTGCATAAATATTGTACAAATACCATACTCACCCGAACTCGCATTATCAAAACATAGTCAAAGGATACCGACGATAATAAAGCCAATCGATGCCGCCAAGACATCTCTAATCGTAAGACAAATAATCAACACATGGCCCAGTATAGCAACTCAATCCAATCTATCTCAAGACAAACAATCAACGAATGCCCATGACGGACACATCAACAAATATACCGAACTACACACTCAACCTTATCGCAATTCGAGGCATAAATACCGCCACCGAAGAGGAACCGGCACGATTGATTTCCCAGCCGTGAAGGAGCGAACTCAGCGTCATTAATTAGCAATCTAAATAAAATAAGTTAAAAAAAACACCAAGTTGTTTTCCTTAACTCGCGCACTAAGTGAAATAAGAATGGAAGTGTTTGCGCTTGTTGTGTTGACGTGTGTGTACCGCGGGCTCCGACATGAGCACTCAAGAGGAAATAAAAACAAAGAATAGGATAAGAAAAGGCAAAATAAACCTATTAACATGCTCTTCATGCGTCAAACCGAAATTGAAAGCGACAAAGAAAATCTAAGAGAGCGAGAGCGAAATAAGCAACATCATAATGAGTCGCCAAGCTGCAGAACTAATTTTTTTTTTTTACACAAGCGCGCGCACAAGAAGGGATTTGGGAGTACCCTTAAGTGTCAGAGCACCGTGCGAGCGGAAGGAGGGGAATTATAAGGATAAGGAAAGGAGGAATCGATGTACATTGGTCTTAAATACCTGGACATTACAATGACGAGGAAACACATGATCAGGTAGAGTATTCCAAATTCGTGTGGTTCGGCTAAAGAATGACTCTCTATGTCTGCTTGTGCGCGTGAAATTGACTTTCAACGTGAATTGAGAGATAGGCATGATACGTTGCGCCTATGTTCTAACGACGGAATTGATCGACTCACAGTTAGGGCCCCAATAAGTTTCACTGCTCATTTTTGCATTCTATCGAACACATGTAGTGCAGTTTTGGATGTGCCTGACCAAATATGTAAGTGGAACTCCAGTTTGGGTCGAATATACGCCTTGTAAATAGTGGCCAGGTTGGATGGAGTGAAGTATCTTTTGCATCTCTTAAGGAACCTCATGCATTTGGACGCACTTTTCGCAACTTCAAAAATGTGGTCATTCCAGTTAAGAGTCGAATTAATTCGAGTGACGAGAATTGATAGTTCTTTGGCTTCGTCGATGGAAGTGCCAATCATCGACAGTGTTGAGTTGCCGTCGGTGTAACAGTGGAAAGGGATGGCTTACCTACTGGAGTTGACGTCCCCTGGTCCCCTTGTTCCGCTCATACGTTATCTATCATTCAAGCAGTTTTCCGCCTCACAGATCGAATGGAAACCGTCGCTCTTTGTTTTTAAATAACCCACTCAAGTAGGGGTTTATTGTCTCACGAACCTTATGAAGGCCGTTGCTCTTTGCTTTTAGTTAACCCACTCAAGTAGGGGTTTATTGTCTCACGAACCGAATGAAAGCCGTCAATCTTTGCTTTTAATTAACTCTGGTTTTATTTGTTACTTTTAAAATTGAAGAGGATACAAAATGTAAGTCTGTTTGATTGTTCGACCGGCGTACGCCCCTTTGGGATTTTTACTAATCAGTGGTGGAACCTGACTGATTATTAATTTACATTAATTTGGCCAGCGGTTCGCCCTCTGGAGATCTACTAATCACGAAATTGAAATTCACTCCCCTTTTATAAATTTTCTAGTTGAGAATTGTCAACTATTTTATCGTCAAAATTCCCAGAAACACACATAAGAGCTTGCGTGTTTTAATTTGGGTTGTGTTCTGGGAATTTGTTAGAAGTTTAGTTGGATGGGTTCTGGGAATGGGAATCATGAAATGCGTTTTGAATTCAGCATTTCATGATGTCAATGTTTTTAGGAATTGAGTCAATGTATGATGGATTAACTTTTGGTTAAATTCGTTGTACATGTGACTCAGTATGGGATTTGAAATGAAGCAATGGGAAATTTGGGATTTAAGTTTATTATGTGGAATTGAATCAATGAGCGATAAATTAACTTTGGGTTAATTTATTGCTCATGTGGTTCAATATGCAATTAGGAATTTTAGGGTTTGATGATATTGAGTATTTGGCTAGGAGTAGCGATTTAGGATCGCTACAACAGTATATTTACTTTCGGGCTCACCTTTGACGACAGGAGACAGCACTGAGTTTTTAGGGCATTGAACTCTACTCGGTTAGATAATCAGCACTGATATATCTTGTTGAGGTCGGAATTCAGTGTATTAAACATAACCTGCTGATTGATATTGACGTTCGAAGAGTTTGACCTGGAATGTTCGTATAAGTAGGAGAAACTCAACATGCTATCAGCGGCAAATGAGTAGATTGGGTTGTGGGTAATGGACAAGAGATCATTTATAAAGATGAGGAATAGAGTGGGTGAGAGCACAGAACCTTGGGGAACACCTGCATTAATTTGATGGGAGGCAAATCTGACACCATCAAGAACCACTTGGATTGAACGGCCAGAAAGATAGTCTCTTATCCACTGGATCAGGGAACTTTCCACTCCATATGAATGTAATTTTGATAAAAGGGATGGATGCCAAACTCTGTTGAAGGCCTTCGAGATATCCAGTGCTTTCGAGATATCCAATTGGCTGAATGTTCGCTGACTTCCATCTATTTGGGAAACGGCCAGTAGAGCAAGACAAATGGAAGAGTTTCCGCAGTGGTTTAGCGAGTGAAGAGGAACATCTCTTCAAGAGAATTGGGGGAATACCATCAGGACCAGTGGATTTGCTTGCGTTTAGCTCCTTGAGTGCGCGAGCAACCGCACGCGTTCGAAAGTGAATCTGGGTCATGGTGTGCTGCTTATGCTCAAGTTGAGGTGGAACTGAGGTGGTATCAGGCAGCGTTGAGTTGGCTGCAAAATGTGCAGCAAGTAGATTCGCTTTCTATATTGCACTGATGACTGGTCTGTCAACGACCATTAGCAAAGGAAAGGATGAGGATACCGAGCTTTGACTGTTGTTCACAAATGCCCAGAAGTCTACTACCTGTAGGAGAGGGTAGTATGTTTTGTCTCACTCTCTGGTCATGCAAGAACTTTTGCGCGTTGAATATACGCACCGCAGTCATTTCTACCTCTCTTAAATATTTTCCGGTTTTCCTCAATATTGTTTGATTTATACAACCGGAAGCTCAACTCTTTAGCCCTAATGGGTTCTCTGTACCCGGAATCGAACCACATGTTTCTCTTGGGTTTGATACTCTTTACTCTGTGTGGAATAAAGGTTCGGATGTCAATTAGAATCGTGTCTGTCAATGTGTCCGCTATAGAGTCAACATCGTTATTGAAAAAAAATAACGACCAATTTAACCTCTTTTGGGAGTTTTCTCGTAAGCGTTGCTGTTGGTTAGAGGGAATTTAGCTGATACGACACAGTGGTCTCGTGTCCAAGGGTGAAGAAAAAATACTTCAATTGTGTATTTGTTTGGGTGCAAGGTGAGTGTATTGGCGGAATGACCATCTATATCTGGTACCCGTATTGGCTCACTGACGAGTTGAGTTAAATTGTGTGACTCATCAAAGTGCTGAACATGCTGAACCTCAGGGGATGTGTGTTCGGAGTGGCGAATCCACTGAGAGTTATGCACATTAGCATCACTCGCAATAACGGTTTCAGTGTGTGGATACAGGGTCAAGATATTATCGATGAAATCAGATAAAGCATCAAATTCGTTAAAGGATACGTTTCTATCCAAATTTGGGCTTCTGTAAAGAAAGCAGTAATGTATGATGTACCTACGAACGTGAAGTTTTAGCCATGAGAAATTAAATTCTGGATTGGAGCAGAGCCCATATTGCGGAAGAAGCTGATAAGCAATATCACTTCGTATGCATGTAGCTAGACCACGATGTGGAAAGAACAAAGGTACTAGGTTATAACCGAGCATAGTAAAATCGAAAATAATTGTATTAGTTATTACCTGAGTCTCGCTAAGTGCAAGGACAGTTGGTTTCTGGTTACCGACGTGGGCAGATACAGAGGAGAAATTGCATTTTAGGCCGCGAATGTTACATAGATCGACGTGAAATTCCCGTTCCATTGAAATGGTCTGACACAGAAAACCAATACCGCCTCAAAAAAGGATGCACGTCGAACCCGTCGATAGATAAGCGAAGGCAACCACTACAGGTGATATGCCCTTGTAGTAGGTGCCCCACTAGATCCGTGCCAAAATCCAGGTAACATCCCTTTCGCGCCGAATGTTACGCTACTCAAAACACCAAAAACCCTCAAAAGATTATAAATCAATCTAGAGCTTGAGGGAAGCAACAGAGGTGCGAAAAAGAGGAAGAACAGATCCAAGGAAAGGAAAGGGTATGCATTTTTCCTCACTGTGCACTTCCAGACAATTTTCACACTACGGCGTGAATCCCATTATTAATTAGTTCACTAATTGGCAGGTGCCAAAGTAGCTATGCAGGGGTGTCACGTGGAGACTGCATGTCAACTTGGATTGAAAAAGGACTAGGATCGTCCTGTCCTTCGCCGGGTTGAAAGCAATCAGTGACTATGCCCTGTATGGTCGCTCCCACCTCCCGAGCGAAAAATACGCAGCGTATTAATTTGACACATGCATCATTTTGTTCGTCTGAGATTTAGCTACAAACACACACAAGTTGAGTCCACCAAAAGATAGCGTCTTTGTATTATCGTTCAGCCATCATGTCGAATTTTGTGCCTGAAAAAGAACATTTGCGGCACGGATTGCTTTTAGCAGAAGCATCACATGTGTCAAACAATCAGCAGGCGTTTACGAGCCATGGGGAAGATCCGGTTTAACTAAGAGATGGCGTCAGCGAAAAGTATGCAGCACACAGCAAAACTAGAAAAAGGATGGGACATCCTTCTGCACCCGCCGTACTCCTCAGACTTGGTGGTGGTGGTGGGGTGGGGGGTGTTAGTTGAGGTGGAGTCGTGGGCGGGGTGGGGGGGGGGGCATCCCAAAGCGCCATTATTGTGGGTGGACGTTTTTGCAAGTAACAACTGTGCAGAAAAATAAATCCCGTATTTATAAAAAAACTCATTTTTTCCACTTCCATTCAACCTTCTGTGCTCCAAGTTTAGAACTTTTTCATAACCACACCAATTTTCCGAATGATAACTCAATGTACTTAAAAGTTTTCAACATTTAAATTTAATATTTTGAGTTGGTGATTCAAGGCTCTCCTTCAAATGAGTTCAAAAACACAGCTCGAAAATATATGTGTGTGTAAGTTCAATAAAATAATTCAATATTATAATCTTCTTCTTCAGCTTCTTCCTCCCCGTCATAAACTGTAGCACTCTCAACTTGGGGCGGAACTTCAACCGCTTCTGATGGTTTCGGTGATGGTTCCTTAAGTATGGATGTTTCGCTGGCCTTTTGAGGTGAAGGAGCAGGACGTGGAGTACTTTCGCTTGCGGACGATGATCCAAAACCACCACCATCTTCTGCTCCTTCGTCATCCTCTGGTGCTTCTACAACTTCATCCGCGGTAGTGGACATGTACAAGGTTGTGCCGTACTCCACATCCACTATAGCTTCATCGTCAACACTGTGAGGCTTCGGGATAATTTTGCCTTCCATAAGTTTAGGTTTATCAACACCAATTTGCCCATATTTTTCTTCATCAGCCTTAAGCCTTTCTAACAGCGACTCTTCCGGTCGAGGCAGGAATCCCATTGTTCCCGGTCTGTAAGTGGATATTTCTGATGACATTGTCGCGACACTCTGTACGTCCTCCGTAGAATCACTATATTGAGCCAATATGGTCATGAGCTCACAGAGTAAGTTTTTACGTGTCTCACCCTCGATTGGTTGTTTCTCTTCGATTGCATTTTGGACACTTGTCTGAATACCGGATATAATCTGACGCAGGTGTGATATGATGATGTCGTGTTGCTGATGCAATGAAATAAGTTTAATTCTGTCATTTTTCAGGTCGTCCACTCTTTGTCGGAGGACGCGGATTTTATTGAGCAGCTCATTGTATGTGAACCTTTCACAGATATCTCTTTTGGCCGCTTCCTCATAGAGTTTTCGGAACTTGTGCATTTGAAAATACTTGTGTTTCAAAATTTCATAGGATGTCGTTAGCCGTTCAATGATTTCAATTTTATGCTGGCAGTTCAATATTAAACGCTGTTTCATGTTTTCTGTAGCCTTGTACTCTTCACCCATTTGGTTGATCCTGTCTACGGCATCCTTGTGTTCCTTAATCATGCGCATTTGTGTTAGGATTAAACTATCAATTTCTTTACTCAGAGAGATGTTCTCCCTAATTAGTCGTCGAATATAACCTGCATTTCGAATCTCACTGGATTTAGTGAAATCCTCTGACAATTGAAGCAACTTGTTTTCGACCTCTCTTTTGAGAATGTCCTTTTCAATAATTGCTTTCTGTTCCATATCATTTATGGTCTCCATGTGCTTTTTCTGATTCTCCCGCATTAATTGTTCCTGGTCGTCGAACTTAGCCAATAATAGATCCCTTTGCACGCGGAATTCTTCTAAGGAATTCAATTTTCCATTTAACAATTTAATCTCGGACGTTAGCTGCTCGACCATGGCTTTGTATTTAGCTTCCCAATCCTTAATTTTGGCAGTAAACTCAGCATTTTCAGTTTCTCGAAGCTTAGACACCTCTGTTAGTCGATCATCTAGTTCTCGTATTGTCTCGTTCCTCTCCACCAAGGTTCGATCTAGATATGCAGTCACATCGGTTCGGTCTTCGTTCATAGAACGCATCTTTTCAGTTAGCTCCTCGTTTTCCCCATCGATTTTAGCCGTGTAAGCACGTAAGCGGGCTAATTTCTGATTTAAATCGGTAATTGTTAATTCATAAAATGTCCGGTCGACTTGGGGCATTTTTTCCTTGCCATCTTTCTTGCCTTTACCTTTACCTTTACCTTTTCCTTTTTCCTTCGGCATCTTGAAATTTTATTTAGAAAACGAAACGGAACAACGACGATGTTTTAATATTAAATGGAATAAATTTTTGATTCGCGACGCGCACTAGCGGATGATTTTCAATTGACTGCGAGCAAAAACTAAGCGGTGTATCGAAATGAGGAAAACGAAAATTGACAAAACAAGTACCCAGGTAGTTGCCAAGGTGAAACAGCTAACTATGTCAACACCTAAGTAACGTAGAAGTATGTTCAATTGGACAAGTGAATCAAGTAGATCCAACGGAATCAAAAGATACTAAAATTCTAGAGATTTGGTGTTGGTTGTTATTGAATTTCTAATTACGTACATGAAATTATAAAAATACGTAACTTCCTTTCACAGTTTTCGAAATTAAGAAAAAGGAGAATATCCCTGCTAATTATATTTCATAGAAGTAATTAATACTTTAAGTTATATATTTACTTAAGTAATGAATTACATATTTAGCTGCCAAATTGGTAGTATGATTCTCATTTAACGAGGCGGTTGGTACGCTTCGCTTATATGGCACTTTTCGAAAAATTGAATGATGCATCTTTCCCGTAATGTGAAACACTCCTTCATGCGGTAGAGTCATCATGATTCCCACCTTACATATTGGCCCTGGATCCACAGTTTGCCAATCGTTGCCAAGTTTTTGGCGCTAGTAATAGGTGATAGTCCACCATCATCATGACTGGGTATTTCTTGACTTATATTGTCCAAAGATTGTCTTTAAGCGAATTAAATGCGACCCACTAAAGCCATAAGAAAACCACTAAATGAGCATTGAACTTGTAAATCTCTTGGATGAAAAAATCGAATGGGGATTTTAATAATAATTGTCACGTGTGGAATCAAAATCTGCTGGTTTGTATTGCTACTTTTGCTGAGATTTTCTTCGACTATTAAATTATTTTTCTTTTAAGTAGCCGTACCTTTCCTATACCTTCAAAGAGCAGTTGTCAAGGTTTGAATACAGTTCGATTCTTCAGGAACAACAAACAAAATCAGTATTGCTGTCTGTGATTTATATTCCATTGAATCTGCTGGCAATGAACTTTAAGGGGACATTCCGGTTTGTTCGGTTCTAAAAATCTAATTTTTTGCTAAATCGATAGTTTTATCCTTCAAAAATAATATGTTAAAATTTGGAAACGAAATCTTAGGCGGTTCCAAAGTTATAGGTCATTAAAGGGTCGGGTCTCTCGCGGATACAAATTCGTATCATAGGTGGCAACTACCGTGTATTTAGAAAGATGCAGACTATTCATTTATGGGCATTAATTTGCTTCGCTGTTGGCTTGGGCCAACTGCCACTTCTTTGAATATGTCGCAATCTTATGCCACTGAACAACATGTTCATAAGCGGTAATGGATAATCGCCCCTATGTATGTTGTTTTTACATTCGGGCGTACTGTGGGAGACCTGCGATTGCCTGAGTTTTAGTTAGTTTCATATATATGAAACTAACTTGCCCGTTGCACGGTGCTGGTGGTTTTTTCTTGTTTGGAGACTATGGAAGATGTTCCTACCGGTGACGTCGCGGGGTAGGTATTTTTGATGTTTCTTTGTTTCTTTTTCATGAAGAGGAAAAAGTATTTAGTGTAAACGTGGTCTCAGGGCGTGCAGTGCTCGCGTTTAGGCGTCCGTTTCATACGTTTTTCAACGGTAAATTTTTCTAACATAATGTTTAAAAACGTTAAAGGTTCGCGTAAGTCAGGGGTGCGTCCAGGGAGTCGATATAAGAAACGAAAAGGATTTATGGGAACTGTAAATGAACTGGAAACGGAGTATGCGACTACATCGGCACAAAAATTGGCTAAATCGCCCGACTTCGCTCCAACGGTCACAGTGACGGCAGCATACGTGATGTTACTTTTTTTTTCAGTTGTTTCCGAACTTTCAAACATTACAAAGTGTAAAAACGGTGACGGTTCGATAAAAAAAATAATTCAAAAAAATCTGAGAAAGGCCTAGGATTCCAACTGATCGTTGAATGCAACTGTGGTGAAAGGGGCCTTCGAGTCCTGTCCATGAATCGCCAACAAAGCTTACGAAATTAAACGTAGATTAGTATTCGTAATGCGCATCTTGGGTGCCGGGTTAAATGGATTACATTTTTTCACTTCACTGATGGATATTGGCGAATTTACGAAACACATCTACTACGCTGCTCTCGATAATGCACACACCGTTTGTATCGGCGTTTTTTCTTCCGTGATAAAAAAGGCTAACAAAGAAGAAGAAAAAACTGATGAAAGTGAAGATAAAAAAATTACTGCTTCTGGAGATGGTAGTTGGAGCAAAAGGGGTCATACTGCTAATTATGGCGTTATGAAATTGGTCGGCAACAAAACAAACAAAGTTCTCGATCTTACTGTGAAATCGCGTTATTGCCAAGGCTGCAACCTTATGAAAACAAAGAAAGGCACCCCTGAATATGATACTTGGTGGGATGAGCACGAACTAGTTTGCACATTGGATCACAATGGAAGTTCGGGTAAAATGGATCCTGACGGAATGTTAGAGATGTTCGAGCGCGCTTTTGATCTGCACAGCCGCATTTACGAAAGGTACGTTGGAGACGGGGATGTAAAAATAATGAATGCGTTGCAGAAATCATTTCCAAATGTTGTAAAGGCCGAGTGTATCAATCACGTAGGAAAGCGAATCGGTTCGCAATTACGCGGTCATAAAAAAAGCAAAAAAAAAACAGACCAATTAGGAGGTGCTGGTCCTGGTAAACTTACGGGAAACATGATACCAGAACAGACGATTTATTACGAACTTGCGATTAGACGCAATGCTCACTCTGCTGAAGAAATGGCGAAAGAAATTTGGGGAACATACTACCACAAAATATCAACCGATAAAAATCCGCAACATCAAAACTGTCCAGAGACCCCGGAGTCATGATGCAAATGGAAACGCGCGGAAGCTGCGAATGAACTTTCAAAGTTCCACCACGACAAACCTCCTTTGGATCCTAAAGTACGAACAGCTATTTACCCCGTTTACGTAAAACTGACAGCTCACGATTTGTTAAAAAAATGCGAGGGAGGTTTCACGCAAAATAACAACGAAAGTTTCAATGCTGCTATCTGGCAAATGGCGCCAAAACACACATACAGTGGTAAGAAAATCATTGAAGTTGCGGCTCTTACCGCAGCTTGTATGTTTAATAAGGGGTTTTTACCCGTATTGCTAATAATGCAAGTCATGGGCATCAAAATTGGGTACGCTGCGAGAGCGTTTGCTAACGAGAGGGACAGAGATCGGCTGCAAGACGCTGACCGCAGCCTAGTATACAACTCGCACGAGGCACGAACAGCGAGGAAAAAGGCGAAAATGCAACTGGAAGACCAATTCGAAGTCGTGGAAGGAATTGTTTATGGTCCAGGAATAGATGTCTAGCTGTTAGTATAAAAAATCCCGATGATTTCATGAAAAAAATATCTTTTATCTTTTGTCTAATCTTTCTCCAAACTTTGAATGCGTTTTTTTCGAAACGACTTTTTTGAGTGCGGTGTAAGCGATAATATGAAAACGGTGCATGCGATTCTTATGAAAGTTCGCACACATATTTTTATCAAGCACACGCAAATTGTGAGTGAATTCCTTTTTTATTTATTTATTAATTTTTTTAGTTATAACTAAAAAATAGAGCAAAAAAGGGCCGAAAAATCAAATTTTTTTTCAATAGTCCGTCATTTTATTGTTTTTTATCAATTTTAAAATTGTTTTCACTCACATTGGGCTAAATCTATTTAAGTTCAATAAACTTTTTGCATTTTTCGTATTTTTTCACCGGGGACGAAAATACGAACAGAACGGGTGGCTAACTTTGAACACCGGGGGGGGGGGGGGTCCGGTTCCGGAGTGACTCGACAAAATTTACAAACGTAGTCGAAAGAAGAACAAAATGTTTAAAAACAATTGTTGTTATATCTTTAATACTTTCTCTTAAAAAAAAATCATGAAAATAACGTATTTTTTGACCCGACAAACCGGAATGTCCCCTTAAAACAGAATCCACACGTTTGGCAAGGACTCTGTGGTCATTACCATCCTTTTTTTTTTTTTTGGTTTGTGGGACGCGTTTTTTCTCGTGTGGAACGAGATCAAAATCGAAGTCAAATGTCCCACCATGTGGGTGTGTGGGGGGCGAAGTCGTGGTGCCGACATGGACACAGAGTTCTACCTCGTCCCCACAAGTTCTCCGAGGTCCGCCGTAAAATAAACTGTTCGTCGAGAAAAAGGAAGTACACACAAACACTCGGGAAACTGCAGCTGAGAAAGAAAACACTTGTTTACGTTGTTAAAAAAGAGCTCTTTATTTAAACTGTTATTTATATGTACTTGACTATAATATTGTGTATGCGATTCGTCATCAGAAGGATGCACTGCCACACTAAAAGTTTAACCTGTAAAAGAAAACAATGACTTGAGATTTAGAATTTTGAATCACCACAACGAAAAACACTTGAGTTTTAAACTTGAAGTTTATTTTAGAGTATATTAGTACTTGAAGTACTTGAAGTCGATTGTCCCGAACTACATATATCGACTGACTTACAATAGTGGTTGCAACACTCCACTGTGTATGATCAACTTCCGCACTTCTAAAACTTGATGCAAAACTCGACTTCAGGATATTTACGCTTCTCCGCCGCGAGACGGAGAGCGGGACGCAGGTCTACCGGCTCGGTCGGGTGATGTTGAAGGACTCCACGATAAATGGCTCGTGCAGAGCCGACTCTCTAATGGGGTGAGTTTCCCCGAGAGAGAAAGTGGTGAAAACGAGTAAAGAGGATGTCACTGGTGAGATCCTATAGTGGTGTCCGTGAAGTCGATGGTTTAGATCAGATTGTTTGCTAACGCTCGCAGGTCAAAGCGAAACGAAACCTAGACAAGGGCTGCAGAACAAAGGAAAAAACGACATAAGTCGTCATCCGGTAATGAGGGTCAGCTGAGTAAATAGCAGCCAATCATTAGATGCTAAAAGGGATTGAGATAATGGAGGTCATATATCGCATCTCTGCCGACTGGGAGAATCGTATTCTCATGTTTACATATGTTTATGCTATTGAATCCAATCCGGCGGCAAAGCGCGACGTTGGTGATTGTTTGAAGATTCAAACAAAGAAGTATTTCCGAGAGAAGTGCTTGCAGCTGAATCAATAGTTGCAAGTCTTGGGAAAGTAATTTAGATGGTTACACAATGACGGTTGTGTATACTATCTGTGTCAATTGTGCATGGCATCTACGGCGACGCCAGGATCGAACTCTAGTGTGAATATCTACACTAATTGGGAATTCGGTTCTTGCTCGCTAATGCAGAGATGCATTGATACATGTATGAATGTCCTTGTAGGAAAAATTCTTTACAGGCATTTTCAGGTAATGCATTGAAAGCATTAATTATCCTTGGGAAGGAAATGTTTTTGCTGCAGGGGAGATAGCGGTGCAGGTGTGGGAAGGTTGGAATTTGCCTGGCAACCGAAGGTACCGAATAGGTTTTGGGCTCCTGTATAATGGAAAAAATTCTTGTAGGGAATTTGTATGCGAAGAGATGCATGAAAGGTAAGAATTTTTTTACAGCGACTTTTAGGTTATATAAATTTGATCTATTGGATGCGTGAAGCATTTAAGGTGCTAATGCGATTGCATTAGCGAAACTTATATGGTTGGGTCAAAGTTATGGGGGTTCTTCAGGTAAGTAACAGTGGGGATTGGCGGAACCGACACAGGTGAATAATATGATTTTACCAAATGAGAGTGCGTTGATCTCGATTGCTACCGTTCAGGTGGAGTCGCATGTTTATCAGTTAAGCTGTAATTTCCTACATGAGTTTTACAACAGCTGTCGGTGGATGGTGATGACATCCACCAAAAAAAAAATTCCAACAGCAGTTTTTTTTACTTCGTTTTGGTTGGCATATAAATGTTTTGTTTTAGTTATAAAAAGGCCAAATGCGCACCGGCTACTACCACAATTTGCGAGCCAATTTCCTCCGGAGGCACACGGTTAACGATTATTTTAAGTTTCTCGAATGTTATCTTCAGTTTACCAAACTTGACTGTACACTATACCAAAATTACGTAAACGTTACACAAACCAACTTAAGAAAAGACCACATAATCTTTTTTTAATTCCTCAATTACAAATGACGATCCGATCGTGATCCCACTTCATTTACCTACAAATCGGAGACCCCAACCGACCCACTTACTATCGCTTATCTCTTTACCATTCATTTCAAACAATCTCTCACCAATGACTTCTTTGTTTCCGACTCTTCTTATATCCATTATTTATCTCACTTCTCTCTCAGCCCACTCTACTCCATTCCAATGAACTTTAATTAAAAACGGTTTACTCCAACTCAGGGATGAATTCACGCCTAGCCTTGATGGTATATTCTCCTTAAGATATGTTCATCTATTCTTCGCTTTCGAAAACTTTCCATTTATATCAAGGGGCAGTTCCTAACCTCCTTCTTCACGTCCATACACAAAAATAACTTAAATGTGCTGTCACGAACTCTATTGCTAAACTTCGCCATCTGTTATTGGTCTGCTGGCGGCGCCTCTTCGATGGCGTCTCACCTTCCTTTTCCAGGTAGACTTGTGGCGGTTCCGCCAAACCCCACTGTCTACTTATCGTAAAACCCCCATAACATTCAGCCAATTTCCTAATTTCGCTATTGCAACAGCATTAGCACCTGTAAATGCTTCACGCATTATATAGATCAAATCTATAATTTAAAAGTCCCTGTAAAAGAAAACTTACCATTCATGCATTTCTTCGCATACAATTCCCTGTAAGATTTCTTTCTTACCTTATCAGGAATCTCAAACCAAGTCGGCACCTTCGATACCAAGCAAATCTCCCTAGACGAATTCCTGTAAACAAAAGGATTTGAATTGCATACAATTTAACCTTCACCAGGGGCCATAAACATTGTGCTGTCTATTTTTCAGCTTCGCCATGTGTATGATAAATCTCTTAACGTACACATTGGCCGGCGACCATTTTCTCCCAGCAATGATATACCAGCAGCTGCATTCAATTAGGGCAATCGACCTCGAAATTCCTAAAAGCAATTCTTTAACGTGCATATGCACCATAGATTCCCGACCATTAGGCACCTTTGTTCCACCAATGCAATTCCGCCGTACATGTGCATACCACATGTCCCTGGCATTTCCACGGTCGCCGCCGCACCCTTAAGAGAAAAGTTTTACTCTCTCTTCTCGTTTCTTAACCCTAACCTAGGATGGAATTCATGTCATGACTCATGCGAGTCATTTTCCAACCATCGCGCGTGCAACATCCTTTCGTCAGTGCAGAGTGCACACGAGAGTGTGCACTCACCAGAGTGTGTCATTAAATAAAGTACATTTTCAACCCCCCAGTAATAAGTCGAGTCGAGTCGTGCTACGTTACACTAAGTTAAGATGGAAAGTTTTTACCACGTTTGTTAAATAAATATTTTCACATAAAAATTAAATTAAATTAAAAACGGTGATCACCAGCGATAAACCCGGTTATTCAAAACTATAAACAGTGAGTTTCATTTACTTTCCTTTCGGTGTTCGGTTTGTTGGTTCTGAATGCGCCGTTTGGTTCATTCATGCTGCGTCTGAACTTTTGATTGATGGAACCAAGTACCCATGCCGGTACATACTTCCTACCCCCACAGACTGTACTTCCGGCTCCAGCTGGCCAAAAAATTTATTTGATTTGTATCTTTATCTGTTCCTATAATTACTTAATCACCTTTTATTACTTGTTATGCACTGATTTTTATTGTAACTTTATGAAGTACACTACAATAAATCACGTGCACTATATCTGTTCTCAGTCTCTGTACAACGAGGAGTTCCCGTTGCAACCCAACTGCTCGGCCGATGTACCCGCTTCATATAAGCCCGTAGACGTCGTCTTCGTTCGCGCGTTTTCCTGGGTGCCGTTTTCTTAAGTGGCTTCCTGAAATCAGGGCGCGGCTAATCGTTGTTTCCCAGGAACTTGTCTAGTGGCGCTTGCTTTGTCTTTCCTGGGAATTCGCGTTGATGTGATACATCGCCGACAGTCTCCCCCGCAGTACGAATCACTCCCTCATGCAACTGCGATGCCATCCCTGGAACCAACACTACGACTCGGCGTATTGGTCTAAGCAGTGTTCCTCGTGTTGTTCTCACGTCCAGGATTCTAATCCTTGCGTAGGGTCCCGGATACACAGCTCGTATGTCACCAGGTAGGTCGGGGTCCACCATCAGGACTACATCTCCAACTTGTGGATCGGTGGTGTCTCGTCCGGAGATGCTTCTTGGCATCAAGGTTGGTAGGTTATTATTATGTAATCCATCTTCTCCAGAAATGGTCTGTCAGCCGCTGAGCTGCTCTCCAGCTAGCCCTACTAATAAGGTCCTGGCCATCGAATTCATCAGGTGCCATTGCATCGCAAGAACTTGCAACAGGAAATGATTCGGTGTGAGGATTTCTTCATCATTCGGATCCATGCTAACATGGGTGAGTGAACGCGAGTTAGCGACATGTTCTACCTCGGTCATCAGGGTGTGTAGCGCCTCCTCTGGTGGAGTTCTTGAGTGTAGAACGGCAGTCAAGGCCGTTCATGGACCGCATGAGCCTTTCCCACGCTCCTCTACACTTGGGCACCCAGGTGGAATGTACTTCCACTTGATCCCACGTCCTCTTCGCTCATTCGAGCTGGGTGTCCCGCCCACCGGAGTCTACCGAGCTTGATATTTCTTACAACATTAGCTGAAAGGTAGATCGCGTACAAATCATGGTTGTAACGTCTCCGGAATTGGCTTTAGCGTATGGGGCCATCGGATCTTGTAGGATAGTGGAGAGTAGCCTATAGGCGATACTCAGCAATGTTATACCCCTATAGTTGCTGCACAGTGTAATATCTCCCTTCTTATGTATGGGGCAAATTATACCACGACGCCAATCTTCCGCCATCTCCTCTTGCTCTCATACGTGCGCCACGATCTCATAAATCGCGTGATGTAACGCTGTCCCTTCTTGTTTGATCAGCTCAGCTGGTATGCCATCAGCTCCGGGGCTTTATTTGATTTGAGCTGTCTTATGGCTTTTAATGTTTCCTCAATGCTTGGTGGCGGCAGCATTTGGTCTTGATCTTGCATTGGTGGAGCCTCCAATTCTTCTGTGAGCTGACCACTTAGCAATTCATTGAATACATATTAACACCCTATGTAATATAACTAAAGCACTATTCTTAAGCAAAATAGGCTACGGTATTTATATTTATGGCAATTGACCTAAGACAACTCTAAACATACTAAAACCCACGTATCACCAAGCCGCTAGAAACAGTATATTCGCTTTCAAAACAACTCCAATCAAAAATCTATTGTCTAAAGCTGGACTTCCAACAATCGAGGAATGAGTAAAAACGATATCCGCAAGACTTATAGCTAAACTAGCGTTTCCGAGAAACTCCATCATCGACAAAGATATTAAACTAACGATACATATATAACTAACCGCAACCGAATTCCATCTGCCATTACCAGGATAATAGATAAAGCCGACCAATTAAAATTACAATTTAAACAAACTTTTAAATTTTCCTCAACCTATCCGCCCTAGCTCCTAAATGAGAGTGCTATTATAACAACACTCACAACATTTAAAAAAATTAACACAAACAAGGAAATATACAGTGCACTATTTTGGTCAATCGCTTCGAAATATAAATCTGATGGATGGAGATTTCTATATACAGATGGATCAAAAACAACCGAAAATACATCTTTCGCTGTTACATATGAAGAAGGTGATGAAAAGAAAATCGGACTGTTACCTGAATTTAGCTCCATTTTTACGGCGGAAGCCTTCGCCATCCAACAAGCCGTAATAATTGCCACCAAGCACAGGGAAAAATATATCGTTTGCGCAGACAGGTTGTCAGTACTCCATTCAATAAGGAACACCGACGATATCATTTCCAATTTTCGAAACAATATCACTAAATATTATGATAAAATAAGACTAATGTGGATTCCCAGCCATGTTTCCAACATCGGTAATGAAAATGCAGACTGTGCAGCTAACTCAGCAAGAAGAGCTCCAGTTCATAAATTTAACATCTATACAACAGCCGATCTTCTAGCAACCATTCAAAAGAAACTAAAAAATACAATTCGAATAAATTGGGATACTTATCACCACATCTATAAAAACGTAAGCCCATTCAAATATCACCCCTTCTATCCAACGAATTTAAGTAAATATAAAATCACAAACTTCGTGAGATTGCGATTAGGTCATACGTCCGCTACGCATCTTTAACTGCTCAACAAAGACACACCCCCAATCTGCGAAAAATGAAACACAACACTTACAGTCATTCATATACTAAAAGACTCCCCTCACCTGCAACTTTTAAGAGACCATCTATTTCGTAATATAGATATTTATAAAATTCTCGAAGATCCTCCTCCGACAACATAGAAAATATAGATAAGTTTATAATAATTCTAAAATCAAATTATAATTTAAAAGTACAGAGCTGCTAGGCTCTTTATGTTAATTTATTGATATGTAATTTTGAATTAATTGTTAATAATAAATAAATAAATAAATAAAATATTTTGATGTAACCTTTTGTGACTTTTTGTCCGTTACTTGGTTTGATGTGTTTGACACGTTTCTCCATGTGTCGGTCACAATTGGACATCCTAAACGCAGAACAATTCACAATAAGAAAATATTACTTTTAAAAAACAGTCAATAATGACTTATCATCATCATCGGCACTACAACCGGGGACCGGTCTTGGCCCTATTTAGCAAGTCCTGAGGCTTGTTAAATTTTCCATGATAATTTTTTTTTTCCGGGCAAGGTCATCAACTGTGTGTTTAATTATAAATTACTGCGGTGGGAGATTTTCTACTACATTCAACATTGACCTACGACTCTTTTTCCTTTTATTTATCTGTTAATTAATTAATTTTTAATTCCTGTTTGAAAACAGCCGACCGTCTTTGTCGACAACTTGTGGAACGACCGTTTTTGTTTTTTGTTTTTGACAAAACACACTCGCGTTTAAAGCGTTTATCTTGACTGACGACATACGAATGAATTCTCTTTATATTCTTCTACTACCCTCATGTGATTTCTTCAAACTTAAAACCCTTGTACTTTAACAAAAGGCTCATATATGTACTATATGGCCACCGGAGCTTAATGGAAGAACGTTTTATGAAAAGTAGAAGAACGGTTTAAGAAATAGAAAATGTATGTGAGCCGTTTCAGTTGATATCTTATATAAGGTTAAGACTCGTAATAACATGCTCTTTATTTCATGCTAAACTTTCAAAACCACCGTAGAGGTGGATCCCCTTTACTTCCTTCTTATAGCAGCCTGGAAGGCGTCGAAGCAATTACCTCAATCAATATACTAAATAAATCACAAAATCAAAGAAGTAAATACCAATAGACCATCACTTCCATTTATTTCTATTTGATTATAAAATACGAAGAAACAGAAAACAATGGATACGAATAAAAGATCAAATTGTTTGTAAATTTCACGGAGATAAACATTCGAATAAAGCTCCCATTGATTGTGGTATTGTGTGTACCTAGTGTTACGAGTCTTCTCTGCACTTAAACTCTTTTGAAGGACAAACCAATAAAATCTACTTATTTTTCAATTTGTCCTCCTTACGTACTCAACATGCCTTTCTCTTGTATTTGTTTCCTTTTCATTTTATTTACCTTCTTCTTTTCCTTTTTCTTCTTGCATTCCGCACCAACTTCAGGGACCATCTGTCGAATCGGAAAAATGCGGAAAATCTATATCAGACACTTGGGATTGTATTTACGAATCAACAGGAAAATACCCAACAGTAAATCGAACCGATGTCTCGCAAGAAATTGGTCCTGGATGCCGTTGCGGCTGTATAGTTCATTTGGGTTCATCAAAGCCGAAGCGTATAATTGCTGGAGCCACACAAAGCTGTCCTGGCCGGTCCTTTTGGTTGATTCAAGTGAGTATTAATCATTTTAATTTATTAAATTCCATACCGAGAAAAAAATTAACATCCCCCTTGAGTTCTACTAGAAAACCGTCGCATTTTTTTTTTTTTTGTGTATCACTTTTAGGTCAGGATAATACCACAACACCATTGACTAAACATATACGATGCGTTAATATGGCTAAAGCCGTACGGCCGACTATGATGTATAGCCTACGGTATAACACGTAGTCGGTCTATATGTGGCGTCCCCAAAAATTCTGTCCAATGATGGGGAAAAATGCTACACATTGATGTGCCGGGGTATTTATGTCCTTGCATCCTGAATGTGATCATATTCGACTTTCCGAACGATAAAAATCACATTAAGCCACAATATCTGGGCGTATTGATTCGCATAAAACCTTCTGGGTGGTAGTTTGAAGTTGTCTTCGGTTTTTATTTTTAACTCCATTAACTTTGAAGTTGTCTCCGGTTTTTATTTTTAACGCCATTAAGTCTAATGGCCGTCAGTCCTCGCATCCAAGTCTAGCCCACTAGCCTCCCCCTTGGCTAGCACTTGATAATTATAATTTTCACACGAAAGCAATTCAAACCCTGAGACAGTCTGTAAATTACTTGGCAAGTCGTTAGGTAGAAATAGTTTTATCGAGTGCTAAGGAAACTATATCTCAATGTGCGTGAGGACGTGGACCAAAAAGGAAAAGGGCAAAAAGATAAACAGGAAGGGAAAAGGGAATATCTCGGGTGGAAAGTATGGCATTTTTGGTCGGGCTACCTTTAAATTGATTCATTTCAGGTTTTTATTTTCATAGAGAGTTTCCCATGGAATGATTTTACATCAGTAAAAAAAGGGGAACGTGCTATAAAGTAAATCTGATTACAGGTGAAAACTTGGTACCCGATTAGGGATTTGATGAAGTATCCGAAATGAGAAAAGTTATTTGAAATTTCGTCGCTCCCTTTCCTTTTTTTCATTTTTATTTTGCTTAGCTAACTAGTTTTTCTTGATGGTGTTGAATTTCAATACTACAGAAGGGATGAAGGAAAGATAGGTTGCACCCTCGGGGAATGTGTGTACCTTTATCAAGTTTATGCCGATAAAACAGGGAGTAAGGAAACACACTTGGAATTGTAATTTGTTACATCGCTCCTTTGTCTATGTTCTTTTATTTTGTGGTTCAATTTCTTTATAGGAAAATAAAAACAAAATATGGAGAAACTTTCTATCCAGTTGCAGCCTTTGGTAACTGTCAGTTGAAACCGCAGGAGAGTTATTTTATGACGATAAAGTCGAAGACATCGTTAGAACCGAAAGTTTTTAGATATAACTTACTTCCTCTTCCTTGACTGTAATATCAAATTTTAGTCATTTACTTGTCTATTTTTCTTGGTATACCCTTTATTCGAGTAAGACTTGTAAGTTTATGTGACACGGAAGATTTTGTGAAATACTGAACACAAGAGTCTTTCAATGAAAATATAAAACAAAAATCAGTGTAATCCTATGTTAGTCTATGACCTTCTAAAATGGATTAGTTTCAAGAATTCTTTATGGTCTTACCGTAATTTTGTGGAAGAAATATTGTTAGAAATACCTAGCGTAATTTCGACAATAGTTGTATGATGTATCCTGTGCTGCAGAGGGCAACAGCTGTTCTGCAGACTCCATTATGGCATAATAAGGAACTGAAGAAATGTCTAGAGGTGCAGATTCGTTCTTTCTGAGCATTGGATGAGGATCTGGAAGGGAGAAACATACATGTACTATCTGTAATGAAGGCCACCGAATGTCATCACCGTCAGAATATCCAGCATGCAAAACCCACATTTGATTTTACACTACACTACACTAATAATAGAGACTTCAAGGCATGTCCAGTAGAATGGAGAGACACTACAACCAACAGTAGAAATCAGGCACAAGAGAAATAGCACATCCGGGAAAGAATAATACCTGCGGTGATCATCAAAGAGGTTCACATGGAGATATATATGTCATAAAAAACAATAAGTGCTGTGGTGAAGACTCCTTTGAATAAAAAACCAGAAGTCTTTAACATTCTATTCATCGTCTGCGTCTAAATCGAAAGTTTTTCCAAATCATAGAAAAAACAACGTCTCGTGTTCATACCCATCAACTTGACTTGGAAATAAAAGGCCCCATCATCAGATATAATTCCGCCATAAAATATCTTCATTATATATATATATATATATATATATATATATATATATATATCATCATCGGCACTACAACCGGGATCCGGTCTTGGCCTTATTTAACAAAACTCTCCACCGGTCCCGATTTCGAGCCGATGTCATCCAGTTTGGCACTCCCAGGCTCTGCACGTCCTGATCTACGCCATCCCCCCATCGCAGACAAGGTCTGCCGCGCTGTCTCCTTCCATACATCCTGCCACAAAGGACTTTCAGGGCAGGCTCCTCTTCGCTCATTCGAGCTAGGTCTCCCCCCTACCGGAGTCTACCGAGCTTGATTTTTCTTACAACATTAGCTTCAAGGCAGATCGCGTACAACTCATGGTTGTAGCGTCTCCGCAATCGTCCTCCCTCACATACGGGGCCAACAATTCTCCTTAAGACCTTCCTCTCGAACGCGGCTAAGAGTTCAGAATGCCTTTTATTGAGCACCCAGCTCTCTGATCCATACATGAGTACTGGTAAGACCATGGTCATGTACAGTAGTAGCTTGGATGTTCTGGATAAATTTCGCGATTTAAAGAGCCTTGAGACCATAGTAAGCTTTGTTGAATTTGATCAGCCGTTCGCGTATTTCTTCTTCCATATTGTTATCGGCTGCTACTATTGACCCAAGGTAGTTAAAGGATTGTACTACTTCAAATTCGTGCTCCACTACGCTGAAAATTTGACCAACGTTAGGTCTTCTCTTCGCAGAAGTTGCCACCATGTACTTAGTTTTCTCCTCATTAATGTGGAGTACCAGTTTCTGTGCCGCCTGTTCTATCTGGGTGAAGAAGTTTTGTACAGCCGAATTGGATCTACCGATGATGTCGATGTCATCTTCGTAGGCAAGTATCTGGCTGGACTTGGTGACAATGGTTCCTCTAGTTGTGACGTCAGAGTCACGGATTGCTTTCTCCAACGCCAGGTTGAAGAGAAGGCAGGCCAGACCGTCCTCCTGTCGGAGCCCATTAAAGATGTTTATTGGTTTGGACAGCAATCCCGCTATTTTTACTTGACTAGTTACGTTGGTCGTGGTCAACCCACAAAGTCGTATCAATTTGTTTGGAATGCCGAACTCTCTCATGGCTTTATATGGGTCTACCCTGGCTATGCTGTCGTAGGCGGTCTTAAAGTCTATAAATACATGATGTAATGGAATCTTAAATTCCAGACAATTTTCCATCGCCTGCCTAAGGGTGAATATCTGATCAATTGCTGATTTGCCTGGGATGAAACCACACTGATATTGACCAATGCTGACTTTAGCGTATGGGGCTATCCGATCTTGTAGGATAGTGGAGAGTATCTTATAGACGGTACTCAGCAATGTTATACCCCTATAGTTGCTGCATACTGTGATATCTCCCTACTTATGTATGGGGCAAATTATACCACGACGCCAATCTTCCGGCATCTCCTTTTGTTCCCATACGTGCACCACGATCTCGTGAATTGTGAGATGTAACGCTGTCCCTGCTTGTTTGATCAGCTCAGCTGGTATGCCATCAGCTCCGGGGCTTTATTTGATTTGAGCTGTGTTATGGCTTTTAATGTTTCCTCAATGCTTGGTGGCGGCAGCATTTGGTCTTGATCTTGCATTGATGGAGTCTCCAATTCTTCTGTGAGCTGACCATTTAGCAATTCATTGAAGTGCACTTCCCATCGCTCTAAACTGCCTTCAGGATCGTTGATCAGATTACCCTCTTTGTCCTTGCAGTAAATGCAGCGTGGTGTGTACCGAGTCATACTGCGAATTATTTGGTAGAACTTCCGCGCCTGTGTGGACTTCGTTCTCTATTTCACAGACAAGGTTTTTTTCCAGGCACTTTTCTTTTGTCTGTGAAGTGTTTTTTCACACCTTCTGAGCTCTTAGTCCAATGAGACTGCTGCATTGCCCGGTCTGCAGCATTCTTACGTTCAGTACCTAGTTTGCATTCATCATCAAACCAGTCGCTCCGATCTCTACAACTACTGCTTAAGATGAAGTTCCCAGTACTAATGACAGTATTCTTAAAGCGTGTCCGTTTCTCTTCTACGCTCGGCATTCTGGCCCCAGCACTTACTCTCCCTCCACCGAGCTCTTCGGGGGCGAGTGTTGTCGACGTTGGCACCTCGGTGAGTTCATACCCTCATCAGGCTCGACGACTGGCGGCGATGTATCAACACGTGGTCAATTTGCTTGAGAGTGGCTCCATCAGGTGATACCCAGGTGGCTTTGTGGATATCTTTACGCGGGAACCTGGTACTTGCAACGACCAAGTTTTTCGATGCTGCCAGTTCGACAACTTGTAGTCCATTGCCATTAGTGTTCTCATGCAAACTATGGGAACCTGCGTAGTGCCTGAAAACCGGCTCCTGACTTATATTCGCATTCAAATCACCAAGAACGGTTTTCACATCGTATCTTGGGCAGGCATTGAGGGCCCGTTCAATATACTCGTAGTATTCTCCCTTTTCGTCATCAGAGGACTCTTCTGTAGATCCGTGAACGTTTATGACTTAAACTTGCTTCGCACGCGAAGAGTGCATAGCCTTTCGTTTATTGCATTAAAGCCGATAATGGCAGGCTTCAGTTTTTGGCTGGGTAGAAAGCCTACCCATGGTGTTTTGCATGACAGCTGTAATAAATGTCATACTCGTTTCTTTGAATAACACCACTCACACTAACACATTAATGCTGTTTTGGCAGTTATATATTAGGACGGATTGCTGTGCAGCTCGAGCTCTGTATATGAGACAATTCTCAAATCGTTTAGCCATTTTCTTTTCTGTGGTCGTCGTCGTGTATCCGGTCCATATCCGAGGCTTGTTAAATTTTCCATAATAGTTTGTTTTTACAGGCAAGGTTATTAGCCTTGCGTCAACCTTCCTCAGGATGTCGCTGCATGCATTGGTTCACTACTTGGCGGGTGCCAAAGTAGCTATCCATGGGTCGCACATGGAGACTGGATGTCAACTGGGATTGAACGGGGACAAGGATAGTCCTAGCCTTCGACGAGTTTGAAAGCAATCAGTGACTTAAAGGAGGGGAAAGCAAAATACCACACCTATGAATTGGAGGTCTTAGCGATAGTGGAAAGCCTGGAGAGGTTCCGGATATATCTATTGGGAAAACCATTCAAGGTCTTCACGGATTGTGGAGCCATAGTAGCAACTTAGAACAAACCAAGGATGATACCACGTGTCGCAATGAGGTGGCTCAAACTCCAGGAATTTGAGTTTACAACGGTTCATGAACCTGGGATAAAACCAGGATATATAGATGCCATGAGTCGTCGACCAGGAGAAAAAGAACGGGACTTCCAGAGAAAGTGGATCGTGCCGAAACGAGGTCGATGGCGAGTTCTCCGAGTGTGCCACGATGAGGAGGCGCACATGGGCTTCGACGAAATCGTTGAAAGGCTGAGAAGGACGTACTGGTTCCCAAGGAAGCGAAGATTTGTCAGGGGCTATCTCGGGGGATGTGTGGAGTGCGTATATACAAATAAAACAGGTGGAGCGACAGAGGGAGAGCTGCACTGTGCGAAGAGCATGCCCATACCCTTCCATGCGGTCCATTGATTCATCTCGGACCCGTTATCACTGAAAGAGGAGGAGCTAAACACTTGATAGCAGTGGTGGGCAACTTTACCAAATACACGGTTTTGAAAACCGTAAGGACAACTAATGCAAAAGGAGTGATAGCCGTGCTCAATCACGTCAGCGAATTTTTCGGTATGCTCAGGCGCCTAATCATCGACAGAGGTACAGCATTTGCAGTCGGCGAATTTGCAAGATTTTCTCAAACCTACGGCATACGGCATATTGTGACGGCCGTTAAAACACCACGTGCCAATGGGCAAGTAGAGTGGGTCAACCGCACGGTAGTACCGGCGCTCAAACGTGATCATGTGTCCGGCAGGGATTGAGCGCAACAGTTGAGGAGCATGCAATGGAGCATGAATACGGCGAGGAGCGCCACCACAAGGATGACGAACTAATGTTTGCCTATACGGCAAGGGAAATTCCTGGACACATATTAGTGTTGGAACTTGAACAGGAAGAATGCCATGATCAAGGTGAAATGAAACAGAAACGAGATGCTACCCCGCTCAACATCGTGGTAGATCAACAAAAGCAAAAGGAACGCTTCGATAAGGTCCACAGAAGACCAACCACATATAAGGTAGATGATTTGGTACTGGTTGAACGGGAACCTGCGTGAGTCCCGGAAGCTTACTTTAATTTATAGGGGACCGTACATCGTGACGAAACTGTTGGGAAATAACCGATATTTTTTGAGAGATGCCCCAGGAACACAACGGACCCAAACTCGAATTCGAGTCCATAGAAAGTTCAAGCAGGATGAAGAGGTGGTGCGCCCCTTTTGGTGACGAAAGCCACTCCGAGGGCGAAACGGACAAAACGGAATCAGAAGATCTGACGCGCCCACCCCAAGGATTCCAGAAAGACGCGAGGACGAGTCTTAAGTGAGGATAGACGAGATGTAATACACCTTTCCCACCAATAGCCGTAATGGTGAAGAACATATGTATCTGTTCAGTGTAACTCCGACTCTGGTGTGGGTGACGTCTACTTGTGTTCTCGGGCACTGAACGAACGCTAACTTTAGTGTTCGATGAGTATTCCGGCGGCGAGTGTCAACATTATTATAATAAATAAAGAAAAATAACCTTTTACACAACTAAAAATTATAATAAGATACCTTGGTATCTGGCTAGTTCAGGTTATACCAAGTTGGTAAAGAGATCGATGTTTTATACCTAGAATAGGAAACCTGAAGATAAATAGAGATAAAATTTCTCTGTAAATAATGGTGTGGCGTTTCTAACACAATACATACATAAGCAAATAGTGAAGAACACTGAAAGAAAATCGAATAAGAAAAAAGGCATCAGCCGTACCAAGCAATAACAACATCAGTTGAGTGTACTTGAGTTTAGAGATCGAATTAGTACACGCGGCAGTGATCTGATGTGTTGAGTATTGGTTACGTTTTTAGTGATTCTAACCGCCATAGCGTCGGTTCGAATCACGCGGTCTTCACTATCAATCTTATATGGTGTAGCGGATAATGTGTCCTCAGCGCCAGTTGTTATATAATGTTTGTGAGTATGTGTGTTCTACAAGTTAGTTAGTTAGTTAGTTATGTTATGTGAGTTTGTATACTGGGGAGTTTTTGTTACAATATCCTCCGCTGTAACGATACTTTGTTTGGGTTCTGAGGGCCAGTTGTTAGACAATAATTAGGGCGTCAATTTTCTTAGATGTGATGATTAATTTGTAGGTTAGTAGCTATAGATTGTTCATGTGATGATCCTTAATCATTTAATGTTCCAGTGTGGGTAGCTCCCGTTGTTGGATATGAAGCCCATGTGGGTTTACAAGTCGTTGTATCTCCGGTCGAGAACCGTGCCAAATATATTTTTACTATGCAACCCCAGTCGTTGTGTGGCCGAGCAGCAAACGTAAGTCGACGACCACTAGGTCAACGGTGCTTGCTTTGGTAATCAGGTGCAGCGTAACGGCCCGTTACCTGCCGTTGGCAGTCACCCGTTTCGGTAGCGGGGCGACCACGGTAAATTTCGTGGACGTGGTCCTGAAACGTTTTGACACCACACTTACCCGTCAATTCCGTGGGCTTTAGCGAATGCACCTCCTCCTTAGATTGCACGAGGTGCGTCTTTATGTTCGGTCAAGTGTGCCAAATGAAACGATCGGGTTTCTTTCTTTGACCAAAGAGTCTTTTTGGTACATGTTTTATTAGCACTTCATGGAACTTATCTTTATACATTTACTTTAATTTTAACACTAAATATAATTCATTTTGAAACAAACGCGAAACAAAGAAAAACGTAAAGAAATTTTAAAACAAAGTCGCTTCGAGCGATAAACTTAAAAAAGCCACCTCCTTCGTGGAAGAGATCTGTATTCAGACTCTAACTCAGATCCACTCTCTCTCTCTCTCTGTTCCCTGCTCTTAATGTTTATACCCGTAATCTTTTATTTCAATAACATTCCAAAGCTCAACCATGGGGTTTATTATGCGACATCGTCGCAAACGCTATAATTGGTGTCCCCGACGTAATCTGTGTACAAACAACACACAATTGTACGCCGAAAGGCATAAGAATAATCATCATCATCGTCGGCACTACAACCGGGAACCGGTTTGGGCCTTATTTAGCAAGTCCGGAGGCTTGCTAAATTTTCCATAATGATTTATTTTTTCTGGGCAAGGTCATTAGTCTTGCGCCAGAGGCTCCCCGGCGGGGAATCAAACCCCGGTCTCCCGGGTGACAGGCGGATATACTAACCACTATACTATCGAGGAGCCCATAAGATAATGATAATGTATAATTTAGAGTGCTTGCGAAGAGCCAGTAAGTTAATGTAAGAATAATATTTGTAAAATAGAAGTTAACATTTAATCTTAAGTAAAATATGTAATTGAATTGTTAAATAAATGTGGATATAAAACAAAAAAAAACAACACACAATCTCCCATAGGTAAAGAGGACTTTACTACTACGATCACGGCTTCCGCATAGAGCACCGGCACACTCGCCTGCTCCGACGTTCTCTCCCTCGCTCGCTCCTCGCTCCGTCGTTCGCACACGAAGTTGATCGTAATAAAGTTACTGAGGAGGAATTAGTGTGGCGTTTCTAACAGATAAACACACAATACATAGGCAAATAGTGAAAAACACCGAAAGAAAATCGAAAAAAAAAATCGTCAGCCGTATACCAAGCAATAACATAGCGCATGAGTTGAGTGTACTTGAGTTTAGAGATCGAATTCGTACACGGCAGTGACCTGATGTCTTGAGCATTGGTTGCATTTTTAGTGATTCTAACCGTCATAGCGTCAGTTCGAATCACACGGTCTTCACTATCGTCGCTAACGCCATAATGGAAGTATTAACTTTTATGGCTAGATGGTAAAAAAAACGAGATTGCGCTGAGGTAATCATTAATAAGGCGCAAAATCACTTTGTGAACGTTTTCCCTAAAATTATCAGGCAGGATAGAGTACCGTGGGGAGTAATCAAAAAAGAACAAAGAATACGCGGACGGTAGTTGTCAAGGTTTAAGAGCGCGAATGCCGCCTATTTCTTATTTCTTCATTTTTTATCTTAAATTGTTTAATTTCAGGTCGACGGTGAAGATATCATAACACTCGAAGTAACTTTTCTTCGATTACCATGTATAACTCAATACATCAAAGTACGCGATGGACCATCGCTTAGCTCTACATTACTGGCCGAACTTAATGGAAGTGACGCCGTGGATGATATGGCTTTACTTGAATCCACTGGTCAACAGTTGTTAGTCGAATTTTATTCCGGAGAACCGGATCTCATTGCGGCAGAATGTACTGGAGGATTTTTAGCTAATGTTGAGCAAATTTGTAAGACTTTACTAACTATTAAAATAATTCTTTTTTATTGGTCTTAACTCTCTTTTAGCCTCACGCAACCAAACGACCAAAATCATGGTACGCAACAGAGTAGTAATAAAAGCCAACATCAAATCTGGATTCACAGCAGTTCATTTGTCAGCGGTAATATTTGCAAGCATAATAATTCTCATAAGCGCATTCCTTGGTAAATCAGCGTCATACATTTGACATTTTTTTGGGAACCTTAAACATACGTTCTCCTTAACACAGGAACGCAATACATCGTACGATATCGTAAATATCATCTAGCTATGAGCGAGAGACATGATCACACATCACCGGTACATACACCCAGAACATCTATGGGATCACTTCACAATCCCCCATCTAGAGCTGTTTCAACCACAACACTATTATCCGAAGTCATATATTTAGTGAAACTTCGTCCTAAGAAACATCTAAGACACTCAATTCTTCGAGAAAGTGTTGATGCAGAAAACCTAGCCAAGGAAACGGATTTAAATGATGCCGAGATCCTAACGAAAAGGTATTCTTTTACATTCAAGATAAACTTCAATCACTAATTCTTTACTGGGTTCTAGCGACGAAATGGGAAGTAGTGCAAGTATAGTAACATTACGAAATGAAAGTGAAACAAAAAGTAGCCTTCCGGAGAGTCCGGAAGAGCTACAGGATTCAGCGTCAATACGATCAGGCGTTAGTTCGACAGCAAGTGTCTCTTTAGGCCCGCGATGTGATTCAAGATACACTCCACGAAATAGTGCAACAATAAAAAGGAAGAACCCTTTTCCCAACGATGATTCCGTTGAAAGTTTTTCAGTAAATTCATTAAAAGACAGTGATCGATTAAGTCAACAAGACACAAAAAGTATTTCAATGTCTTTAACCAACGTGAGTTTAGAGTTTGCACACTACAAGCATTTCATGGTGTTTTCGTTTTTACCTTTAGATTTTATTTATTATTTTTAGTAGTACGTTTTTATATACCAATTCATACTCCCTGGCATCTGGAAGAGAGTGCTCATATCATTATTTAATTGAGATCGGCTAATGATCCTGTCCCTAAGCAATGGTTAGAAATTAAATTTTTGTTATATTTTTTTCATAGTGAAATTACTTTTTTTTGTTTTGCTTTCATGATTATTTGTTCTCCTTTTCTGGTATTTATTATGCAAATTTCTGTTTTCTGCCTGTATTGATTCGTATGAAATCTGCTACAGTGTACATAAGGGATGTCAAACTCGTGGCACGCGGTCCGAATGCGGCTTGCAACGAACATATTTGCGGCCCGGCCAATATATTGGCACACAATCATCATCATCATCGGAACTACGAGGGCTGCCTTTTATATTTCGGGATTAGAGAACAAAAACAAATATTGATCATCGAAAATCACTTTATTGTTTTTCAAAATATTCCCCATGAAGATCTATACACTTTTGCATGCGTTTGAACCAATTGTCGAAGCACTTTTGCCACTCTGATTGAGGTATCTCCAACACATGCATTCTGAATGCAGCAACCGCTTCTTCAGGTATCGAAAAACGTTGACCTCTCAGTTTGTTTTTTACGTACGGGAATAAAAAGAAGTCATTCGGTGCCAAGTCAGGACTATACGACGGATGACCCATCAAATCGATGTTTTGGGTGCTCAAAAATGCAGTTGTCGCAGCCGATGTGTGAGAGCTCGCATTGTCGTGGTGAAGAGTGATCCGTCTTCGGCGGTTGGTTTTCCTGATTTCTTGGAAGACAACTGGCAAACAAATGGTTGTGTACCACTCAGAATTGACTGTTCTGCGTTGCTCTAATGGTACGGTTGCGATATGTCCAGTTTTTTCCGAAAAAACAGGCGACCATTTGCTTGGAAGTGCTTCGTGGGCGAACAGCTTTTGTTGGATTTGGCTCATCTTGAAACACCCAGACAGTCGACTGCTGTTTACTTTCGGGCTCATACGCGTAAATCCACGATTCATCACCTGTCACGATGTCATAGACGTGTTTCGAAGCACCGCGACCGTATTTTTTGAGCATTTCTTTCGACCAATTGACACGAGCCTTTTTTTGGGCGATTGACAAATTGTGTGGGATCCAACGCGAACAAATTTTTTTGACAGTCAAATGTTTATGCAATATTGAATGTATGCTGGTCCCACTAACGCCTAAGGTTGTCTCAATCTCACGATAGGTCACATGACGATCTTCCAATATCAGTTCGCGCACAGCATCAATGGTTTTCGGAACAACAACTGATTTTGGACGACCTTCACGAAATTCATCTTGGAGTGAACTACGACCACGATTGAATTCACTATACCATCAATAAACACTGGTCCTTGATGGAGCTTATCGCCAAAAATTGAATTAAGTTCATCCATGCACTGTTGCTGAGTTAATCCACGCCGAAAGTTGTGAAAAATAATCGCACGAAAATGTTGACGATTTAATTCCATTTTTGGGCCGAGATGAATCTTTTAAGTTACTGTAAACAACACAAATAGCGCTCGTATGTCAAAACGTTCTGAGTGCGTATAACCTCAAAAATGTCCAACTTTACGACAGAGCTGTCAATTGCCGGACTGCAACGCTAGGGTTGCCAAATCCCGAAACATAAGAGGCAACCCTCGTACAACCGGGATGCCGTCTTGGCCTTATTTAGCAAGTCTCCTCACCGGTATCCGGTGAATATTCGAAGCTTGTTAAATTGTCCATAATAATTTGTTTTTCCGGGCAAGGTTTTTATTTTCTCAGGATGTCGATGCATGCATTGGCACATAATAATACATAATAAGATCACGAACCGACGCAGAATAAAAATAAGATAGGTAGAATTCGCTGAACGTTTTTTTAATTATACTCTTTTTTGCTATAGGGTTTTCCAATAGGGACTTGACAACTTTTTTTCGGTAGTAAATTTTTATAATTTGCAGACGTTGTTCGTTCGCGTACTTAACCATGATGAAAATGTTGAGTTTACTGAATAAAATAAATTGACAGTGACAGTTCGATGATTAGTTGTGACGTACTCCGTCACAGAAATATGTATATATATAAGTAAAAAGGGTTACCTGGGGTCAAGGTGACTATTTCCGCAACCTTCTCAGCTCGGCCCAGGTCTATGCGGCAGCTTTCCCTCTGGCTGTGGCTTCCAATTCCTCGTGAACTCAGCAGGAGATAATTTCCAACGCAATCGTGGTAATTCCCCACACTTCCGTGGCAGCAGCTACCTTCTTCTATTGTGCGCTGAGCTTGTATCACACATAATTTGTAGACAACCGTGTTAAGATGTTGGCTTGAGGCTCTTCAGGTGAGTCCTACCCGGGGTCAGCGACGAATGAGCTGGGGAACCTCCTTGGTTACTTCCGGAGATGGTGACGGTGATGTCGATGATGACGTTAATTTCGGTGCCTCTGCAGTCGGTCCGTATTCATAACCGATTCGGCGTTTATTTTATTAATTGTTAACTGCAAATGAATTTATAAATATCTTTGTACAGCTAATCTTACTTCAATTGGAACTTTGTAGATCCTCCCGGATTTTGTGCAAAAGCGTCCTCCCCCCGATGATTGTTAGGTTTCAATCAAAGGCAAATCGGTTCCTTTTGTGTGTTCTTCTCACACGTTGATTTACTTTATCCATGGTGTTTCACTGTTGAATTTACTAATAAACTTGAATGAAACAACCCAACGCAACTGTTCAATTGGAATGGAACATTTATTTGATAACATCTCTTTATAGTTAGAATTCTTTTCACACAAAAGGTTTGATTATCAATGTTTACAAAAAATGTCAAGGAATATTTTTCAGACACACCGTAGCAACTTTTCATCCTTTTCTATTCTTAATTACATTGTTCTTTTTTTTTCTTAATCCTCAAACGGGGACCTTGCTGTTTTTTTTTCGCTTTCTTACTACAACTGTTTGCTTTTGTTTTATCGAAACTCATCCTCTCTTCTTTCCTTCACATTCATACGGGACCCCAAAACTTGCTGTTTTTGCAACACACTAAAAACCGTTCCCCCTCTCCATCTCCAATCCACTCCGAAAAGGGATCCAGCTTCCACACGATCCACAATCGAACAAGAGTATGTTCGTACATTCAACATGTGGATCGTGTGTTTTTTCACCACCTTACCATCTACTATTTTATTATATTTAAAACTAAACAAACGATGGGGATGGCGGAAGCCGCACGTAACATAGTGAAAGAGTGCGTTCTCAATAAAATTCAAAAAAATTGTCGTCTCTATTGGAAAACCCGATATTAATAAACAAAATGCGTTCATTTGTTTTTAATATAACTTTCTAATTTTCGAAATAAACCTACGTGTCTATGAATATTGATTTTTTTTTTCTGCGGCCCACCTAAAGTTAAACCTTTTTATTTAACCCATGTTATCCTTTGAGTTTGACATCCTTGGTGTACAAATATCACCAAGGCATTACATATAATATTTTTATTACTAATTGTATTTCTAAATCAATTTCATTGCCTTTAAAGTATGGTTGGTTTCTAATGAAGACTGCCACTACTATCGTTGTAGGCGAATACGTACCATTAGCGCCATATTGTGATGTGTACCTGGCAGAGAGAAGCATTTGCCGTACACATACCATGTTTGGCCACGATATCGCGGAGAGTCTGGCGTGAACTGCGCAATACAATATGCGTGTAAAATTTCACTCCTAAAATGATCAACGATGTGATATAAAATACTGTGTTTTGCGTGGATTAACATCTACCAACACTTATGAAGAGTTACGTAAGGCATTTAACAATGTTACGATAATGTTTTCGGTGGCATAAGCTGTTTTAAAGGAGAAAGGAAGCATTTAAATTGAAAGTAGGTCTCGGAAAGCCAGTCACCACTCTTATCGAAGAAAAAATGGAAATTCACTTTTTGAAAGAATTTAAAAAAAAGCACTCCTGTATCCGCAATACAGTCTAGATCAGGCTAAAAAAGAGCTCGAAGGGCACCGTTGTCCTAGAGCAAGTGCTACTGTAAGGGGCTTAGAGGCGGTTTTTGAAAGTGCTCTCCAAGGGTAGCTTTGAACACGTCTCTAAAGAGTAGCAGATACGCTAGAACAATGCGTGTCATTGCAAAGGTGTTTGAACGTGTTTGAACTGTTACGTACTAAGCTTATATATAAAGAGATTTATTGTAGTGCTGCCATTTTATTTCATATTTCAATTCGGCACCTCTTGGATGCCATCTTAATGGGACGCCCGATCGATAAATTTAATTGTTGAACTAATCAAACATCACATGCATTCTAAAGGGCACCCCTAAATCTGCTCACCCCAAAATGGATCTCCAATTATTTCTATATGAAATACAACATTCTTATTTATGATTGTCATCAGATATCAGCTTCTCAGACCAGAACTAACTTCCGTTTTTTTGAGCAAAATATCCCCATTTTGGTAGTACTAATACTATTAATCCCGAGATCTCTTCCAGATCCAAATCATGTAGACCTTCTGTCAATCAGGGCTCCACGTCACTCCCTCTAATATTAACATCATCTTTCTCTACCACCACTCCACCACCGTTTCATCCTATATTTGATCCGCTTCTTCCCCCAGCGGCAACAATCACCAAACAAACCATAGATTTGTCAGATTGCCGCTACATCCTCTCTAAACTGACAAACAAAAACATTTACGAAAATATCCATATTTTCCTGGCTTACAGGTGATCAAGCGTGGAAGGAGAGTGCACAAGACAGGGAACGATGGCGCAGCCGAGTCAGTGAGGTTATGAACTTCGGGTTTCCTATAGGCCAATAAATAGTAATAGTAATGGCACCTCCATGACAAATCTGAATCAGTTTCCTTCGAAGGTAAAACAAAAACCGACGTTATGGTTGCCTTTCAACAGGAAAGATTACCCATCGATGTCCCCAGCCTTCTAAAACAATTTACAAAATTTCACGAATACTTCAACTTGTCCCCCCAAAAAGCAATGAATGATCTCATGGTCTTCAGACAATATGTCCACTCGAAGAGGAGTCTTCGTACTCAACGCCATAGAGCGAACAAAAAGAAACTTTTTCGACCCTAATTTGCAACCCGATCTATCTCCACCACTACAAGCGTTCATAATCTCCCACTTACATTCTATTTAATTTAGATTTAATTTGGTGAGGGCAGAACCCTCATATATTAAGCTTAAGCGATAAATACACTTAACAACTAACTTAAAAGGATGTCAGAAGCCTTCGCTCCAAGACTCAAACAGTACTGCAAAAAACCCACTCCCTTCTTTTTGATATTTACGTTCTTACTGAAACAAACCAAATTCTTATAATTAACAGTCATAAAATGTTCCCTTCATTCTTCGCTGTTTACCGCGTTGCTGTTGATAATCGACCTAGCGATTATTCCTCATGTCGCGGCGTCCTCTTAGCCATCCCATGCGCATTGAGCACAACGCTTATCATCTCATTTTCTACATTTCATCATTCTTGGCGACTTAAACTTTCCACATCTAGACCTTATCTTAAGATCAATCGTACTGTATCACCTCTCCCACCATTGCCAAGGAATGTTTCCTCATCGACTATTTGACGGACTCAACCCTCTGTCAGGTAAGCAATATCTCAAACCACATAAGCAGGCAGCTAGACCTGATCTTTACATCTCACCCATCTCATATATCTATATATATTGTACGTGTATCTGTTAGAAACGCCACAAACCTCCTGAATAGCGTTGAAATATCCCTTCTCAAAGTACTAATTCCGAGTATGGTCCTCGGTTCGATGTTCCTTTAGAACTCGCACCAATATTGGCCCACTGTCACGATTTTGGCCTGGGCATAAGCTGCTGTCTTCCTTGTCTGAGAGTCCTTCCGGACGTTGTGTAGCAGAGCCTTGAGGGCCTTCCTGAAGTCTGATTGTTGCTCCTACAGCTCCGGTATGGCAGTTATTGTTGTGAGGAAAAAGGTTGCAGGTCTGGTACCGATTACCTAGTTGAGTCCTGTCATGGTCACCAGTTATGTTAGACAATATGGATCCTGTCACTGTCGCCAATAAAATGTATGATGTCACGGCCGCCAATAACTACATGATCTCATTTGACTATGGTCATACACGGTTGAAGAAATTTAAAACAATACTTTGAACTATAATTTTACACATATGTTTTTATTCAATTCACCAAAACACAATTTCGTCTGGAGGCCAGTGGAAGACTGACTCTCCATTCAAACTTATCCCCAACTCAAATGACAAATCTACAAAAATGATAACACGGCAGGAATTTAGCGTGTGAAGACAACTCACAACACTGCCAAAGCGTAGAGGGGAACATAAGTGCCACAAATGAAAACTGTGGGTGTTAATTTGTTCCCACACGCCCGATGCGGATACAAACATGCATATATACAACAATTGAAAGCAATCATATTCAAAATGGTGTAAGTCAAAGAAATTGAATGGAGGTATTGCTTACATATTCAAGTGCAATGTATATAAAACTCAAGACGATCTTAAAGTAGCTTGAGAGTTAAAGAATCTGATTGGGAAAGCGTTAATGTGAATGCTTAGGCCATGGATAAACTTATCTTATCATCATCAATTTAGCTGTTTTCGCACTAAATGCACATATTAATAATCTTTTGTTATTTCATTGTTCTTCCCATTGATTTCCACATATTGTTTTTTGTTTTCCTTATTAATATAATTTATTTACTACCAATTACTTATTTCGTTTTTCATTTGTCTTTTCTTGTCATAAATCTCTGCAGTTTCTTCTCAAAGTTGATCAAACAATGACCACTAATGTTATATTTATTTTTACAGGGATGTTATTCATCAGCAGCTAGTATAGTGAGCAGAGCTACTATACGAACAACTAACCAAAAAGAAAGTAAAGACAAACAAAATCGTAAGAAACTTCTGGGTCGACCTGGATCTGAATTCTCCTTAACAAATCAGGAGGAACTGGAATTGGACTACTACGATTACAATGTCATTAACGCCGGTGCAGCACCAGGTTCTTATCTTGGTATGGATCCAGCATATCTAGTATGGATACCACCAATGGAAGCGGAAACTATCATAGATGATATCAATAAAACGCCTGAACCCATCTATGAGGAAATTCTTCCTCGTGTAACGTGTTTAAGCCCAGGAAGTAACACTGAAACTTCCGACTCTGAAATGAGTAAATGCAGCGCAACAACAAAATTAATTTCATCTCCATCAGAAACGAACCTCAAAAATACTCTGATACAAAGAACAATGACAACAGTCGAACCGCCAAATATTTCAATTCGGAAATATCGGACTTCCAGTTATGGTTCAGAAAAAGAAACAAGAAGTATATCCGAAAATAATTCGGAGAAAGAAACATCTGTCGTGAAATCTCCGAGTGATCTACAAGATTTTTATGAACTAGATGATATTCAGTTCGCTGATGAAGAAAGCGACCTGGAACAAAACAAAGTCTTGGGGCCGAAAGCAAATTACTTAAAAACGGTGGCCATTGATAATCAATCGATTGCGTCAAGTACCGAGCAAATAGCATTTTAATTGTGTATATAGGTTAAGTGTACATAAATTTATATAAAAATTGTTTTTATGCAAGTTAAGTAGAAAAGCACAATTCTAAAACGTATTGATGTAAACGGAAGGTGGTAAACGAAGTTAATGTAATACTTACAGATTTTTCCTCAAGCTTCAATATACGAGAGGTTGCTTAAATTACCATAATTAAATGGGAACAAGTAATAAGTTGATAAGTCAACGTCAATATATTCAATAGAACAATCGTAATTTGAACAGACATGTCGTTTCTTATATTCAATCGGTTTGAATTCGTATCTTTAGAGTGCGTAAATTTAATTACTGAATAGGGCAAGTTGGATAGCGGATTCACTTCCGGTTTTGTTTTCAAACAATGATACATTTCCAATTACTTCAGGTTAAACAGCTCTTCGTAGGCAATTCAAAATCAGAAATAAAATTTCAAAATCCTGCGTCTGTGTTCTTCCATTGAGATTATAATTAATTTTAGAAACAGCTACGATCTTTATTTTCAGATAAACAACCCTAATTATTATTATTTACTGGCCTGTAGGTACCCGGAAGTTCATGACCTCACCGACTCGGCTCCGCCATTGTTCCCTGTCCTGTGCGCTCTCCTTCCACGTTCGATCATCCGATCCGATCTCCTCGAGGCCCAATCTAACATTGTCCTCCCATCTCCGTTGCGGCCGTCCTGTCGGTCTCTTCCCCGTTAGTTTACCGTCAAGAATTCTATGCATGGTCCTATGATCGCCCATTCGCGCTACGTGTCCGGCCCATCTTAATCTTTGTGACTTGATTACTCTCACTGTTGTAGGTTTGCGGTATAGCTCTTCTAATTCGTGGTTGTGGAGTTTCCTCCATTGTCCTGACACTTCGTCATATTTACCGCCAAATATACCCCTTAAAACTTTATTCTCGAATACGCGGAATTTGTTCTCTTCCCGTTTTGTGAGAGCCCATGTTTCGCATCCGTATAGAGCAATCGGCATGATTATGGTTCTATAGACAGGGAGCTTTATATTACGTGATAGTAGTTTGGATTTTAATAGTTTACTGGCTGCATGCCAACTAGCGTTCCCGAAATGTAGTCTTTTGTTAATTTCCTTTGACGTTTCGTTTCTGGTCGTCAGTATCGTTCCCAGGTATTTAAATTCTTTGACATTTTCAAATATCTTGCCCCTGACGTTTATATGTGTTCTCCGAGGTCCACCTTCTCTCGTCGTAATCATGTATTTCATTTTGTCTTCGTTTATTTCTAGGCCCACCTCTTCTGCTACTTGCATGATGATTTCACAGCTTTCACTTATAGTTTCGAGATTATCGCCCAGAACGGCGATGTCATCCGCATATGCGAGCACTTGTGTGACCCCGTTCAGGGATGATCCGCTCGTGTTGTCGTCTTGTACCTTTCTGATAACATACTCGAGGACAAGGTTAAAAAGGCATGGTGAGAGGCCATCCCCTTGTTTTAGTCCGTTCCGTATTTCGAATGGTTCTGAGAGGTGGTTTTCTATTCTGACTCGCCCTTTGTTTTCGTTCATGCAGATTTGAATGAGGGCAGCATATTTTTTCGGGATCCCCAGCTCAACCACAATAAGGTAGAGTCTTTGCCTTGCGACTGAGTCGTAAGCTTTTTTGAAGTCCACGAACAGTTGCTGAACCGTCTCTCCGTATTCCCACTTCTTTTCCAGCAGTTGCCTTATTGTGAACATCTGGTCGCTTGTTGACCGGTTCCGACGGAATCCGCATTGGTAGTTTCCCAATATTTCTTCTGCGTACGGTGTGATTCTTGCCAGTATGACATTTGTTAATATTTTGTATGTGATTGGGAGCAATGATATTCCTCTGTAATTTTCGCCAGAGGCTCCCCGACGGGGAATCAAACCCCGGTCTCCCGGGTGACAGGCGGGTATACTAACCACTATACTATCGAGGAGCTAGACCGTCTGTATCGCGCCTGGTTTATATAACGTTCGAACATTCCATGTGCCGACGCGTATATCCCGCTTTTTCAGTTTTTCCCTACGTCTTCTTTTTGCCGAGTCGGTGTTTTCTTGATGATTTTTTCCCTTATGGTAGTGTCGGCTCATCACACCTACGCCTACCGGGTTTTTCATGGGATTGTTTTTTGTATATTGGTTATTCATTTTTGATCCCACGAGACTTGGGGTTTCAAATAGTCCGCCACATCAGAGCTCCGTTTTGATGTGGTAAGGTCTGCTTACTGCTCTGATTCAACCCGGTGTCAGAGAGGCGCCGTTATAATACAGCCGGTATACCCCTGGCTGCAAACCATCCAATAGGCACGGTGACGCGTAACACTCTGGATTAGGGGTGGTAGATCTTTGTGTGTTACTCCTCGCTAGCCTGTCTGACATGGGTGACCCTACTGGAAGCATATGCTTCCGTCAGCATAGCCTGAGTGATTCATTGTAATTTGAGCCCCCGCACCACGTCAAGGTTTCTACCAAGCGGGGGAAACAACCCTAATGGGCAACAATTTATCTTGATTAGGCAAATACGTTAGTCACTCACCTCATTCCACATATATGTATCCTTATACTTGAAAAGTGTGGGGTACTCCTAAAGCAAAAAGGATGATGAAGGTTAGTGTGTGAAATTAAATACAATAAATCTGAACAAAAACCCACACCGTATGGCTAAAACTTCTTGAAATTATTTTCGCATTTCAAAATTATCTTAAAAGTTACATTACGTACATAGCATAAAGTCACCATTGAACGCTCTAAAAACTATGAACATATAGGAATTGCTATACGATTGTCAACATTTATAGCTATTATTTATCTAGTACAAGATTTAAAAACGGCTTTAACTTAAACCGTGTTGATCCCAGTAGAAAACTCTGGCCTATCTCCATGACAAATCAAAAACCAGCGTTATGATCTCCATTCAACAAGAAGGCTTAGCCACCGATGACGCCTGCCTTTAAAAACTCACCTCATAAAGTATCGAAGGGCATCCTGGCATTCGGGTAATACGTTCACTCGAAAAGGATTGTACATTTTCAATGCAACAGACCGTAACAAATGTTTTCATCCCTGAATTGCCACCAATATTTTTCTCCCTCTACATCCCCTCTAATTCTCCTCATAATCTCCTACTTAGCTTCTATTAGCAATATGTCGGAGGCCGTCATTCTAAGACTCAAGCAGTTTTGCAAAAAAAAACCCACTCCTTTCCTTTTGAAATCCATGCTCTAACTAAAACAAACCTGATTCCGCCCTTATTAAAACAAACCCGATTCCATGCCCTAATTAAAACAAACCTGATGCCCTAACTAATAATGCCATGAGAGAGTTCGGCATTCCAAACAAATTGATACGACTTTGTAGGTTGACCATGACCAACGTAACTAGTCAAGTAAAAATAGCGGGATTGCTGTTCAAGCCAATAAACATCTTTAATGGGCTCCGACAGGAGGACGGTCTGACCTGCCTTCTCTTCAACCTGGCGTTGGAGAAAGCAATCCGTGACTCTGACGTCACAACTAGAGGAACCATTGTCACCAAGTCCAGCCAGATACTTGCCTACGAAGATGACATCGACATCATCGGTAGATCCAATTCGGCTGTACAAAACTTCTTCACCCAGATAGAACAGGCGGCACAAAAACTGGTACTCCACATTAATGAGGAGAAAACTAAGTACATGGTGGCAACTTCTGCGAAGAGAAGACCTAACGTTGGTCAAACTTTCAGCGTAATGGAGCACGAATTTGAAGTAGTACAATCCTTTAACTACCTTGGGTCAATAGTATCAGCCGATAACAATTTAGAAGAAGAAATACCCGAACGGCTGATCAAATCCAACAAAGACTACTATGGTCTATCAAGACTCTTTAAATCCCGAAATTTCTCCAGAACATCCAAGCGACTACTGTACAAGACCATGGTCTTACCAGTACTCATATATGGATCCGAGTCCTGGGTGCTTAATAAAAGGCACTCTGAACCCTTAGCTGCCTTCGAGAGGAAGCTCTTAAGGAGAATTGTTGGTCCCATATGTGAGGGAGGACGATTCCGGAGACGCTACAACCATGCGTTGTACGCGATCTACCTTGAAGCTAATGTTGTAAGAAAAATCAAGCTCGGTAGACTCCGGTGGGCGGGACACCTAGCTCGAATGAGCGAAGAGGAGCCTGCCCGGGAAGTCCTTTGTGACAGGATGTATGGAAGAAGACAGCGCGGCAGATCCTGTCTGCGATGGAGGGATGGCGTAGACCAGGGCGCGCAGAGCCTGGGAGTGCCAACTGGATGACATCGGCTCGAAATCGTGACCGGTGGAGAGATTTGTTAAATAAGGCCAAGACCGGATCCCGGTTGTAGTGCCGATGATGATGATGATTCCCTAACCAAAACAAACCTGGTATCAGAATCTCTGATAGAATCTCCAAAACCGGACGACGTTCATACACACACACTCTTATCTCTCTTTCGGCCGTGCAGACCGAAAGATGCATCCATACACATGATGTATGCTTCGCAGTACATTTCCTGATAATCATAAACATTGAGATGCGAGATCTGATTGTGTGGATGCGTGCATACAATTCTTAGAACCTTGTATTTACGCAAGTGTTCATTTACGGCCAACGATGGCAAAGATATTTTGTATACCTTATTGCTTCGTTACCATATAATTGCTCTTTGTTTTGAGTAGCTCATTATTTTCTTTGTGCCGTCATAGATTTTTCCCAGATGTGGTATCTGGGCTCCTCGATAGTATAGTGGTTAGTATACCCGCCTGTCACCCGGGAGACCGGGGTTCGATTCCCCGTCGGGGAGCCCCTGGCGCAAGACTAATGACCTTGCCCAGACAAAATAAATAAGACCGGTTCCCGGTTGTAGTGCCGATGATGATGATGGTATCTGGATTCCATGATTCGCCCGTATATGCATTTTGTATCTAATGCACTTTTACAGGTACTCATTGGGTCGAATAGGTTGATTTGGATTAATCAACATATGGAGCTTCACATGAAGGTGAATCCCGTTACTGGTGGGGAATGGCCCCCCAAAAAGGGTGAGTATTATGGGAGGGTAGGCGTACACCCAACGCCGGTGTAACATTAAAGTGTAACCCCTAATGTTAACATTTAATATTTTATGGTTATTAAAATGTAACACCTGAGCGTAACCCCAGATGCTATCATTTCATATTTAGTTACCGGGCAGCTAATGGCCAAAAAGTCGTATTATTGTTGTTGTTAGTATTTTATTATAGGCCCCACGTTGGGCGCCAAAATGTAACATTAAAGTGTAACCCCTAATGTTAACATTTAATATTTAGTTATTAGAATTATTATTTGTTTTTATTTTTATATTTTCTTTTATTATGTCCCTGTTCTGACATTGACATTTAATATTTGATTATCATGAATGTGTTGTTGGTTATAATTTCTTCTGTTATGTCCCTGCTCGGGCGCCAAAATGTAACATTAAAGTGTAACCCCTAATGTTAACATTTAATCTTTTATGGTTATTAAAATGTAACACCTGGGCGTAACACCTGGGCGTAACCCCAGATGCTATCATTTAATATTTAGTTACCGGGCAGCTAATAGCCAAAATGTCGTATTATTGTTGTTGTTAGTATTTCATGGGCGCCAAGATTTGTATAATTTTTTATTGGCCATACAACATTTAATTTTAATTTTTATTCATAAGAATTAAGGGTTGCATACTTGATCAGCGGGCTTCCTTCTGGTTTGGACTGTTACTCAACCGGGGACTTTTCTTCCTTTGTTGTGACTTCTTTGATTGTCTTCTTGCGTCTTAGGTCAGCGGGCTTCCTTCTGGGTTGGGTTGTTTGTAGCAATTAAAACAGAACCTTTTCTTTTACATGCACTTACATTTTATTGTTTAAAGCCAACACTTTTTAATTCTAGTATTTACAAGAGTTCACTACATTACTTAATTCACTAGTCAAAACAAGAGTGATTTACTTTTACTTCATAGCAAGAAGACCCGCTGTTCTTATGCTAGGGCGCAGTCTTTTGCTTGGATTTTACTCTGTTCTACACTGCAAAGAAACTCACTTGCACTATCCTTTAAATACCATTTTAATTGGGGAGTTAATGCAGACGGAGCATTTTTCTCACCCAGCGTGTGTAGTCTATTTGGGGGTTATTTGCCTGTCACTCGCAATTTGCAATTTTCAATAATCGTTTAATTTTCCTTGCCAAAAATGCAACGGTATCGATTAAAGACCTATTCGACTCGTAGTGGCAATGGCCGAACCAATTACAGTACATTGCTCCACGTACAAATCGTATCATACGATTAATTGCGACTCACTGCTGTGTTCGCTACTTTCGCCGCGCTCAGCATTTCACTGGCGTTCAACTACTTCGTAGCCGGTGGCCTTTGATAATGCCGCTTGTGCTCGTATATCGTGTAGCACACTTGTAAACATGTGTACTCGTAAACTGAGACCGTGTAGGATCTTCGTAATACGAAGCAGAATGCAGTGGCCTTGGGAAGTGGGTCAAGTGTTTGGCTTTGGCATGGATGGGCAATTATCGCAACGTATGCGATATGAATTAATTGCCCGTGGGGAAGGCTTTGCTTCCGAATGAATGAGGATTTCAATTGTTTGCATTGTATGCAAAATACTTTGAGGATTTGTCATATGCGAATTTCAATTGCTGGAAGGGCGAGTATTGCATTATATGCAGAATACTTTGATTATTGTTTATATAGATGGAATCACAGGAATTGATGATTGTTTATATAGATGGAATCATAGGATGACGGATCATGAGATGATGGAATCTTAATTGTTTGAGAGGGGGTGTAGAGCGAGGTGTAGCACCGGTATTAAAAATCAGTAATAATTTCCTTTTGTCTTTACTGTTTATCGCGATGACGTTGGTAACCAACCTTGTATTGAATCCCTATGTCACGATGTGCTCTTAGCCATCCAAAGTAACTTTGACTTAACCCTCGTTGCTATAAGTTAACCTCACAAACATTCAATCATCGTCATTTTCCAACGTTCCCACATTCGATAATTCTGGTTTTGGCCTTATTTAACAAGGCTGAGGCTTGTTAAACTTTCCATAATAATTTGTTTTTCCGGGCAAGGTTATTACCCTGCGCCCATTTCGATAATTCACCCTCATCATTTTCCCACGTCACCCAGCACCCTGCTGCAGTCGATAACAGAAACTCTCGACAACGCATCTGCACAAGCAACCGAACCATAAGCACTCACTCGCGTTCACCCAACACCTCAGTAGATAACAAAAACTCCTGACAAGGCGAACCCTGAAGGAGGCAGTATAAATAGTCATAGCACATTCGGTTTTAGTTGAGTTTTGGTTGTTCAATAAAGAGTTTGTCAATTTTAAACAAAGTTTTTTTAATTTATATCCTCCTCACCCATACTCAATTATGACTGTGTTAAAATAAGTCTACCCTAAAAATCAATATACGTCATCTGCTTCTACCAAATTTAGCGACTCACCCCATTAAATCATATGAACTAGCAATTAATATATCGACCACATGATAGAGGTATGTTATATCAGTAATAATAAAAGTAATGCCTCTTCATCGACCTCCCAACAGACTCAAACTTCTACCAGATTAGTAAAATCTCACATCGCATAGACAGATAGCTGGAACTTATTTTCACATCGGACCCTATTAATTCATTAATTGCGCTCTCCCTCTATGCACTATATTACTGACAATTACCAACCACCGTCTTTTTTTAAGCATTTTGTACCAAGGGTTTGCTTCCACCGCAAATCCCTTATTTCACCCAGTTAACACGACTTTCTTTGTGGATCTGGCATCACAAAGTTAGTTGAATTCACTTCACTCCCAAGACAACGACATTGAGGTTATCACAACCGATTTTAGTAAATCCTTCGATAAAATCTCGAACAAACTAATACTTTTTAAAATATTTTCCTTATTTTAATCTGTTTTCTTGGTTTAGCTGGTGAATGCTATTATAAGAGACGTGGGTTCAACTGATAGTTCAAAACACTCACCATCATTGAGAGGTAGATTTTACAGAGTTGCCAACTTTAAAGAAATTAGAATTGGATCGCTCGTTGCTACACTTTAAGGTGATATATCATATAACAGATTACAGAATTGAAACCTCTCAAATGGAACGCTGAAAACTTGCACACGTTATATGAATTATTGTTTTAAATGAAAGGTTTCAATTAGTTTTTCCTTACATCGAAGCTACTAGTTTTCATTTATTTCAGAACTACTCGTATTCATCAAATCGTTTACCTCTTTTCAACCAATAAAAAAGAAAACTACTCACTCCATTGCAAAATATCATAATAAACTGTGTACCTTTAAGAACGTCATATTTACAATCTTATCAATATCAAAAATGCATGTTGTTTCACCAGATAAATATATATAGCCTCACATAAAAACTTAACACTGCCATAGAAACTCTATATTTATTTCTTTCCTGTGTAGATAAAAATATATTACAAAAAAAAGAGAAGAGATAATCAAAACCCTTGAAAGTTAAAACTTATTTGGATCTTAAAACTTCTGGACCATTTAAACAAGTGCTTTATTTAAAATGCAATATGCAATGCAATTAATAAAAATTTTATTGAAGAAATTACTAAAAATTATTACGATTTTTATTAAATCATTTTAGTAAATATTTCCCGAGTAATAATTGTTAATTAGAACTGTCTAATTTATGGTGATACTGTCATGTATTATTTATTTTTAACTTTAAAAAGAAAGAAAAAACAAAAAAGAAAAGTATACTTCTATTGATTAAAACGTTATGTAACTAAAATTGTTATTGTATTTATGAATTGACAATGCGACACGTTTTCACACTAGAAGAATTGTAGTTAAACTTGGTAAGATAAAACTAGATAAGAAAACGATGTGGATGACATAAATACCCCTATATATTATTTTAAAAACAATTGAGCAATATAAAATATAATGATTAATTAATATTTGATGAAAAAGCCTAGAACTGATGATTAGATTATCATAACAACATCAATGAGAACTACTCGTATATATTTTTTTGGCAGCGAGAAAAGTACTTGAAATAAGCTTATCTGTATTCTGTTTTCTGTAAAGTTGTAATGAAAGAATACAATTGTAGTTTATTAACTTTAATCCAATGTATATCTTATAACGCCCTCCCAAATTTCAGTTAATTTTGCAATACTTTCTCATTATAAACAATAAATATTTCTGCAGTTAAGCTGCCATTCCTATATTTTTAAAAAACCGCCTGTGCCAACCCAGAAGAAAAATTCATCCACTGGCATCTTGGGCGCGATCCTATCTTTCTTAAGTGCCTTCTTCTGGAAGAAGTTTTTAAAAATAAAAACTGGTGCAGGTCCGGAAGATTGGAGAATCCTGTCTTTTGTCGGTTCTACCGGTTTAGTTAGCAACTACTACTACTTATTGGTCTATAGGAACCTGAAAGTTCATAACTTCTCTAGCTCAACTACGCAACCGTTCACTGTCCTGTGTTGAGCCCGCAACAAACTTGTAACATCTTTTTCGCCGGGCCTTGCTGGATTCAGAAAAAATAATCGCAGCAGACCTTGAGGTCTCGAAGGTCGCGAGGTCTTCTTAGAAAGCAGCAAAAAGTAATAAAAAATCAATCACATCTTAAAATGCCTCATACGACTCTGCATCGCTGCCTCAATTGTTGAGTTGGTGAGGAGGTTGTGTCTTGCGTTTGATTGTGCAAACCTAGGTTCAATTAACGACTCTTGCTCTTGTGCAGTTCGCCACAATTACTGAGTGGTAGGTAGGGTCCAGAAGCCCAGCCGCCCGGTGAAATACCACCCCATTAAACTATAAGCTTCGTGAAATGGTTGGGAAAAATTCTTGACCAAATGTCAAAGCACCATGCGAGCGGACGGTGCAGAAGCGAAATATCGATCTATAATGATCTTAAATGCCTAGTCCCAGGTGCACGGCATTATAGGGCGCCATTATATCCCACACATTTTTTCGAGTATATCTCCTCGTTTAGCACACACTTCTCGCGTTTTATGTCCTCGCACAGCAGCATCTTAAACAACGTGCGTCCGCTAATGTAGTGTTTCATCGAAAACTCAGACTATTCAAGACTTTTTTGGCTGGCTATAATTATCGTGGAACAGCCCACGTCCTTGAAAAATTTTCCTATCAACGTCTGCTTGACGCGGAGCTTTGCGGCCTGCCTGTGCACAGTCCTGAGGGCGAAGCCCTAGCCGGTCGTCTACCTGTGACTAAGTATACCTGCGTTTACTCCTATCATCGAAAAGCACTAACCTCCCATTCTTACACTTGACATCGACTTCTAGAAGAACATAAGATATGGTGGCGATCCTGGTGGCCTCTTCCGGCTTGAGACTCATCATAGACTCCTTACAATGCGTTGAGAACACGCCATATACCTCGCAAGCACCTCTTCGGTCACTTTTCAGTTTCTCATTTTGTTCTCCAAGTGGTGATGAACAAGACCGCGTTCTCTGCCATCTCCCTGAGCTTCGATTGGTAGGAGTGCCTCAGTTTTTTTAGTTTACATCTACATCAATGCTTTGAGCCATAATTATTATTATTTATTGGCCTGTAGGAACCCGGAAGTTCATGACCACACTGACTCGACTCTGCCATCGTTCCCTGTCCTGGTCACTCCCCTTCCACGCTTAACCATCTGATCCGATCTCCTCAAGGTCAAACCTAACCTTGTCCTCCCATCTCCGTAGCGGCCGTCCTATCGGTCTCTTTCCCGTTGGTCTACCGTCAAGAATTCTACGCACGGTCCTATCGTTGCACATTTGCGCTACATATCCGGCCCATCTTAATCTTCGCGACTTGATTACTCCCACTATTGTGGGTTTGCGATATAGCTCTTTCAATTCGTGGTTGTGGAATTTTCTCCATTGTCCTGGCTCCTCGTCATATTTACCGCCAAAGATACCCCATAAAACTTTATTCTCGAATACGCGGAATTTGTTTTCCTCCCGTTTTGTGAGAGCCCATGCTTCGCATCCGTATAGAACAATCGGCATGATTACGGTTCTATAGACACGGAGCTTTATGTTACGTGATAGCAGTTTGGATTTCAGCAGTTTACTAACTGCGTGCCAACTAGCGTTGCCGGAGTGTAGTCTTTTGTTAATTTCCTTCGACATTTCGTTACTGGCCGTCAGTATCGTTCCCAGATATTTAAATTCTTTAACTTTTTCAAATATCTTGCCTCTGACGTCTATATGTGTTCCCTGGGGTCCACCTGCTCTTCCCGTAATCATGTATATTGTTTCGTCTTCATTTATTTCTAGGCCCACGTATTCTGCCGCTTGCATGATGATTTCACAGTTTTTACTTACAGTTTATAGACTATCGCCCAGAACGGCGATGTCATCCACATATGCCAGCACTTGTGTGGCCCCGCTCAAGGATGATCCGGCCATGTTGTCGTCTTATACCTTTCTGATGATATACTCGAGCACAAGGTTAAAGAGACATGGTAATAGGCCATCCCCTTGTTTTCGTCCGTCCCGGATTTCAAATGATTCTGAGAGGTGGTTTTCTATTCTAACTCGCCCTTTGGTTTCGTTCATGCAGATTTGAATGAGGGCGGCCTATTTTTTCGGGATTCCTAGCTCAACTACAATATGGTAGAATCTTTGTCTTGCGACTGAGTCCTAGGCTTTTTTGAAGTCAACGAACAGTTGGTGAACCGTCTCTCCGTATTACCACTTCTTTTCCAGCAGTTGCCTTGTGGCGTCTCTAACAGATACACACACAATACACAAACAGATAGTGAAGAACACCGAACGAAAATCGAATAAGAAAAATGCATCAGAGCCGTATACCATAGCGATAACATAACAAATCCATATCAGTCGACTGTACTTGAGTTTAGAATTGGAATTTGTATATACTGCGGCGGCCTGATGGGTTGCGCTTTGGTTCAATTTTTGGTGATTCTAACTGTCATAGCGTCAGTTCGAATCACACGTTTTTCACTATCATCTCAAACGCTATAGCCTTATTGTGAACATTTGGTTACATGTTGACCGGTTCCTACGGAATCCGCATTGGTAGTCTCCCAGTATTTCTTCTACGTACGGGGTGATTCTGGCCAGTATGACATTTGTTAGTATTTTGTATGTGGTTGGGAGCAATGATATTCCTCTGTAGTTTTCGCAGTCAAATCTGTCGCCTTTTTTGGAAATGGGGACGACTATTGAAGTTTTCCATTCTTCCGGAGTGACTTCCTTCTCCCATACTGTTTTAATCAGTTGGTGGATCTTTCGAGCGGTTGCCTCTTCTCCATGCTTCACAAGCTCTGTCGGTATGCAGTCGATTCCGGGAGCTTTGTTGTTTTTGAATCGATTTATTGCGTCTACTTCGTTGGAAGATGACTCTGTGCTGTGCGGCTCAGCTGTATGTGCGTCTTGTGCGTTTATTTGTGGTTGATGGGTACGCACATTGAGCAGGTTTACAAAGTACTGCTTCCATCTTGTCACGATATTGTTTGTTTCTGTAACCAGACAGCCGTTTGCGTCTCGAATCATTTTGGCTCTCCCTCGGTAGCCATTTCTGATTGAATTTATGCCGGCATACATACCTCTAATGTTCTTTGCTCTGGAATTTTCTAGGATTTTTTCGATCCCAGTGTTCTCCCATTCGTGTTGTTTGCGTTTGAAGAGTCTCATTGTCTCTTTCCGAATCGTCGCGTTGACTCCACCATATCTTTCTAAGTGGATCACTCTGAGGCGTTTACGTTCTTCGATCTTCGGTTTGGACTTAATTCTTTAAATCCTAATCCCTTTTGGGCTGTTTGTTTGATTGTGTCTCTGATCGATGTCCATTTAGTGTCCACACTATTGGCTTCCTCTTCCTCATGGGGCGTAATCTTCTTGCCTATAATGAAGCGAGGTTATGTGTATCGGTACCTCCAAACACCAGTGTAAATCCGTTGGTTTCGATTACTTGATGTGGGGGTCGGACTTGAAGTGCGACGGTGGCCATTTTATATTATTTTGCGTTTTCTACGATCATCTGCATCGCGCCTGGTTTATATAACGTTCGAACATTCCACGTGCCGACGCGTATATCCCGCTTTTTCCGTTTTTCCTTACGTCTTCTTTTTACCGAGTCGGTGTTTTCTTGATGATTTGTTGCTTTATGGTAGTGTCGGTGTGATGCTACGCCTACCGGGTTTTTCGTGAGATTGTTTTTTATATATTGATCATTCATTGCGTGGGAAGACTCTGGGGGTTTACACTTTGAGCCGTAAAACATGGCATATTTTCAGCACCTTGGATTCATTGCCCCTCTGCACGAGATCTATCAGCAGTGTCGCGTCGGCTCTGTTCCACGGGATCAGCAGTGGTAGTAGTCTCTACCAGCCAACTCGTGCCCTTCGGTAGTACAAGGTGGCGCAAAATTAATCATCCAATTTTGTTTTCCAATTACTTTTTTACTAAATAAAAAAAATGATTTTGACTGATGGAAATCTTTATTTGGACCTTTACAACTTTTTCTGTTAAGTGGAAAAAATGATATCCGTCAAGTGGCTGCCGCCAGTGTTGATACACATTTGTACCCGTTTTATCGCATTTTGCATGACTTTCCGCAAGATTTCCGGTGATAACTGTTCGTATTCCTGTCGAATATTCTCCTTAGGGGCTGCGATTGTCTAAGGTTTGTTGGCGTAAGCCCCCGACTTCAAGTAGCCCCAAATAAAAAAGTCTGGGATGGTTAAATCGGACGATCTCGTTGGCCATGCCAAATCGCCAAAACGGAAGATTACGCGACCAGGAAACGCTTCCTTCACAATATCCATTGTGACTCGTGCTGTGTGTGCGGTTGCACCGTCTTGTTGAAACCGCATGTTCACCAAGCCCCGCCCATCCAATTGAGGCAGTAAGAAGTCGTTTATCATGGCCCTGTAGCGTTCGCTACCAATCACTCGTCCTGCGTGAACGCCGCACCACACAATAGCTCTGAGTGGATGTAGTGGCCCTCCGTGCATCACACGCGGATTTTCAGTGCCCCAGAAAGGCAGATTTTGCCTATTGACATAACCGCTTAAGTGGGAATACGCCTCGTCGCTCATGATTATTTTCGACATAAAATCGTCCTCTTCGTTGTTTACACAATTATTCCACGCTCTTGCGGAGTATAGCGCTCCATTGCATGTCTGCTTGTATACTGCAGCTGTCTAGTTCACAAATGTCAAATATGATTGACGTACGACGCCATTTGCAAAAATTATAACATCTTCCGATAGGGTGATTCATTTTGCGCAACCCTGTAGTAGTAGTCTCAACCCAGCCAACTCATGCTCTTCAGCTGGCTGCTAAATACTAAAAGCCATATAACGCCTTCAGCAATCTTGCGCCTAGATGCCAGTAAATTTCGGTCATTGATTTCAAATGGATGTCTTCGCTTACTTTATTTCAGCGTGAATTTGTCGCAATTTATTCTTTAATTTAAAGTCCCTCTAAAATTAGCGTAAGCCATGGCCCCCACAATCACTGTGGTGTCGTACAAAACTGCGCCCGTGTGTAGATGCAAAAACTACAGCGTTAGAAATTTGGAGTATTTCTCGGCTAGATAAAAAGTTCGCGTTTAAAAATCGGTACTCTTTAGTTGTATCATGCGAGTACTGCTAAGATTTTCTAAGATGTGAGCTCAATCATTATTCCATCAATTTAGAGCAAGTATTCAAAGTCATTCCATACCATACAACATATAATCATGATTTGTAAAACACAAAGTAGATATAAAAATATTAATAAAACTAATATGAAAAAACATAAATAATCGATTCAATAAAGTAGGTTTGTGAATATTTTCAAAGCTGTTACGAGTTTATATGTGAAAAGTTTATCCCTAATTATAAGATCACTATTTATACAAGTAGTTTGACTATGTAAATAAACGGCGTTAGTTTAACTTGCCTATCTGCATTTTACTTTAAAATACAGAATTACTTCAGACAGATTCTTACAATAGGGAAGTTATCAATCTGTTCATCAATTGGAATACGAAATTTCATGGATACGCATTTTCCATCTAATCAGATCTCATCTGTCCAATTTCCTGTCCGCCTTATCATTAGCATAATATATATGCCTATGGCTTCGTAGCGATGCCAACAGATTACGCAGTACATAAAGAGAATCGAAAAAATCATGAGCGCAGTGTACCAAAGATTTGACGTATGAGCAGACAACACAAATATGTGAAATAAAGAATTTCAGGGGCGAAACAGAGGGAACAATATGTTGAAATCAAAACGTAACAATATACGACGCATAGCCGCCAAGTCGGACCTGCTATCAAAACCATGGCAACGCAAAGACTTTTAAGGAATTTTGCGATATCAGAAAACTCGGTATTTCTAAACCAAATGTCGCAAGCACCAGATGTTCTGGTGATCACCGAGACCCTGATTTAATCGGCAACCCACTGGATTCATCTTCGATATTCCGGATGTGACTTACATTGGAGATTCCTTTTTAAATGTGACGACAGCTTTTTAACTTGGTCTGATGTAACTTTCGAACTTTCCTTGACCGTGTTCCAAACGTTTGACTGAAGTTAAGAATAAGATTTGATGGTACACTCTAAAATAAGAACTTCGGAGGGAAACTGGTTCCTCATTTGGAATCGAGTCAGTTCACACAAAACTGTCATCGTACAATTATTGTAGTAACGGTAGTTTGGTAACATCAAAATCCTTTTACTAATACGAATATAAACGCCATTCACCAATATTAACAAACAGTCAAACATGATTTTTTTTAATATACTTGTCTCTCGGGAGAGCCGAACCTATAGCGCCGACATGCCGTCCCGAAATGCCACCAAATGCAGTTCCTTTTGAACAGTTGCAGGTTGTAACGCTCTGGGAACACTCGCGCGGGGGGGGGGGGGAGTTCCACAGTTTTTCCGCCCGGTAACGGAACGACTTCTGATGTAGGGATATTCGCGCCGTCGCGTCTGGAGATGAACCCAAATTGGTGCTGTGGCGGTTCCGCCAAACCCCACGGCCCACTTACCTGAAAAACCCCCCATATCCGCAACCCAACTCCCATTGTCCCCCGCCAATGCAATCGCATGGGCACCTGAAAATATTTCCTTTTCCAAGGACAATTAATGCATACAAGCCTATGTCCTAATATTCCTAAAAAGAATTTTTTCTACAAGGACATTCATACATGTATCAATACGTCTTTGCAAAAGCGACCAAAAACCGAATTTCCAATTAGTGTAGATTTTCACACTAGCGTTCGACACTTGTGTCGCCATAAATACCATGTTCCATTGACACAGATGGTATGTACAAACCGTCATTGTATAACCATCTAATCTGCCTTGCAATGACTTGCAACTATCGATACAGCTGCAAGCGTTTAAATCTCCAAACAAGCATCGACTTCGCGCATAGCCGCCGGATTGAATTCAAAGCATAAAAAATGCAAATATAGAATCCGTTTCCCACAAACAAATTTCCCTGCATATAAAATGCAACCAAGGGATTTGTTTCGTCCACCAACCCATTGGCACTGTTGCAGCACAAAGCAACAACAAACAACAATAAAGGATGAATCGATTCCTCAAGACACAACAAAAGGAGAATCGATTCGAATAATTAATTCAAATAATCCAATTCGCCACAATAAATTTGATCACAAAGGTTTGCAACAGAATTTGCTAAATTGTTTGCATCGGTATCACAACAGAGAAGGCACTAAGTTCGATAGAACAGTTTTGACGGCAATTTCCTGGTACATGAGACGGTGCTTTTTGATTGGATGACACTAACGGCATACGATGGTACGAGGTATATTAACCGGCGCATAGAAAGAATTTTTGTCTCTTCTTCATTTATCTTTTGTGCTATGCAATTCGGTATCATCGTTTAGTGTCTGGATTTTGAATTGTTTAAAGTGATCGTTTTAAGTGTTAAATATTAAATATAGTAAAATAAAGTAACTTATTTTAAATTAAAATAATTAAAAGTTTTCTTTTGACACAATCATTGTGGAAACGTGTAAAAGGCTGTCCCCAGAGCCAACTAGTGGAGTTGGCTTTTGCTGTCACCAGAGCGTGAACAGGCACCATTCCCAATGTCTATTCGTATATTTACACAGGGGCATCACTCATCTAAGACTTTTATGATGCCCTCGTCTCATCTTTTCTTTTACCACATTTCTTCGCTGTATCGTCGTCTATTTATTTAGACGCGATGCACTCCATAGACAACGATCTCTTCGATCCTTTTGTCTTTACCGCCTGTCTGCTTCGTTACCCATTGCCCTCGAGCACGTGTGAACCACACAGATCTGAACGATCGCACACATACCACCATGATCTTCATCACAAGATCTGGTTTCCTATTCCACCAAGAGAGACATTACGTTTCTCTGGTGGTAGGTAAAAAAGATATCCTTAGTGGAGAGGTTATCTACTACGACATCACAAACTAACGCCATAAGCGAATCATTTCTGCACGAGATGATTATCGCTGAGTCCTCTACCATCCGCTGACGGCCACGGTCATACCGATTCCGCTCTCAGTCGCACGGCGGAGATGCGTTCATCAAAAGTCGTGCGAGTTTAATCCCCTGAGGTATGTGCCCTTATTCCGGTATTGTGTGTCACGCGCCGAGTTATATCCAAGTGCATTCACTTACTTGAGGAATGCTCCTTGCCAAATCGTTTCCATTGGATAATTAAGATTGCGTGTACCCTTTTGTGAACATTATAAACCAATAGAAGAAATCATCTAGTTTCCATCAAATCAGTGCAGTATTAATGTGACATAGATATAGTTTTCGGCATAACACAAAACAAACCAAAATAACATTAAAAGGATACAAATAAACAACTGTGCGTTTCATTTAATTTTCCTGGCGGCTGTTCCTGCGAGTGTTTTCCTTATTCTTGCTTGGGTGATCGTGTTAGTGTTTTCCCTACTCCCGGTTGTGGACAAACGTGGCGGCGTTTCGTTCCTTTTCTCTGCGGAATTTTAGTGACAATCGGATGGGGATAGGGGTGAACAAACCCCGACTCAGGTTGACTCGTCACACGACTTGATATATCTTCGTTGGCCGAGATAGAATTTATATGCCAGATTTTGTTTTAACCGTAATCTGTGTTCTCAGCAAGTTTTTATATGAATTATCAAGGGGAAGAGGCCTTGGAATCCAATAACGTCGTGTGAGGAGAGCCGTCCAAATTCTTTATTGTCTTCCACCGCTCCCCAAATAACGATCGACCAGCGACGCTTTTCGAACATCTTTCACAAACCATCAACTGTACACAAATCAACCATCCTGTTTCTGATATTGTTATGCCTGACGCCTTTAATCTACACAGTTCCAATTGGTCAGTATTTTCGAAATAAACTCAACTCAATGATTGAAGAGATAAGGCATTTGTTTCATGCGTTTGATTGCATATACATAAGCTCAACTGACGAGTTTTGCCATTGTGGCAGTTCAGGGCAATTACTGGGGTAAGGCGGATCTCAATCGCTTCGCGGCTGAAGCGGCAGATATCGCCTTTCAGGCACCTCCTCCACAAGATGTCGGAGATTTACAAGTGTCAACAACCGCAGCTGTTGTGCCAGCCAAGAACAGCCAATTGTCTGGTTTAGCTGCACCAGCAGTCACACTGCAACACCAAACAGTTCAGTCAGTAACCCCTGAACCGCCTAGAATTTGTACGCCAGTTAGTCTGGGAAATGTAATGGCAAGTTCACAACGCACCAGCAATAGTAAATTAGAGAATGTGTTCCTCGATCGCAAACAAAGACGCACGAGAGCCCCACACACGAGGTTAGAATGCGGAACCTAAACCGTGTAAAAAGAAGAGACAAACAAATCCTCATCCTGTGGTTGTATCAACGAATTCTTTCATCTTAATGAAGCCCCCAACAACAACAACGACGGCATCACTCAAATACACAACATATGCCAGTTCTGTTAGTAATGCAAGAGTCACCTATTCAACAACAATATCTGCTAATCAAGAAGCACCTCCACCACCGGTGGCACGTGCTAAATTGGATCTCGGGAATGTGATGAAACTCTGTGGCATTATGGAAGACGATGATGATTTTATGGATTGTGATGATGAGATGCAGCATACACAACCGCTACAAGAAGACGAGTCCAGGAATATACAATCATCCAATGATATCATGATATCGATTCCAGGCCAAAACAATGACGTCCCATTTGCCTTTCCTACTCCCGCCACATCTAATCAACAAATGGTTAGTGAATCTCACGAGTCGCAATCAGACATGCGATTACAATCTGGAAAAGTGGTTGATGTGAACAACAGCGCAGGGCAAAATATTCTTATAAAGATCAATCAAAATGATGCGGCCCACCCATATACTATTTAAATTCCAAAACCACACACGGCAGAAGAATTCCAACAACAGCAACACAGCAATTACAACATTGGCGCCCAATAGTCAAACTTTGTCTTCTGCCAATGAATAAATTGCCACACATACACACAAACTAGCCAAGACACCATTTTTTTTTACAATCTGCAATGCATAATTGAATATAATTAATTACAAAGTGAATTAATTCAATAACTGTAACTTATTATAGCGACACACCATAACCACACCTGCACCTATTTCTTTTCATGTACACACGGCAACGAGACACGTCAGAACCAAGGGCTCCAGAAGAAATGGCAACATCTCAACGAGCGGAGTCGCAGAATTATCTGACGACACACAGCGGTAGACTCTCCTCAGCCAACAATCTTCTTCAAAGCGGGAAACACTTGCAGAGCATGGAAGATATAACGAAGACAATTATGTTTACCACAAACACAATACAAATCGGCCCTCTCCTCTTTATCCTAACCATAAACGACATAGGCTCTTGCATTAATCACTCCTTATCTCGCTTTACGCGGATGCTTCCAAAATTTTCAAGACAATCCGCTCTTCCCTGGACTCCTCACTTCTCCAATTGAATCTTGACAGCTTCTCGACTTGGTGCCAAAGTAATTGCCTAGAAATGAATATTGCCAAATGTTACACAATCACCCACGCCCCTACCTCTTACTGAACCAACCGATAACATCGGTTGAATTGATTCGCGAACTGGGCGTCCTATGCGACAAGGAGCCCAAATTTACCGCACCTATTGATTAGATAATCTTCAAGGCCAACGCCGCCCTTGAGTTTGTCAAACGCTGGTCGAAGGAATTCCTTAACCCCTATGTCACCCGATCACTCTACACGACTTTTGTCCGACCACTACTCGAATAGGCTAGTCAGGTCTGGTCCCCTTAAGTGACTCACATTCGCAGGGTTGAGGGTGTTCAACGTCGTTTCTTGTGCTTTGCCCTCCGCTGGTTCTACCACCATACACAAGCCGGCTCCCTCTAATCAATCTAAACACACTTGAAGAGCACAGAATCCATGCCGACATCATCTTTGTCCATCGCCTTCTGTCTGGCTCAATCAATTGCCCAAGCTTGCTCTCCACTTTAACATTGCATACAAACCCCCATAACGTACGTAACCCTCGACTGTTTTAGGTGCCTGCTCATCACACTTCTTACGGCGCTAACGAACCCATCTCGCGTATGCTACGACAGGCCAATTCTTTCCCCACCTCCTTCGATTTCAACATCTCCACTCCCGCTCTTAAACGACGTCTCAGAATAAACCCGTCCTAAACCCGCCCCCTTGCTTCAATAATCCCTCTACCCTGCAATCCTCTCCTCTCTCTCCCTCAAACTAGTTCTCCCCTACACCTTTCCAACCCCACCTATAACCCCCCCCCCCCCCCCCCCTGCTCACTAACCCACGCCCCTGTATCAGTCCGTACACATGCCCCCCACTGTCGCACAAAGGCCGCGTTTACCATCCCCACATACATTCGCTCTTCCCTGGCCTCCTACCTCCCCTATCGCCCAGTAATCTTCAATTTCCTGGTTTTCTTCTCCTTTCTTTCGATTGAATAATTGAATATGTCTTAACCATTACTATGTATATTAAGATAGTCTGTAAGGTTTTATGTTAAGTTAATTTGAAGCTTGCATTAAACTAAATAAGAATGGGGCTTCCGCCTTCAATCAGTCAATCAATCAAACAATAGTCAGGAGGCCATGCAAATATCAGACAGCGGGCGGCACAATTAAAAGAATAAAATAAAAGGGCGGAAGAACCGACCGTATACTTGGACCTGAATCCTCAAGCGCGACAACGGTGGCTGCACAAGCAAACATATACCACCATTTCCTTGAATAAATACCCCACCCTTATCTCAGCGCACTCTGAGACATAGCTATGTCTATTTATGTCTCGGAAGATCAACAGGTTCAAATGCGAGTTTCAACCATATCTCTTTATTGCTAAGGACAACAAGGTCGAAACGGGAAAGGGGCCCTTTGCAATGAAGGGAACGGCTGCAGTGCGTTACGAAGTCATGGACGACAGCGCGCTCGCATTTCCTTTCGGCGGCCCCGCAGGATGTTGCAAAATGCGACATGATTACGCAAATCATCATTTACAAAACGGATCACGTAAATAGCACCTCAAGTTCAATTACGTGATCACGTAAGACTACGATCATGCATCCATTGGACGAATGCCTTAGGACACGCCTTCGAGTAGCCAACTGCCGCCGGCATAGTACCTGCAATGTCAACTAAGGCGGAGAAAGAAGGAACGTGTGAAGCAATGGAGAAATGATGATCTAAAACATTCACATAGCTTCCACAAGCAACAGCCAATAGAAAGGGCGGCTTGAATTTAGGTCAATGAGAGAGACATGGAGAGTCATTATAGAGACTGCAGGTCAAAGGCCAATCTGAAACTGTTTGGGGACAAAGAGGTAGAATTTATCGTGTTTGACAAAAGTAGTTATTTCACAGCGTCGTGAAAGGTTGTTCCGACTTGTCGGTATTCAATTATATCAAAAATCCGGAGTTTCTGTTGAGCAATTTGCATATATTGAATATATAATACATTTAATCAAAGCTAACCCGAGTTTCTTTTCATGGTTTTTCGTTTCACACGAATAGGATGCTAGTCGCACCGTTGTTTTTTTATTTTTTATCTTAAATTAAAATTTAAGATTACGCTGTACCTCAACGTACATATTCAAATCTCTTTCTAATGGATAGTCATATTGGCAAAAAACTCGACCATATGCATTTGACGAACTTCTCTTGACACCAATTTCTTAACAGGAAGAAGGTTTTGCAAAGACACCAAAAGGCGGTAATCGCTTTGTGTTATGTACACTGAATGTATTACACCATCCCAACCAAGTTTCCGGGGCTTCTGGCGAATAACTATAGACTTGGCTTGACATAACACTGATGTCATATACCGTCTATTCTATTGACTAGTCCCTGTCACTTCTGTTCGATCTGAAGTTGCAAGCGGTCCGATCGTTGTCAGAGAACGTTCGAATTTATTGTTTAGTGCCCTATGGAACTCACAATACACATTTCTTTCCAACCCCACCAAATGCCCAACGAAACCTTAGTGGTGGTTAATATCCAACATCGGGGACAAAACATGAAAAAAAAACTGAACTTTATGATGGCCAAGTCCGAGCTAAGTGTGTGGGGGTTCTTCTAACCTACCCAAAGAACCACCCATTTATCTTAAGCAACTCCCCATCCCTCAACTAGAGATTATTAGCTTACCTGCAATCGAACAGCATTGAGCTACCTTCCAACATCTTTAACCTGAAATATAAACCCACGGCAAGATCATCATCTTGCCATGGCGTCAAACAAATCATATTATCCAAACCATTTCGGTTCATCTTTCACGAACCATTTAGGAACTGATCGGTTTCTCTGGTCGGCAACCATGTTAATCAAACACACAGTAATCTCACTGCGTTTATTTTTCCCTACCATCCATTGGTCCCAAGCCAAGCTGGGTAAGTTGTACGCTTGCACATCTGCAAGCCAAATTTCCCATCATCGATCCCCTAAACTGATAACCGATCATCGAGTTGGACACGATCATAATGGTTGTCCAAACAATCATATCAACGGCCGTGTCCCACGATCCATTCTTCTGAATCAAACAATCTCCAATCCTAGCCGATCGTGTAAACAACCAATGTTCCCATCTTTCATTAGCTAATGCAAACAAATGTGCATCTTAGCGCTTGCCCTCCGAAATAGCGTTTCTGTATATACAATACACAGAAATCTATTTCTGCATCCGGCAATACCCTCTATCGTTTACGATAGCAATGCCTGCAGTCTCTGTTGCTTGTTCATCTATTTGAACAGCTGCAGGATTGATCGCTCTCCCTCACATCTAACCGCCGATATATTATCGCTGTCCGCACTTCCAGTGAGCAACTCCGAATGCTAGACACTCGGGGGTTGGATGTTGCTGGGTTGTTGGGGGCAGCGGGTTGGTGTGGTGCCCTATTCTGTGGTAGTGTGGTACGGTGCGCACGGCATTCTGCAATGTCGTGGCCGTACTGCCAGCACTTCCGGCAGAAAGGTGTGTTGCGCCTCGTTAGGCACTCGTCGTATAGATGACCCTTCTTATTGCAAAATTTGCACATCATGCGTGCAGTTATCGAGTACACCCGACGAGCGCCTTGGTCTCGCGCGGTTTGATCCGTTGGTGAGGTATTTTGGGCTTGTTACTGCCGGTTCGCCGGACGGTACTGGACGCTTCCTTGGTTGCTTCTTACTTCCGCACGGATTTGGTTTAAATCGCTGCAAAGTGAAGCCTGGAGCGCACGAAGGTCGGAAATGGTGACTTGTGCAGGGGACTGGTCTGAGGGAGACTCACTGGGCCTGCAGTCTTGGGTTTTCTGGGGAAATTTCGTTATGTTATGGGCGGGTGGCCTACTGGAGGCTGGGGCTCCGACAGTGGGTCTGCGTTTTCCACAATTGCGGCGGCAATTTTCGATAAAAAGCCCAAACTCTGGTTGGGTTGGGCTATTAATGCCGAGCCTGAACCCAGATTTCCTCCACCCCGCACACGACACCCCGTCACTGCGGAGACGAATTAATTCTGGGCTCGAAGCCCCTCCATCCCGCACAAACCACCCCGTCACTGCGGACGCAGGTGATCTTCCAACAGGCCTCGACCTAATCGGACGCCACCCCTGTTGGTCTATATGAACCACAACAGGCCAGTGGACCGCACCGCAATCCCCTTGCCCCTGCCGGCATCAACGCAGTAACAACCAAGTCCACTCTATAAAGGATATACTAGTGTACCTCATTATCAACTTAAGATTGTGTAAATCGTATTAAGGAGAAATAAAAATAAAGGATTCAACAGAACCGATCATTGTTGTACGTTTTATCAGTGACAATCAGTGGAAGTTTAGTTAATTCAGCGTCCGTGCGGCGCATCGACTAAACAATTCCCACAGGTGAACTCGGAAATAGCGTAAATAAAGTTCGAAAGACAGCAAAAGAGGATTTGCTGCTAGAACTGAAACGCCGTCCAGAGGCCACCACCGAGACACTGAAAGCAAAGGTACAACAAGTACTAAAGGAAGATGCTTATGTCAAACAGTGTCACAGGAAATCACGACTGAGTGGCGAGATTTAGATGAGGTGACCACTGTGGAGGAAATCCTGACAGCGATCGCTATCGAGTTCCCTGCGCTGAACGCGATCCCAAAGGAAGCGGTAAAGAGCTTAAGAAGGAAACCAGATGGCATGCAGGCTGCCATGATCCGCTTACCAAGAGAAAAGGCTAGCATGTTGCTGGCTACAGGTTTCCTACGGGTTGGATGGGTGAGATGCAGACGTCGAGAACACATCACACCCGCACGAGGTTTCAGATGTTGGCAATACGGTCATGTGGCGAAATCCTGCAAATCCGAAGAAAATCGTTCGGAAAATTGCTTGAAATGCGGTGAAAAATGCCACAAAGCAATGGGCTGTACAGCACAACCCAAATGCATGTTCTGCAAATCAGGATGCGAAGGCGGTAACCACCACTCAACAGGGAGATACAAATGCCGAGCATTTAAAAACGCGATGTCCAACTTCTCAATAAAAAGGGACAGGTTTAAGTCCATTCAAATTAACTTAAACCATTGTGGAGCCGCACAAGATCTCCTTTTCCAAACGGTTAAGGAATATGGTGCCGACGTGGTACTCATCAATGAGCAGTACAGGATACCTGGCACTGGTACTATTGCATGGAAGGAAGACAGCAGCGGAACAGCGGCCTCTGGACAACTGGAAATTCCCCCATGGAATGCAGAAGTGTCCAGCTGCCGGAAGGAATTGCCTATGCTAAAATCAGGGGTATTCATTTCTACTGTTGTTATGCTTGGCCAAGGAGGGAAATAGAATATTTCAAATGCCTTTTGGACAGGATAACACAAGAAGCCAGAGATAAGGGTCCTCTTATAGCTGCTGGAGATTTCAACGCTTGGGCAGTAGAATGGGGAAGCACAGGGGCAAACAGTTGAAGCCTTCACAGTCCTAGATGTGTTGTTACTTAATGATGGTGTTGATGACATCTTCATAAACGAGAGAGGCCGGTCCGAAATCGACATCACATTTGCCAGCTCCACGTTGACAAGAAGTATGGAGTGGCGAGTTTTGGACACTTACACCCATAGTGACCACCAAGCCGTGATGTACGAAATATTACCGCACAGGCGATTCATCACTGGCAAATTGGCGAAGAAAGCCCAAAAAAAAAATGGGTGGAAAGAGAAGGACCTCGATGTGGAACTGTTTGATTATATACTGGAAGACCAAATCGCACAGTTTGACGCAGAGGCCGATGCGAACAGGCTGGCTGAAAAAGTCATGAAGTGACTAACTACCGCATGTGATGCTTCTATGCCACGACAGAGGCAACCAGCAGGGACTATAAAACCAGTGTATTGGTGGAACTCAGAAATCGCCCATGTGCGATCGGAGTGTAACAGGTTAAGACGCTTGCAACAAAGAGCAAGAAACCGTAACACCTAATTCGTCGAATTCGTCAACAAACAGAAAGACTTGAGGAATGTAATCCTCAAAAGTAAATATGACGCGTTCTGCTCCCTAAGGGATGAATTAAATAACAACCCATGTGGCAGCGCCTACGCCTACTATAGTCACGAAAAGACTGCTGCTGTTCTCTTCCCGCAGTGTGATGAAGTGTTGAGAGTGCAAGAGGAGTGGAGTATGACTGAAGGAGATATACCTCCCGTGACCACCGAAGAGGTGCTCTTGGCTGCAAGGATTGTCAAAAAAAAATAAGACCCCGGGACTGGATGGTATCCCTAACGTTGTAGTGAAGACTACTTTAATAAAAAAGCTGGAAGTCTTCAGCAGTCTCTTCACAACCTCCTTTCAAATAGGACAATTTCCTAAACGATGGAAAAAACAGCGACTTGTGCTTATACCAAAAGGAGTCAAGAATCTAGAGACGCCGTCGTCTTATCGCCCGTTGTGCATGTTGGACACAACAGAAAAACTGCTGGAGTAAGTAATTGCCACTCGCCTGGAACAATTCACTGAGGGGACATTACATTGGACATATGGATTCTGGAAAGGTAGATCAACCGGTAAGGAACTATCTGTGGTGTGCGACATTCCTCACCCAAGCAATCCAGAGCATTAAATGCTGGCTAGATATAGCCGGACTGAAACTAGGTGGACATAAGACGGAGGCAGTTTTATTAAACAGCCGCAAGAAAGTTGAACACCTTGATTTGGAAATAGAAGGACAAATAATCAGATCGAGACTCTATATTAAATATTTTGGTGTTATACTCGACAACAGGTTGAGTTTCAAGGAACAGCTGAGGAAAACGAGTGAAAAAACGGCAAGAGTACATACATACTGCTTGTATTGCGAAGGGAAAATAGAAAATGCGGAACACGTACTCACAGAGTGCGTGAGATTCGAGCCCGCATGAACGATTTTGGAGAGACATATGAGACGGACAGTTGCTCCGGGAGGAGTAATAGAATACATGCTGAGTTCAAAATAAGCATGGTCCGTAGCAAATTATGTTCTATGTGACATGATGCAGCAGTTGCGACGCGACGAGCGGAGTAACAGGTAAAGTCCGTCCCACCCCGCGATGAAATATCTGAAAGAAAGCTCCACGAGGATCAACGGGAATATGCGCCTGGCGAGAGCCGGTTTTATTCGGTAAAAATCCGGGATGTCACTGGATCGGTCAGGGGTATCTTTTGAAGATTTCGACCTTCCTGCCGAAAAAAAAAAACAAAAAAAAAAAACAAAAAAAAACAAAAAAAGACACACTGATAATATGAATCACGGATCAATGTAACATAGCCAATTATATCTAATAACTTAAAACCAACTAATAGAATCAGTTATAATCAATCTAATTAACTATTGCCACCCTACCTTTACATCATATCTCTCTTCATGAGCGACACAACTATTGAAGCTTATTTATTTCTCAACCCCAAGTATCTCCGTACTAAGCGCGGCCAGTGCAACAACATAATCAAAACATGAGGCAGACCACACTTGGTGAAAACGCATTCATGCATCAAGCGCCTAAGATGATGCAATAGAAAGCTAGCTAGGTTGCAGTCGGAACTGAGCTTTGTATACCGCTGGATGTAATTCGAAGTATGCTCTCAGGCATCGGGGAAGACGGCGAAGTTATGTTCCAGTCAGAACCGTTGTGTCATGTTAGACACAGGTTGAAGAAAAAGCCCGTTACATCAACTGCTGAGGCGTTTAAACTTTAGGAACTTTCAAAATATAACGAGCAGAATCAGCTGTTGCATTACTGGTTAGAGACAGGTGGACGAAAGGCCCACTGCATGAGCTGTTGAGGCGTTAAAACAAGAGGAATTTTTTTTGCTGGACCGTGTCTGTTTTTATTGGTGCGAAAAGGTGACTTAGGCGCAAGGCTAATAACCTTGCCCGGAAAAACAAATTGTTATGGAAAATTTAAAAGCCTCAGTTTTGTTAGATAAGGCCAAAACCGGATCCCGGTTGTAGTACCGATGATGATGATGAAAAGGTGACTGTCTTTCCAAAGGAAAATTAAAATTGAATTGAGATTAACCTTTCGCTTTTTTTCTATTTTGCTTGTTTTGAACAACGAAATAAAATACAATAATCACGTTTTATATAAAAACTAAATACAGTAATCTCATTTGATTACAAAATCCACCCGAAGTGTACTAAAATACGTCATGTAAACCCATTAATGCATTTCAGTATGCAAACTGTCACTGTCACTGTATTTTGGCGCAAGGACGCTCTGTCAACAAATGTTCCGGTAGTTTCCAACTAGTTTATCCTTGTTGCTGCTTCTGGGAATAATTCTCCGCATTAGTGTGAAAAAGAATGTCAAACAAACGACTTAGTGTTGCGGGTACTCCAACCCTATTTAATTATTTCAAAAGATCTCCCGCTACATCTGCAAAAAAACCGAAACAGGATGATGTCTCGTCAATAAATTTGCCAAACACCGATGATAATAATCCTACTCCAAACAGGCCAGGTGAGTGCTTTTTGTCGTTAGATTTGCAAAACGTCGCATAATATTTCCCATCCTATCAGCTAAACGACAATTAGAAAAAGATCTCCTTGGGTTGGATGACTCCGATGAGGAGCTCATAGTTCACAGGACAAAACGTTCGCGAATTACACAATTAAAATCAGACGATGAAAATGAGGACGATCCGACCACCACGTGTTACAACGAAGTTAAAGAGGAAGTCAATGATGAGGTAAATCAAAAATTCCTTTCAGTTAATTTGAAATTCATTGAACTTCTCTTACCATCGATTATAAGGACCAAGAAAATAAAAAACCTGAAAGTCTTATTAAGAAATTGGAGGAAACCCAAAAGAAGGAACCTAATAAACTTTTGAAAAAAGAGCTAAACAAGCTTGAAGAAATCCCGTCCAATGGGACATGTGTAGACGAACCCGTCGTGTGGCTACATAATAAGTTGGATTTCCTCAAACCGGATAAGATAAAAGATAAGAATGGTCGTCGTCCTGACCACCCTGACTACGATCCTTCCACATTGTATGTACCTGATTCGTATATGAAAGACTTGTCCCCTGTAAGATTATCTAGCTTTATTTTTATATCGCTATTACTAATTCATATAATTGTTGTATGTAGGGTGTTCGCCAATGGTGGGTTCTCAAATCGGAGAATTTCGATTGCGTCTTGTTTTTCAAGGTCGGCAAATTTTACGAGCTCTATCACATGGATGCCGATGTTGGCGTGCAAGAATTAGGTTTCACATATATGAGAGGAGAATTCGCCCATTCCGGTTTTCCTGAAGTCTCATTTGATAAAATGTCCACCATCCTCATCGATCGGGGTTATAAGGTAAAAATATCTCGTCCAGCTTTTTGTGGATGCTCGTTTACCATGTTTTGTAATTAAGGTGGCCAGAGTTGAGCAAACAGAAACTCCAGACATGATGACTGAACGATGCAAAAAGCTTGCAAAACCGAGTAAATTTGATCGAGTTGTTCGCCGGGAAATCTGTCAAGTAACAAACCGTGGAACACAAGTGTTTGGGTCGCAGTGTCAAGTTACAAAGAATTTTCAAACCAATTACATGCTATCTTTCGCCGAAAAGGTATGTTTTAGGCGTTCAAATAGTTATATGATTTTGTGTTGAATGTTATTGATTCTAGGATGAAGGAGGCTCAAGTAGATACGGTGTTTGTTTCCTGGACACATCAATTGGTGATCTGTATATTGGCGAGTTCCAGGATGATAAGAATTGTTCCCGGTTTCTAACTTTGCTGGCCCACCATCCTCCAGTTTTGGTAAGTAATATATTTGTTGGATAATTTTTATTTTTTGCGTTTCACCTAAAGAGGTGTTTTTAAAAAGTATTTTTACAATCCAGTTTTCAATTAAAATTGCAAGCTAAACACGATTAGCATCAGGTACTTACATCTTCAGCTTAATCTGAAGAACATGAAGTTCAATACATACCACATGTTCAAGTCCTTTATCCTTTACTCGATTGACTAGTATTATCCTAAAAAGTTAATTCCACCCTATATTGAGCTATACTTAATTCAGCTTAGTTAAATAAAACGTGTCCGGGTTTACTGGACCGGTGTAGAGCTCTTAAGTAAGATTTATTATGTAAATTCACATCGTTTCGTCTGTTTTAGCCATCTCAATCCTTCTCGCTTTAAACTAGTTGAATTAGTTCAAAATAAATTTATTTTCTATTCGCTTCTGGCGTTTGAAACCCTCTAGACTCTGCGTATGCTCTTTTGGGGGTTTGCCAATCTCTATCACATATGACCTGTCTTCGACGGTGCCGCATTTGTGCCTGGGCTTTAAGTCATAGGCCATGGGTGGTGATGCTAGTCTATGGATCGCCATTTATCGTTTGTACTTCAGCAACTCTTGTGAGTTTGTATTCTCCGATGATGGCGCTCGTACGCACAGTCTTGTTCCAAAAGTTCGGTGTTACACATATCAAGTGTAGTAAGCAGAAATCCATTATTTTTGCATGAAATTGAAGGCTTTGTTTAGCATAGTTAGAATGATCTAATTTAGGTGAAATATGCACCGTTTTGTTCGATAACTTGTTGCCATTTCGAAATTTCATTACCCTCGTCCTTATTGTCAAAAAACTGGGACAGCTTTCACAAGCTTCTCTTAGTCGAATTTCTCACCAACAAAATCACTCACCATAGATAGAAGCAGGTGGTAATCACTTGCCGCTGGGTCCGGACTATAAGGTGGATGCATAAGAACCTGCTCAACTGACGTTGCTAACTAACTAACGCCGACTAGTTAGTAGATTCTAACGCCCTGTGAGTAGGGTGTTAGAATCTACTCACAGCTATGCTGGCTAGTCGTAAGAGGCGACTAAAGGCCGAGTGGTAGGTGGGGCCCCAACACCCTGTCGCCCGGTGAAATACCACCCCATCAAGCTATAATCATCATCAGCATCGGCACTACAACCGGGAACCGGTCTTGGCCTTATTTATCAAGTCCTGAGGCTTGTTAAATTTTCCATAATGATTTGTTTTTTCCGGGCAAGGTCATTAATCTTGCGCCAGAGGCTCCCCGACAAAGAATCGAACCCTGGTCCCCCGCTTGACAGGCGGGTATACTAACCACTATACTATCGAGGAGCCATCAAGCTATAGGCTCCGTGAAATGGTCGGGAGAAACCCCTGGCCATCTTTCGGGGCTTGGCTGATGGACCGGTTCGAGAAAAGGTTGGTTTAGGTGGTAGTCGGCCCCAAGGTGAGATACCACCCCCTCACGCTGTACATTGCGCGATATCGTCGAGAGAAATCTTAGATGGTGTTTCGGATGTATGGCTGATGGCCCGGACTGACACGGAGATAAGTCATGGTGGTACCTTCCGATATAAAGAATTCCGGAGGTAAACTAGTTTCCCGTTCGGATCTCCGGGGGGAACATCATGCAGATATTATAAATAGCCGAAGTTTAACAGGTTCGTCATCGTATAATCGGGCTCGCTCTCAAGGCTCTACCCACGCTCGACTGGTAATGGCATTTTGAAACATCAGGGGCATCGGTTTCACTAATACGAATGTAAACGCCGTCCACCAATATTTGCAAACAACAAACCTGATATCGTTGTCCCACTTGAGACCCACATCGATTCAACTGATTTGACATATCTTCATTGCTCAGGATACGACTTACATTCAAAATTCCGTTTTAAGGGCGGAGACTGCGTCTTCGCGCGGTGCAATCTAGTTTGCCAGAAGATGGAGGCGTTGGAAGTCAATAACATGGACATCATATGGTTGAGGGTCGTGCTGAGGAATTCCGTTAAATTTCTTTGTTGTCTTTACCGCTCCCCGAATGACGATCGACCGGCGACCTTTTTCGAACATCTTTCACATAGCCTATGACAGTTAGAATCACCAAAAATTGAACCAAGGCGTAACATATCAGGCTACTGGCCGTGTTTAGAATTCGATTTTTAAACATAACAATTCACATCAGTGGAATATAGTTGAGTTTAAAAAATCGAATTCTGAACATGCCCAGTAGCCTGATGTGTTACGCCTTGGTTCAATTTTTGGTAATTCTAACTGTCAGCGTCAGTTCGAATCACACGTTCTTCACTATCATTCCAAACGCTATAACACCATCATTACATCTCCGTGTCAGTCCGGGCCATCGACCATACATCCGAAATATAGTCTAAGATATCTCCCGACGATATCGGGGAATGTTTAGCGTGACGGGGTGGTATCTCGCTTTAGTTGTAGGTAATTATGTTGCTTGAATTAAGCCAATAAATTGGGTGGTAGCCCCACTAAACTTACCTTGGAACCGACCACCACCTGTTGTGTGCTATAACGGTTCGTTTCCGGGCTTCTCGTATTACCGAGGAAGAGAAACGAACGATGGAATCCTGTGTGGATTCCTGATGGTTGTTGATCCTGAGGGGCTAGATTTAGTTGATGTGCCGTCACAGGTTTACTTTTATCACTAACGCGTTCACTAACACACCCGGAGAACACGGTACCACAGATGACCAACACGACCAGTGTTGCTAGCCGAAGACAAGTTAAATCGTTGAAAAGGAGAAGGCAGTTAATGCACTTGGTTTTTACTATATTTCACTTCGAATTCTTTCACAGGTTCCATAAGAAATTTTGGTTATATTATAATAAATTGTTTCACACTGAATATTGTTTTTGATGCTCGTTCTGAATCGTCCTTCTTCACAGGATTCCTAACTTCGACTCTTCGGGTCCTCTTTCAAAGTGTGACTGCCGGCAAGTTACCTTCTCACTTCGAAAATTCAAGTCCTCAAATATCTTTATCTTTTTTCAAAGGTCAAGACGCATCGCCACTTATCGTTTGATCATTGGGGTTTTTGTTTGTGTTTGCCATCTGGCCACAAGATCCGTGGAAATTGGTTGTTAGTTTAGGATCTGGGAATCCGTGTCTATTAGCAAGTCATAAAACATCTGGTATGCGTTTGGATGTTTATGATTGCAAGAATTGTGTGTCGGCGTATCGAATAGGTATGCCTTTGTTTGGACACATGCACTTTTAGGTTTTGGATCTTGTAGGAAATTTTAGGTGTTAATTGCTTATAGCATACATGGGAAAATAATGCATTATGCTGTTTGATTTTAGGAAATTGAATCGAACAAACATTGAATTGAATAAATGAATTTGAATTCAATAAATGAGAATTTGAACGTTTAGTTCGATTAGGTTTGACATTGAACTCAAAGTTATGTTGGGGATATCAAATTGATTTTGTTATAGGTAGGATTTGTGTATATGTGGGAGGAAAATGTAATGTGGCAGAAAAATGGTAGGGCTTCTTGGAGCACCACACGCCTATTCCAAACTTTTTCTTGAACCGGTCCATCAGCCAAGCTACGAAAGATGGCCGGGGACTTCTCCCGAGCATTTCACGGAGCATATAGCTTGATGGGGTGGTATTTAACAGCGCGACGGGGGGAAGGGTCCCCACCTGCCACTCGGCCTTTAGTCGCCTCTTAAGTCAAGCCAGCTGTGAGTATATTTTAACGCCCTACTCACAGCGCGTTATTCACTCGCCCCACAAATCTACGTCTAGTGAAACTGAATGTTTCCTTTATTGCGTCACTAAGATTATTGACTACAATTTTTGTCACGTATACCAACATACCAAACTTTTTCGATTCCAATTTTGAACCAAAATTCATAGAACTGTGGCGGTCTCAACTAACGCTGCTCGCCTTTTCCGGGTACGACACCAAACTCCCACCTAGAGCATCCGAAAACCCTATAAAACAAGTATTATGGCAGTGGCATTCGAACGCCATTACTTACCTTGCAATTAAACATTTACTTACCTTGTTGTCATCCACCTAAGCCATAGTTCGGCGCTAAGGCAAACAACATTTTACACAGGGGCATAATCATATCAAACGCGCCATGTTCCTTAAAAGTAATTTGGTTGCACTATCAAGCAACCAACATTACCCGAACCATATCGATGAAATATCTCCTAATGAGCCTGCCACGCAAGCGCAGGAGATACTTCTTCTTTTCCTTTTTTACCTATGCCCACATCGGTCGGTCACCCGATCGACAAGCAATGGTTTAACTAGCAACTGGCCGCAAAGGGGAATCGAGTTCTCGTTAGTGTAAATACACACACGAGAGTTCGATCCTCCGAAGCCGCCAGGAACGGGCGCCCAATCAGCATAGATGCCGTACGCAGTGCCGATCGGGTAAACACACCATGCCCCTACGTCACGATAGCTTGCCCAGTTGCAAACTCATCGTTTAATATTTCCTTTTATGGAATTCCAATATCCATGGTACGCAGGCACATGGACACGCATCACAAGCAACCAAAGCGATCATCGTGTATGTGTTTCGCGCCCCTTCTGCTGGGACCAATGTCCCTTATTCCTCATCGAAGCGGTGGATAGAGTTTGGTATTCTGTCGCTTCGGTGGCAATAATTAATCTCAAGTTAGATTCCGTGGAGGAAAGTCGCGCCCTCCACGTTAGAGTCTGAAATTAAACATCATCGGAGTCGGGTTAAGTTTCACCACCATCTGTGCCGAGCGCGAGTCAGCTTGTGTTTATTAAATGAATTCAGTGTCCTTACGCTTTAAATACATAACAAATATTTTTATGTCCATATACCGTTTATTAAATGAATTCAGTGTCCTTACATTTTAAATACATCACAAATATTTTTATGTTCACAGACTAGTTATCGAATTGAATTCAATGTTTTTATGCTTTAAGTTTATGTTTGTAAATAAAATAAATAAAACTAAAGATAGACTCGAGTTTTATTTTCCTACCCTGGTGCGAAATAAGGCCGATAGCTACTGAAAAGTGAAGAGACTTGATTCCGTGCCAATATTTCGAGTGCGAGTGGTTGCGATCCTGTGTCCGTGACGACACCACAACGACCATAACAAATTAAACACTCGAACCCCCCACAGAACACCTAAAGAGTAGAACGTATAATTGCGAAGAATATTCTAATTACTGTCCACAGCGTATTCTTAAACTTTTTTTTATTCTAGGTTTTGAATGAGAAGAACTCGCTTTCCACGCGGACTCAACAGATTTATCGTACATTCTTAAGTAACGTGATTAAGGAATATTTGCCAAGTGGAAACCAATCGTGGACTGCTGAGAAAACTTTGAAATACTTAGGCAAACACTACTTTGCAAAGGCAAACGAAACAACTTGGCCTACGGTAATTGCAAATATGCAAGACAGAAGTGACCATTTGGGTTTAACTCCAGACAATGACCACAAACTTGCCCTAAAGGCCCTTGGCGGTTGCATTTTTTATCTTAAAAAATGTCAATTAGAGGAAAAGGTTCTGCCAATGGTGCGATATTACTCTTATACGCCACCAGATTTGATTGAAGCAGATATAAAAGCCCAATTAGAAACTGCGATTAAGAAGCCAATGAGAAACAATATGGTGCTTGACTCAACCACGTTACTAAACCTTCGTATAACTGGCGAAGAACATTCTTTGTACAGCACTTTAGATCATTGCTGTACCAAATTTGGCAAAAGACTCTTATATCATTGGATATGTTCCCCTAGCTGTAACGTTGGTGTTATTAAGGAACGGCAGAATGCAATTTCTGAGTTACTTGATTGTGATGAGATTGTAAAGGAGATTCGAGCATTACTTGCTCCACTGCCTGATTTTGAACGACATTTGGCTCAAATTCACTTGTTTGGCAACAAATTAGTTGCTGAAAATCACCCAGATGGACGAGCAATTTTCTTCGAGGAGAGAATTTACAATACCAAAAAGATTCAAGTAAGAATTTCCATTTTACACTATCAGGTTTTGCTCTGAATCATTATTTATGAATATGTCTCTTCTAGAATTTCGTGAACATTCTAAAAGGCTTTGAGGTGCTAACAAAAATCCCGGACATTTTCCAAAACTGTGAATCGGCTTTAATCAAGCGGTTGACACAACTAGAACCGGTGGGCAGTTTCCCTGAATTGAAGAATACTCTTAACTTCTTTAAGGTACAAAATAGCAGTATTTAAAAATTGTTATTGTGTTTAATAATCCGTAATCCAAAAACAAAATCTTTCAGAACGCTTTCAATCACGAGGAAGCCACGAAAACAGGAGTTATCGGGCCAGAAAAAGGTGTCGATCCAGAATTTGATTGTGTAGAAAAGAAAATAGAAAAGATCAATGATGATCTCAAAGAATATCTTGTCCAGCAAGAAAAATTCTTCGGTTGCAGGTTAAGCTACTTTGGAAATGATAAAAAACGTTTTCAGTTGGAAGTACCAGAAAGCAACGCTAAAAAAGCCAACAATAACTATTTCCTTGAAGGACAAAAGAAGGGAAGTAAGCCGGTTCGACGCTTCCATACCAACGAAACAAAGGTAATAACATAGAAATAAGGTGGTTGGGAAATTAGTTAATATTGTAGCGAGCTTAGGGTTCGCTGGATTAATTATTTTTAACAAATAAGAGCCGTTAAATCGATTTTGAATTAATGTAACACTTTATTAGTCCGTTAATAACAACCGTTACTTTTACCGTACACTTAACGATTTCTTGACTTATCGCGTCTTTTACTTCTTACTTCTTACTTCGTACTTATCGCTTGCTTCACTTTCTACTTCTTACTCTCGATCTGTGTGCGACGTATTTATAACGTTTCCTCACATTCTGATTCAGCGTTTCGTTTCCGTCCGTTCCATAGCTTTGAATGTTCTACTGTTCATAGTCTCCAGTCTTCCAGTACTTTCTAGAACATTCTAGTACTTTGTTTCGGACTTTCTCGAATATTGTAGGACCGATTGTCATATGCGTCACAATAATTAAATCTTCTTTTTGAACTTGCAGAGTTTCTTGAAGGATATGCAACAAGCCGAAGAAGACCGAAATAATATTCTCAAGGATTTAGCGAGGAGGATGTTTGAAAAATTCTCTAATCATTATAGTTCTTGGCAGCAATGCGTTAATAACGTAGCTCTCTTGGATGTTCTCTGCTCCTTGAGTGAATATGCAAAAAACCAGAACTCCATTTGTGTTCCAGAGTTTGTCGAAGATGTTGATCAGCCGTTTATTGAAATTGATGAAGGATATCATCCTTGTGTAGCCGCAGAAACTTACATACCCAATGGTGTCATCTTAGGATCAGATAATACCGCTCCTTTAGCAATTCTGACGGGGCCGAATATGGGCGGTAAGAGCACTTTGATGAGGCAAGTTGGACTGCTGACAGTTATGGCGCAAATCGTAAGTTAATCTCAAATTTTTGTTGGCTGTACGAACTATTTTATTTTGCGGTTTTCTCGTAGGGATGTCATGTTCCAGCACGAAGTTGCCGAATGAGTTTAGTCGATCGTATTTTCACTCGATTGGGTGCTCAGGATGACATACTTTCCGGACACAGTACATTCTTGGTTGAGCTCAATGAAACATCTTTAATTCTTAAGCATGCTACCATTAATAGTTTAGTGCTTCTAGACGAACTAGGTAAGCGGTGACTTAAATATCGACAAACTGTTTGTTTAAATGTATTCGATATAGGTCGAGGAACAGCGACATACGATGGAACTGCTATTGCTGTCTCAGTTGTCCATTTTTTGGCTAATTTAAAGTGCCGAACACTCTTCTCCACGCATTACCATAACTTAGTGGATTACTTCCAAAACGATAAACGAATTATCTTGGGACACATGGTAATATTTTACCCATTAGCCACGCTAGAATTAATTATTGATTGTACTGATGATCTTTAGGCGTGTATGGTGGAAAACGAGGATACAGATGATCCAACGCAGGAAACGGTTACGTTTCTATACAAATATTCGGCGGGCGCGTGCCCAAAATCGTACGGGTTCAATGCCGCTAAATTGGCAGGGATGCCGCACTCCGTTATAAAACGAGCTTATGAGGTAACTATGAAAAAAAAAAATCTTTAAATTGCATTTCGAAGTTTGAAACTACTTTTTGTAGAATCAATTTGATAACATTGAATATTGTAACTTACGTTTGGTCTTGTGTACTTTTTCAGCTCTCCAAAAAAGTTGAAGCGATCGCTTTAAAGAAAAAGATTGCTTCGAAAATAATTACAGCAGCGGATCCTTCAACTATCAAAAATCTTATTCACCTACTTAAATCTTGCAAAGTACATTAGAACGTTATGTTTATTTTACTGTAAGTTTTGTGTAGTCTTAACTTTTGTTACATTTGATTTATTGTTTACTTGAAAAATGTTGGTTACATATGCGTTCCAATCGTTAATCACATTCAGTCATTTATCAAACCTATTGCAGTGGTGCAGTTATTAGTAAGGGGGTTGCGACATGTTCACAACTCTGATTTTGTATGTTCCACGGACAATTGTGTCAGTGCTATTGTGCAGTAAATTTGATATGTTATAGAGATTAATAGGAGTACGTTAATTAAGTTATAATTTACTTGAAAAAGAATAGCTATCGAACCGTTTACAAGTTTTTTTTTTTGTATTTACAAACTCCTAATAGCAACGTGGTAACTAAATACTATTAATCTATTTGCATCCGACTTAATTTATTACCATTTAACATTACAATGCGCTTATCCTACAATTCTTACTTTAATTCTGATAATTTTTGCCACTATTTTATGGAATACAATTAATATCTGTTAACTATCTATTGTAATGTTATGGCAGCGTCGACATGTACTAATTCGATTGCAGGAAGGATCCGTCTAAAACCGACTTCCCTATTGTTGCTGTATGTAGCGCAGCCCGCTTAAAGTTTATGGCGTAGAGCGCCGCAGTTATTGAATTACAGCCGATTGGTTTTTGATTAACTTTATTTCAAAAATGTTGGGGTATTTATACTCCCAATCAATCATTCAATTATTTACACATTTCCTCATTTACTCATACAATTTCTGCTTACAAGCTATAAAATAATTAAGTAGAACATCACTCATACAATTTTGCTTATTATGCTACTTAATATCATATCACCGCATAGCGAAAGAACAATAACATAAGTTGACCCAATTAATTCGTGAATCACTTTGCCAATGACAAATTCGCAAACGATTGTCATCTGATTCCTTCAAATCGTAACTGAAGCAATTCGTTTGTTTTACTCAATGAAATGAGTTGACCTTGAATTTGGTTGTAAACAACGAATGCTGGTTACTTGAGAAGTGCAAATTGTGACAAGGGCAATTGATTCATTTGAGTTTATTGTTTGTGGTCATTTCATGTATGTGTTGTCACACTACACTATAGTTAAACCACACTAATTGGAATGACTTTATTAGTTTTAACCTTCTGAACAAGCCATCATTATCCGGGAGCCTCGACGTTGATGTGCTGGTGGAGTCCCTGTGCCTGCCTGTTACCGATGCAGCATTCAATTCCTGGAAGACACCATAAGTCATAACACGCCAATTCCTGGAAAAAGCTACAAATCACAGCATGTTGAATCGTTAGACGACGTCATAACCAGAGTTTGTTGAATTGATCTCGCCACGCGACCAGGTCCTTCTTTTACTGGTCCGTGGTTCTGGTTTCTGTCATCTTCTAGAAATTTCCTAACAATGCAACACGCTGTGGCTTATGGCGCCTTTTAGCAATTCAACGCGCTGTGGTTTGTGACATTTTCCAGTAAATCGACACGCTGTGGTTCGTGGTGTCTGGTGAACTGAATGCGGCGTCGTTCACAGCTCTGTGGGATTGTGAAATCGGACGCCATATCAACAAATGTCCCTGGGATTGCCTGCCAGTCTTCACTGGCACCTGGTACCACTGAAGTGTGGGAGCTCCATTATATGTCTTGAAGTAGGTCGCATTGACCTTTGAGAAAGTCTCACCATCGGTTGGGCTAAATTTGGTTGTCACTGTTTCTTTTTGTGATGCGGCATCTCTTTCTCAACTGACCTCGACTGATTGATCCAAGATCCCATTAAATCATTTTTGCACTTTCCTTCACTCGCCTCTGTTTTTCTTTCTTTGTTAAGTTGGGTGGACTGTTGGCCAATTCACCGTAGTTATAAATTTTCACAATATACTTGCAAAATTAAAAATTTTAAATGAAAAGCAGAATTAAGTTTCATATGAGAAATACTTGTGTTGTTTGTTCTCTTTAAGGGGGTATTCTGGTCTAGACGCATAAATTTAACGCAATTTTTGAAGTGCTGTAAAAAAAAAGCAATCAATATTTTTACTATTCATTTTTTTATAGGATGTGTATAATTCCGGTTCGTTTACCGCGTATTTCGACAAACAATGTTTTAAAATGAAAAGAGCGTGTGATTCAAATCAATAAGATTCACAAAAATGTTTATTTATATTCAAACAAAATAACGATCTTCTCAAATGAAAACTAATATTTTCAATAAACGAACGAAAGCTAACTGTTTTCTAATGAAACGAGAAAACGAATAATATCCTTTATGATATAAACGAACTACAGAGCAACGAATTGCTACGACAACGAAAACGACAACATATCGACAACGACAACGAGTAATCCAAACTAAACTAATTTACAATGCAAAACCATGACAACTAAAACTAAATAACAAAAATGGCAGCAACTCACACAAACAGTGCTGCCAACATGAAAGTATTTACAAAAACTATAAAGAATAATACTAACAATTAATAATAAGAATAAATATAAACTATAATAATTAATAACAAAAAAAATTCAAAAAGTTAGCAGCTGATGAAGTGGGGGATCTCAAAAAGTTGGCACGCGACCATACCCACGATTCAACCCTCCTAGCAATCTGAAAAAAAAGAAAAGATTATTAATTTACAGAAATGCCTCCATCGTTGGAACTAAAAAAAGTTGAAAAATTTTTTTTTTTTTACTAAATGGCGACTGCTTAAAAAAATTTATTTTTGTACCACTTTTTTTTAGTTTTTCGAATTTTTTAAAAATAGTTGTTTCGCCAGTTGGGAACCGCAACTCCGTTGTTGCCGATGGTTCGCCAACTGGGAAACAGCAAAGGTTGTTTTCCGCGTCCAGCTCCTCCTCGACGAGACAGCAAACTGAAATTCATGGCCTTATAGCCCAGCAAATAATCTGTTCCGTGGTCGTTGACACTTGACCAGGAAAGCAAATAACAATAAGGTGTCACCATGGACACAGCAAGTAATTGCCGCATTGGGCACAAAAGAAACACATTTTGTAATACACTACACAAAATTTAACTTTATTTTATATTAAATTAAAAGGACAATGTCAGGCAAGAGGTGCTGAAAGCACCGTCCAAAAACTTTTTTCTCTAACGTATGTTCACATTAAAAAGCACAGGTGCTGAAGGCACCGTAAACAATTTCAATTTTTCCGACGGTTTTTCCGACTGGTATAATGAGAATTTACATGTTGCGGAACTGCAACAATAGTTAACATTGAACTTAAAAATTTGGTGAGGATAGTTCATGCAATAGAAAAGCCTATAAAGAAGACATATACTAACTTTGAAGTAAATCGGTTCAGTAGAACTTGAAAAATCGTGGGTATTGTTTTAAAAAAGACAGTTTCGAGAAAAACGCGTTTAAAGTTTCACGTAAAGTTTCTCGCGGTCTAAGTCATGAAATGATATTTTAGGCTTAGGTTTATTCAATCTGCCATTCCTGCCGCATACATTGGACCTTCCACGACTTCGAAATAAGCATCTTTCGCGCTTCTCTCTTCCAACCGATCAGTTCTGGCCTCCTTTGATCCGTTTGTGGTAAATGTCTTCTTCAGTGTCTTTCGTCACGTACCGTCATGGGTCCTGTTTCACGAAACTGACTCCGCATATCAATTCACAGTCAATATCGAGCACAACTATACCACCCGCGGTTAACCAGTAACAAGTAGGAAGTAAAACGCACGGTCCAAAATTAAACGAAAGCTCTTTATTGATCTTAATTGTCTCAAAAGAAAAAAACTTACACAACTTAAACCACACGACTAATGGTTATTCCGATAAGCAGTTAACAAATGGTGTTGACGCTTCTCGTCTTAATATACATCGGAACACGGAATGTTTTGAACTTAATATTTACAATAATATTTTGAACTTAAAATTTACAATATTGTTTGGAACTTAATTATTTGTTCGGGGAAAAGTTACATACAACGGAACTAATTGCGTGACACTTCTTTACTTCATATAAAACATTTTAGACCGGAATATTTTGAACTTAATATTTACACTATTGTTTGGTACTTAATCATCTGTTCGTGGAAAAGTTACATACAACGGAATTAATTGCTTGACACTTCTTTACTTCATATAATACATTTTAGACCGGAATATTTTGAACTTAATATTTACATTTAACGGCACGACCGAACGAATTGGCTACTGAAACTCGACTCCCGATCACAACGCCCTGCAATCCTTGGCCCAACACCACGGACACCGGAAAACACACACACCATAATTACCAAGTCTGTTCATGCTGAGTATCCCTCAGAACGCGAATCGTGGACACCAAGATACATAGATCGAAATCTGCGCCGTCTGCAATTTCCAGCAGATCGCCATGCCCGCGGGTGTTTACTTTAATTTTCTTTCTGAAACTTATAACTGAAAAGGGTTGCAGCTGGGCAATACGGGGTAAGTGGACGATGGATATTTATGCGATCGTCGACTGCACACAGCATCACCGCCGATTACATATCGCTCGTAGGGTAATTGGTGCAGGTGGTGTTGCTTTGGTCTGTTTCTCTTGTGTAGTCAAGCATAGTTCCTACATTGTGTGTAGATTAGTCTTGCAACCGAAATACTCGTTGAAACAAGATGGTAAAAGGACGCAGCTTGCATGTGTGTGACGGTACCGAACCGAAGATATGGGTGTCCGGCATACCTTGATTTGATCGGTCGGTTAAAGATGCGACCGTTTCTTCCACACGAGCAGATGGTGCATGTTAGTGGAAACCCAATGGTTGGGATATTTTCGTTGGCTTTTGGCGCCGGGTGACATTCCTTGGTGTGCGATGCATGTTGGGCAATCTATCTAGAATTAATGTTATGCAACGCGCGCAGACAAGCGATTCGTCGTTGTAGGAAAATGTTTGATGTTGTCCAAAAGAAATAAGACGCAATACAAAAGCCAGATTTCTGCTTGTTTTTGTTGCCATGGCGATGGCGTGAAATCTATGCTCTTAGGTGCCCCCTCCGCATGCCTGATGAATTCGGACAATACCCGTTACCTTGGTTATGTCTCTTTTTGGGGTGTTACCAAACAATAGGTGCAACGGGGCAGTGGCGTTAGATGACACCGCCCCGCGTTCAACGCTCGTATCTCTGCGTGGTCAATCCGGGCATTGTCTCGTTTCCCAGCGAATGAATAAGCTTCTGGACCAATTTTGACTCCCATAAGCATCCTTATTTTTAAAAGAGGAATGTAGCCTTCATTGAATATGCAAACAGCAATAAACGTAGCAATTTCAATGACGTGAGTTCCGGAATGAATATGTTTCGGCGCGAAAGTCGAATCGACGAATGGACATGATTGCACATATTGTATACTATCGCAACTGCATTGTAATGCAATTTTAAAACGTAGTCCGCGATGAGACGTTCGTGAAAATTGTATCTCTTTCTTGCAGGTATTACACAAAACTATGGAAGAAATCGTTGTAAAAACTGTGAAAAACTCCAAAATACAGTAGCCGTAATTATTGTCAATAATCACTTCTTGTTGATTTTAAATTTTGAGGATGGTTTGGGCTTGTTGATTTTCCATAAACAAAAGTCCAGAGTTGGCAGTGATTGAATTTATTGACTTCCTATCAAAAGTACAAATTCTTTTGTACATTCGAATAACGCTTGTTCTGATAAACAAACTTGTCGCTATACAATTTACGGATTGATGCGCGATACTTTATAAAAACTGAGATTACAGGTTGGAGCACGTTTTCCTTTCGCCGTTCAATTTCCCTGTTTTGTTAATCCGTCAGCAATTTCGAATACTTCGATCAGTGCCAACTTCGACTCTAAGAACAGAAAGGAAGGTGTGAAGTTGGGACAGGTTCAAGGTTGTGTTGGGTAAGATCAGCTGTCAATTGATCAATTCTCAACACTTCTTCATCATTTGATTTGTTCAATTTTGCTGCCGATGCACTCGTAAAACTGGTGTCTTCCTCTACCGTGAAATCGGATGCGTAATCCATTTCGCTGAAGATTTTCGATCCATTTCACTTGAAATCACTTGAAATATTTTTATTTTACTCGCAGAACATGCGTTCACTTGGCTTGAAGGTTAGAATTCAACTGTTCGCAACTGGATGTAAGCTCACACTAACTATAAAAGATAATTTAAAAATACATAAAGGTTACCTTCGGATATTGTATTTCAATATATTGTAGCGGGCTTAGGGTTCGCTAGATTAATTATTCACACAAAATAAGCCGTGAAATCAATTTTTTATTAAATCTTTATTTTTCATGCTCTTGACAACCGTTCTTTCACTTTTCGCTCCCCTGTCAAAAGTGACAAAATGGGTTGAGGAACCCAACGTCGCGATACATGTTGTACGAAAGAATTCTGTGCTACGAATTATGTGCTGGTCAGCAACGATTCGAGGTGTCATCTTACTGAGCTCGAAACCTGAAAGGCGCAGTCGAGCACTGATGTCACATCCTTACACTCTCTCGGAAGGTATTGTGGGGTTTTATGGTAGATGTGTCAAACATGGACGCTAGTTCTTTCCTAACCCCGACAAATACCGATGTTAATCCTTTTCACAATTATTCGACAAATGAAAGACCCATGAAAATTCTTGTGTATTAGTTTTCTTTATTTAGAGTTTAAAATAGATGGATATAACACTAGCAGCTACACTCGATACTAAACAGGTGATTATTTCCTTATAATACTTGGTATAGATAAAAGAATTGTCCACAATAGCGACACTTGATAATAAACTGATAATTGTTTCTTTATATTACTTAATATAGATACAATTGTCCACAACAGCGACACTCGGTAATAAACTGATAATTGTTTCTTTGTATTACTTGACGAAGGTAAAATTTTCCGCAATGGCGGCACTCGATTATTTTGAAATTAATAGACCGCACAATGATATCCACGATTCTATTATCTTTGAAATAAGTAAACTGCACAGCTCGACTCTTGGCGAAAGATCCCTCACGACCCTTGCACACTCTACCGTGGTTGAAATTCGGCTCTCGACGCTGGGTGCATGTGCGCACTTCGGGATAAGAAATCTGACTCCCCGATGCAGTCGACATTAGACTCGCTGTAAGCTGCGCTATGCTGACCCACTGACGATGAGAGAGGGAAACGTGACATATTCCTTTCAAGAGGTAATTGCTCCATTTATTCTAGCAATTCGTTTATGCTATGGAATGTCGTTGTGCCGTTCAAAATAACTTCTTCTGTTTATACTTTAAGTGTACAGAAGCATTCCTTTCCGATAGCCAGCGTGAGGATCGTGGCTGATCGTTGTTTAGACAATGTATCCCTAGGCATGACCGATGCGGTGCTCGTTCCTCGATAGGGCAACGGATAGTGTAATCGGCCAGGCAGATGTACACATACATGGGCGTACATTAAGGCAAAAGCCATGTCATCGTAGGCAATAGATTTTTCTGTGACATCGGTCGACCCAAGATTTGTTTGCCAAGGCAGTGGCTAGGGTGGCTATTGTTAGGGTTCATGTGGTGGTACATGTGACATGGCCACGAGTGCGATTATTTAAATAACAATCGTATTCATGTTTAATCCTATACTCGGTTGATAATTAGAAATTAGTTGCAACTGTAGGAAACCTAATGGACATGAGGGCAATGTTTGTTTACTCTATTGCCCTCGCATGTAGCATTACTTTGGTTATACACAACATGCAACATCTGATCGGTCTATGGGTCGAGTGCGTGTCATTTTAAACGACACTTGAATTCGCTTGTAAAAAAAAGTCACGATTTGTCTGACTCCGGGTCAGAAGTTGAAAGCTTGCACGAACCTTAAACTACTGGGTCACCACTGTGGGGTAGGTAGTCGTGGCGCCACCATGGACGCGAGTTCTACTACCAACCCACCACTTTCACTGTTACAAAGGTCCGCTGTATACAAAAACACGAGCACCAAGGGAACAACGATGACGAAAACACACCCAGGAACTGCAGCATGGAAATTTAACACTTTGTTTTGATGTTATTAATCCGTTTATTTATCTGTGTCCATGTTTTTGTTTTTAATGAAGTGGGTTTCGCCAGATGGGAACCACAACTCGGGTAGTTGCAGATGGTTCGCCAACTGGGAAAAGCCAATCCATAGTCTGCGTCGAGCTCCTCCTCGACGAGGACAGCAAATTCACAAATTGCCGCATTGGGCATAAATAGTACAAAACTACTGCCGCACTGGGCAGAAATAAAATTCATATTTAACACTGTTTGATTTGCGTTCTGCAAATCGTCCGAAATGGCGTCAAGAACAACGATTCGTTCTTTTGCCGAGTAGTGATGCTGGTTCCGTGGGAAGGACGTCCGGAACAATTGATATCTGCTGCAATCAATTGTAAATAAATTGAACAAACTGAAAAAGATTGCCTTTGCAACCAAATTGGATCTTCCAGGTGATTGAAAATGATGGGGCTCTTGAATTCAATGATATACATAGTATTTATTTTGTCTGATGATTGAGATTTTTAACGATTACAAAAGACGAACTGGAGTCGTCAAGCGATTTACAAGAAAGAGAAATATAAACGTAAAAATGTTTGTCAAGTGACAACCAACAGAAAATTCACAAATGTCAGCTGATTGCTGATATTGTTGAAGGTGATGCCACATGTCTTGTTCAAGTGGTGCCACAGATTTTTAATTGCGAATTCGCCGGTTGTTTCAAAGGCGAATCCGCAACAAACACACAAATTTAACCTTTTAATTGACGAATTTAAAATCACAGTTTAAAAACAACTTAATTCTCGAACGTTAAACAGAAAAGTAAAAACTGTATACAACAATCAAAGTTAAAATCTTCTTCCTTCTAAGAATCAAGTTTTAAGAACACACAAACTGTATAAATACAAACCCACGTTACACTCCGTACAAAATAACAACTGTGTTGGACAAAAACCGTAACAGTAACGCTTGCAGTTTCACTATGGGATACAATTTATTTTCTGTCGACCAGATTTTATTTTATTGCTAATTTTTTGATATTTCGGATATAATTTTGTTTTTGGCACCAAAAAGTCACTGTTTTTGTCTGACTCCGGTCAGAAGTTGTGTTATAAGCCCGTATCACTGCCATGCTTCCTCGTCTCGATCGAGGGAAGAGCGTGGGGTATGTTATAAGTAAAAGAGAACGTAACATTTTTTATTAACATTTTCATTTATTACTTTGGAAAAAAGGAAAAAAAAAACGAAACTTCCTTTTCTTAACTTTTACTTTTATAATTTTCTTCTTCAGTCGTCCACGATCAAACTCAACTTTTCTTTTCATTGACTATTGGTCGACTTGTTACGTGACCGATCCCGGTGGAGGTTAAATCTCGACTGCCTAGCAAAAGTACACATTCTCTCTTTGTACATAATTCTTTCGTTAAGTTTTGATGAACGAAGTCGAACCTGGGGAAAAGGGTCATCTACGGTTGCTCGATTTTGGTTTATGGCTTGTGCCATTTATTCTTCTTAGCAGCTGCTGGTTGCTTGATTTGATCTCAGAATCGTCACGTCGAGTATTTGTTATATTTGCTTGGTAATGATTCTGGGATCGTTATATTAGACAACTGCAGTTGCAGCTGCTATGCATGTAGGATGACAATTTTAGGCAATTTTTTAGGGAAATGGGATAATGGATGGGATACATCTAAGAGGTGGGTTTAGATTAACATGTGGATAAATCTAATATATGGAATAGGTATTTAATATGGAAGTGGGTATAGGTTTGTGGTAGGGTCTTGCTAATACGCCTTCACGGGCATGGGGTTCAGCAACACCGCCACTTAAAATTGAGGAACTCCGGTCAAAAGGGTGTCTCCAAAATCACTTCCCAAACGGAGCGAACATCAGAATAACAAACACACACTGATTCACGTATTTTGTAATTTATTTGATCAACAATATGTCTTTTACGGTTTTTTATAAAGGTTAAAACAATATCAATTAACCATTTCGGTCAATGGTATATATGCACTATAGTTCCAAGTGCCAAGAAAAACGGGATGGCTAATTTTAAGAAAAACACAAACTCGAAAAGGAAGTTATCGGTATAATTGCGACGACTCCGTGGTTGTAGATTTCGCGATTCAAAACAGACTCCGTGGTTGTAGATTTCGCGATTCAAAACACACTCCGTAGTTGTAGATTTCGCGATTCAAAACAGACTCCCTACCGCGCGAGCGTATGCCTTGGCGTAAAATATCTGACTGGCTTCCATTCGCCACCATCAGAATGACATCGCAAAGAAAAGCCATAAAAGGGGAGGAGCTACACGATCAACTCGAGGCAGTCAATCGTGATTGGACTGGGAAATATGGCATACATTTCGCATGTATGTGTATGCGTCGCATACGATCGTGTGGTGAACGAGGATAGATGCGAGCGTCGTAATTGCATCTCCTGGTAATGGGAATGCAAACATTGCATGGGCCTGGAGCTGTGTACACAATTGATTGTGTAATGCTTGCCGGCAACCGAACCTTCTGGTGTAAAAACAAAACAAACCGAAGATCTGCTCGCCCTAGGAGAGGCCATAAATCAACATTTGGTTGATGGACATGCAATTTCCCAGGTCCGCTGACGGTTGGCGGCCGTTAATAGGGAATTGGTATACCATAAGCAATCCGGCAGATATGAATGCGATGTTTAGGTATTGCAAACGAATATAGGGTGCAGCCATTGCCAGTTGTTAAAAGTAAACACTTGATGGCCACATCCAATTCGTTGCTTGTTTGCGGTCCATGATCGGTGGAAACCGATAATAGAAAACCAGCTATTGCTGAAAATGTGGGGAATGTTTGCTTTGCGTCGGCCGAAACCTTGTCGACGGTGGCAAACTGGTGAGACCTGGTAGCCGCACGCTTAGGACAAACAAAAACGAGTACATTTGGAACTCCGTGTTGATTTTGTTTCCATGGCATAAGGTAATAGGGACGTGATGCACAGGGTGCAATGCATGCCCGAGGGTAAAATTTTGGATGCCACGGCTAGGTGATAATCCTTGCCGTGGACTTAATGTTTTCAGGAATGTTCGTGGAGAAAGGGGTTTGGAAAAACCCCCCAAAGAAAGGTAAGCTGCCTAAAAGGTATTTTTGTCGGTTATCCTTTGGGATAACTGAATTAATTCCAGCAATTTGGTTGGCGGCTAAGGCCGTAGCAAGGTTGTATTATCTTGCTGAAGATTCGACTTCCAGGTAAGTCGCAATGCTGGGAATGGTGGGGATCGAGCGATGCGTGGCTCCTCGGGCCCTGAAAAGCCCCACAGGTTAATATGGGGGTGTTATATAATAATTTAACAATTAAATTTTGTTTTGCCACAAAACTTACCCCGGTTCTTGATAGTTCACACGTGGACGACTGAAGCTGTTGGGGGATGTATGTGAAGCGGATTATGCAATTGCAAATGATAACTCTGATAATTTTTGAATCTTCATTCATTTATTTCTATTCACTTTTCTTTATTTCTTTTCACAATTTCTTCATTCATTTATTTCTATTCACTTTTCTTTTTCTTTTCTTTTACCTACACCGATTGTGTTATGAACGAACCGTCCTGTTCTTTCTTTTCACAATTTCTTCTTGAGAAGTCGTTTTGCAGCGTTGTTTATCTCAACCGTCGTTAGGTTCCTGTCACTGGGAAGAGAGAATTGGTGGAGTTGATCGCTCAATGTAATATTGAAGTTGTTTATCATACATACTCACCGTTCTTCTAATTTTATTTTTCACTTACAAGCTTATATATACAAAAATCTCTACACTAATATTGTTATACTTAACTACAAATTGAACAAGACAATAGGCATTGAGATACAAAAGATACCGAATTCAAAAGGAACGCATGTTCCTGTACAAAAAACATAAATGCTACATGATGGTGTATCGTAGTGCAAGCGGATCAACGCCGTGGGTTTATGGCGGTCAATTGAATTGGCGACAGATGCAATTATATCAGCTCTGGTGACGAGTGTATATGTGGATAGTCGATTGGAATTTCCGGTTGCAGCAAAAGATCTTGTTATGTTGAGTCTGGTAGTGATGGCGGCATGGTGCTGAAATCTATGTTCTTGTCCAGTCATATACTATGGCTGAGACGACATTCAAATGATTGGAAATGGCGGAAAATGGCTCAGCATGCTCTTATAATTGTAAGTATGGCTGGGCCGTGGCATTGAGATGCATGGATGAGAAGAACGACAGCACCGCACAAATGGCGCCACATGATCTCATAAACAGTGGGGGTAAAATCAATTAACGTTAAGTGTACACTTGCAGTTTCACTATGGGATACAATTTATTTTCTGTCGACCAGATTTTATTTTATTGATCATTTTTTGATATTTCGGATATAATTTTGTTTTTGGCACCAAAAAGTCACTGTTTTTGTCTGACTCCGGGTCAGAAGTTGAAAGGTTGCGCGAACCTTCAACTGGGTCACCACTATGGGGTAGGTAGTCGTGGCACCAACATGGACGCGAGTTCTACTACCAACCCACCACTTTCACTGTCACAAAGGTCCGCTGTATACAAAAACACGAGCACCAAGGGAACAACGATGACGAAAACACACCCAAGAACTGTAGCATGGAAAATTAAACACTTTGTTTTGATGTTATTAATCCGTTTATTCATCTGTATCTATTTTTCGTTTTAAATGAAGTGAGGGTAAAACCAATTAACGTTAAGTGTACACTTGCAGTTTCACTATGGGATACAATTTATTTTCTGTCGACCAGATTTTATTTTTATTGCTCATTTTTTGATTACGTAGCACAAGAAAACTATTAATACACTTGGTATGTTTTTTTGTGTATAACAATATTATAAGTTAATAAGGGTAAATCAATTTAAGTAAGAAGGGGGGACTTACTGTGGTTTATCTTGGGTATCTTGGGTTTATGGTTTGTATCTGCGACTGGTTGCAGGGGGCGTTGAAGGCTGCTCCCCTGTTCAGCAAGCTATTCCTTGGTTAATTATGATTTATTGTATAAATTTTCCTTGTTGATTAAGGAATTATCTCTTATGTGGAAGCCATGGTTAGTCCATCGAGGTTCAGATTCTTCCTTAATTTATATCACAGTATTATCAATTACGATTGAAGAGCTGGATTTGTGAAAACGTGCAAAACATTCGAAGATTTACGACGAATTTTCAATTTTGCGAATTTATTTCCGGTGTATTATGTTTTATTTTATTATGTTTTTCTCCGCCAAGTAGAATTTGCATAAAGTAGTTTATGCAAATTAGCTACTTGGCGCGTTATTTTCCTTTTACAGGTAAAGCGGGGAATCAAAGGAGGATTAGTGGATTCTGGGGGGACCTGGACTCAATGTCGGTCCGTAACAATACCGTCCCCCCTTAAATAGTGATAGCTTCATTCTTAGAAGAGGAACGAAGCTTGGCTACTTAAGTATCAAACTGTAGCATTGATCCTTACACCGTCTGTGGTGTATTTTCTTCCCTTGTTTGTCGTGGTTTCTTCTGCTTTTGGCTTCCTCTATTCGTAATAGGGTTTTAGCCTATTATTGTGCACCACCACATTTCTTCTCCCTACCTTAACGACGCTATTTACCGGACTATTTATTTGCACTACCTTGTAGGGACCCCTCCATATGGGAGCTAATTTTCCTTGCTTTTGGGCATTACGTATTAAAACTTTGTCGCCCACATGGAACGTGAATGGGCGTATCTTACGGTCATAGTACTCTTTCGACTTCTTCTTGGAAGTTAATAGGTTACGCCTTGCTATTTCGTACGTATGTTGAAGTTTGTACTTCAATAGCTTATGGTAACTGTCATGGTTGTATACCGGTTCCGGAGGTTGCTTTATGCTTGTCGGTACCTCCGGGGTAAACCCAAATAGACAGTCCATTGGCGCAAGCTTAGCACCTTCGTGTACATTGGTGTTGTATACAAATGTTGCCGTTCTCAGGTACTGGTCCCATGATTGGGAATTCCCATCCACAATGCTTCGCAGGTAATCTACGAGTGGACGATGGGCCCTTTCTAAGGCTCCATTCGATTGTGGGTGGTACGCTGAGGTTTGTAGTTTTTTAATACGGAGCAGTTTGCACACGCTTTTAAACAAACTGCTTAGGAAATTGCCTCCCTGATCGGTGACCAATTGCTTCGGAACACCATACCGAGCAATTATTTGGTCGAAAAAGACTGTGGCCACCGTTTCTGCCTCCGCATCTGCGAGAGCGTAGCAATCTATATACTTCGACAAGTAGTCTTGGAATGTAAGTATATATTGATTGCCGGTTGGAGTGCGATCAAGAGGACCTACTATATCTAAGTATACTTTGTCGAAAGGCCTCTTTGCAATGTCGGTTATTACCACATTGCAAAGAGGCCTTTCCATGCCACTAGCTGTCGTGTCTGGATTTGGCATTGCCCCTTTTTCGGAACAAACATGTCCCAGATATACTACTTCCTTCTGGAGGAACTTGCATTTCTCTGGTTGCAACTTGAGGTTGTGGTATCTAATTTGATCGAATACTTTCCGTAGTTTGTCATTATGGTGTTCTAGGTTTTTTCCATATATGACCACGTCATCCAGATAAACAAACCATTCGATTCCTTGCAACCCGGTTAGGACATGGTTCATGAGTCTCTGAAACGTAGCTGGTGCTCCCTTCAGACCAAATGGCATACGTTTGAACTCATAGCGGCCGTAATTTGTGCTGAACGCTGTCTTATTTTGATCCTTCGGATCTACTCAGACTTGGTGGTAGCCGCTGGCTAAATCGAGCGTGGAAAAATAGCGTGAGTGACCGAGCTGGTCTAAAATGTCCTCTATTCGAGGGAGAGGGTACGCATCACCGATGGTTTTATCGTTCAGTTTTCTGAAATCGACCACAACTCTCCATCGGGTTTTTCCATCGGGGCCCGCTTTCTTAGGAACTACCAAGAGTGGTGAGTTCCACGGACTTTTGCTTGGTTGAATGATGTCATTCTCCAGCATCTCCCGTACTTGTTCGTTGATCACCTCTTTCTTGCACTCAGGCAGACGGTACATTCTTTGATTTATCGGTGCTTGATCCTTATTGCACTGGTATATGTTAGGAGGTCACCTTTAAGGTGGAAAATATCGTTAAACTCCTCACATATTTCCACTATGGATTGACATTCTTGAGGACTTAGGTTTTTACCTAAGTGGAGTTCCTCGTGTAATTGTGCCAACCTTGGATCTTTTGGTAATTCCTCCTGTGAGAATAAATGTCGGATATACTGGAGGTTGTCTCCCTCCGAAAGTTTTTTTCCGCATTGTATTCCGTAGTGGCTTTAATTCGGTCGGGTTGGGGAATTCCTGCCCGACCTCTGGGAGTTTTCCGACTTCTCCTCGACACACTGTCGCCATGTGGTTGTGTCGCTTACAAAATGTGCGCCATTCCCCGTTCTTCTGTCGCCTATGTCCCTTTTTTGGCGTCTCTGACGCGTCCGTAGCGGTTGAATTCGACTGGCTACGGTTCGATTCGGGTCGATGGCGTTGTAATCGGTGTTGGCGTTGTTTTATTTTTCGAGCCTCCGAGTGTTCAGTACTGCTCGTACTAATACTACTCTTGGCTCGAGTCTGTTTACCGCCTTTGTCGCACGGCTGTTTGCTGTCCTTTGAAATTTTTCCTTTTTGGACTGTCTGCCATTCTGTATTGACCGTGCAGGTCTTTGGGGTGTGGTCTCTACGTACAGACTTAACCACATTGGGTGTCTCTATTGGCTTTCGTGGTTTTATCCATTTTGCCTTGATACGGCACTCGTCCCCCGTGTGACCCTTTCGGCCACAAAACTCACAACAACATCGAATGCTGTACACTCTACGATTCGATGTAGTTGCTTGTTTCGATGTGGATGGTCGTTCCTGCTGGTTTGAGGTATTCACCGGTGACTTCCTTTGGTTCTGTGACCTTATTTGTGTAGGTTCAGGATTCTCCGCCTTCCTTTGTGTATTAAGTGTCCGACAATCCTGGGCATCGTGCCCATATCGATTACACTTTGTACAGTTTGGAGTGTTTCGGCGTCGAAGGCATTCGTCGTATACATGCCCTTTTCTATTGCAGAAGCTGCAAGTCATGCGTGCTACCCATGGATTTGGTGTACGCTTGTCCCTACCTTGACTAGAGGAGTCACTAAGATAATCACCTCCGCCTCTTTGAAGGTGTCGTGGTGCCTCGGGCTTCTTTGGCCTAGACCCGGTTGGTCTTCTAGAAATGTGTGGTGGTGTATCCGACCTAAACGGGTTTTTCCCTGTTTGTGGGCGTGTAACGGGTGAGATTGTTTGGAATCTAGTGTTAGAGTTCCTATTCCTACTACCGAGACGCATCGTGTCTAGGCATATTCTGCCTTTGTCTCGATTCCTGGGGGTTTGGTCGAGTATCCCCGTAGGTCCTATCTAAAACCCTATTTCTTTCCTCTCGGGGGGGGTCTTGTTCCTCCTCCCAATAGTAGAATGGATTATTCTTAAGCATTGGTTGACTATTTGATGAGTTGGGAGCATGGTATTCGTCGTTCCTTTCATGTGAAGGTGACTGGTCAATGATA